>CM025850.1:30772232-31001925 GCA_003952965.2 Morella rubra | reverse complement strand
GCGCGGGTTGATAACCCAAATGGTTTGAGGAAAACCAAAAAGTTGTTTTTTGAAGATTGTATTTTGCTAGTAGTTGCAGTTATGTGTTGGTGGTTGAAGCTGATTTTTTGAAGCTAGGTGTAGTGGTAGGTGGTACTTCTGGGCTGGTGGTTGAAACTGGTTTTTTGAAGCTGGGTGTGGTGGTTGGGGTAGTTATGTGCTAGAAGTTGCATTTTGTTACATATGTATTTGAATTTTTTTGCATGTACACATTGTTTTGTTAGAAGGTGCTGGAAGTTGTATTTTGTTACCAGTTTATGTAGACATTGTTTTGTTAAAAGCAGGTTTGAAACAGATGATGTACTTAAAGCTGTTTTGAATAGATTTGAATTATGAAGTTTAATTCCCATTAATGAACGTATATTCCAATTATAAACTTGTATTCCAATGGCAAGATAGACACAAATGAAAAGGCGTAATTAACTCAAGCCAAGCACATGCCAAGTCAGAGCAAGCCTCAACTAGATGCCAAGTTACAATAAAGAAGCTTGACATAACTCAACTAATTGCAATTAACTAAATTAAATAACATATTCCAAATAAAAAAACACATTTACATAGTGCTTTAACTCATAGCATCAAACAACACAAAAGGACACAAATTACATATATAACTAGAATGTAAAGTTAACATACAACTTCAAAAGGACATAATTTTTGTAACTAGGGTCACATGTCAAACTACAACATCAAAACATCACAAATTACACAGTTCAGATGCCAAATACCACTCATGTCAATTTGCCCAAACAGACTACTAATCTAGACAAGAGAGCTACTACAAGAATCGACAACATAGCCAAAGCGAGCTCGTACTTCTTCTCATACTAGCAATGTTTTTCAACCTCCTCCTTAAGGATTTGAACTTCTTTTTTAAGATATTTAAACTTCTTGCTTATCTTGCATACATTTCAACACTTTCTTCCAGTAGTCACACATTGGAGGATCAACCCAAGCAAAAAATCCACACGCACGTTTAATCTTATAGTTTGGACAACTGTAGAATCGACTTCCAAAATTGTGCTCCGTGTACGAGGTCTTCATGTAGGTTGTGACACCGCAATAACATTGTCGGCCGCTAAAGCTTGCCCCACTTTCTGTAACCCAAAAGCTCGAACTACTATTGGAAGTAGACATAACTTCTGGATGTGTTTGCTCAGTTCTCTTAGAGTCTCAAACTTCCCATGGCCTAAGAAAAAATAATAGAAAAGGTCATAAAATGTTATTCGAAAAGGACTTACAACTTGAACTTCCTAGCTACAAAGCAAACATAATTCCATAAATGATACTATTGTTTACTTATTTGGTACTATTCCTGCAAGCTTTTATGGGTGACAACAGAGAAGACAATGGGTTGTATTGAATATTTTATTTGATAATTTGTATATCAATAGAGAAAACAATGGAAAATTCAGTACAACATACATCAATGACTCATTTTTTAAACCTTAAGTACAACTAGAAGCTTCTTTTTGTATAATCATGTTCTCGTATATTCTTTTCTCAGGAAACAACACACAAGTTGCTTTCTCAGGTATATTCATTTCTCAGGAAACAACACAAGGGCAAGTCAAGTTTTTTGATGTCTGTAACCAAATAAATTGCACAGAGGGAAGGCTTATCAAACTCAAAATACTAAAACAAGCATACAGACTTGAGTTACTGGCAATGCCCATAATTCAATAAAACATACATCATAGGCACTAGTGAAACAACAAAAATCAATAGTACAGCAGAAATCACAACATAATTTCACAGAACATACTACATTGTCACTTGATAGAAACGGTTATGCAATAGAAACCAAGATTGCAACAGAAATCTCACTCTTTCAAACCTATTCACAAACCCTAACAAATTAAGGACCTATTCACAAACAAATTCAGGGGAATAGGGAAGGATTAATCATAGTACCTTGCGAATTAGAGAAGAAAAGTTCTAATCCTAACAACCGCACTTCTTACGTGGAGTTTAGATAGGGTAGGTGATGTTTCAGACATCAATGAAGCCAATGGTGTTCTGCTTCAGACAACAATAAAGACGAAAGAGCTTGAGTTTCAAAACGCACCTTATGTCTGAATGATTTTCAACAAAATCAATGGGGAAAATTTGGTATTTGCATGAAGGGTGTGCTCACGTGTGATGGAAAACGTACAATGGTAACGAAAAATCTAGGTTCAAAACAAATTTGCAACAGTTACGTAAGATTATGGTGCCGAGTTTCCACGAGTTCAAGTTCAGAGCTGTTTTTAGGATTAGTGGTATAGTTCATGGGGGTATTTGCAATTAAGCCTTTAAAAAATAAAGCAGACATACCATCTAGCCTAGGAGCTATATGTGAACCAATTTGCTTAACTATTTCCAACACTTCCGCTGCCTTTGGAATGCCATAAAGAATGGTGTTGTCATTCTCTGAAATAAGAGGTGAAATGAGGCCCTTTAGGTTAGGTGGGATAACCGAACTAGAGGTCTGGTAAAGTTTCTTGAAAAAATCCACAATTTGATACCGAAAAAAATAAACCTAGGGAAAAATTAGCCACATGGGAGGAGCTACTTAAGACTGCCATGTGATAAATTTTAGAGGAGTTTTTTCTCTTGTTCCAAAATGTCCTCTTTGTTTCTGGGCTTTTAGGCCCAAGTCAGTATATAGACCTTTGGTCCAATATCTCTACAGACTGTAGTAACCCATCATGGATTGATAATTTGGTCTATTTCTTTGATATGTAATTGCCTCAATTATAAAAATCAATAGCCAAATATTCCCTCCAATTTTGAAAATTTTCTTAGGCGGCTAACTCAAAAATCAAATGTCTTGTGTATTATATATATGAGAGGAGAGACACATAACGTCATCAAGAAAAATTGCCTTCCAAATTCTAATCAAGCCTTGAGAGAAAGAGAAATGGCTAGGACTCAAGGGTTGAGCAAATCACTCAATGGTCTTCATGGTATTCAAGTTTATGCTATGGAACACTCAAAGTCAAACAATAAAAGTGTCATCTGTGAAGTGGCTTTGACTATTCTTTCTATGAAGAACATGATCTCATTCCTCCCGTTTGATTTTCTCTCCGTCTCAAGCCACATTGATTTAAACTGCTCTAAGCCTTTCGAGAAGAAGTTGACCAGTAGTAATACGAAGAACCAACAAAATAGAATTTTATTTTCCAATGAGTATGCAAAGAACTCAAATCTACCATTGCTGAATGGAGATGAAGACCTCCCCAAGGGAATTCCAGTCACTGTATACGATAAAAATGGTAAAAAATTTCCAATGACATTCAAATTGTGGGCCTCAAAATATTACGTTCTTATAGGAAGGTGGAAGAACTTTTCTCATACTCATTCTCTGCTACCCAATCAAGTCATTACAGTGTGGACCTTTCACGATATTAAAACAGGTCATCTTTGCTTTGCCATCGCTGTGAGAAACTAATTCGTGTATAAGATCATTGGTAGGAGGATCTCAATGAAACTCTTAAAGGAAGTGGAACTTGAAATGTATTTTTTTATTTTTACTCTTAATGAAGTGGAACTCGAAATGTATATATATATAAGACTGTCTGTTTTACATATACCCACCAACTTCAAATGTTTGAAATTCAAACGAGGTTGAATCTCGCTTTTAAAAAAGTGATACGTTTCTTTGATCTTTTACAATAAAATTAGGCTTTGCTTGTACAGAGTTTTTTTTTCCTTCTAATCATTGTATTTGTGCGATAAAGAATTTAATTTTCAAGGGAAAATTTGAAGCAGAGCAAGGAACAAATAAAAGAGAGAAATATTCTTTTGCACTGAAGCTTGTCGCTTTTCCTTCAAAGCTCACACTTCTCTCTCTCTCTCTCTCTGAAACTCATTTTCTCTGCGGGATTACTTCGAAGATGATGAGCTAAAGATGCTAGAATTATAGTCAGGATCTTCTATCTGTGCTCCAAAAACCTTAGCCCTATTTAGCATGAGTCCAATGATCATCTCTGTGGCTATGCCATTGCATTTAATTTGTTGTGCTATATGTTTTGGTTTCTACTGAAAATGTGGAGGAGATTTGTCCTGTTTTAACCTTCTCTAAAGTGAAAGAAAAAAACTATGTTCAATTTTCTTTCTCTTAGAGGATATTTGTCTCTCCTTCGAGCATTTTTGTTATCCCACTTGAAAAATTGTGGGCAAAACAATCATTCTAAGGATAAGCAATTCATGTGGTAAGGTAATTAGGTGTTCTATTTTCTTTCCATTTCCATGTGCAAATCAACGGAAGCTAGAAGTTAAGGTTGCAATGTCTCAAAAATAAAAGATGGGAGTACAAAATGTCAATACCCTAAAACGTGGAGGGTGCAAAGTGTATTAAACCATATTAAAAAAGCATAATCACATGATCTATGACTAATAGACTATATTCTTGACATGTCAACTAACTCCTATTGCATTAGGTTTCAAGTGTACAAATTATAAATTGTCAACTAGGAGCAGAAAATCTCCTCACTTGCCAGCACCCTGTCACTAAGTCTGACAAGAGAGCATGCAACAACCAAATCCATTGTGAATGCTGCAAATAAGACCAGGCTTGTTCCTTGGACACCATCTAGAAAATTATTGCTATTTAGAATAAAATCAATCCACACCTTGATAGGTTTATGAGTGAACACTACAATATGAATTGGCCATTGGGACTTTCCCCAAATAATTCTACTATAAATGCAGTCAACCAACCTCTACACTCATCTTTTAATAATTCAATAGCATTCTTGCGGCGCCTTATGATTATAGAGAGATGGAAATAATGGGTATTTTGATCCCAAGTGGTCAGCCAAGTCTTGCATGATTTCATCCTCCACATTTCCTCCTCCATTTAAGACGAGCTTGGAGAGCCTCTTACTTTTCTTTTTCGAAAGTAAAAGTTTTTTGAGAATGAGGGAGCATCTGGAGATGATGAATTTATTCTTGAAGTCTTGTAATCTTATCGGAAATTATTTCCAAATGTTCCTTATTCCACCATTGCAAGGCTGACTTAATAGCCTTAATTTTACTACAAACACTAAAGGTAGGAGAACCAGATGTGAAAATCATCCAAGCCTCTCAAATTGTTTCTTCGTAAGAGGGATCATTAATCCAAACCGATTCAAAATGGAAAGGCTTAGCAAGAGCTGCAATGCCACCATTAGTTTCTAATAGAAGGTGTGCATGGCAGAAGCCCCACAAAGAAGATGAGTGACTCTCCCACAAGAAAAAAATTTATATCATTCTTCATTACAATTCCTCTAACTAACCTCTCACAGATATTAGCTAATCTAGCTCTGTTTTTCGACCAAGTAAAATTGGCCAATGAAGCCCAAGTCAACCATCCCATTATCTTCCATCAAAGAAATCAAAGGATCATTTGAGTAGGAGGCAAAGGATAAACCATGTTGCTTTTCCCACGGTGCCATAATACAATTAAAATCTTCCAAACAAATCCAAGGGCCTTTAAAGGAATTGGCAAGATTGTTAAGAGAATGCCAAAAAATAGTTTTTTGAGCCACTCTGTGGGGCCGTAAACCCTAGAAAACAACTAAGAGAGGTTCGGTGGATCAGAGTACACCAACAACCTGAAAGAGTTAATATTTAAACAAACCACTTCAACATCCACTCCTGGTTTCCAAGTAAAAATCATGCTTACTTTCGTCCCCTTTGGAGGACATGATACAAAATGGAAGAAACCAAGGTCATTCAAAATTCTATCTACAATACATAATTTAGTTTCAGATAAACAGATAAACTCAGGATTGTGCTTCCTGAGGATGGCCCTAAGGGCACGAATTGCCACTACTTTATCGAGCCCGCGGTAGTTCCAGCACACACCTATCATGGCTGGGGGTGGAGCAATTGGAGGCCCGCCATCTCAGCCTTGTTGGACATAGAGGGAGTACTGAAAGTCAGCTTCGAATGCAGTTCTCCCAACTCATCTTTCTCCTTGTGATGATTAGTCACATGCTTAGAGCTTCAAGAGGTGAACAACTTCCTTCTACGAGTCTTGAGAGAAGCCAACAGAGCAGTATCCTCTTCCTCAAGAGAATTTACTATAACGGGTAATTTCGAATCAACTCAAACACCAATGGGCCCTAGATTAGAGCCAAATTTATTTTCAAGGCTTTATGCGAAAAAACAGGGGGGGGGGGGGGGCCTTTTCTTTTACCAAGCTCAGGGGTAGCTACCTACCAATCGAGAGATTTAAACATCTTAGAAGGAGCTATAGGGGGGAAATGGGGTCCTTCGAATGGTCCAACTCATCCAAGTGGACTCCCAAGCTTGATCCAGAGCATCCACTATGTGGAGGAGCCTAGTGAGTTTCTTGATCTGCTGAAAGTGAGGGTCAGAATCTAGGCTTGAAGAAAGCTTGCCTTTGTTGCTGCCTTTCTTCTTATGGACCTTGGGGCTCATAGCCAAAGGAGGACTCAAGAAGACCCAGAATTCTGACAGTTTATCAGCTTTAGAGAACAAGTCATCATATGAGTCTGACAGTAGCTGTTGTGTAGCCAATACATCTTTGCCCTCCACAGGTTCGAGAAGCATTAAATTTTTTCGACTATCAAATAAGGCTTCGAGCAGAAGGTTTGAAGAAGTACCAATTGACATCTCGAGATCCTTTCCACGTGGCACCACCAGATTGGTCCCAAAGATTGGGTAGGTGAGGTACTGGGGCATGCAAGGGCTTCTTCTCTAGATGACGATCTTCCGAACGATCTCGAAATGATAATCCCAATGAGGAACCAGCCAGATGTTCAACTACAACCGCCAGTCTACTAGTAACCGAAGGAAGCAGAGGCACCTTAACAGTTTGAACAAAGGGCTTTACAGACTGAAATGATTGATCATTCCAAATAAGATTTTTCTCCACACCCAGTTGGCCTAAAACAAACTTGCCTCTTTCCTGCCCTTTATCCAATCGAGGATTCATCACCACATGAGTGATTGGAGGTCTGCTATATTCACTGATTTAGTTTGCATGCGTGAACCAAAAATAAAGTCCTCCTTACTAGCCTCATTCTCCAGACAAAGATTAATAACATACCTAATTCTCCCACAGAGATAACAAAAATCCGCAAGTTTTTCATATTTAAACTGAACCCAAATCACCAAAAAGTAAAGCTTGGGAATCAAAAATGCTGCTACCAGAGATTTAGATAAATCTAGTTTGACTCTTAGCCTCAAAAGAGAGCGTCAAGAAAGGTCTTTTACCAACATCAGCGTACTCAGTGGAATCAATCACTAACAATTTGCCAAGCTTCATACCAATAAACTTAGCATTAGCTTCCCTCATCTAGTTTCTTGGCATACCATGGACTTGCACCCAGAATGAAGCTGAGGTAAACTCCACTTCCGAAAACGCCATTTCATGCTCCCAAGGCTTAAGAACCAAAAGCTAGCTCATTATGTTCCAAGGCTCTAGCTTTATAACCATCTTCCAATCAGAATCTCGGATAAAATGAAAAAGGAAAGGTTTGTGTCCATTTCTTCCAGCAGAAATTCAATTACTGCGCCCCTAGTAGCCTTCAGTATTAGTTGTACAACATTCAGAGATAAAGTTCTTGTTGACAAGATTTTTCCAACAAGGGATGAAGCCAGGTTTTACTCCCATTCTTTTAGCATAGGGGAGAGAATGGTCTTATTCATAGTTTCCTTTTTCTTTTCTTTTTTCTTATGTATATACTGCAAAACACATAATTAGACTACTACAAAAGTCATCTGCGATAGGTCTTACTTGAAGGGTCTCCAGTGTTATCCGTCATAATCGCTTAGGTCAGACATGTCAACATATTCATTAGAATCTCGGGTGGTCCAATGATAGCTGTCCTTCAATAAGAATCTCCAGACCCATTGTTATCCAAAAACAAAATTTGAGCTCCAAGATAAGTTGGCCATGCCCTATGGCTTTTGTAGATTCACCTAAGTAGTATTCAAACATCTGCTAGAGCAACAACATAAAAAGGGGTGAGTTCAAATGACTCAGTAAAACCAGTGGTTATTGAATATAGAGGATATATTAATAGGAAGTTCAAAGAGATTCAAATTAGTATAGTTATCAACATTCAGAGATAAAGTTCTTGTTGACAAGATTTTTCCAACAAGGGATGAAGCCAGGTTTTACTCCCATTCTTTTAGCATAGGGGAGAGAATGTCTTATTTCATTAGTTTCCTTTTCTTTTCTTTTTCTTTTTCAATCTGCAAAACACATAATTGGACTACTACAAAATCATCTGCGATAGGTCTTACTTGAAGGGTCTCCAGTGTTATCCGTCATAATCGCTTAGGTCAGACATGTCAACATATTCATTAGAATCTCGGGTGGTCCAATGATAGCTCTGTCCTTCAATAAGAATCTCCAGACCCATTGTTATCCAAAAACAAAATTTGAGCTCCAAGATAAGTTGGCCATGCCCTATGGCTTTTGTAGATTCACCTAAGTAGTATTCAAACATCTGCTAGAGCAACAACATAAAATGGTAAGTTCAAATGACTCAGTAATACCAGGGGTTATTTGAAATAAGGATAAATATTAAAGGAAGTATCAAAGAGATTCAAATTTGAAAGATATAGTTATTCAAAATAAATTTTTTTGTTTTTGATAAATAAGCCAATCTCATTAGAAACAATGAAAACAGTACAAAGGATTATACCAAAGACACTACTTCAAACAAGCAAGAAAACTAAAAAAATCAACAAAATCTACAAAAGGGCAACTAAGCACCGAGTTCGCCTAAAGAAAAAGAGAAGACAGGGTGCAGGGCGTTATTCAAAATAATAGAATAACCACAGATGAAAATCACAACAACAGAGTGAGGATATTCCAACCACAACCCCTTTGCTTAACCCCCCAGAGTGGGTTGTACATCCCTTCTTAGGATCGTTCCACATACGTTCGGAACCACTGCTCAGACCCGAAGGTGGAGCCACATAAAACCACAACGACCAAACAGAAGTGCTTGTACATCCTTATTTTGCACAATACTAGTACTCACTTCTCCACTAGTTAAGCATGCATATCTCTGTCAATGCCTAGCATTATAAGATAGGCCATGTTTTAACAACAATCACAAGGTAAGCATGCATGTCTCCTATCACTGCCCAGCAGTACAGGATATACCATGTCTTAGCCTCAATATCCACTCATATCAAGTGTCAAATATGAAACAAAGAAATATATGCTGACAATTAGAGTTCATTTGCAAATCGAACTTTGCAAGTCACAACCTCAACAAACAACAAGAGAACAAGTGCGTGGAAAAATACACTTGACAACAAGAACACAATAGTACTCAATTTGCTCTCATTGAAAAACTCTCATTTTCAAGAACATGAACTGTTCTTCACTAAGGGAAAGAAACATCAAGGTAACCACATAGCCGAATGCTATAGAGTATTTAAGAACATACAAATTTCTTGAACAAGCTTAAAAGAAGTTGATTCTAATTTGATAAACAAAAGAACAATCAAGCTGAAATGAAAAGATTACAACCGAACTTTACAAAGAAAAGCTTGTAGATAACCACTAAACATTACCTTAGGAATTTCTTCTTTGTTCTTCTAGGTTTTGTCTTTTCTTTTTCTAATCGGATTCATTCTTGTTTCTTCTCTTTGTTCTAGTCTTTCGTCTTCTTCTCTAATCGAGTTTCTTTTTTTTGTCAAAGCACTAAGTAATTGCAGGACTGGACATCTAATAGGCAACCATGACCAGGATCTATGAAGTATGAGAGAAAAATTTCTAACAACTTGAAGGTAAGCACATCTTGTCAGGCTTGCCAAGTCAACAACTCTCTAGGTTTTAGCCTTGCTTTCAAGAACATGAACTGGCTTGCTTCACTAAGGGAAAGAATTTTATCTCAAAATCACCATGTAATTACTAACTAAAGTTTCTTGAAATCCTAAACTGAGTAAGGTAGTACTACGAATCAAGAGGAAAAATCTTTATTCATAACAAAAAAATCAGGGTATGACACAGGGATGACAACTAATCTTTCCATGGGTCAGTTGGTTGACAATGGTTTTCATGTTCAATTTTTTCAATCTTATTTCCTTTTGGTATGCCTATTTATTCTCTTAGTGATGTGTGTAAATTAAAACGTTCTCTACTTAAAGCAAGCAACGAAGAAAAAAGTTGACTTCTAAGTTTGATCCAAAAAAGCATAGTCCTCGTCTAAGACGACATTATCATTACTGGTTCTGACCTTGGTGCCATTTCAAAGCTCCAATAGCTGTTACATACCACTTTCCATATGACAGATCTTGGCCATCTCACCTACTTCTTGGGCTTGGAACATCGAACTTTAACAAAGCAAATATAAGGACCTTGTCACTTTGGCTGGACTGGCTGAGACTACAGCTGTTGACACCACTAAACATTACCTTAGGTATAATAGGATTTCTTCTTTGTTCTTCTAGGTTTTGTCTTTTCTTTTTCTAATCGGATTCATTCTTGTTTCTTCTCTTTGTTCTAGTCTTTCGTTCTTCTAGGTTTTGTCTTTTCTTTTTCTAATCGGATTCATTCTTGTTTCTTCTCTTTGTTCTAGTCTTTCGTCTTCTTCTCTAATCGAGTTTCTTTTTTTTGTCAAAGCACTAAGTTTTTAGTTTGATTGCAGGTTCTCACTCAACAACTGGACATCTATTTATAGGCAACCATGACCAGTTGTCTTCTCACACATCTCCGGTCTATGTAGCCCTAGCTTGTATGAGACGAAACCTAGGTCTTCCTCCATTTGACACCTAACAACTTGAAGGTAGTTGTGCAGCACATCTATGGCCGGATTTCTCTAGGTAGGCTTGCCAAGTCATGGCCGGTTCTCTCCGTTGCTTGACACCTCCAACTCCTCTAGGTTTTAGCCTTGCTTCCTCAAGCTTAAATACACTACGATTTTTTACAAAACCCGTTCTACTAGCTTCCAAAAATAAATTGGCTCAAAATGTGCATCTTAACATCATGAATAAAAGATTGGTCACTAGTGAACTCCAAATCTCACTAAATCAACATTAATCAAGGTTTGAAACTAATAAATCAAGTACTAATTTTATCTCAAAATCACCATGTAATTACTAACTAAAGTTTCTTGAAATCCTAAACTGAGTAAGGTAGTACTACGAATCAAGAGGAAAAATCTTTATTCATAACAAAAAAATCAGGGTATGACACAGGGTATGACAACTAATCTTGTTTCCATGGGTCAGTTGGTTGACAATGGTTTTCATGTTCAATTTTTTCAATCTTATTTCCTTTTGGTATGCCTATTTATTCTCTTAGTGATGTGTGTAAATTAAAACGTTCTCTACATGGTTTAAAGCAAGCACCACGAGTATGGTTTGAAAAACAGCACTCTACTTGACTTCTTATCAACCAAAGGTTCTGAAGCTAAATAGTCCTCGTCACGACATTATCATTACTGGTTCTGACCTTGGTGCCATTTCAAAGCTCCAATAGCTGTTACATACCACTTTCCATATGACAGATCTTGGCCATCTCACCTACTTCTTGGGCTTGGAGTACATCAGTATGACTCTTCCTTATTTCTACAAAAGACAGCTAATGGTAATGTCCTTCTCGTCTATGTAGACGACATTATCATTACTGGTTCTGACCTTGGTGCCATTTCAAAGCTCCAATAGCTGTTACATACCACTTTCCATATGACAGATCTTGGCCATCTCACCTACTTCTTGGGCTTGGAGGTACATCGTTAGTTACATAGTATTGTCTTTAATCAAAGCAAATATAGTTAGGACCTTGTCACTTTGGCTGGACTGGCTGAGACTACAGCTGTTGACACTCTCATGGAAGTGAACGTAAAATACTGGAGTAATGAAGGGGACCTCCTTGATTATCCTACCCTATATCGACAGTTGGTTGGAAGTCTTATGTACCTAACCATCACACGGCCAGACATGTCTTATGCTATACATATTGTCAAGAAGTTCGTGCAAGCCCCTCGACATCTTCACCTATCTGTTTTCTGTTGCATCATTTGATCTCCTAATCGTGGCTTATTTTTTTTATCAAGTTCGTCACTTCAGCTGCAAGCATATTATGATGCCGATTGGGTTGGCTGCCTAGATACCAGAAAATTCACTACCTGATCGTGCATGTTCCCTGGCAAATGTCTTATTTCTTGGAAAATGTAAAAAGTAGGAATTTGTATCTAAGTCCTCCACTGAGTCCAAGTATGTCTGTTGCATGCTCCAAAATAATCTAGCTCCATGGTCTCCTCACTAAACTTGGATTCACACAGGCACATCCTACTCCTCTTCATGGAGACAACATGAGTGCCATCCAAATTGCCGCCAATCCTGTCTTCCATTGAGCGAATCAAGCACATTAATGTCAATTGTCATTTCGTTCGAGGAGCATTTGATCTTAAGGTTATCACTCTCCCACACATTTCCACAACTCTCTAGATTGCGGGTATCTTCACCAAATCAATGACACGTCAGCGCCATCATTTCCATGTTAGCAAATTGAAGCTTGTCGACTTACCTGCATCAATTTGAGGGGGATGTCAACAGATAACATAGCTGGCCATGGCCAATTCAAACATTGTTATTTCCTTGTACAACTTTGCCGATATCTCTCCTTGTATAACTTTTATTTCCTTAATTAGTTAGAATAAATGTTATTATGACATTAGATATTAGCAGCTGTAGCTACTTCGGCATCAGCATGTAATATGGCATGTAATCTTTCTATATAATGGGAAGTCTCGATTGACAATACATCTTTTATATTTGACAGTAATCAGGTCATTTGACCCGATTTGGGCATCTAGATCACTGGATCCGGTGGTTGATCTAGGGTCTTTGTACCCAAATTTTGTGTTTGGTCATCTGGCTCATTTCATCTTATGTAAAGGGCTTTAAGCCTGTTGGGTCTTGTAGCTGGCCTTCTGGGCCCTTCCATGCTTATGTTGAAAAAAAGTCATATTGCCTGGAAAAAAGGAAAAAGACAAGCTTGCGAAGACAGGTTATCCATCATGCTCAAGTTCAACTAACAATGCGTTTTCCTCGAGGGGTATAGGACTAACTTGGAATTAGTGTAGGAAACGCTCCTTCCTTCTAAAGGAATGCTTATGGCTTTAATATTCATCGAGTGCTCCATTTTGCAGATCTAGCTCTAGCTTATTGTAAATTTGTAGATCTGGCGCAATGGCGTAGAAGTTGTAACTCTTTTTACGAAGAATAAGTTGTTGAAGTCCAACATAATAAGACCATCGCTGATGTGACTTCATGAAGGATATTACTAAAATCTTCTTCTACACGAAATAAAGAAAAGAAAAAACATAATTTAAAAAAAAAAAAAGATAAACAAAACATAAGTGAAACAACAAACAAGCACAGCAGAAAGCTTTTGAAATCCCATCCGTTTATAGAAATTGTTCCGATTTCATTAGATTCAGAATATTTGTACATAATAACTAATAACTGAACAGGCACAGAGAGCCCTAAGTCTCTCTAAATAGCAACCTTCAGGAAAACAAATTCCAGTTCACTTGTGCAATACACTCTTCTTCGAAAGCTTTGGTTTCTTCTGACTTTGGTTCTGTCAAGAAAACCATGATCTCCGCATGAGTTGGAGCCACATATTGAGCAAGCAAAAAAGGAAGTCTTAAAACATGAAATGCAAAGAGTGGGAAAATTACCTTTTGTCTTTCCACTGCCTCATAGTCTATCCTTTCCTTCCAATTGCTCTTGCGTAGTTTGATTGGCCGATTTCCAACATATTTACCTGACATCAAGTAATTAACTGGCTTTTAATACAGCAAACTCTAAAAGAGATTTAGTCAAACTCCAAAATTGGCATGGTAATCTTATCGAACTTTCACATCTCTAAACAAACATAACTACAATGAATTAAGTTTCTTATAAGATTTACATAAAAGGATTTGATATTACTGGGACATACATGGTATGAGCAACTAATTATGTGTTAAAAAAACGTGGAAGACAACCAACATCAGCAAATTTCAAGTCTTAGCGCTCCCAGAGGGTACCAACATGGCGTGCAAAGTTCATTCCAATATTCCTATTTGTATTGGCATCTTAAACTCAAGAGTGATGCAAAATTAATTATAATCTAATCAACAGCCTTTCCGTGCGCAGAGTGGATTAGTTCTGTAGTCCAACTGGAAAGTTCAGTAATTATCAGTCTCAGAGCTCCAGAAGTGCCATTTCAGGCACTAACATCCATCCCAAATTTCACTCTACTTTTTCATTCCAAGGTACGCTTATTTTCTTCCCATAAAAAAGTCATCCACGGCCAACACCAACATCCCGTCATTAACCTTGATAGGTAAATAGTTCAGCCATTTTTTTTTATTTTACGGAGCGTATGAATACTGATAGGTACTACTAAAGTGAATAACGATCCTATGCCACCTGTACCAGTCAAAAAGATGGAATCTGACACCAATCAAATCAATTGCACATCAAAGGATATTTAGAGCTTTAGAGAAGACAGTATCCTTTGAAAAATATACTACCCCTCCCCCCCTCTGTGTCAAGGGTTTCTCTCATTAAGAACAGATGATAAAAGATAACACCAATTTTCCACAATAAATTTAATATCCTTGAAACGAAGAAATCAAAAAATTTACCATTCATTTCTTTAAGAGCTGCAGCAAGGTCAGCAGGGTTGGCAAAGCTAACAAATCCATAGCCCTTGGTCTTGCCCGTCCTCTTATCTCTAACAACCTGAAAGTTATGAAAAGATTAGGTTGCGGAAAAATTTCACTTTATTCCCTGCGAACTAACATCTCATTTGCAACGCGCCTCCAAACTACAAATCTCAGCAATTGCATTTCTTAGTAACGTAGCCCCCCCGGTTAATATCTAACCATTGTGAGAGATGAAAAATAGGGTACATGACACAATCTTGATGGTCAAATTTTAACAAAGGAGCACATTGCGGTATTGTACAGCATCAAACACTAAGACTAGTAGGTTGTCGGTGGGCACATTGCAAATGGGGGTATCGGTTTGTAGGGAACATAATCAAAGCTATTGCCACCAATCCATTCACAAGCAAGAAGAAACAACCCACTAGAATACCAAAATAACCAAATAGATAAATAAGAGCAGAGTCAAAGGTCATGTTTGCCAACTGAAATTTTTTCATAATTTTCTATGTACCAAAATTTTCATTAAGCAAACATTAAAGTACGATAAAATTTTGGGCACAAATCTTTCACAAACATTTTTAAGTTGACAGCTTTATCCCTGACGTTTGCTTGTATTTTGACAATGCTACCCATTTTCCAAAATCTTCAGTTGGCAAACATGACCAAAGTATCACATTGAATTGCAACAGTGCCTGTATCAGGCGCACCTAGGTCAAGATTAAAACAACCTTCTTCGACATGTGCACCTCTGCTGGCTTTTTTTAAGGGAAGACAAATAATAATAAAATAGGCAACAAACAAAGAGGAATTAGACATATTGTTCCAATCCAGTCCCACACATAAATTTAAATAGGTCATTTATATCCACCAAAAATTAACTAACAAAACAATTATCAGCATGTTAAAAGGTTATATCTTCCTAGAGCTATTAAGATCAAAGACACAAAAAAAAAATTCCATCCCCCCCAAAAAAAAAAAAGAGACCAACACATAAAACCATGTCAAACACAAATCTCGGGTAGTCCCAAGACAGTCAAAGTGTGTTTTCACAAGCGGCACATAGGTAATATTGACTCTATTGTTAATCCTTGTCTCTGCACAACCTATTAATTTATGCTAGCTAAAACCTGACTTGATAACCCAATCCTTCCCAAAGAACAGATGATAAAAGATAACACCAATTTTCCACAATAAATTTAATATCCTTGAAACGAAGAAATCAAAAAATTTACCATTCATTTCTTTAAGAGCTGCAGCAAGGTCAGCAGGGTTGGCAAAGCTAACAAATCCATAGCCCTTGGTCTTGCCCGTCCTCTTATCTCTAACAACCTGAAAGTTATGAAAAGATTAGGTTGCGGAAAAATTTCACTTTATTCCCTGCGAACTAACATCTCATTTGCAACGCGCCTCCAAACTACAAATCTCAGCAATTGCATTTCTTAGTAACGTAGCCCCCCCGGTTGCATTTCTTAGTAACGTAGCCCCCCCGGTTAATATCTGACCATTGTGAGAGATGAAAAATAGGGTACATGACACAATCTTGATGGTCAAATTTTAACAAAGGAGCACATTGCAAAAGGAGTATTGTACAGCATCAAACACTAAGACTAGTAGGTTGTCGGTGGGCACATTGCAAATGGGGGTATCGGTTTGTAGGGAACATAATCAAAGCTATTGCCACCAATCCATTCACAAGCAAGAAGAAACAACCCACTAGAATACCAAAATAACCAAATAGATAAATAAGAGCAGAGTCAAAGGTCATGTTTGCCAACTGAAATTTTTTCATAATTTTCTATGTACCAAAATTTTCATTAAGCAAACATTAAAGTACGATAAAATTTTGGGCACAAATCTTTCACAAACATTTTTAAGTTGACAGCTTTATCCCTGACGTTTGCTTGTATTTTGACAATGCTACCCATTTTCCAAAATCTTCAGTTGGCAAACATGACCAAAGTATCACATTGAATTGCAACAGTGCCTGTATCAGGCGCACCTAGGTCAAGATTAAAACAACCTTCTTCGACATGTGCACCTCTGCTGGCTTTTTTTAAGGGAAGACAAATAATAATAAAATAGGCAACAAACAAAGAGGAATTAGACATATTGTTCCAATCCAGTCCCACACATAAATTTAAATAGGTCATTTATATCCACCAAAAATTAACTAACAAAACAATTATCAGCATGTTAAAAGGTTATATCTTCCTAGAGCTATTAAGATCAAAGACACAAAAAAAAAATTCCATCCCCCCCAAAAAAAAAAAAGAGACCAACACATAAAACCATGTCAAACACAAATCTCGGGTAGTCCCAAGACAGTCAAAGTGTGTTTTCACAAGCGGCACATAGGTAATATTGACTCTATTGTTAATCCTTGTCTCTGCACAACCTATTAATTTATGCTAGCTAAAACCTGACTTGATAACCCAATCCTTCCCAAAGCACCCTACAACCCCCACACATGAAAAGGAGAGCCATACCACCCGAATTTTTCAGTTGCAATCAATTTTTGGACACCTTACCGCACATTGCCCATGGCTTATTACGACATCAACTGGCCATTAGTTGCAGCCTTATTTCAACAGTATATTAAGGTACATGTGTCAAGGGGGCCTAAATTATACAGTAATTTAAATTTTTGTGTGCCTCATACTGCTAGTATTTTGGGAAGATTGTCATCTTCCAAATGTGATAGGAGGAAACAGATAGCCAAACACATCTTTCAATTGAAAACAATGCATAGTAGAAAATATAACTACTTCATTAAATTTTGCAACTTGCAACCTACACAAAGGTGGTTACATGGCTAACAAATGTCAAATTATGGACAAGACCTACCTTAGCACAAAAAAAAACATTAACTTCTCTGAGCACTTCAAACAACAATCTGAAGAGAGAAAGCAAAATGATCACACCCAATAAACATTTACGGCAATAAGAGAACTTAAGAAATAGATTGAGATAGAAACTTACTTTAGCCATGTTAAATGAAGGGAATCGTGAAAATGCTTTTGAAAGAACATCATCATTCACCTCATTACCACCAGATGGCGATAATTCATCTGCCTAATGCCCAACTACCAATCAATAGCCAATTCTAGCTAAATGACCAAATAAGACCGAAACTGACATTAAAGATCTTCCAGCCCATAATGCTTCAGCCACCCAACTACTCATCAAATAGATGCAACATATTGTTCCACCGAAAAAAAGCCGGCTACCTATGCAAAAGACTATCAATTTGTAACGGTCATAACTACTGTATTACTTTTCTTTGCCCTTATTCATCTACACAATATAGCTTAGAGAATGGTCAACTTTTTCCTTTTTCCCCCCTCTATGCTGTGCAAACCCTAGCTCCAACATTCTCAAAAATTACTTTCTCGGGGATGAGGGAAGAGGGGGGAAGCGAAACAGGGACCTGAGAGCGTGCTATGAGGGAGGGAGATGGGCGGGCAAGCAAATCAGGGAGTAATCCCAATCTACTAAGAAACCACAAAACCCAAACAACATATTTAACCTTAGAAAATACGAATTTTCAACCCCCTGCGTATAGAACGGTCATCACATACATAAAAGTCAACTTCAATGTTTAGATAAAACCAATTCATCTTTATATGCATTAAAGCACAATTAGGCAGGCATTTGATGCATCGCAGATTTACAGACCAATGCTGAATAGTTCCTTCTTATCACGGAGATTGATTTGCATATAGTAGTATTGCTCAGTCCTTTTTTCTGGTGTACTTCCCAAGACCCTTTTTTGGATGGATTTCCCTCCTGATTTACTTGGAAAAAAGAGATTATTTCCCATGTAGTGTAAGATCACTAAAACTTTGGAATTAAGCTATAAGCACTCCGTCTAATTCGTCATCGCTTTATTTGATTAAAACAACCTTCTTCGACATGTGTTCTGTAAATTTTCTCCGGGGATGGTCTGCTGACGTGAAGGATTTATATGAAGATTGGAAACGCACAATAACGAGGTACCCCCACTACTATGTAAGCATTCAAATAAGGGGTCGGCATTGGAGTTGTCTCCAAGAGCTGTACCTAAAGATGGCTTCTTGCTTATATTATCTGGCTGGGACTGGTATTTTGGGATTGCATCGGAGAATCTGTGTCATCTTTTGGGCTAGGATGAGATGGCTTGGTCCCTCTCCAAGAGCTGTACCCTTGTCCTGGCTCTCCGTACTTGGACGTAGCACTTGTTCGGTTTCATCTTGGTCTTGGCCCATCCCTTTGAAAACCTCTGGCCCATTGCTAGTGTATCTCATCGCTTTGACTGCATCAACTATAATTACAATTTTCAGACGATATTATTGACCGAAATGTTGGAAAAGTACTGGGTGAAAGTGCCGAAAAGAACAGACTGTTTCGTTTCCAAATCGAGCCCATCTCAGTTTCGGGTCTTGAACTAATTTATATCCACCAAAAATTAACTAACAAAACAATTATCAGCATGTTAAAAGGTTATATCTTCCTAGAGCTATTAAGATCAAAGACACAAAAAAAAAATTCCATCCCCCCCCTCCCCCCCCCCCCCAAAAAAAAAAAAAAGAGACCAACACATAAAACCATGTCAAACACAAATCTCGGGTAGTCCCAAGACAGTCAAAGTGTGTTTTCACAAGCGGCACATAGGTAATATTGACTCTATTGTTAATCCTTGTCTCTGCACAACCTATTAATTTATGCTAGCTAAAACCTGACTTGATAACCCAATCCTTCCCAAAGCACCCTACAACCCCCACACATGAAAAGGAGAGCCATACCACCCGAATTTTTCAGTTGCGATCAATTTTTGGACACCTTACCGCACATTGCCCATGGCTTATTACGACATCAACTGGCCATTAGTTGCAGCCTTATTTCAACAGTATATTAAGGTACATGTGTCAAGGGGGCCTAAATTATACAGTAATTTAAATTTTTGTGTGCCTCATACTGCTAGTATTTTGGGAAGATTGTCATCTTCCAAATGTGATAGGAGGAAACAGATAGCCAAACACATCTTTCAATTGAAAACAATGCATAGTAGAAAATATAACTACTTCATTAAATTTTGCAACTTGCAACCTACACAAAGGTGGTTACATGGCTAACCAAATGTCAAATTATGGACAAGACCTACCTTAGCACAAAAAAAAACATTAACTTCTCTGAGCACTTCAAACAACAATCTGAAGAGAGAAAGCAAAATGATCACACCCAATAAACATTTACGGCAATAAGAGAACTTAAGAAATAGATTGAGATAGAAACTTACTTTAGCCATGTTAAATGAAGGGAATCGTGAAAATGCTTTTGAAAGAACATCATCATTCACCTCATTACCAAGATCACCACAAAAGAGGCGATAATCATCTGTAGAATGCCAATACAATAGGAAGACATAAGCCATGCATCTAGCTAAAATGAAAATAAGAAAACTGACATCAACATAAGATCTTCCAGCCAAATGCTTCACTGCACAATACTCATCAAAATAATGAACATATTGTTCCCGAAAAAAAGGGTACCTATGCAAAAGACTAAGACAATCAATGTGAGGTAAAATATTACTTTTCTTGCCTCTACACAATATAGCTTAGAGAATGGTCAACTTTTTCCTTTTTCCCCCCTCTATGCTGTGCAAACCCTAGCTCCAACATTCTCAAAAATTACTTTCTCGGGGATGAGGGAAGAGGGGGGAAGCGAAACAGGGAGAGAGGGAGAGGAGGGGAGGGGGGAAGAATAGGGATAATACCAATCTCTAGAACACAACCAAACAACATATTAACAGCTTAGAAAATAAATTTCAACCCCTGCGTATAGACGGGTGGGGCATCATGATTTAAACATACATAAAAGTCAACTTCATCCAAAGTTTAGATAAAACCAATCATCTTTATATGTTTACATAAAGCACAATTAGCAGGCTTGCTATGCATGAGTTTACAGACAATCTGAATATCCCTTATCGCTGAGGGTTTAGAACGGAGATTGATTGACATGCTATAGTATGGACAACGTACAATCTAGGGCCTTTTTTTTATTCCAAGACCCTTTTTGGATGATTTCCCCTCCTGTTATTGGAAAAGAGATTTTCCATTAGTGTAGATACTAAAATGCCTTTGGAATTAAGCTATAAGCACTCCGTCTAATTCGTCATCGCTTTATTTGATTACTTTCCAAAAACAATACATTTTCTCTACACCAAACGTACCATTAGAATAGCCGTTGATGCAACACTGCATAACAATAAAAAAACACTTAATTGTCTTTCATGTCAAGCAACCATTACTTATAAAAACACGCAGCGTATACACCATTCTGTGCTATAAATGAACACTTCTCCAAACAATCCAATCCAAAAGAATTACTCAGTCATGACAATTTTGTGAGACGTTCACTTGCTCAATCATAAATAGATTAACTGAACAGGAAAATGTGCAAGGAGAGAGCAACACAATTCATACTTTCTGGCCATTCCGAAAGTGTTGGGTCCTCCCAGGCATGGCCAGCAGCTTTGCGAGGAACTGCTTTCTTCTTAGTCTCCGCTTTGTGCTCAATTTCACTGCTCGCAAGAGCAGCCTTTACACTTTCTAGTGCTTCTGGAGTAATTGTCTGTGCATCCCTTTGAAACAATTGCTGGGCCTGCTCAAACACAACCAATTATACAAATTACCTAAACTAAAGACAGACAGATCGGAAATCTACAACATTACCATACTTCCATATTGTCAGTTTCTAAATAACAACCTTTTTATTATTTCATTTTCTACAGGCTTCAAACAAACTGCAAAGGCCATCTCCACAATATTTTAGTGTTACATGTTGCTCAGACAAAATATGACTCTATTCTCTCGTCTCTTTTGGTTAACAAAATAATGTTCTTCCCAACAGCAAACTCTTTAGACTATCAAATAATGTGCACCGGTGGTCATCACCCTCCAATTGGCAGCGGAGGAAGTGAACTTTGAGCTAAAACTCATTGGAATAACTACACATCTTCCACATTTTAACCACAAACTATTGCTGCGGATCAATTGTCATGACACCTGCATCACAATTGGCACCTATCATATTTACACATGACTTCAGCATAAACTGGCACATTATTTTTAGGGAAAATCAAAATGTAGTGAAGATTTTGTAATTCATATAGCATACTGCCTTCTACATTGGCTATTTTTCCTGTCATTTCTATTTGGATAAGTATTATATGCTCTAATTTCACCAACCGCTATTCTTTTTCTGAATTTCATCCAATAATACTAATTCTTTCTACTAAAAGAAAATTTTACTGCTTCCAGCTGTTATCAACCTCCTAAGAAAACCAAGCTAACAAAAGTCATTAAATCCTATCAACCCATATACAAATTTCCCTACAAGAACCAAAAAATCTAGAACAAAACACATGTATTAAAATCTTCCATAAAGATTTATAAGCAAATTAACACAAAAAAAAAAAAAAAAAAAAACACAGATTAACCAAAACCCACGTCACCAAAAAAAATGGCCCAAACCCTAAACAGAGAAGGCACCCACACACTCACATACATGAAGGTACAAAATCCTTTGTACAGATATACATGCGGAGAGACAAAGAGAGAGAAGGGGGGCGGAGAATGCGGGAGGTGGGACCTGGTGGTACTGAGGGAGAGAATAGGAGGGGGCGGAGGCGGCAGAATAGACGGGGGCGACTACGGATGCCGCAGGACCCACGTAGGGCGTGGGGTACTGAGACGGCGTCGTAGCCGCCGCCTGCTGGATGTGAAAGGGCATGGGGAAATAGGAACCGCTGGTGCTGGTTGTGGAGCTGCTGTTGGAGTAGGTGAATTGCGAGGACGAGGATGGCATCGACATGCTTGGGAAGCAGAACGGCGTCAGATTCCAGTAGGAAGTATAGCTTGGATTTGCAGCTCGTCGCGAGAGAGAGACGGAGAAGGTAAAGATTTTCTGAACAGCGAGAGAGCAAAAGAAGAGAGTTCCAGAAATCGGACCTCGATGTTCCTTTTTTCGTATCTTATTTCGCTTTTTTGCGGTAAGTCCTGATCTCTTCTTTCGGAAAAAGTTAAATCTAGCCACTTAAATTAACAAAGCAATACTTAGAAAAAAAAAATTAACAAAGCAATAGATGCGAATTACGAAATTTCATTTATTTGTTAAATATTTCTATGATCATGCTTAGAGTATATCAAAGAGTGCGGCTACACTTGTTTGGAGCCATCACGCAGATTTGAGGTTGGCAATAAAATGGAGTATATTTTAAAAAAAAATAATTAAAGAACATTTGACAATATTGTTTCTTAATCTAGGAAAAAGAAAGTAAGAAAATATATTTTTTTTTTCTTATCTAGTAAGCACATCGATGGTGCTTTTTCAAGAACTTATATAAACCAGTAACCAAAAACTTTATTGCAAAGAATAATTTTTTTTTTCATAATAATTGTATACTAGAGTTATATATGCATATCCTCCCAAAATCTCCTTACATTTGTAAGGAGTATTTTTTCTAGTTAGATGGAGTTAATGATTTTTTGAAGGAAAACTTTACCTTAATTATGGCCTAAACTATCAATTTCATCACATGAAATGTGTACAATTGAAATGAAAGAAAAATAGATTGTGTAGCACAATCATGATGGTCAAAGCCTAACTGATGGCGCATATTGATAAATTTTAATAATTTGAAGGAACATTGTGAAGAAACTAATAATTTTGACCTCAAATTGACATTGGCACCGTAATTTGGGAGTTGAATATGAAATTTTATCTTGAGTTTAGATAATTTCAATCTTCGAAAGATGATGCTAGATGAGTAGAGTATATAAATTTGGATACATAGGAATTTCTACAATAAGAATGATTTTAATGGAGGTTAGATAAAAAATTTGGAAGGAGAATTTAGTTGCACTAAAATAAAAATATCTTGTTCTAATTTTCAAAGAGATGTCTGTCCTGTTCATCACAATGAATTGTCAGTAATCCTTTATGGACTACCTAATATCTACTACAATGGCGAAGACCTAGTCCACCTAGTCCAAGAAGATCATGACCCCAAATTTAAAATAAACGAGCGATTGTGCAAACATTTCCACAAATTATAATACTCACATCCTACTGAGAATGTTGTTATTAAATTCATATTCCATTGTACTTTCTTTTACATCTTTCTTTTTATGATACTAGTAACTATGGCAATTCAAAGTTGAACCCTGTGAATATTGGTGCAATGTTAATTGTGTTGCAACCCTAGAAAGGTAATATCACTTTGTTAGTATTGTGTAATTAATCTTGTAAGCTAATTAAAATAGAATACTTTGAAAATTTTATTATCCTATCTTGAGATTTCTTGTTGGTAAAAATAAACATAAAATTGTTAGATTTGTTTTTCTAGTTGCTTATTTATTTTATAAATTAATTATATGATTCTATTATGTATTTTGTAAATAACTCACCGGATCATTTTCAAGCGAAGCTGAACATTCATCAATAAGTGGCTTAGTTAGAAAATATTTTTCAATAGTAAACAACTCACATATGAACTATATTCCAATGAAACTTATCACGTTTTACTAGAATGCTCTCAAACTTACAATTTGTATCAAAACTTCTTTAAAAATGAATCGTCTGGTCGTGCTGTTTGGATTGAGAAATTTTTTTCTATTTTGATGTTCGGCAATAGGGTTGTACAAATTTGGTGGCAATAACTGCAATCAGATGGGTCTGTTTGGCCATCACTATCACCATCGCTAATAGTAAGAACTGGCCAAATGCGGTACCGATTATGGTAGTACCAATTACCAAGTATCGGCTTCCATACTGGGCCATATTTTGGGCCGTTCACCACATGGCCCAATTATTTTTTCATTTTTTTTTAGTCCATTGAGCCCATATCGGGGTTCATTTATGGTCAAGTTAGTTGAAACTTAGTTGTATTGTCTTTTTTGTGTGCCATTGAACCCATTTTTTAACCAATAAAATTAAAGAACTTCTGAAAAAGTAGTATGAAAAATCTAAAGCAATAAAATCCTTACTCAATAAAATTAGAGAACATCTTAAAAGATAGTACGAGAAATCTTACCAATAAAATTCAAAATCAATAAAATTAGAAAACATTTTAAAAGATCGTACGAGAAATCTAATGCAATAAAATTCAAGTTTAATAAACTTAGAGAACAT
The DNA here is from genome assembly GCA_003952965.2 of Morella rubra. Lineage (NCBI taxonomy): Eukaryota > Viridiplantae > Streptophyta > Magnoliopsida > Fagales > Myricaceae > Morella > Morella rubra. Next base: position 30,977,083 of record CM025850.1, on the reverse strand, counting down.
CTTAGAAGATAGTATGAGAAAATGATATGAACAAAACTACAATCAATTTCTGTCACCAAAGAAGTCCTTACTCCTTCTCAATCTCTGTTCATGAGATTGGTAACTCCACATGATAAACTTATAAGCGTCAATTTACAAAACTAAAAATAAAATCCAAACCAATAAACTAACTAGTATAGAAATAAAATTACCTGAGTCAAGCGAATAAGTCTTCACATCTTTTGTCATATCAGAGGTCATTTCCTCCTTCTCCATAATAATATTGCATCTCAACCACTTTTGAGTACAAATGAGACCTTATGCAATTTTCGAAGCCAACAAACTCTAGGAGGGATCCAAGACTCGACCTTCAATGCTAAACATCGACTCAAAAGGCACAATAGTAATGGGATTTCCAAAACGTCACAAGCAATGCGAGTAAAGACTGGATACTTCGGAGAGCAAAACTTTTACCAAAGCAAAATTTCAAAAGCTTTTACCTCAACTGACTTTGATAAATACCTCTACACCACAGATTTGGAGTCCAACAAGCTTTGTGCACCCCTATCCTCGTCAAACGCATTCCAGTCCTTGTCATCATTATCAACCACATCTAACATCAAATAAGTTGAGTTTCAGTGAGTGGGAACATCAAGTTTCAAGAATTGAGTAAATGAAAAGTTTCAATGCTCCACTTAAGATTTAAACTTCTCTAACTTTTTGGGGTGAAGACTTGATATACTTAATCATATTTTTAACTTTAGCAATTGACACATCAATATCTTTTTAATCGCTCCATCACAATCAAGCTCAGAATATGTGCACAACACCTTAATTGTAGGAACTCATGGTGTCGTGCCCTGTACGCTAATCCGAAGGAGGCTAATGACAACTGCGAGTGCTCGCCATGACAAACGCTCCAAAGCACTTAACTTAATCTTGCAGCGAATTTTTTTTAACTCATTCTTAATTTAGAAAGTATGAGTCACTTTTAATTTCTGAAAATACTACTTTTACATGAGGGAGTTTAGAGATATAGGGAAGGGCAATTATTAAGTTGCCCCTCATAGTTTAAATCGCCCAGCCCCATTGGCTTGGTTGGGCGATAGTTTTTTTTTCTTCCAAGTTTTTCCAAATTACATTCTAGCCCCGAAATCCTTGTTTCTTTTGAATTTTGGCCCTCCGTGACTTCCAATCACTCTTCTCTTCTAATTCCTCTATATCTCAATTAAGTATAGCATCCTAAGACCTAAGATATATTTCTTAGGCACCAACATCATAAGATTCTCTTGAATTAAATCTAAGCAACATATTCTACGAATAACACCAAAACCATTATTCGATCAACTTTTCAACATACAAGCATAATACATCATAAAATGAAAATTACTATCTGCATAAAATTGTCACACCCCGTGCCTGTACTTACCCCTTAGGCTCACTTATGGAAATAGTATGTATGCAGGAGGGGATTACAGCACGAATCATCTTTTACAATTACCAACTGATTTTCCCATGAAAAGCTAAGTGGAAGGTTTACTTGAAAATATTAATTTTGTTTAATAGCTAGGAAAAGCATATTAAGAGAATAATGTGATTCAAGGAAAAAGACAGTAATCAACGTCATTAAAATAATTTAGAAATGTCTCAAGATATGATAGAGTCATTTAATTTTGAAACCTTTAATACTTAATAGTGCTTATTAGTGTATGAGAAATAATCAATAAGAAAGGAAAGAAAACTCGAAGCAATAAATAAAAGAAAGGTTTTCATTACCAAACACAGTTTTCAAAACGTGCCCTTTGCAATGACTACAAAACAGGCCTAAGAGATACAAAAGTGGGAGCATTCTAAGGCTCACCAAGCTTTTACAAACCATGTTTTAAGTTTTCAACATATACATCAAAAGAAACTACATCTAATATCAGGTTCCCTAATCCTCCTCATCAGTGTCGTAGGTGAGATCTATAATGCCAATATCCGGCGAAACTTGACTGCACTCTGTCGGCGGGGCTGGGGGAGAGGGGTAGGGAATAATTGGCTCAGGTGGGACATCTACCAACACAAAGTCCTCGATACTGGGTAGTGGAGAGTCCTTGAGGTACCAGTGGGGCTCATGCACCACTGCCATCTCATAGATATCCGAGACCTAGGCTCGGATCTTCATGTTGACCACATAGGGTTCAAGGTCTATAATCTGCTCGCTCTCAAATAACTTCATCTCTTGTAACCATGAATTACATACAAGAAACAAAAAATAAAATGGGGTGAGTCATAAGGACTCAGTAAGGTGTGGAAGGGGATATGCCACATATACAGGTAAAGCAACAATAATAACAACAAGAAAAAGAATTGATAATCGTAAAGACAATTCAAAATTATGCTCAATGCAATGCAAGAATGATGCATCCCAATCCCCAGTCATCTCTATTTCTTTTTTCGGTTTGGTAGAGGCGTCCCTACTACGCTCTATTTAACCCCCAGATTTAGGGTTGTGCGTCTCTCTCTCCTTTAGGACTGTCTCATGCATCACACACACATCAGGATGCCAGTTAGGCAAGCTTTGTACCATTGCTTAGGGAAACCACCTACTATTTCCATTAGTGGTGGCTTGCACGCTTCCCAATATGAATGGTATTGTCACCGGAACTTAGGATCACCTCTAGGTATAGGTTATTTCCGGTCTCAATTCTTTCATACCCATGAGATGATAAATTAAATATGACACATCATGACTTCAACAATAAATAATACAAATATGTTCAGATCAAACATAGAAATGTTGGTTTAATCGCAAAATAATATTTATTCCTTTTCTTTTATTCCATTTTCCTAACTTATCGACTATCTAGATTTTCTTTGATAAATTTTTCTTACTACCTTGCTTTGTTTATTGATGTATATTTAGTACTCTTATTACTCTTTTATGGATGTTTATTGAATAATTTTATTTCTTAGTTAATTATATTTCAATTAACTGTTTTAGTTTCTTATTTATTTCTCTTTATCAACCAAAATTTGCTGGGCCTATTGGGCCTCATAATGGAGTTCTCCAATCTGTATAGATTTGGGCCTCCTAATTTAGGACCCTTCTTTTTATTTTATTTTCTTTTCTTTTTGCTTAATGAGCCGATTTTGACCCTTGAGGAAGCCTTGTGATTTTGGCCTTGAATTTTAATGGGCTTGAATCCAAATTTTTAACCTAAGACCTCTAAACAGAGCCCAACACTGCCATAAACCCAGATTTCACGTTTGGACCTTTTTACCCCCGAAAATTACAGTAATCTCGAAACTGTCCCCTGTTGGCCTCTATGGTCATTTCTACCTTTTTTTACAAATCTTTTCTTCTTGAAATTTTTAGGGTTCGTTCTAATACATATCAGTGACCTACATAAAAATTTTCAGAACTTGAATCAACATATTTACAAATAAAATGACTAAGCTACCAGGTATCAAATAAAAATGAGTCTTAAGTTTTTGCATGTTTATTTTCTTCTACCTATCAACTCTTTTCCATATTTTGCTTGATTTTTCTTGTCTCTCATTAGCTTATTCACACGTTTATCACCTTAGATTCACAGCAAGTATCAAATAAGATAAACTACTCACTAAAATCACAATAAATCTCCAAAATGTTGCATTGATCAAAATGCAAGGTATTCCCTTGCATTCTAAGATCAAGCCGTGCATTTCTTTTTCATTTTTGAGTCTCTTTAGCCACTGACCGTGGCTTGTGTCCAACAAGCCTCTTCTTTTCACAATCCAACAGTATATTTCAAAAGGAAGACATGCAAAAGATGAAAATGAGTGTACTTTCTTCATCAACAATTGCATGCAACATCAAAAGCACCCAAATACTTCAAAAAATTCATGGATCTAAACATGCAGCAACTTCATTACAAGAAAATCCATGGATCTAAGCTTGCAGCAACTTTATTTCATTTCATCATGACCAACCCACAAAAGAACCTACATGCAAGCTCCCTTACCTAAAGGTTTCGGCTAGCTCACTTGACAAGCTTGAAGCTGCACCTAGATTCCTAGATTAGGAAATCTATGGTGAGAAACTGAAGGATGAAAGAAAAATAGGATTCAAGATCTTACCTTCTCTCTCTCTCTCTCTCTCTCTCTCTCTCTTCCTTCTTCTTCTTCTTCACCGATCCTCTCCTCTTCTCCTTCTCTTTTTCTTTCCCTTTCTCTTTCTTTCTCTCTTCTTCCTTCCTCACTTGTACTGCTCTCCTCTCTCTCTTTCTCCTTCACGATTTTTCTCCTCTCGAAGTGGTGTGCGTGTGTTAAGAAAAAGGAAGCTTTTGTATCTCTTGCATGCAATGATTTCCTAGAAGATAGGCTAGGGACCTATTTGCAAGATTTGAAAGTTTGTAATGATGATGGAGTAGTTAACTTGGAAAAGTAAAAATGGTAATTGGGGAGGGGTGATACGGGTAGATTGAATAGGCCATTTGTCACAAAAGCTTTTTTGTCTTCTAGCTAGCTATAATTGCGCCTAGATTGGAGAAGATTTACTACATGGTTGGCCAACTCTCTCTCACTAATGGGATTGGCTTGGTTGGGTTTTAGTCTAGGTGAGTTTTAGGCCAATTTAGGCTCTATAGTGAGAGGTAGGTCCAAATAAGTGGCCCATGTCCTAAGGGTCCAATCCAAGGTGCTTAAGGTGAAAATAAAAATTAATAAATGGCTAGAAATAATTATTGAAGTAAATTAATCTACCATTAGTCACAAAGGTCAAAGTCATAAAAGAAAATGGTAAATTAACCTACCATTAGTCACAAAGGTCAAAGTCATAAAAGAAAGGCTTAAATGCACCCACAATCCCTGTGGTATGAGAATGTTGCAAATATGTCCCTAAGGTAAAAAAAAGTTACAAATATGTCCCTGTGGTATGTTTTTCCGTTAAATCTATGTCCTTCCGTCAGTCCCCGTTAAAAACACTAACTGGACTGGATGATGTGGCAAGTTTAAGCCACGTCAGCAATGCACATATATTTTTATAAAGCCCAATCAACACACAGTTAGTGGAAAAAAGCCATGTGCCATTATGAAAAATTTTCTTCCCGCTATTCAAAAGTAAATGGTGTCGTATACCCATCCTCCCGTAAGTAATCCCCTCCCAAATCTCCCCCTTGCGAACCTTAGCCCGTCCCCTACTCGCATTTCCTCCCCTGCGACTGATTAGCTCAATCAAGGTCCCTAGTTCTAAAGCTAAAGCCATCAAGCACTCTTCGTGATTCAATGCAAAGAAACTGAGTGCTTTTTTTCCTCCCGAATCACTTCAACGCATGTATATGTGGGACGAGATGGCAAAAATGTTGTTAGAACATTTGAAGAGCGATGATTTTGTGTATGTTTCAGGTTGTTTGGGGTCTTTTATGAAGCTTCAAGAGGATGGGAAGCTCAGAGCATATTACAAGATTCGTAAGTGAATTACGATTTTTCTTTTTTTTTTTGGGTGAGGGTTCAGATGGAAATTAAAGCAATTCTGCAGATCAAATAGTTGGTACTGTTTCGCATCAAATACGATTCCCCACTACAGGACAAAATTACAAGAAAGAGATTCTTTTTAACATCACTAAGTAAATGATGTTTTGGTGGCATTGGGGTGATTCCCATTGTTTATCTCTTCATTTGACTGCTCATTTAGGAAGTGCCTTCCACATGTTTAACCTTGTGTTTCGTGGTGATCGGTGTCTAGTAGGGAATTAATTTTCTTTTTGGGTGCCACTTCATCTTAGTCTAATAGCAGCTTAAGCTTTCACCTTTTGATTTTTTTGTTGCATTTTTATCATTTGCTGGTCATGTCTGGTGTTATTTTTAATTATTTAATGGCTATTTGATTGGGATGGACCTGTATCATGTAGAAGCTAAAAGACTATGCTTGCTAAGAGATTACGAGAACAAATGACTGCACCTTAGACCTTTACCCTCTTCTGATGTTGTAGATGTGATGCATTGAGGGCAACCGTTTTTTACCCAGTTTCAAAACATATTGCACAACTTCTATCTTAATAACCATATTGTTTGTTCTGTTTAGGTCCCCGTTGAAGATGTTAAATTATGTCAGCAAATGTAGTAGTCAATGGAGAGAATGAGTTACAATTAGGAGGAGGTACGATTGCTCCCTTCTGTTGGAAGATGAAGCCCACAATCATAAGGAGAAAGAGAAGCTCAAATATTTGTTGGTTAGGTATGAGTTTTATTTCTTTTTTGGAATGGGTGTGCCACCCTCACTAGAACTATGTAAGTCGTCACTGGACTGTTAGGGTGCCTCCTCGGTGTCTCTAGCAATAGAGGAGGCTGCTCCAAACCATGAAATTATTTTCCCTATCCCTCCTCGCAGCATCCGTATTATTGTTTTGATAGAGTTCTGGTTGTTCCTCTCCAACACTGCTTTCAAAATCACTCGAGATAGCAGTATCATCCACTGCCACAGCCTCTTCCTCTTCTTTCCTATCAGCACCTCCATCACCTTCAAACTCATCATCAGTATTCATTCCTTCAAACTCCTCTTCGCCTCCATACACATCCTCAAACTTGTCTTCCACATCATCAACAAATATTGGGATGTCCATTGAATGTACCACATATAAGTGCAACTCCAGTTCTACTTTTTGCATAAGAATGTTGAGTAGCTGTCAAACATCATCGTCGCTCGTAAGGTATGTGAACGGCCTCGCCTCATCGTAACGAAACTTGTATGTAAATTTCTCAACGTTCATGTAGCCCATGTTGTTGGTGACAAACTTCTTCAATACCACCACTGACAAGTAGTCTGGGTCATAGCATCCTATGTCATCAACCTCTCCTCCAGCAAAAACATCTAGGGATTGGTTTAATAATCCCCGGTGGTGTACAAATATATGCACCATATCTGAATTTAACAATTTACTAAATAGCTGCCAACTAATTTAAAAGTGTGATAAATTGACTAAAAATTAACAATATAAGAAGATAATAAATTGACTGAAGCACTAAGAATAAATTGACTAAAAGTTAACAATATAAACAATGCATTGTAAACTCAACTACAAAATAAAAATCCAATCTCTACTGTGCATGTACATGGTACCTACTAGATTATTTGAATTCAATATTAATAAGAAGAACAAATGTACCAAAAGATGCAAACCCAAAAAACTTCAAACCCCTCACATAATTTTTTCTTTGGAAGCTAAAAGATGCAAAGGCGTCCCTACTTGTGCTGCCAACTAATTCCTAATTGATAAATTAGACTAAATTAATTAACTAATATAAGAAGATAGATGACTGAAGCACTAAGAATAAATTTAAAAGTTAAACAATATAATACAATGCAGAAAATAAAAAAATTCACTGTGCATGTACATGGTACCTACATTTGAATTCAATATTAATAAGAAGGAACAAATGTACCAAAAGATGCAAACCCAAAAAACTTCAAACCCCTCACATAATTTTTTCTTTGGAAGCTAAAAGATGCAAAGGCGTCCCTACTTGAATTATCATTCCTAATGCGGAGGGTTTTATTGAATCTCTTGTGTAATTTAACCTCAGAATGCTAAAAACTCCTAAATGGAGTATTTTGAAATTTAAAGAAATTAAGAATACTTTTTAAATTCATAGTTTACGTTATTCTTTGTGATTATATTCTGCAATGACTAATCTAGTGGGTTGCCTCGTTCTTTCTTATACGTGGATAGCAACTAAGTAGGAAGCCAGAACCACGAGAAAAGCATCTAAACAAACAATATCAAGACAAACCCACGTCCAGTAATTGAATGTGAAAATTCCAATCAAAACTCAATGTCCCTACCATGTATAGAAACACTATAAGACAAACCCAATCGAAACACAAGGAAGAAAACTGTCGAATAAAATCAAAATGAGCAAGTCCAACTTTCACCTTCTCTATAACCTGTATATACTATTATGGGCACTGAATAAACAACAGAAAGAAAGAAAAACAACAAAAATTTTAAAACATTGTAGGGACATGGGTTTGTCTAATAGGACACTAAAATCACCAATCCCAAAAAGCTCAAACAAGGAGAAACAACGAGGCTCTAATTTGATTCGAATAAAAAAAAATCAATCGATGTCATATACCTTCTGTGATATTTTCGTTCTTCAAATTTTTGTTCTTTTAGTTTTACATTTTTTTTTTAAATTTCAATCTACATGGCATCATTTGATGACTGGGCAATGTTGTGCTGCCAATGGTGGGCCCAAGGAGACACACGGCCTAATTTGATTCGTGCTAACATGGCTTAAACTTGCCACATCATCAAGTCCAGTTTATTTTTAACGGGGGACGGAAGGACATAAATTTAACGGAAAACATACCACAGGGACATATTTGCAACTTTTCTTACCCTAGGGACATATTTACAACATTGTCATACCACAGGGACTTTGGGTGCATTTAAGCCTAAAAGAAAATGGTAACTTGAGCTAACTTAGGTATTTGTTGTAATTTAGGTACCCAATATATTTAGGTAGGTAAACAATGCCAAAAATTTAATACTGAAAGCAAGAAACTAAGTACTAAGTCAATAAATCAACTCAAATAATTGGAGGGAAAAAATAACAAAAAATAATGACATGGGTGAAAAAGGAGAGTATTTTAACTATCATATTCAAAGCTAAATTCCAAATATATGACATGAACGCTAACTTAATAAAAATAACAGGACAAAAAAAATTTGATGTGTTTCCTAAAAGATAGCCACAAATAGAAACTATAAAAATATTCAGCAAAGCAATCAAATTTTATCCTAGTAAAATATGAGTAATTAAGGAAGTAATCTTCACTTACTAATTTAAAAATATTTTTCAAAAGGTTTCATCGAGGGAGGGGTATCACATCCTCCCCCCTTAGGATCAATTCCGTCCTCGGAATCGTAACTAGTCAAGGAAGAAAACAAAATTCAAAAGATTCAAAAGATAGAAATTACATAGAGTTATTACTTAGCTAAAGTTTTTTAGGCAACTTCTCTTCTTTGTCCTTCTTATCATTTTCCAGTTCTTCAGGCTTGCTAGGGGCGGTATCCAACTCATCTTCATCCTCTATCTCTAATAATTCTTCGGGGTCGGTTTCTTCTTCTTCAATCACTTCTATCTTCAACTTTTTAGCTATGTCCATAAATGAGTACCATCCATCGGGCATACCACGGACCGCCGAAATGCACCTAGGTTTGAGTTTTGGGTACTCCCTCTTCCTCAGAGTGATTTCCTTCTCATGACCCTGGCTCTCCATCTGTTTAAACCAGCATTACTTCATTCTGTATAAACCAGCAGATATACATAACGGGCAGCACGGACCTAAGAAATCACAAACAGTATTTGGGTGATCTCAACTCTAGAGGATCAAGTCATGTATTTCCTGCTCCAGCTTAGAGAGAATCTCATTCTGACTTCCTAGCTCCTCAATCAAGTAGTAATCTTACTCTAAGGGAGCTTCTTAGAGCATAATTCCTGCTCCTTACAGTCCAGTATTTGTACTAGTTCTTATATAAGACAGGTTCCCCTCCAAGTGGAATGGGGAATAGTCGATGACATGGGAGGGGTCCACCACATATTTCCTCAATATCGAGACATGAAATACATCATGCATTCCCTCCCATTCAGCTTGTAGTGCTAATTGGGGCCAGTGGCTCGTTGGGTGAAAATTGGAATGTCGTGCACTTCTCAACTCATCGGGTGAAAACCGAAACATCACATCTCAGACTGTGATGTCCCACTCATCTTTCTGGAGGTATTCCACTAGGAGAAGTGCAACATAGAACTCCTAGACCTTGTCAAGCGAAACATCATGTTATTAAAGAAGCTTTGGTGTGTGAAATATCATGTTAATAGTGTTGGAAAACTTAAAGAAGATAGGTTGGATCAACCTAGTTGCTGGAAAATTCTACAGAATTTTTAGATGATGACATTTTAGTTTTTGCATAATGATTATCATTCAACTCTTGCTATTAGGTTGATGTTGTTGGATGAAAAGTCGAAGAGCTATATGATTGATGTTAGGGAATAATTTCATTAAGATAACTGCAATCAATTAACTTTGTTTAAAAAAGGATTGATAGTGTTTGTTGAATTCTATAGAAAAATAATTAACTGTAGGATTTAAAGGAATAAGTTAGTTGCTGGAACTTGATAGCTTATGGAATATTATGGGTTCTATAAATGCTCTAATATGATAAGGGTGTACATTGAATGCTAGATCAATATGTAGTAAATAAAATGTTACATTTAGAGTGCAAACAACAAACTAGTGCATGCTAAAACTATTTTCTGCAAAAAAAAATCACTACAAGAAAAAAGACTTTGGGTGACAAAAAAATTTGTCACCCAAAGTGCTAATTTTGTTAGCTAATGTTTTGGGTGACAAAACCGAGTTGTCAGCCGGTTTGTCACCTAAAGCCTGTCAGCAAAAGTTTTGGATGAAGATTTTGGCGTTCTATCGCTTGAAACTGTTCAGACTTTTTACAAAACTATCCGAACGGTTTTGTGCCATAATAACAAAATTGAAAATCATCATGCCCTATATAATCCATCTGTTCGCATGAGTTGTGCAAACGTACTCTCCATACGTTCGGACAGCTCATGCGAACGGTTGTCCAAGGTGACGAAATGAATTTTCGTCATGTAAAATCCGAGCACACGGATATTCTACATCGTCCAAACACATAATCAGTCCGGACGCTTGCGTAAGACGTCGCACTGTTGTTTTATTTATGACGAAATACTTATTTGTCATCCTCAAAATCCGTTCGAACTATGGCGTATAAAGTTCGGACGCTTGTTCAGTTGAACACGTTCGAACGTATCATTGTATCGTGCGCACGTTTGCTTAATAAAAGAACGTGTGGACTCGAAAATAACCGTGCGGATAGACGAATTTAACGCGATGTGTGCGGATGGATAGTTATGCGTGCGCACGTTATCAACGCCAAATAACCGTTCGGACGACCATTGATACCGTTCGAACGGTTTTCTTTGTATTTGAATTAATTTAATTAAAATTTTAAAAATAATTTACAAATAATATAAATAGAAAGATATTCAATGCTCATAATATAATAAAATATCTACAAATATGCAATCGTTATTAAAAGTAAATAAAATACATAATCGATAAGTACTGACAAAGTAGTAAAAATACATAAATCTACCCAAATTTTCGTTTGGGTGTCGAACGAGATTGCAGCTGTCTGATCTGCTCCATCAGCTGCTCACGCATCTGCTCCGCCATTATTGCATCCTCCGTTCTTGTTGTTCCACTAGGTTCCTTTGCTACTCCTCCATCATCTTCTAGTGATCTTCGTCTTTTTTCCGTTGCTGCTCCGCCATCATCTGCATCAGCTCTTCGTCTTTCTTTCGTTGCTGCTCCTCCATCATCTGTAGATGCTCTCGCATCGTCTGCTCCATATCTGACTTTTGACAGAAGCGCTTCATATTCCAACTGTCTAGCCCTCATCTCCTCAATCTGTAATCTGGCCTCCTCCAATCTCCGGGACAAATCAACGGACGATGCTGATGAAGATGATCCAACAGACCGTACTGAACGGCCTAAACCTGCACGTAACCCGCTTTTGTCCCAACACCTCAGCGAAAATCTCCACTTCGGTGTATGACTTTCCCTCTGACTCGTGCTGCAACTGTAACGCCTCCATTTTTTCCTACAAAATTAGAAAAGAAGATAAAATTAGCACATATGAAACATAAACGCATACGAATGCATCATTAAATCTAACGTTACAACTTACAAAATTTTTCCGTGCATCTTCTGATGTCCACATGCCATCCTTATTAGTATGTGTCTTTTTATACAGCAACGCAGGACTAATCTCATCAGATTCTGGATTTTTTATACACCAAAAGAAATATAGAACTTGCATATTAAAATACCTAAGTCATTTATTTAAATAATAAATAATAAAAATGTAAATTTATTACTTATAACGCTCTCACGCGTTGGAAAGACCTCGCTCCGATGTGTGTACAATCTTCAGCTTAGCTCTATTCTCCTTGTTGATTGCACTCCTCCTCTGCATTGTACATTTACAGTTGTTACCACAATTAATAATAAAATAAAATAAATGTTCAGGACGGAATAAAAATGTTTAACCTGAAATTCCTCGCTCGCGAATAAATCACAAACACGAGTCCATTCTTCCTTGTTCATATCGGGATACGGGTGCTCTAACACCTCTTCTTTGGAATTGAACACCGAGTAATGCTGGAACATTCTATTTATGTGGTCCTGTACGCTGTGTTCATCGTAGACGTCAAAGTAATGCGATCCTCGGTTCGGTCGTAATCTAGTTGGAAGTCATCCTTAACATATATAACAGTTAGTACGTTTAAAAGTTTCAACAATTAAAATTTAATAAATTATACTTACCAACACTCATTCATCACATACGATTTAACCTTGTCGGGGACCTCCTTCCACTTACTCGTCTCAAATGGGACATGTTGTCGAACGAGCGCACCAATATGACTCGAGAGCATTGAGGACGCCTTGTCATCACCGCCCGTACGTCCATCAGGGATATGGACAGTCAGCTTTCCTCCGGTGCGAGCCTTGAGTAAGGCAATCCCGCGCATACTACCTCGAACGTGTCTAATTCCGGACGTCGCTACAAATGAAGAACAATAAATTTAAAATTCAGTTAAGCATAGAAATTTAAAAGTCATAATATTTAATCAAAATTGACGGGGTAAGATACTTACACGCACAACTACTTTGGGTGCCTACTGGACTGGCTGTGGTAGGGGACGGTAATTCGTTCCTATCCCTAAGTGAAGGATCCAACACTGCTAGTGTACTGGGACTACTCTCAGCTCGAACTGATGAATCGCACTAAAGACGTTTCCTTCCTGCTGGCATGATGTCGTCCTGTGACCAAATAAATCAATATTAGAGAAAAAAAAATACAATTATGTTACTCCAAATGAATATAAAATAGAAATGCAAAGTAAATTGAAACGATAAAGTTACTTTAGTTCTCGGAGTCTATTCTTCAGAATCACTACAATCTTCACTAAACGATTTCTAAGAATTATCTCTTCCTTCTACTTCACGTAGTTGTGGAATTAATCGGTTACGGCAAAAGAAAAGACAAAAGTAATGGGGGAGCTTCACACACAAAATAGTCTCCTCTCTCATGGTATGCTTCACGGTTCGACAGTCCTTCTCATCTTCATTAGCTTCCTCCTCAATATGTGGAATATCATACGTGTTTCTAGGGGTAATCTTTTGAACAATCTTCCAGTGACCGCCCAACTTCATATCATCGATATAAAACACTTGATTACCCTGAGAAGCTAGCACGAACGGGTCGTCTTTGTACCACTTTTGAGATGTGTTAATACTAACAAACCAACCACTTTTATCAAGACCTAAGTTTTGAGTACTTAAGTCAAACCAGTCACATTTTAGTAAATAAACTAAATTTCTACGCAAATAACGTAACGCGGAAATATCCACGACTAGGCCGTAAAAATCAACATCTTCCCCATCATGGTCCCCGGAACAACCACACCACTATTCTAAGTGTACGAAACTGTTCACAAAAGACCATGTGAAACCTAACTCCATTCACTACACACCCAGAGTAACAAAGTGTCTGCTGATCCAGGGGATGATAAATCCGACACACTCGGTTAATTTTGAATCTAAAATAGTAAACACTAACTTTGACTCTTCACTTCGTACATCAATCAACATTTATGGTGATTCTTCATCTCTTCAAGTGCTCGCTATAAAAATAAGATATTTTATAAAAATTAAAATATAATGAACTGAAAGTGATTAAGTGAGCAAATATTCTTATAAGCGCTTACTCTATATGTTGGCTGATTTATGAACAGTTGTTGAGTAGTACAGTGCATAAAAGTGCACTCTGAATGTTACTTTTTCATATTCATTTGCTAATCCATATGTATAATTTGGACATTTTAATGGTATTTTCCAACTTGAATGTTATTTTACAAAGTGTCCAGTTGCGATTAATTTTTGGTGATTTTCTTGCAGGAAATAAATTTGTTGGAATTCTAACCCTAAAAAGATCTCTAATGGCTATAGTATTGTAATTTGACAATGAGTTTGAAAAAAATCCCGAATTGGAAGATCTCCTGCGCAGTCTTCAGTATTTTTATCATAATCAAGCGTTGTCGATTCAAGAAGCGTTGGAAATTCTTACTAAAAAGAGACAAAATTTTCTCCAGAAATAGAGATTCTCAAATTCAGACGTTTACTAGGCAAAATTGGCGCCACAATATCTGGAGAATTATTGGTATGATATTCTCTGAGCAGTCGTCACTTTTATTATTATATCTTCCACTTCAGATATCGGATTGATGTGATTCAAAAAGGATATGAAACCCAACTCAAAGGGATACATTTTATCCAGAAATAATGCTTTTCAAATTCCGATGTTTAATATGAGAAAAATGGCCCGAAATATGGGAGTAAAATCTGGAACCTTGAATGTACGAATTTGGGATACGATTTTCTTTCTTTAGAAGGAAGATAGCTTGGAGGACGTGGGAAAGGATTTTTAAGCTCTTGAAGGCTAGGTTTTAGGAGGTTTTTGAGTTTTTTTTTCTTTTCTTTAACTATCTTTTAAGGGGAGAGTTTCTTTGCTCGAATGGATAGCTAAATCTCCAAGCAAGGCTGTGGATGAACTCGTATGAATAATGGTATTATCTATTTGCTTTTGATTCATGTAATCGTTCTTCACATTGAAACAACTCTTGTTTATCATTCTCCAATTGTTATTAGTTTGTTTTCTCATCTTTGAATGATCTTGGAATGATTCTCTTCATAGATTCAGTCATGCTTTGTCTATGAATGGTTAACGTCCATGATTATGTTTCAGATAAGTTATTATCTTTTGATTTGATTTTCTGCTACAATATTACCCACGAGGTATATTGTCGTCATTAGGTTATGTCAATAAGAATAATATACCAGATTTGAACGAGGAATTCTCGATGCTTTGCTATCCATAATCTTGAGTAACCATTTTCACCATTATAATTCTAAGTTTCTAAAATCATAGTTCAATCAAGTTATTTCCAATTGATAATTAAGTAATTTCTTTAATTTTCTTGTTCTAATTGTGTTTCTTTCACCTATCTCCCTGAGGAATCGACATCCAAAGCTGTGCTGCAACTACCGCATTATTCTTTGGTCGTAATCAAATTTTGGCGCCCACTGTGCTTTTATAAATTCCTTTCTATTCAAATCTTGAACCTTACCAGCTCCCAGTGGTCGAACACTTTGAGTAAACACAGAAAAATGACAACTTCGATCATCCATGTCGGCATAATTCAGTCTTTTCTATTAAATCTCGTCTCAACCGTACCAAGATACATTGAGCAAAAAGTTAGACATTCATTTAACACATAATTCTCTACTATGGAGCCCTCACACCGTGCCCTGTTCTTAACGAAACACTTCATCTTCCCCATATACCTCTCCATTGGATACATCCACCGAAATTGAATTGGACCCCCAAGTTTCACCTCCTGAGGTAAATGAACTGTTAAATGAACCATAATAGTAAAAAATGATGGAGGGAATAATGTTCCAACTTGCAAAGAATCATTCCAATGTCCTTCTCTAACTGGTTCACAACGTCTAAACGTATTGTTCTTGAGCACAAGTCTCTGAAGAATAAGCTCAACTCAGTCAACACTGTACATACTTCATTTCCTAACAACTGTGTATCATTGCCGGTAACAGTCGCTGCAACAAGACATGTGAGTCGTGACTCTTCATACCCATTATTTCCCTTCATTTATATTCACGCACGGGATATGTTAAGAGGCTATCCATCCTGAAACTTGACACCCTTCAGCCATTCACAACACTTCTTACGTTCATCCTTGTTAAAGTAAATAATGCTTGAGGCATCACCTCCTACTGACCGCGAAATTGCAAATGCAAATCCTTTTTAATGCCCATTAATGCCAAGTCCCTCCGAGCACTAGCATTGTCCTTCGTCTTACCATCGACGTTCATCAAAGTTCCCAACACATTGTCACAAATATTCTTCTTTATGTGCATGACGTCCAAATTATGTCGAAGTTTCAAATCTGACCAGTACGGCAACTCAAAGAATATGCTGCGCTTCGTCCAACTTAACTCATTGTTAGCCCGTTTTCTCTTCTTCTGAGTCTTCCCAAACAAATATAACGGTACCGATTCAAGTTGTTGAAGTATCTCCTCTCCAGTGACTTCTTCAAGCGCTACTCTAAACTCTTTTTTCCCATCAAATATGTTGACATCATGCCTCCACCCATGTGTCGCAGGCAAATACCGGCGATGTCCCAAAAAATAATGTTTGCCCCCATGTTTCAACCAAAATGACGTGTTATTGCAATTAGGGCATGCTAACCGTCCTTTCGTACTCCAACCGAGAGATTACCATAAGCGGGAAAGTCATTTATTGTCCAAAGCAAATTTGTAACTTGAACTTGACACGGCCGTGTCGTACGCATTCATTTTCCCACAAGTCCTTCAACTCATCTATCAATTGAAGTAGACTTTTCGGGACTTCTTGGAATAAGCAAGACAGCATGAAACTTGAATCCATTCATCCATAGTACTGGAATTAGTATATTCAGCGATAATGTTAAACGGATTGAACCCATCAGATGCCAAACCCAACCGGACGTTCCGAGATTCCCGACCAAACCATTCATACTTCTTATCGAGGTCCTTCCATACCCAGAGTCTGCAGGATGCCTCATCACCCCATCTTCAATCACACGCTTCTCTTGGTGCCACCGCATTTCCGTTGCCGTTTGCCTTGATAGAAACAATCTCTGCAACCAGTTTCAAGGGAAAATGCCGCAACTTTTTGAGGAACCTTTGATTTGCTATTCTGACTGTACTTCCACCTCGATTCCCACACCGGACACTCTTGTAACTCACTGTGCTCCTTCCAAAACAGTACACAGTCATTTAAGCACGCATGTATGTTATCGTAGCTAAATCCTAAATTCTTTCTTAACTTTTTTTTCATAATAAGATTTAGGAAGTGTCTCCCCTCCGCAGCGCATCTTTTATCAAGCCCAACACATCTTCAAACGCCTTTACAGTCAAATTATTCTCCGACTTCACATGAAGTAACCTAACAACGAAAGACAACTTCGAGTACTTCTTACACCCAGGATACAACTCTCGCTCAGCATCCGCCCATAACTTGGTATACGCAAAAAACCGTCTCTAGACCCTGACTCGACTGTTTCAGGACCCGGCATATTTTCACCAGCGTTCTCATCAACCCCTGCTCCCGCCTCAAAATCTTCTAACATGTCTCTCATATCATCATTTATGTTTCCCTCAGAGTCCTCACTTCGGTTCAGGTTCTAAAGTCACTACCCGGTTAGAAACTTCTGAAATTGACTCTCCGTGAAATACCCAATAGTGTAACTCTGGTCAAACCCAAATATGAATAAATGATCCTCCATCTCGTCCACACATTCTTACATCTCTTACATGGACATCTTATCATTCTCCGACTATCTGCATAACTACGGGCAACACTCATAAAACCCGAACACCATCACTATACTTCGCACTTTTAGTCTATAGCCTCATAAATCCAGCTCTTATCCATATTGTTCCTTCAAAGACGAAAATACAAACAATAATGCAAACAATGATGAAATTCATACACAACTCCAATTTCTTCGGGTGATAGGTCCTACCCATTCAAGTTTACAATATCACGTACTGCACGTAATTGACCCGACCATTGTGACCGATGCTCTAGAAATTTGACAGCATTTCCCCTCAGTCCCCAAATACACGCCTACAATATTAAGCATAAACACCCACCATTTAAGGCAAGTGTGTCAATGCTGAATGTGTATCCGAAGGACAAAAGGAGATTTCATCGAAATTTCTAAACACATTGTCACAATATAGATACAATTACACAATTACGCATATTGTAAACTCAAACTGTCCATAACGTGGACAATTCAAGAATTACACCGAGTTCGTTATCTGAACTCCGTGTAATTCTTAAACGGGGGCTAAGCTACTAAATGAATGCATTAACATAACAACAAAAACCGTTCGGACGTGATCATAACCTTTCGAACCATACATATAAGAGTTCGGACGCCTTAAGCATCCGGAAGGATCATAAACACCGGACAACAATTGTCGAACAAGACTGTTCTTCAACGCACAGACTCATTTTAACATAAATTTATGCCAAAATCAACCAAAATACAAACACTTAATATAAACACATCACAACCAACCTTAAACTCCATTGCTATCATTTTAGACCCTAAAAACTTGAAAAACACATGCTTTGATATCTAAAATCCATGGTTTTCATCCTAAAACAATTCAATTTAAAACTCACTAACCTCAAATGCAATCCAATATCAAATTCTAAATGAGTTGCTCCTTTCCACATTCTATTCAATGAGATTGACGTCCAAAATTAGCTCCCCTCTTCTCCTCTTGCTCAAACGTTACCATGGAATTTCCTCATAATACATAATAGATTCAGCAGTGTCTACCTTATACAAGACACGTTGTAAATAGTATGTTTTACAACCACAGTATAACTAAATTATCTTCTGCCCGAAAAACACACCCTTCAGAAGCTTCTGTCATCAGTCGCATTCTATGACAACCAGCGTTCTTCATCAATGCTCTTGCTTCAGACTCTCAACTCTTCCTTCTTATCTTCACCAAAGTCAATCAGCATCATCATTGGTAACGTCTCATTCCTTAAAATGTATCTCATCAACCCCGCCTGGTTCAGAGGTTTCTAAAGTCACTACCCGGTTAAATACTTTGAAATACCTCCGTGAAATACCCAAAAGTGCTAACTCTAGGCTTCCAAATTCGTACCCCAAGAATCTCGCTAGCTCGTCTAACGAGAATACCATCAGAACATTACGGACAATCCATACTAGGTCCCCGTCCTTCTAATATAGCACAATAAAACTCCCACACCAAATTCTTCGATGCATAGCCGGTCCTATGAATCAATGGAAGAAAACCTACCTCCTCCACCACCTCCGAAAACGTCCTACCGTCAAATATAAGATTATAAAAATCCGCCAACTTGATGTCCCTCTTAACAACAATCGAGCAGGACATAATAATCGCTATATGCTGCTCCACCATTAAAGCTTGAGAGGAAGGTTGCTTGTCATCAGCCCGGCCGCTGGTACATGGACGCTTGCTCATTTTTTTAGAATCTGCACAAAAAAGCGTTCGCACAGTTTAAAAGACGTCCAAACACTAAAAAACCTATCCAAACAAATAATTAAACCGTCTGAACACTAATCACATCGTCCGGACACTATCAAAACGTCAACGTATCCGTTTTGAAAATCTAAAAAGCATCCAAACAAATTTGGATATCCTTCCAAACCCAAAGCAGATAACAAAACTATTTAAATTTAACATTCAAATGTCCGGACAGCACTAAAAAGCATCCAGACACAATCAAAACGACAACGTGTAACCGAAAAGATACTATCAGGCGTTCGAACAGAGATAGGCAGACGTCCGAACGTACAATAGAGAATTAAACTATTTAAATTTAAAATAAACCACGTCCGGACAGATTTCATATAGAGTCCAGACAAACTCTAAACGACAACGTATACCTCCGAATGACACGGCGTAAGTCCGGACGGCTCAGGGACACGTCCGGATGACACAAGAAAGCATCCGAACATACCGGGAGGATGACGGAGTTAACTTAGCCATAGCAGCGTCCCTCCACCTCCCACACACGCCTAAAAATACAACCAAAACTCAAACTAATACACTTAAAACAATCCTAACACTTAATACTATCAATTTCTACATAAAAATCAATAAAAAACACAATATACTATGTAAAAAATGAAATTGAAATTCTATACGTAAAACTATAAAAAATTGAAATTTTTACAGTTAAAATCTTGTTAAAAGTAAGCAAAACATACCTGAATGTGATTAGATCCTTAAAAGAGTGAAATGACATTAAGATTTGAAAAGAAAAAACTTGAGTTTTGAGAGATTTTTGATGAGAAATGGTTCGGTATTTGTGAAAATGCCAAACTGTTCGACTTTTCAGAATCCGTCGATGGCGTCCGAATGTCCTTCTTGGTGTCCAAACACTTATTTGCACACGTGGCCCAATCAACGTACTTTGTATTAAATGTCAAAATTTAAACCATTTAAAATAGTTCGGCATAATAAAGATGTTTGGACGTTCTATCCCGATGTGCGAACAGTTTTCCACTTAATTGGCACGACGTGGAAGCGCACATTTGGCTAAATAACCGTCGAATTCCGTCCAAAAGGTGAAAGCTGTTTTCAGCTTTCCTATAACATAAACACGTGTAAGCCATGCGACGGTTACTTGAACATCCGGACGGGTTCTCAACTGTTCCAACAACGTCTTTTCATCATACACGTCTAGACTCTAGTCCTTTTCGTTCAAACGCCTTCCTCGTTGTCCGGACACGGATGGATACCGTCCGAACTTCTAACACTTTTATTTAACATTACTTTTGTTGTTAAATTCACTAAATTTACTTTACTTAACTTAACTTAATTTATTTAAATGATTTAATTTACGTAATTAATTTACTTCGCTTAATTTAATTTAGGGGTAAAGTAATAGTTAGCCTTATAAGTATGAGCAAAAATCAAATCGGTACCCCTAATTATCAATTCGGCGATTTGAGACCCATAACTTTTGAAAATCATCAATTTCAGCCCCCAATCCAAATTGGACGTTAAATCCGACAAAAAATCATGCAAAATGACAAAATGCCCCAAGATAAAATTACCAAAAAATCATTAAAAATAAAAAAAAATAAATTTTTTTTAAAAAGTAATATTTTTAAATAAAACTATTGAAACACAATTTCAATAAAATATTTATTTTTAATTTATCATCTTAAATTTTTTTTTTTATTTATTTTTAAAATTTAGTCTTGGAGGAGCATTTCAGTCATTTTGCATGATTTCCATCGGATTTAACGCCTAATTTAGACGAGGGCTAGAATTGATATTTCAAAAGTTCATGAGTCATTAAATCGCCGAATTGATAATTAAGGGTACCAATTTTATTTTTGCGCCTATATAATGGGGCTAACTATGATTTTACCCCTTAATATTTAATTTACTAAAAATTTAATTTACTTCACTCAATTTAACACAATGTAATTTGACTCAAATTTTTAACTTTATTTATTTATTTGAAATATAAAATATATATATATAGTTAAGCATACTTTTATATTAAACATCCGTTATAACTAATCACCCATTTCATTATAATTGCAAGCTAATTACACAAACCGTTACATTCTAATTACACTAACCGTTACAATCTAATTACACTAACCGTTCCGTTAACATAGCACTCATACTAATCACCCATTTGATTGTACTAATTATCCGTTTAAATTGTAATAAATTTAATCTAGGGAAAGAACATAATTAATATAAAACATAAAAAATAATCCAAATACCGAACCAAAAACACAATCATAATGTCTAGTACAAGCCAGAGATGGTCTTCAAACGATAAATAAATAATAGTGATAAAGCATAAACAGAAGACTAGTCCAAATCACAAGCTGGCTCGTCCAGATCTTGTCCGAGGGCATCACGAACATGCGCCAAATGCTCCTCCATATTATTCACCCGTCTGACGAGTGTCTGCAGCTGTATCGAACGGTATGGACAAGACTGGGACAACTGAGATAATTGTTCTCACATAGAGAACAGTTCTATCTGTATTGGAGCAAGTTTGGTCTCCAGACCGGTCAAGCGGCATTGGAGCTCCATGCACAACGAATGCATCGGCTCCACTATGCCCGAATACTCTCCTTCAACTCCACTAAAAAGCGTCCGCCCAAGCTGGTCGCTGAGTCTGTCCCCCGACATTAGTGATACTTCTCTCGGAGCGTTCCATGGTCAACCTAGCAAAAACCGTTCGAACATAAGCACAAACCATTCCCACGAATGTCAAACTGCGTTGTTTAAAATACAAGGGCGTCCGAACGTATAAAACATCGTCCGGATGATTTTGATAAAGTCCAGACATTTTAAAAAACGTCCGCACGTGGTTTCGATGAACACAAAAAAAAAGCAGCATAATTTGATGAACGCAAACAACACAACAAACTAAACAACGAACGGTATTTAATCGAAATGCATGAAATTGAGAAGCAAATTCATGAAGAAAGTTTTACCTGAAGTTGTTTAAGAGATCTCGAACTGGTAGTGAAAACGTTTGGGAGAAGAGAGTAAGTTTGTGATTTTGGCAAAGTCTGGCAGGTTTAATGCTGTCGAGAGGGTCCGAACGTATCTCATTTGAGTTCGGACAATTCTCAGCTGTTTTATTCATACGTGGCCTGATCAAATTTAACGTCATTAAATATGGCCGATTCGAAAAGGTTCTAGAACTTATACCGTCTGGACAGTATTTATTAGTCCGGACAGTTTTGATTTAATGTGTTGAAGTTTTGCAACGTGGAACCACACGATTCGCAGAAGAAGCTCTCATACCTGTGCGGATATGTTTTATACCGTCTGGACTATATTATTTTTTTCGTTGGAATGCGGTTGAAGTTTTGCAACGTGGACCACACAATTCGCAGAAGCTCTCATACCTGTGCGGACATGTTTTGTACTGTCCGAACTATATTATTTTTTCCGTTAGAACGTGGTTGAGAACATCCGGACGGTATTCAGTGTTCATGACGCTTTTTAATTTGTCACTATATGCTGATGATTATTATTCGTTAGGTAATGTTCGTTCGGACGTTGTATAAAAAGGGTCCGGACAGTATTGTTAAAATTGTGACGATTGTAATTGTCACTCAATTACGACAATTTGGAATTTGTCACCCAGCATAGAGTCCGAACGGGTTGCTTATGGTCCAGACGGTGTTTTGTATATTGTGACTATTTTTATCGTCACTCATTCGCAATGCATGTATGTCGTCACACCGGATGCTCATCCGAACATTTTTTTGACCAGTCCGGATGATATTGGCATTCCTGGATGGTTTTTGGTGACGAAATTAATTTTTTGTCAGGGAAAAGCCACTTTAGGTGACAAAATTTGGTTTGACACCCAAAATTTTGTCACCCAAAACTATATTTCTTGTAGTGTATAAAAAGAAAAGTATGATGATCTTGTTGCTCTATAATTCTGAAATTAATAAGTATCTTGAATACATTAAATTCTACCATGTTATGGAGTGTTTAAAAGATGTCAGCAGTGAATAGAACTTAGCACGCAACAATAAATACTATTATGCTACTTATCACTTGGAGACAATTAGAGTGTGTTAATTAATAATTTTTTGTAGAATTTCATGTATCATGCGAATGACGCTTAATTTTCTTTCTTTTCCTTATACGACATGCTAAAAAATATTATAGGAATGAAAATGTAAGATTTTATAGTGAGCCATCACCGAGGATTGCAGATTTAAAAGCTTAAGAATGCTTCATGAGAACAAGTGAACCGCGTAATGCTACAGAATATATTCCATTATGAATTTCTTTGTGCTAAATGTTCTGTTTTAAGTTGCTGATCTGTAGACCTAATAAATATTATTTACATTCTTGTATTGCATACAAGTCTAATTATGACATTTTCATAGCAACTTGCACTGCATGGAATATTGGGCATATAAACTGTGGTTAAATTGGTCTTATGGTTGACCTGGAAATGATATTAGAGTTAATGGGTTCAGCTGGTACTAGCTAGGTTGCGGAGGATGTCTAACCACTGTCTCTTCTAGGATCAAGAAGCGGCCTCCTAGTGGATATATATACCGCTATGAGCGCAGCTCTACCATGATTGTTCTGATGAAGAGGATATTGTAGAACTGTTCCAAAATGTAGAGGAGTGAGACGCATAATGACACAGGTGTGGTCAGCACAAACGGTCAAAATTGAAATTAAAGTCTGGAATGATTTACAAAGGGTTTCTAATCGAACTATGGCTTGTTGAAAGCTCTACGAGTCTAGTTTCTAATGCATCAAACGACGTACAATTTAGAGTTTTTTAGATGAAGTTTTGGTTAAATTACTCTAAGGAGGTCAGGCTGGTAGATAATTCCGAGGTCTAGAGAATTTTGGACGAGTTTGTTATTTTTAGGTTGTTCTTTTGGATTTTTCAAAGTGTCTTTTCATTTTGCTAAGAGTCTTTTATGTTTTTAAGTCTCAATTAATATTTTAGAAGATGTATTTCTCATTTACTCATGCTTGGAGGGTTGTTTCAAGCTTTACAATTTAAAACCCTATCTAGTAGTGGAAAAAGGACAGAGATTTTGAGTGTTTATACAACTTGAGCCTTAACCTACTTTGAAGAAGGATTTCTTCCACAGACTCTTATCCTTCAGTGGATTCCAATAGGTGGCGAGTTCTTACTCTGTATCCCGTGTTGGATTACATTGGGTGGTGATTTATGTATCCTTTGTGTTCTACTTGGGTGGTGAGCTTATCTATCCTAGTGTGTGAGTTAGAGTGTGTTTCTGAGTGTTTTCCCGACGTTCCCACAAACATCCCGAGATACCATACATTATCCTGATGTCTCATTACTATCCCGAGGTGTCTTTCTATCTTGGGTTATCACTTCCCGAGGTCCCCATTACTATTTATGAGGTGTCCATTTCTCTCATTCCAGCCATCCCAAGGTGCTTCTGAGGTGTCCCGCGCTTTCCCTAGTTAACTCCGGTATTACACAACCTTGATTCTGGGGGCTAAACAAAGTGTGATGGGGGTTGAAAAATGAATATATCATAAAAAGTAACAATTGGGAAAAAAAATCATTTGTGAACCTATTATCTAGTTTTGAGCATCTTTTTCATTGCATTGCATTTATGCATATCATTTTGCAATTGTTGTGATCACATACTCATATGTTAATCATTGGTCAACGAAAGAACAGTTAAATGGGAACTGAGTATAACATTATTTTTAACTATTCACTATTGTAGGTCTGGTCGGCCCGAGGTGGAGGAGGGCTTTCATATTAATTTTTATTTAATTTCGATTTTTGTTTTTTATTTTTTTAAAATGTTACAAATGTTTAAATTTTTATTTATTTTAATAACACATGTCACGTTACAATTGGGTAGGATAAATTTTCCTTTAAATGACTTTAATGGAGTTAAGTTTGGTGATCTAACTCACTAACGGCCAAATCTCAATGACTAAAAAAAAAAAAAAATTTTGAAATCTGGTGAGTTTTTTAAAATCGGCCTAAAACCTAATGAATAAAAATATATTTTTTCCTTTATTTTATGTTGTTAATTGTTATTGGAAATCTATGTTGTTGCTACCTTTGTGATGTAAGACATTGTAAATGACGTTAGCTACTCATCATTTGAGTTCTGATGTTTAGCTTCTTGCTAATGCTAGTGGTATTGTCAATTTGTTTTCTTTTATTTCCTTTTTTCCATTCTTTGTTCTACGTGTCGTGTTAGTTAGATTTGTGACCAAGTACTACTTATTTTAAGGTTAATTTATTCAATAATGAGAGATTA
Source organism: Morella rubra (assembly GCA_003952965.2). Lineage (NCBI taxonomy): Eukaryota > Viridiplantae > Streptophyta > Magnoliopsida > Fagales > Myricaceae > Morella > Morella rubra. Next base: position 30,951,547 of record CM025850.1, on the reverse strand, counting down.
GTGTAATTCTAGGCGTGGGTCATGTATCTCATGATGACCCTATACCTATATAAAAGAGGTTTGAGACGAGTTGTAGATATGAACAATAATACAAAGAATATATCATAGTTTTTGAAAAACTATTTCTCTATACTCTCTTGTCTACTTTTTCAAGATTCATATTGTTATTTTCTCCATAGTTTCATAACAAGAACATATTTTTTACTCAATTGAATTTTTCTTGTTGAATGTTTCATTTACTTCAAATTATGTTAATTGATTATCTTAGATAAAATTTTGTTAATTAATTTCTCAAAAATTCACTTTTTATGCCTCTAAAATTATGGTGTTAACATCACTTTATGGTCCAAACAATCAATTTGTCATAATGCGCTTTCAAACTATTAAAATTCATTAATTCATACTCTTTGATTGGATCTGATCATCAAGATTAATATCTCAAATAATTTTTTTATTTTTACTCATTTTAACCATAAACTCTAGTTAAAAGACACATGTAACACCCCGAACTTTGGCGATTAAGAGATTACTTCTATGCGTAAAATAAGTGAAAATTGAGAAATTTTGGGGGTAAAAATCAATTATAGCAAAATAAATACTCTTTGATAATATAAACCAAGTTTAAAACTTCAAAACAACAGAATAAAAACACTTCATTTAAAACTCTTTAAAAACAGCAAAGCATCAAAACTAAACACTTAGTCGAATTGAAATTCTAACCTTCTCTCAGCCATCCACCCATGTGGCCTCTATTCAAGACTTTTGGCTATAACTTTGATTTATTCACAACAATTCTATAAAAATTCTTTTTGGTTATAACTCTGGGTCACGTTTACTCTAGTGATAGGGTCGTACAGTCCAAGGACTCTCTAAAACTTAGCTGGAGCTAACCAAACTAAGTCTATACTCAAGGTAGAATTCTCCCGTACCAAGGCTTGGCATATTTCCAAGTGTGCACTAGAGAAGAACCTACTAAATAAATCATTTTATTTCCATGATGGATGCACTTACTATGGTTACAATTGGTACCAATGCTGTAACTTTGAATTATGGGTCTTGTTGTTTCAAAACTTCGTATATATCATACAATAATTATCCATAAACCAAACACAAAAGCATATAAACTTATAAACGTTAAAATTGTACTATATGCATATGAAATTCTATAAGGAAATCGTATACATATGAAATCATGAGGTAAATCATCAAATAATAATATAGACATTAAAAAAGCTCATGATTACACCAATACATGTAAAAAAATGTCATAACAAATTTACTATAGCACAATGCACATAAACTCCAAGGGTTTTCAATCAGATATGCAATTCTCAAAATATCATCTTGGTCTTTTAGAAAAATCTAACATTACCTTGATCTTCAAAACACTTTAGCCCTTTATCAATTTAACCTTCCTGGCCTTAAGAAAGTTAGACCAAAACCTTTGAAAATAACGACGCTTGATTTCTCATTCTCCCACTCAATACGCATACAAGTGACTAACAAATTATTTACAAAAGACTAGATTGTAGTCAAAGATTGGATTGCTATCCTTTTTAAAAGAATTTAAACATATTCTGGAAGTATTGAAATTCAAAACTTTTCTAAGGTTATCACAAATCAAAAGAGATACTTCATTAAAATTTAAATACTTTTAGAAAGGATAATTCTATCAAATAAAATCAATATTTCAAACTTTAAACACTTTTAGATAAGATAATTTTTTAAAATAAATAAAAGGAAAAATTACTCAAATGGTCCATGTGGTTCCAACTTCAACGATTTGGTCCCTATGGTCATCAATATGATGCACGATGTCCTTCCATCCACACATCTATTAATTCTTTGACGGAATACGCTGTGTCACGCCCCATGCTTATACTGACCCCAAGGCTCTATTTAATGTGGGGGGTTACGGCACGTAAATTCTTCCAAATGTTCAAATGATCAAAATACCTTACTAGGTTTAAAGCGGAAAATTCAACGGTAAAACGGTTTAGTTAAAGAACGATAGAGAGTGGTTTCAAAAGTTTAAAATATAATCTAATCAAAATAAAGAAATTAATCTAAAAGTTAAAACTGTAGACTAATAAATAGTGGACCCACACGATCCTTTTTAAAGGCTACGAAGTATAAACATATATATTTAGCTAGTCGGGGTCAGAAGCCATCACATAAGAAAAGTATATTTGGAAAGTTTAAATTGGATATTACATAAATGTTCAAAAATATAATTGTTATCGGCATAATAAGTATATCAAACATAAAATTCTGATATAAGAAAAATGAATTCTCCCTATACCACGTATCTCGTTAACAAGGTATAACAGACTACCTAACCGCACAAAAGGCAAATACATATTCTTGCCTCTTAATAAATCTATATAGCACTAAGCCTCTATACAGTTTGCAATTAACTCCCAAAGGTGAACCATCTATCTGATCTCGAAAGCATTCCTGCTCTGTCAATAATTGGATAGCGTATAAACACAAGAATAAAAAGGAGTGAGTCCTACTGACTCAATAAGGTCGCAGAAGGGTATGTGCCACATAAACAGGTAAGCAATAATGAATACAGTAAGCAAAAAAACTGATAACAGTAAAAATATTTCAAAGTTATGCTTGATGCAATGCAAGAATGATGCATCTCGATCCCTGGTTATCTCTCTTTTTTTCAGGTCGATAGAGGTGTCCCTACTGCGCTCTGATTAACCCCAAGCGTCAGGGTTGTGCGTCTCTTCTCTCCTTTGGGACCATCATGTGCATCATACACATTAGGACGCTTATTAGACAAACCTCGTACCATTGCTTAGAGAAACCATGCACTATTTTCCATTCGTGATGGCTTGCACATTTATCAATGTGAACGATACAATCACCTAATCTAAGGATCACCTTTGGATATAGGATTTTTCCTGTCTTAATTTATTTCATACCCATGAGATGATTAATGAAGTATGACACATTATGAATTTCAACAATAAAGAATGTAGATATGTTCAGATCAAAACTTAGAAATGTTAGTTTAATCACAAAGTAATATTTATTTCTTTTCTTTCATTCCATTTTTCCTAACTTATCGACTATTCTAGATTTTCTTTCGTAAAGCAATACCCAAGGGTTTTACTTAATTTTTCTTACTAGATTACTTAGTTTGTTGATGTTTATTTAATAGTTTTATTACTCTTTTATTGAATAGTTATTGTTTAGTTAATTAAATTTCAATTACCTATTTGAGTTTCTCTTTATTAACCAAACGTTGCTGGGCCTATTAGGCCCCATGATGGAGTGCCCCAATTTGTACAGATCTGGGCCTCCTAATTTAAGGCCCTACTTTTTATTTTATTTTCTTTTTGCTTAATGGGCCGATTTTGACCCTTAAAGAGGCCTTGTGATTTGGGCCTCGAATTTAATGGGTTTGGACCCAAATTTTTACCCTAAGACCTCTAAATAGAGCCCAAAATTGCCATGAACCCCAGATTTCATGTTAAAACATTTTTACTTCCGATTTTTACAGTAATCTCGAAACTGCCCCGATAGCCTCTATGGTCATTTCTACCTTTTTACACATCTTTTCTTCTTGAAATTTTTAGGGTTCATTCTAATACATCTCAATGACCTACACAAAAATTTCAGAGCTTGAATCAACATATTTACACATGCAATGATGTATTTCATGACTGGGCACCACATACAACATAATACGTTCATGCATGTCCTTCTTTTCGTCTTTTACCGAACATAGTGGTGATCTCCACCCCATTTATGAGCTTAGATCTCCTTAGAAACACATTAATGCATGTCAGCATGTAAAAATAGAAGCTTCATGAACCAAACATCCAAAATGTTAGTTTTTTTTTTCTTTTAACAAGGATATCAAAAGGACATTCATGAATGTTTCTCCACTCCTCTCCTTAGCCAACCCAAGGCTTTCCTAACTCTACTTACTTGAGCCCTTAAATCATTGACTGTGACTTTTTTTCTAACACATGACAGCTTTTGTATTATCACGTTACAAGGGATTCAAGTATGCAACAAATTTCACACAAAAGCCAGCACTTTTTAGAAGAGAAGCCTCCAACATAGTCCTCTTACACATGAAAGCAACAATCTCAAGAACTTTGTAAAAACTCTAAGGGCAGAAATGTTCCTTGCAAGAAAACAACACCAATCTTTTAAAATGACCTACACGGCCATATTTTCCCACACAACCAACATTGATGCTCTAACCCTTATCTTGATAGTGGGATAAGTTCTTTTTGAAGGCTCTAGTACTAAGAAAAGAAATCTCAAGTTAGAAGAGATCAAGAAAATGAAGAGGATAGAAAAAAAAAAAAAAAAAAGGTTCATGGCCATGGCCGAATGCCACAATAGTCATTTTTTTCTTATTTTTTATTTTCTTATTATTATCTTTCTCTTGCTTTCTTCCTCCTTCAACGTTTTCTTCTTCTTTCTCTTCTTCCTATTTATCTTCCTCTTCCTCTCTCTTTCTCACGGTCTTTCCCTCTTCTCTTTATTTTCTCTCTTCCTTTTTTCACTCTCACGACAGCTCTTTCTTTTGTTTCTCTTTGGCCGAATGAATAGCCAACTAACTCTTCCCCTCCCCCTTTTATAGCCTAGGTTAACTAATGTTAGTTTAATAGAGTTAAGATCTAGTCCTAGAGTTAATATGATTGAAATAAAGTCACTTGTCACACATGCTACACCGCTTGTCATACATGCAATAAATAGGTGGCATTAGGGAGAGGTTTACAAGTGTCACACATGTACAATTTTTATTTAATTAAATTATTATTGAAATTTTCAATTACAACTAGATTATCAATGGCTAAAAATAATTTAAAAAGCTTAAAAATTATTTAAGACATTAAATATGTAGGTTATCAATCCTATTAGTTAAAGAAAGAAATAATTTAGCAAAATGATTAATGGAATTTTATTTCGGCAAAAAGACATTATAGTCTAAATTAGAAATTAAAAAAATGAGATCAAAATTTCATAAAATTTTAAAAATGAAGATGTTTGTATTTCATAAAATACATCAAAGTATCATATAAGCATTTTATTTAACCTTGAAAAATAAATACAAACATTAATTATTAATTACGGATATTAAGAATATAAATTTTCTTATTAGCAAATTTTTGACACAAAAAGACAACAAATGGCAATTTAGTCAAGAATAGATAAGAAATGTATTTCTTAAGAAATTTCCACATTAAATAAAATATAGCATCTAAGCTTAGTACATAAAAATCAAATATCAAGATTAAAGCAACAATTTCTAGAAAACTAAAAAAATGCCAACAAAATTAACTTAATCATTAAATAGAATATTTATTAATGAAATTTCACTCAAATATCGAGATTAAAGCTACAATTTCTAGAAAATTAAAGAAAAGCCAACAAAATTAACTTAATCATTAAATAGAATATTTATTAATGAAATTTCACTCACTAGAAATTTAAAAAGCTAATAGATAACAAAAGTTTCAAATAAAGGGTAATAATGACATTTCATAAAATATTAACATGTAAAGATAATCTATAAGATTAATAATTTCAAACCTTTATAAAATCATCTCACTTTCACTAATTAAAATAGTTTTAGGAAAAATAAATGGGAGGGGTATTACACGCTGACATGTCAGCATTGTCTAAGTATTTAAAAATAGACATGTCAGCGTATTCTGTCAGGGGGTTAATGGAGGTGAGGACGGAGGAACCCCATGCATCATATTGGTAATCATAGCGACTAAATCGTTGAAGTTGAAACCACAATAACTAATTTGTAACAAAAGTGAAACTATAAGGACCATTTGGGTAATTTCGCCTAAATCAAAATTTGAAATCCAACAAAAATAATATTTTACTAGCAATAATGTAAAAAATTCATGGTGCTACAATGCATATAAATTAATTTTGATAATTCAAATGCGTATCGTAATGAAATTGGTAATTTAGACTCAAACATTGACTTTATGGTTGAGGGATGCATAATAAGGCTTCTCTTAATTTTTTTCTTAAAAAATAAGGCTTAATTAATCCTTCAGTCTATGTAATTTAACTTTTTGCCAATTTGGTCCTTCAGTTTTAATTATTTTCCTGAGAGTCTCTAGATTTAACTACTTGTATGTCTACGTGGCTACCAAAAAACACGTCATTACAAATTATTTGTCAATATCTGGATTCACTTAGCCCAAGTTGCTTAATAGTAACATATTTTACATTAATGAAATGTGTCTATGTTTTGTTTGTGGTCCATGTTTAGATGAAAATACCTTCCTGGGATAAAGAGTTAACCCCAAGAACTCTCAAAGAAAGAATTAAAACTGATAGACTAAATTAGAAAAAAAAAAAAAAAAGTTAAACTTAAGCCTTGAAATAAACTACTTGATACTTTTTATATATATATATATTCGACAACACCAATTTTTTTCTAGATAATAAGAAAAATTAATTGCTAGTGTGACTGAGTCAAGAGGTTAACATAAATGCTAATGCTTTCATGTGCGCCACAATCCAGACATCATATTTAAGAGAAGTAATTGCTATAACAAAATCTTTACCTAAAGTAATTGTGCCAAGTCAGAGGGGTTACACCAGCATTCTCCTTTTCCAATTAAGGAAGAATCATGACTCTCGTGTCGACATGGACTACTACAAGAAAAATAGGCATTGTTGTTATCACCGTACACCACCACCATTGTTGGCTCCAGATCTGCTCCATCTCTCTCTCTCTCTCCCACCCAATCTCGCCCTTTCCAAGTCTCTCTCTCTCTACCTCTGTTCCTAAATCGCCGTAAACGTTAGCTTAGACCGGTAATGACTTGGCAAAATATTGGTCGTTGGATTTCCTTTACCCACGTGTGTTTCATCTAAACTGAAGTTGGAGGAAACGGGTTACGGGAGGGGGATTCGAAGGGGGCCCAAGGACGCTCTCATAAATTCTTTCTTGGCAGACGTACAAGTCATAACGGCGGACCGCGGTGACCTTTTCCTCCACGGCACAGCTCGTTACTCTTTCGGCCGAGGAATTAAAAACTCAACGAACCGAACCGAACCGAACCTTTGGCAAAAGTCTTTTTCATTTCCTACGCGCATAGAAAAGCAACCGAAACGGCCTAATCAGGTACGCCTCCAAAATATCGTCAACATCTCGCGTCCCAATTAAGCATATGCCAAAAATGACCCCAATAAAACTATTTTTAACACTTCATACTCTAATAAATAATTATGCTTTTGCCCAGTTAGTTACCTTCTTCACTTTTTAAATTCCCTAGATTACCCTCGACACATTTTCTAAAAAACAAATCTTTTTAACCAACGGTTTGAGGTTATTTATAAGAAAACAGGTCCTTTTCAAAGGAAAAAAAAAAAAAAAAAAAAAAAGACAAAAGAAAAAGAAAAACATTTTGTGGGTTATTTAGACAAATTAAACATTGGGCACAGTCTTTATGCGATAAAGCAAGAATAGTATTGATTCTGTACCCAAGAAAATCTCTAAGGGTATATCAAAATCTGTTACCTGTTATATTTGTAAATTTTAGGGGTTAGGGTTCTAAAATCTTGTAAGTTTCTTTGTAAGTTTTTTTGCATCTGATAATTTTGGTCTGCTAGCACTTTTTTTTTCTTCCGGATATGCCCTTATCTACTCCCAGTCTGAATTGAACTTTTATGGTTATATAATCTGATTTAAAACTCTCAGGAAATTCTAGGGCTTGTGGTGGAATTCTTTGATTTCATTGTTTGAGATTTCTGGGGTGGGTCTTGTTTGCCATTTCTGGATTTGTGGGTTACGTTGTGGCAAAATCTTTTTGTTGTACTTCGGCCATCTCGCTGAGGGTTAGAGTTAGGGTTAGATCTGCGGCGTCCGATTGACTTTTTCCTTTTCCTTTTTCTGGTTCCTCGTTTTTTTATCATTATCCTCATTATTTTTTAATTAAAACTAGGGTTTCAGAATTTATATTCGTTTTCTGGTCATAATTGCCTCTTTGGACCAATTTGTGATAATTTGTTGGTCCCCTCAAAATCTGGGTGAAGTTAATGGAGTTTTGAGCTGCTTTTATTTCACTGGGAATTCCAGACTCTTGGATCAAGAACATGTAAGCCCAGAATTTTATTTAGTTTTTTAAAATCTAAGAGAGGTTGATCTCAGAATACTTTGAATAGTGCTGTGCTTTTATGCGTTTTGTCTGATTGCATTAGAATGTCAGAGCCTCTCTTGGATCATTGTGATCATAAATTATTATGAGCTTATGGTTGTGTAGTTTGTATGTTTTGTAATATCAAATTCTTGTTAAACATCTCTGGGATTTAGGATCCTTATATTGTTGCAATTGTAATAACTACTTGATTCTGTTACCAAGGAAATAACAAATTATTTGCCCTTGTAATTGGGGTGATGTTGACTCTTTATGGTGACACATTGCAAATTCTTAAAATGAGATAAGGAAAGTTGTTTGAGTAAGGAAAAATATTGCTCAAAACTTGTCTAGGCAAAACAAAAAGAAAAATGGCGATTACCCCAAGCCATGAGTTTCTAAATCTTCAGTGAATGTTTTGATCTCCATCTTTGTTTTGATCTCCATCTTTCTCTCTTTCTCACACGCCCGCCTGTGTGGCACCCCGTGCATGAACACACACACAGGTACACAATCACTAGGAGACATAAGGAATGTCTGTGTTTTGTGCGTCAGAAATGTACTATGCCTTCTGTTTTGTCTTTGCATATGAACTAATTTATTCACTATTTTTTGCAGAATAATTTTTCTTAGCTATTCTTGAAGATAGCTGGATTCTGGATTAGTTTCTCTTGATTTGTGCTGTTGCAAGATGCTGTTGGCGGTTGACGGATATGATACTGTGAGGTTGATAAGTCTAAGAAAATGTTAATGCTGGACCTCTAATTAAAGGGTCTTTTGGGCACAAAGTGAGCCACTTAATACAATATAGTCTGTGTTTCACGGTCATGATGGGGACAGAGCTTATCAGAGCTTGCATTAAAGATGAGAATGATGAATTTCCATCAGTTCCACCAGGTTTTGAGTCATTTACTTCTTTCACCTTAAAGGGGTTACAAGAGAGTGAGAAACAAGATGGTGACAACACGGTTAGTTGTTCAGCCTCCACGAATGCTTCTGAATCAAAGTCTTGTCAGATGGACAGTGAGGTTGATTTCGGTGATACTGCAAAGACTAAAAGGTGTCTTCGGCGTAAACCTTGGATAAACTATGGACGATATGAGAACAGTTCAGGAGATGAGTCTGATGCTGAGCGGCTTGATCATGTTAGTTTTCTTCCTTTTTATCAGTGATGCGTTTTCACTGGCCTTCTGATTTTCTGATAGTCTTTTATCGCGTTCCACTTTCAATGGGAGAGTGATATGCTTGTACGTGATGACTTATTTGCATTTGTCTGTGCAGAATTTTGCTTCAAAGCCTCGTCTTCCAAAGGGGGTTATCCGTGGATGTCCAGAGTGCACTAATTGCCAAAAGGTTGTTATTTCAGAGATTTTGCATTCTTTAACTCCTATTAGTCTGGCCCAATTGCATGACTCCTCCCTACTCATATATAGTTATATGTTGCACCTTAATGATGCAAGTAAGTAAACAGAGAAACAAAGGAAAAAGAAGAAAATATCTCTACACTCAAAAGCTTAGAACAGTTTGGGGCACTACCTTACCTAGCAAGTGACATATAGAAGTGCTTCTGATTTTGTATCAACATGACCAAGCTGCAATACCATGAGTTGGGTTTGTTTAATTTATAATAGGCTAACTATTCAATGAGGATGGAGCTGCCAACGCTGATGTGATCGTTGAATTGAGTTCGGATGTCTATTAATATTTTGTGATTGAAATTCCAACTGTTTGTAACAGGTTGCTGCAAGATGGCGTCCAGAAGATGCTTCCCAACCAAACCTTGAGGATGCTCCCGTCTTCTACCCAACCGAAGAGGTTCTTATCTTTTGCCAGTTGAATTTCAGCTTTAGAATTATATGCCTTTTATCGTTATTCTTATTACTGCTAGATTTTGAAGTTATTTTATTTTGGGAAAGAAGTAAGATATTTGAACTAACAGTTAGAAGTTTGCAGGAGTTTGAACATACTTTGAGGTATATTGCAAGGATACGCCCAATAGCTGAACCATACGGAGTCTGTCGCATTGTTCCTCCCTCTTCCTGGAAACCTCCCTGTCCTCTCAAGGAGAAAAATATATGGGAGAGTGCTACATTTTCTACACGTGTCCAGAGGATTGACAAACTTCAGAATCGCGATTCAATGAGAAAGAGGTTGAAGGTCCATAGTAATATGAAGAGAAAAAGGAGAAGATGCACGAGGATGGGCTTAGATTGTGCGACTGGTAGTGGGGAACCTGGTGATGCTGGATTTTATGAGGCTGAAAGTTTTGGGTTTGAACCTGGTCCAGAATTTACTCTGGAAACTTTTAAGAAATATGCAGATGACTTCAAGGCCCAATACTTTAGCAAGACTGAAAATGCTAGTAATGTGGAGGGTAATGTTGCTACACTTAAAGAGCTGTGGGAGCCATCCATTGAGAATATTGAGGGTGAATACTGGCGGATGGTGGAGAAACCTTCTGAAGAAATAGAGGTATGATATTCAGGATAAATCTCAATATCATATTTCCTTAGTTCCTTTAACAATATTTCACCTTCTTCTACTTGCCCTCCTCCTCTCACTTTCTCTCTTCGTGTAATTGTGAGCATAGATTTTTTTCTTAAATGCTTGTGAGTATATGGTCTTTGCCACCACATCTGCCCATGTAACATCAACTTCTTATTCTTCTAGGTGCTTTATGGAGCTGATCTTGAAACTGGGGTTTTTGGAAGCGGTTTTCCCAAAATTTCAAGTCAAGTTGGTTCTGCTTCAGATGCAAAGTACATAAAATCTGGCTGGAATTTGAATAACTTCCCTAGGCTTCCAGGATCTGTCCTCTCTTATGAAAGCAGTGATATATCTGGTGTTCTTGTGCCATGGTTGTATATAGGGATGTGTTTTTCCTCCTTTTGTTGGGTAAGACTAAATATTGTATGTTTCAATGTATCAGCAGCCTATAATCTCTGGATAGTTGCATGTTATCACATGGTTTAACCTACATTTTTGTTTATGAATGTGTGTGCATGCCAGGGGATTGGGGGTGGTGCATGCCTACATGTATGAATAACATGCCTGGATTTCATGGTATTCTATATCTAGTTCAGGTGTGAATAATAACAATTGGAGGAATCCTTCTTCAAATGAAAATAAAAAAAGAACTGATAAAAGTCAGAAAGGTTTTGACAAGAAAGGGACGTTATGTATCTTAGGTGGTGAAAGCTTTTATCGGAGTCAGGAAATCCACCATGAAGCTTCTGTGTTCACGATGCAGGATTTTATAAGTTCATAGTTCACATTATAAATGTATTCTACATTAAGGCATTTGTTTATTTTGTAAGGTAAAGCTGAGTCTCTTTTTGGGTTTTCAGCTTTTGACTCTGTTTCAACTTTTAACATTACCCATGAAGTTAAATTCACTCCATTTATCTTTTTCCTTTTTGGGTAAAGAATTTACTCTGGATCTTTGCTCGTGTATATGTATAGAAACAGTTCAAATGTATGACAAGTGTTTGCACGCAGCTCTAGCTCATGTCTTCATTTAAATTGACGAATACTAAAGCTTTTCTTTCCCTCTTTTTTTTTTTTTTTTGTTCTAAGAACAGCACGTAGAAGATCACCACTTGTACTCGTTGAATTACTTGCACTGGGGTGCTTCAAAAATATGGTATGGGGTCCCTGGTAGGGATGCCTGTAAATTGGAGGCGGCTATGAGAAAGAATTTGCCCGACCTTTTTGAAGAACAACCCGACTTGCTTCATAAGCTGGTGAGTAAAAGTTCCCGCATGATGTTATAAACTTGTTTGATGTTTGGAATATTTGGCGTGGGGTTCACTTGTTCAGCTGTTGTTTGGACCTACATGCTCGTATTTCGTTTTGATTATTGTGATTGTTTCGTCTGCTTTTACATAATACATCTCCAAGGGAATATGTTTTTGGCATCTGTTATTTGCAGTCTTTTTGGTTCTGGAAAAAGAACTTTTGACAAGTGCCTAGAAACAAACTCCTATGTTCCTTCTATGATGGTACTCTGAGGATGTTTTTGGATACCAAATCTCAGAGATCTTTTTTGAAATACTAGATCACCAATAACAATATCTTTCTTTCCCTCTGAAGTTATATTTTTTTTTTTGTTATTGAAACTATTTGTGTTTCTAGACATATGCTCTATTTGATGCAAAACTAGGATATTGTTCATTTAAATGATTATTGTATTTTTCTTATTTGTGTCTACTTTATATCCTTCTTTAGGAAGGTAATGAGAGGTACCAAGATTTCAATCTTCTATTTTGTTGGAAAAATTGTGCATCAATGTAGAAAGAGTTTCAGTTCTGTGGAATTATTTGGGTTTTTTTTTCTTTGATATGGGGTACAAGGACCCTTTCCTCACCTTAAGGTTTGTCACCAAAAGCTTCTTCTTCATGAGCTAGGACAGTGGTAGATTTCTACTTTCTGTTTTATCTGTTGGTTGAAAGGTCCTGGTTTTTAGGCACTCAGTTTGTTATTTTCTTGTTTCCCATTTGTTAGCCATTCATTGATGCATACATACTCACATATTGCACAGGTATGTATGTATGTTTGTATTTCTTTCCTCCAATAATTCAAGTCTTGTTGCACTTGGTATGTATTGCTTATTCGTAACAATACGGTCAACCTTAGGAGAGGGTAGGTTGGTTTGGTTGAGGAAAGCTTTTTCTCTGTAGTTCCTATTGCGACTACAATAAGGGAATACATCTTGCACGTGTTCATGCTAACTGTCAAAGGTCAGGGCAAACTAGTTGTTTCCATTCCCAATACTTCTTGGATGTTTGGTTACATGGAGGCCACTAACATGAGCTGGTCATTAAATGTTACTACAACAAAATTGCTTGACAACAATGTTATCCATGGGGACGTCTTTGTATCCAAGAATTCTAGTGCAACATGGAGAAGAGAGAGTATGTGGTGGTTTCTTCTGTATGTCACATGTAATCTGCTTAACTGCTTTGCTCCAGGAGTAGTGCTTCACATATGCTAATACATGTTCCTTGTGGCCCTTATTAGAACCTTAATGGAGTAACAATAACAGCTCATTGTAAGATGGTGCCATGCCCTTGTCTGGCTCATGCTGTATACTAGGACTTCTCTGGCACTTTTTGATGCACCCCAAATGTCTCGTATATTAAAATGATATTCCACGTTCCAAGCACCTGGCGACAATGTGTTTCATATGTCTGTGAACACTTTGAGAACCTCTCTTCGTGTCTGCTACGCGTTGAACTTACAGATTTTTTCATGCAGGTCACTCAGCTTTCCCCTGCAATACTGAGATCTGAGGGGGTTCCTGTATATAGATGTCTTCAGAATGCTGGAGAGTTTGTTCTGACTTTCCCTCGAGCATATCATTCGGGGTTCAACTGTGGCTTCAATTGCGCAGAGGCAGTTAATGTAGCTCCAGTTGATTGGCTGCCCCATGGGCAGATTTCTATAGAGCTATACCGTGAGCAGGGACGAAAGACTTCCATTTCTCATGATAAACTGTTACTTGGGGCTGCGAGGGAAGCAGTTAGAGCACAGTGGGAACTGAATCTGCTTAAGAAGAATACTTTGGATAACTTGATGTGGAAAGATGTCTGCGGAAAGGATGGGATCTTATCCAAAGCACTCAAGGTAAAACTCTGGCTCTCTTCTTCTTCTTCTTGCTTTTTTTTTTTTTAAATGTCAGGATGGTTGACATATTGGAAATAGTTATTTGGTCCAGAATTAGGAATTGAGAATTCATTTGACTTCTTGAAGACAGTGGTTGAAATAGAAGCGGGCAAGATTTTTAAGGGATTAATAGCTAAATAAAAGCAACATTAGAGTTCTATAATCAGGGCATATCATTTTCAAATTGGCTTTTGTATTTGAGTTATGAATGTCTGAATTTGTGTTTGAGTCTACAATTTCACTCTGTTGTTCACTTCAGGACCTATATTTGAATTGATGAAAAATCCCTTATAGGTGTTAGCCAAACATATGTCAAATTCCACTAATTGGCCCCCTGATTAAAAAAGAAGGGAAAAAAATTAGTGGGTCCCATTTGGAAATCAAAGTCTACATGATATTTAGCTAATACAGGTATTCAAATGCCTTTGGGATTAATTTAAGGTCCCAGGGTTCATTAATTATTTTAATATATGCGTTTTCAATGATCTTTTGAGAGAATGTATGTAAATTCAAGATTAGATAGAAGGTTTGGGAGCCTCTTATGTGATGTTAGCAATATACTACACAGTTTACCTCACTTGTATACAACTGCTCTTTGATGTTTTCCTGTTTGACTTTATTTTTTCCTGGACCAGACGCGCATTGAGATGGAACGTCAACGGAGGGAATTGCTTGGCAATTGTTCACGGACAATAAAGATGGAGAGCAATTTCGATGCCACCTCTGAGAGGGAATGCAGTGTATGCTTTTTTGATTTGCACCTGTCTGCAGCAGGTTGTCAATGTTCCACAGATAAATATGCTTGCTTGGATCATGCAAAGAAGTTATGCACATGTCCTTGGGGTTCCAAATATTTTCTTTTTCGATATGATATCAATGAATTAAATATCCTTGTTGAGGCATTGGAAGGAAAATTAAGTGCTGTATATAGATGGGCAAGACTAGATCTTGGACTGGCCCTGAGTTCTTATGTGTCCCAGGAGAATATGCTGCCAATTCATAGAGAGACACTGAAGTACTCAACTGGGATTATGGATGAGATTTCTCAACTAAAAAACAAGATGTCAGAAGCTGAATCAGTATTGAAGGATGGAGATGTGCTGTCAATAATTTGTCCTTCTCAGGAAATTGAGATGGCAAAGCATAACCCTCAGTTCAAGAAAGAAGAACCCTCTATTTTGCCTTCCAGTTCAAAAAGTCCCGTTTGCCAGTTGTCTCAAGAAGACACATCATATGCTGTAATCCTGTCCGCGAGGGAATCGAGAGCGAAGAAATTTTCAGTTTTGAAACAGGATAATGTTATACTTCTTAGTGATGATGAAAGCGATGAATCTGAGAAGCCTGTTTCAGAAAAAGAAAGGGAAACTTCTTCGGAGAAACATTTAGGACTTTCTGAGAGGCTGGCAGGTCCGAATGATAAAGCAAGCCTATGTAATAATCATAAAGCTCCAATCTTGACTACCCCTTTTACAGAAGCTGGAGTCAAAGGTGAAAGAAAGGAAATCAGAGTATTACCTAAGGGAGAAACGAATGATTGTTCAACTCAATCTCTGCACTTGAAAGACGTACAATATGGAAGTGGGGGACCCGTTCTAGGATCTAATCCACCAAATGTGTCTTGCCACTCAAGCAGTGAAGAACTAGGAAGGAAAAATCAAGACTACTTAACTGCAAGAGAGACTGGTGAACATGATTTAGTGCATTCCCAGAGTTATCCTCAGAATTCACAGCCAGCTGTTTGTGGATCGCCTAATAATGATAATAGACATGATAAAATGGGAACAAATGTGACCTCAAATCTAGGGGATGATATCAGAACTGTTTCAGGAAACGCAACTTGCTCCTCAAACAATTTGGACAGATATTTCCGCCAAAAGGGTCCTCGCATTGCCAAGGTTGTGCGGAGGATCAACTGCAATGTTGAACCTCTAGAATTTGGGGTTGTGCTTTCTGGAAAGTCATGGTGTAACAGCCAGGCAATTTTTCCCAAAGGTATGTTTGCAACATTTGCTCCATCAGAATAATAAAAGCTCCCGGATGTTGGACTCCATATATGATGAGGCAGCGCCCACTGATGCATATATGTTTTACTTGATGCAGGATTTAAGAGCCGGGTTAGGTACATAAATGTATTAGATCCGACAAATATGTGTTATTACATCTCAGAAATTCTTGATGCAGGACGGGATGGACCGCTATTCATGGTAATTAAAATTTCTTCACTTGCCTGAAATTGTTTTCAAGGTGTATCATTGCTGGTCTGTAATCAAGCCTGCCTGCAGTGTTGTTAATATCAAGTTGCACTTGAGTGTTTTTTTTTATAAGTAAGGAAAGCTTTATTGAAAAAAAAGGCGACGGAACAGTACAAAAGGCTGTACTGAACCATCTACAACAAACAAGCTAGAAAACTAATAAAAAAAACACCAAGAGCAGTTGGAAGTTGCACTTGAGTGTTAATGCTTCATGGAGCCTAGGTGCAAGCACCAAGAGCAAGTGTGCATTTGACGAAGTGAAATGCCCCTTTGTTTTTGCATAAAATTGCACACTTTTCCTGATGGAGTAGATAATTATTTGCAATGAAAATTTCCAAAAGAACTGAAAGCAAAATAGTTATCTGGTTCTTATATTAGCTTAAATATTAGATCACATATTTTTTGCATCATCCAATTGTAGGTGTAGCTCCACGATTCTTGCTTCCTTTAAAGGCTGTGTGATTCCTCAGAAAGTCTACAAATTAAATTTCAATGGACTTATCAATGGGCAGCAAAGTGATATTAAAATCCAATGGAGTTTAAACATAATAATAGACTCTAGTACGTAACAAAATTTGTTACTCTCGACCAAATATAGCATCCATGGTAGAGAAGAAATGATCAAATTGAAGCATATGGTTTCACATGATATGCCCAAAAATCTTAGAAGAAATAGAGTGAATATCAGTAATGAATGGTAATTCTTAATTGTTTGCTTACTGTATATGATTCTTTCATTGAATTACCTATATTTTAATGGAAGATAATAAAACATGTTTCTTCGCACCTGGCACCTCAATGGTAAGTTGGTGTTTCTTGTGCTGCACTCGTAAGTTTATAAAGCACTTTTCGCTTGGTGCCTAACTACTTTAAATGCACTTAGGTGTGCTTTCATTGCATTAAATTAGAAAAGGTGCTCTCAGTGTTTTACTTCTGCTAGTTTCTGGCATCTAAACAATGGGGAAACTCCCAGTGGATTTTGCAAAAGATCTCAAGAAATGATTTAGCTTCATTTTTTACTTCTTAATCTTTGAGATGCTATATTTGTTGTTCCTTGCCCAGATTTGGCAAGAAATGATAGTTTAAAACGAAAAGAATAGATATGCTTGTTAGGCATGATTCGGTATTGATTTCTGTCAGAAGCATGGCTAGGTTCATTATTATTTTTTTCAGGTCTACTATGCCACCTTGTGCTCTGGTGGACTTAACTTTTGTAGTTCAAACTGTAGAACTTCATCCTGCGATGTAGTTTCCTTTTCTGTTTTTGCTTAGTATGATCTAAGTTCCTTTTTTGTTTTCACATAGTATGATGTCAGTTCCTTTGTCAAATTATTTTATCATTAAATGAGCTGCTTTTTATTATCCTATGCTTTGAATTCCCTTCCTTCAAATTAAAGAGTCCTAAAGTGCTTCCTCATATAGATGCAACGTTTTTGTTTGTGGAGAATAATGCTTCTTTTATATAGGATTTCTTTGAAAGATTTAATTTGTGAGAGAACATTGGAGTTGGTGGGAATAAATGAAACGAGGCTTTTTGTTTCCTACAAGCCATACTTGTACTGCACTTGTATGGCATGCTAATATTAATAAAATATTTCCCTCCCCTCTAAACAGAAAGAGAAAACTCACTGAGGGAAAAGAAAATGAATTGTACTTCACATTTAGGTAAATTAATAGGTAAGTTACTCATAAACCTAGTAGGTCTTAAATCCACAACCGATATGTCTACCTTGTTCTTAAAGAGAGGATGAGGTGCCGTTCTAGCTAGAGTTTATTGCTTCAACATTTAATAGATTTGGAAATTACTTATCTCCGACTAAAAAAGAGAGCATATTTTATCAGAAGAAGTGAATTTGTCTCTACCCCTTTTTCAGGTTTCCTTGGAGCGGTGTCCAAAAGAGGTATTCATTCATGTCTCTGCTGCTAGATGCTGGGAAATGGTGAGGGAGAGAGTGAATCAAGAGATCACAAAGCAACATAAATTGGGAAAAGCAAACCTTCCTCCTTTACAGCCTCCTGGGAGTCTTGATGGCTTTGAAATGTTTGGGTTTTCTTCACCAGCAATAGTGCAGGTAAAATACCAGTGGGACTGATTTCTCTACTTCCATGATTGATGCAATGGACTGTTTTGCAACGTTGCATGGGTGAATTGTTACTGTTATTTACTTATTTGATTAAAATGCTTATAATATGATGTTGATATTTTCTGCTGTTTTATGTTTTCTCCTTTTTTTACTTTTGGTTCCAGTATTAAGTATATTTTATTTGTGATTAATCGTGGAACCCTCATAACCTGGACAAGCTTCGAGGCCACCCCTGGCAATTCTATCCCTAGGCCTATAATGTATGGATGCTTTTGCTATGAAAAAGTTCTTAAATACGATGCTCTTTGAAATATCTCTTTTCTCTCTATCTCTATTTGTAAATCTCTCCAAAATCTATCTTTGAATCTATATGTTTTTGTTCCACAAGTTGAGTACGGAAATTACAATTGAGGAAATGGTATAATCCTCTCAGAATATGAAAAGCCTGCAGTATCCATAGGAATAGAAACTCCTTTGTCAATGTAAAAGTAGCACTAGGTTCTTCCCTATGATCTTTTTTTGTTTTTCAGGTTTTGGTCGGTTGAAAAATTAGTCTGCACCACACTGAATTCCATCTAAGACTTGCTGAGGTGTCAACCATGGCTGTTTCTGTTTTCAAAATTGTTGGGCATTAAATGAAGGATGTGCCCCTTTTTTATGAAACTAATATGCGCCAATGCGCAACCTAGTGCACTATGCTTGAAAGTTTGCATTTGGTATCTCAAGTATTAGATTACTTTTACTAACTTCCACATTTTTATAATTCCTCTGTGCTCTCAGGCAATTTTTCCAACTTGTAGCGAAGAATTAAAGGGCTAGTGTCAAAGTAATTTTGTGCTAACCTTGATGTTGCTACTTGCTATCTTTGAGCAGGCCATTGAAGCATTGGACCGAAGTCGAGTCTGTACTGAGTATTGGGACTCACGGCCCTACTCCCGGCCTCATGAACAGATTCTCCAAACTTCTCAATACAAAGACACCGGCAAAAACTTCAATTTGATGTCCGAGGAAAGAAATGCTCAAGGGGCTCCCGGAGATCATCCCTTACCCGTTGGAGTGGATACAATGCTCAAGGGCCTATTCAGAAAGGCAAACCGAGAAGAACTGAATGCACTGTACACCATTTTAACTTATAATAGGCCAACAGCCGATCCAGGGTTAGTGACTCAACTTTTTAATGAAGAGATTCACAATCGTCCTAGATGATTCATTATTTGGTCTCATGAGGATTTGTGACCAAATTTCTTGTGCCAGTTTTTTGACCTTGTAAATTCTCAGTTCCAGCTTTCAGGTTGCATGTACTTTGTAGTCAACCTGGTCATTCTTTAACCGGGAAGTTAACATGGAGGAAAGAAAGGAAAGATAATAAAAAGAAAAACGGCTATCTTTGCTGTGATAACTCTGGCCATTTTTGGCTCTTTTGTAGCAGTAAAGAAGCTAG
The DNA here is from genome assembly GCA_003952965.2 of Morella rubra. Lineage (NCBI taxonomy): Eukaryota > Viridiplantae > Streptophyta > Magnoliopsida > Fagales > Myricaceae > Morella > Morella rubra. The sequence goes on along the minus strand of CM025850.1, from coordinate 30,931,962 downwards.
AGATTCAGCTGTTGCATACACCCCTGTTTTTGTTTTCTGATGCGGTATCCGTATTCTAGCAAAGGGATAGAGAGAGCCTGCAAATTTATTGGTTTAAATTCTGCACCATAATTATATTGACTAAAGACGTTATTTATCCTTTGACCATGATTTTCCACTACTACCAAGCCTTGTGGTTTTTTTTTTTTTTGTGTTGTTCCGACCCTTCGTGGTCTTTTTCTATTTGTGTTGTGACCCGACCTTTGAGGTTGGTTGGTATCTCGGCCCTCTTGGCCTGTTTGTGATTGTCTTACAAGTTGTTTATGGTTCTGACACTTGTGGTCAGTTTGGCTCTCAAACCTTTAGATCTGGCATATTGTAAGGCCTCTGCTTCGTTTAGGTTTTTTCGCTGACCCTCTGGGTGTGATTCTACATGCTCTTTTTTCAGATATTAATATGTGAAGTACATTTACGTTAAAAAAAAAAGAGTTACATGGCTTCAAAAAAAAAAAACGAAGAGTTATCTGGATATAAGCGCCTCTCTTTTTAGGGTAATTTTTCAAAGTCTTAAAAAAAAAAAAGGCATTCATATTTTATAACGAGCAATTAGTTTAATGTTTTCCCAAGTGAAAACAGTAACATTCGGACGGGGTTGGCTTTCATCATATTGCTTGCCAGGCCCAACTCTCTACCTGGCCCGACAAAACAAGATCTCGAATGACGGAGAAACAATAAACCAAAAGCAACTGCCGATCATTTGGCTAAGCCAACAACTTAATTTTTTTTTTTTTTTTTAAGTGAAAGAGGAGAAAGTAGGAGCATGGGTACTTTATTACACGACTTGTGAATAGGTAACATCCCGAATTTTAGCTGGTGACACTTTATATATAGATCAATTAGATCTTCTTTAAGTCCCTACTTAAATTAGATGGTCTAATTTAGAGAGAGAAAGACAACATATATTGAATGTCATATAGCTCACATGTTACATCTATCTTTCTTTAAATTGAACCATTTAATTCGAACAGCAAATTAGAGACGAAACTAATTTTATTTTTCAATCTTTTGAACATATTATAATATTTTTGTAAGTATGTGCATTTATAAAAGTAGATGAGAAAGAAACTAGAGGAAAAGGCCAATAATTAGCTATTTCGAAGAAGTCTGGTTAAAATTTTCGCAATTTTCAACTAAAAATTTACCCAAAAAAAAACTTGCTTTTGGTATGAACACATGTACTCTGCTCCAGATGGTAGAAGTTTAGATCTACATAAGCTACAAACTTTAATGGGTCTGATCCCGCAATGCATGATCAGGCTAATTGAAAAAATTTCTCCTAAAAATATAAACAGAAAAATTTTCTGACATGCCAAATGACTTCGTAAGTGTCCCTTCTAACCTTTCCCACTGTTTTTTTTTTCCCCTATTTTCAGTAGAATTTTTTCTCCTGCATTTAAATCACCCTATCTTTAAAATAAAGAAATTAAAGCATGCATGGCTGTGGACACCCAAAACGACAAAACTAATAGGATAAAATCAGGCATTCTGGCGTTGCATGTCTTGTCGAGCATTTGACATTCCTTTCCCTATGCTACTTTAGGAGGCATGTTTTCAGGTAGCTGTTTCTATATATCCCATCAGTTAGGCAGGCGTTGGTTGTTTTTTAATAGACACCATAGAAAAGAACGAAAGTAGGCCATTTAGATGCTTGGCCAATATTGTGCTCCAACATTTATAGGCCCATATAATTGCACTTCAATGTCCACTATGAGAGATAACTTTGAGACTTAACTTACATTTAATGAAGCATAATTTTCTTCACTTTTTTATTTTGTTTTTGAATATTAATGTTAGAGTCATTTTATTTGCTTTGTTTACTTGTTTTTAGATATTTATTACGTATTCTAATTTTTAATTATAAAAAATTATAGAGGATATTAATCTTAATCTAACTTATTTTTAGATTCAGATTAGGATCCTCTATAATTTTCTACTCAAATTACACGGTACAATTTAAAAAAATAAATACAACATGAAGAGAGCACACTGTAGGGCCTTAAATACTCGAAATTTTGCATAGAAAACATTAAATAGTTTAAGATCCACCTATTGTGTTTATCTCTCTTAGAATTACAACATAAAATTCAAACAAGAAATTATAAATCAGAATCTCGATCTGTTAGACTCAATTAGGGAGGTAATTGAGGAGATTTGAGTATGTAAAGCTAAACCCAAGTTTTTTAATCTTGTTTTGGATTCTAATTGTTTCTTTATTTTTTTCTTTAGTGTTTTGGATTCAAATTCATGAGTAGTATGCCAAGCCAAGTCATAGGTTTGAGATTTGAGTTTTAAGTGTTATGTTGAGTTACCCAAAATAAGCTTTTTAATGAGTTCATGCTTTATTAGGTTTACTTTTGTTCATATACAATAGATGTCATAACAACATTTTATTAGGCTAACTACGATATATCTAATTACTTAGCTGCAACAGAGGTGCTATTTGTTTGTTCTAAAGTGATATGTCAAATTCTTTTTATTGAATTCATAAATTTAAATTATTAGTCTTGTATTTAACTCATGCAATATAAACTGGCTATTAACCATCTTAAATATATTATCCTAAATTAGGAAGCTATTTTTTTTTTGGAAACTCTTTATTTTGTTTAATGTACTAAACTAAAGGCATATCCACTAATGAAAAAGTACCCTAATGACTAATTCTCAAAAGGTCTTCTTTTAGTTTCTGTCTCGCCTAACCCAAATAGCACATGCGAGTGGTGATAGGATTCAAACGTGCGATCTATCTCTAGATATGGTTCATCCAACCAGTATAAAATCTGTCCTTTCACCTATTAAGCTTGTTTATTGTCCTAGGCTCAACCAAATCTCTAAGATCATGAATCAGGCTCGAGATTGGGGAGGACTTTCTATAGGCCTATAACTTTTTGAGGCATCCAATTCTTTATGGTGGTAACTAGCCTCGAAGGGCACCCACCTTAAAAGAAAATTCCATTCTTATTAGAAAATGTGCAAGACCTCAATAGAAAAACCTAAATGCAAAGGCTTAATGACCAATTATCCATTAGAAGGCTTTCTTTAATCCTAATTGGGGTGTCCACCGTCCCACAGAGCAACATCTTTCTTAGTACTATCGATTCCTGGTTATATAGTTTAGTGCCCACACACTGATGTTTATGGTACAAATTAGATTCTCATTTCACTTTGAATGGTATTGGAAAATGTGTCACCTCGAGTGTTTGAGATAGTGGGTGTATTTGATCATTTTCTTGCTCACTTATCTCTAATAGAAGCCAGGTCAATAATCCTACTACAACTTACTTTTAATTTTATAATTTGATATTTAGTTTGTTCAATTTGTATTGTCCGTATTTAGACAGAATGACCTTTTAAAATAAGTAGTTAATCTTAGAGACTTTAATAAAATAATTAAAAATCAGTTAGTTTCATACTTATACGAAAAAGGATGATATTTTTATTTATTTTTTTGGGTAAGTTAAAATATTTGTTTTTAATTAATCAGCAAAATCTGTATTTAGGAGTGATTGATTATCTGTGAGAGAGATAATTTACGAAGCAAGTGGGTGGTCCCACCACTTGCACTCCCTTATATAGCAAAAGAAGGAGACGACCAAAGATGGAAAACCACAAAGCCCACCCACTAGTCACGTACACCACAGTTTCTCGTACGGAACAAATCGTAGCCGTCTACAATTTTGCCACGCGTCGAAGTCAGTGAAAAGTTCCAAACGGGGGAGGTTCGTTGCCGCATGCCGACAAGTAGTGCAGGGTCCACGTGGGGAGCACGAAGGCGCGGTGGGGACCACGGGATGAGAACCTGCGCACGTGTCTCAACGCCACAACCCGACGTCCCATGGGGTTCGGACCGTAGATTGCGAGATCTTTGTAAGGGCCGCAATAGTGAATGAGCTCCCCAAGGGGGGCAGCTTTCTTTTGTACGTGTGATGAAAGACAAAAACACTTTAGGTGGGTGAAATCATTACTATTTTTTAATTTTATTTTATTATTCCTTTTCATTGAATTTGGCTTTTCTCTTTCCTTCAATTATTATTGGGCAATGGGATCTGTAAATTGGTCCAATTTAAGCAAATCGCGTCAAAGAAAGGAGGTGGGATTTGGTAGAAGTAAAATAGTCTCTTTTTAGAAGATTTGATTTGATGGTAACAGCCAAAAAGTTGCTTACTTTTGTTTTTTCAATCAAAAGTGTTGCTTTACTTGAGTCAACAGTGTTGTTTTTCATTTAAAGCAAGTTTGACATTTATACACAAAATAAATATAAAGAATAAATCAACCACAAAAAAGTAAAGTCTTGCAAAACTATGGTCAATGCATCTTTTATGTCTGGGACGTTTAATATACTTTAATATTTTATTTTTGAGATATTAAATTTATTATTATATCTCTTTTAATAATTTATATTTCAGAGTAAAATGTGATATCAAATTAGACAGTAATCATTTATATGTGTCTCTCACATAATCTCAGTTCCTATCAGATTACCATATTACCTTTAAATCTTAGACAAATTACGATTAATTGAGCTTCAAACAAGTACGATTTTGTCTATTGGGTTTTGAAGCTCATTTGATTTTAACTTGTTTAAAGTTCAAGGACAATACAGTAATCTAATAGAGACTGAGGTCATATGAGAGGCACATGTAAACGATTACCATCTAATTTGACGCCAAAATTTCACTTCGAATTGCAAATTGTTAGGAGAGGTAACATAATGGACTCAATGTCTCAAAAATAAAACATTGGGTGTAATGTGTCAACACCCTCAGAGGATGCAAAATGTATTTAACCAATAAAATAATGAAAAAATAATCTCTTTCTTTTCTATCAAATCATCTCTTTCCATTATAATAAATATAAAAAATTCACTTAAATCATATTTCTCTCCACCTTTTCACCGAAACTCCAAAATTTTAGTTTTACAAACACCACTAAATAGAAATTGGCCAGATCTCGCTTGTTGTTTTGTCAAACCAAGGAAAACGGGATTACAAGCATACACTGGCTGTCGATTTGACGGAAATCATCCGCTTGTTCAGTGCTAAACGCAATACAAACACAATCCCCTTTGTTGATCGATCTCATGGAAATTATGGGATTTAGTGGTTTAATAATCGAACACAATTACAAATACGGTCCGATTCGAATCTGATGAGAATTATATATTACAGCGGCTTTATTAGTTTTCTCAATGTAAAAGTGGAAGAAAAAATGGAAGGAATCTCGTTCCCATTGTATTGCATCAAAATCAATTCTATAAGAGTATGAAGGAGTATATCTGTCCACAAAAGATATATCTTGACCTGACCCCTTCGATACCCCCCACCAAAACTGTGCCAAAGACCATATAACTGCCACTTGTGGATTTTGGGTACTCTTAGCAGCCCCAGTGCATGGCAAATGGTCTGGTGCAACTGCCAAATGGAGACTATGAAGGAGTATATCTGTCCACGAAAGAGAGAAAAAAAAAAAAAAAAAGAACAGAAAAAAAACAAAAAAAAGGAAAAACAAAAATAGCTGATGCATGAAAATTTGGCCTGCTAAGAAGTAATTTAATTTTCGGCTTAAATGCGAATACAGTCCCTGTGGTTTACCCTTTTCCCAGAAAAGTCCCTGTACTTCAATTTGGATGATTTTGGTCCCTGTTCTTCATACGTCTTCCCAAAAAAGTCCTTCCGTCAGTGTGTCCCCACCAATTTAACGTTTTCTTCCACGTGTATAACGGAGGTCCACAGCATCCCCAATCACGAGCTGACACGTGGACACGCAATATCTCTCTCCTCAGCTGCGCCATGTCACGTGCCACGCGCGTTTTGTGTTCTACCGTTTTGAACAATGAAATCCCAATCCCCTCTCCCCAACCCCAATTACGCAGACTTTGAGCCCTAACCTTTTCCCCCAAAGAAATTCGCAATCGAACCCCCAAGAAATTCGCAATCGAACCCCCATCTTCATTCCCTGCTTAAAGAAATCGAACCAGCATTGCAATCGTAGATTACAAAAGGAGCAAGAAAGAAGAAGAGACTGGTGACCATTGAAGTTACGAATCTTCAACTGCGTCACTCGCGCAAACAGACGGGTGTTAAGGTAAAAAAATTTTGCCCATTTGATTCTAATTTGGGTTCTGGACTGCTTTGTGGTCATTATATACTGGTACAACTTTTCTAATGATTCTGGTGTGGTCCATTGTGTTCCGAGGGTGGGTCCTGTTAACATTGGGTTTGTTGGCCCATTTTTTTGACTGTGTGTCTCAATGGGGAACAACGTGTATTGTTTCCCACCGCTGTGATAGTGTCCTGTTAATGAACTAATTCCTGCCCCCTTTGTTTAACATTGTGTTTTTTGAGGTGTGGTCCCCCACTGCTGTGATAGTGTTAGAGTTTACAATTTAATATGCCAATGTGGTCCTACACGGTTATTGAACATGAATTTGCTTTGTCTTTGTCTTGTTCTTTATTATTTGTCTGTTGCATGCCACCGCACACAACACTGTGTTGTTCTATATTATTGTTTAGTAAATGAAAAGAGCTGTTAAACCCTAACTGCTTGTTTTGAAACATAGTATACTATAATAGTATTGGTTGAGGATTATAGTATAATAATCTTGTAATAATGCAATTCCTGCTATTCCAGTATGATGTGTGGTTTATGACTATGATTATATTATACCGTGCATATAATATAATAATGATTATAGTATACTTATAATATAAGCATGATTATGGTATAGTATACTATATACTACAGCACTAGTAAATAATACATTTGCTGATATTGCTGACATATAATCATGCTATTATATGCAATGGTTTATGACTTATAGTATAATAAAGAGTGTAGTATATTATTATAATACTATTGCATGCATGTTTTTCATGTACAACATTAATTGTTATTTCACTTGCTGCAGATGGTGAAAGTTTTCTTACACCACGGCGGAGTTCTTAATTTTGTACGTTCAGTGTACGAAGGTGGAAACGTCAGCTTCCAGGGCGATATGGACCCTGACTACTTTTCTGTGACGCATATGATGAAGACTTTCACCAAAGAGTTGAAGTATAACGATATATGCGAGTTATGGTGTACTATGGGAGAGGAAGGACTTGAAACGGGGTTGTGTCGGCTCCATAGTAATGAGGATGTGTTACAAATAATCAAGAGGTTCAAGCGTACACTATCAGATGACCTCCATGTGTATGCTGTGCATAGTAAGGACGGGTCGAATTACTTCAACACTGTCCAGTGCTCCAGTGCCACAATACACCGAATTTCGTGAGGAGGACCTTAATGTAAACCCTATCAGAATGATGAGGGGACTGAAATTCAGAGATGTAAAGCTCTTTAGGAAAGCGTTGAGGTTGTTTGGAATACAAGGTGAGTTTGATTACGACTTCAAAAAGAATGACAAGATGAGAGTAAGGGCAGTTTGCAAGAAACAACATTGTCCATGGATGATCCAAGCCTCTTGGATGAATGGGAAAGAGTCATTTCAAGTGAAGTCATTTATCAACCGACATTGCTGTGGAGCACATCACAAGAACCGCAAGCTGGGTTATCGATACAGCTCAATTTTACGTTGAGCAAATAAGAGACAACCCAAATTTGCCACCTGCTGCCTAGGGCAGCAAATACGGAGGGATTTTCAAGTTCAAGTCTCCAAAAATCATATGTATCGAGCGAAGAGGCTTGGGTCTTGGAGATGGTTTTTGGAAACACGCGGAACAATATACGTTTGTGATTATGCTGAATCACTTTACATGGAATCCGGGAAGTTGTGTGAAGATTGCTAAGAAATGGGGTCTTCTTTCGAAAGGATGTACTTGCGGCTGGATGCGTGCAAGAGTGGGTTCTTCAGTGGGTGCAGGCCAATGATATTTGTTGATGGATGTCATCTTAAAGGCCCATTGGGAGGCCAGTTTTATGTGCCGTTGCAAAAGATGCCAACGATGACATGTTCCCAATTGCAGTTGGCCATTGTTGAGACTGAATGTAGGCATCTTGGACGTGGTTCTTATCATTCTTGTTGGAGGATGTGGGTAATGAAGATTCACGATTATGGTCTTGGATGTCGGACCGACAAAAGGTAAATGGATTTGATTAATAAAAACATGCTGGTTGTATTTGATTAGTTATACTAATATGTTGTTCAACTTTACTGCAGGGCGTCTTAGATGCTTTTCAATTATTGGTACCACATTCTGAGACAAGGCACTGTGTCAGACATCTGCATGCCAACCTAAAGAGCAAGGGGTACAAGGGACAAAACTTCAAGGAGGAGTTGCAAGCTGCAGCTCGAGCAACCACGAGAGCCAAGTTTGATTATCACATGGCGATGATCAAATCATTCAGTGAGACTGCTTTTGAATACCTCTCAGAGATTGATCCAAAGGGCTGGTCTAGGCATGCATTCAGGCCAGATAGCAAGTGCGATATTTTGTTGAATAATATCGCAGAGACTTTCAATTCCTGGATCAAAGATGCAAGGGAGAAACCGATATTATACATGCTTGAACTCATTAGAAGGCAAATTATGAATCGGTTTGTTGCTAAAAGGGTTGGGATCGAGAAGGCAAAGTGGGATATATGCCCACGTATTAGAGCAAAATTGGAGAGAAATAAGTTTGACGCACGGTACTGCCTTTGCAATTGGTCTGACGGGGAAGTGTTCGAGGTAGAGCGCTGAACGACAGTCGTAAGCTAGTGAACATTGGGATGAATGAGTGTTCATGTGGTAGGTGGCAATTGAATGGGATACCGTGTTCGCATGCTTGTGCTGCCATATACCACGATAGAAGAGTACCGGAGGATTTTGTGGATGCCTATTATAGAAAGGCTACTTATGCGTCTCATATGCTGCAAAGATTCATGCTATGCCGAGCCCGGATGACTGGCCACACGTTGACAGTAATCAATTGATGCCCCCTCAAGTTCGAGTGCCCTCTGGAAGGCCAAAGAAGGCCAGGGTAAGAGCTATTGATGAACAGCCACACCCATATCGGGTCACACGGGCTGGACATACTGTTCGGTGCAAAAAATGTGGAGTAACTGGCCACAACGCGAGAACTTGCAGAAAACGCAATGTCGGGACAGAGGTATATAAATTGTATTGTGCAACTAAATTGGTGGTTTCAACCAATTCACAAGTTGTATTTTCCTTTGTAGGGTACTGAGGCAGCAAGTGCAAGCTCCACGGCTGGAACATCAAGAACCCGAGCAAGTCCCAACACCAACACCAACACCAATGCAGTGGTAATATTTTTTTCTGCCATAGATATGTTAATTATAGAGGTTTAAGAAGTGAATTTAACACTTGAATTGCAGATTAATGAACATGAAACTGGAACAAAAACTTCTGCCAATGTGGCATCTAGTTCGGGACAGCGACCAAGCACCCAACCAATTGCATCAAGGGTGAGATCAAGGGCCCCACCACAACAACCCACTGCTCCAAATAGGCAACCTGGACCTCAAGCAGCATCATTGCCTCGGAGGTCACCAAGGAAGAACAAGGGGAGGGCAACACAATGATTTCTGAGACAAGGCACTGTGATTTTAGATGTAACACTTTTTTTGTGGACATTGTCTGTTTTGTATCAGGGTGATTCCCTGCTTGGATGTAATTAATTATGAATGTACCCTTTTTGCACATGTTGCAATCTGTCTATGTTTACATATTTTAGATTAGAGTACAGAATATGAGGACATATTTGTAGATGTGGTCTTCAATTCAGATGGTGACATATGGTGTTATTCAATTTGTGAACTTTATTGGTATTCACAGATTTGTGGATATTTAATCCATGTTGTAGTTGTTTACTTTTTGGTATTATATACAGGCCTTGAATTCATGATAGCACGTATCAAAAATTGAACAATCTGTACATTGCTGAGCCATAATTATTTTCAATTGTACATTGATTCAAGTGAAGGGACACAACAAAGTCCTTCACAGATTTGTAAACAATTCCCAAAATTATTGGCTCTCACAATAGATTACAATTTCATTTAATTGATACGTCTTATCAATGATATCAAGAAGTGTATATAATACCAAAAAGTAAACAACTACAACATGGATTAAATATCCACAAATCTGTGAATACCAATAAAGTTCACAAATTGAATAACACCATATGTCACCATCTGAATTGAAGACCACATTTACAAATATGTCCTCATATTCTGTACTCTAATCTAAAATATGTAAACATAGACAGATTGCAACATGTGCAAAAAGGGTACATTCATAATTAATTACATCCAAGCAGGGAATCACCCTGATACAAAACAGACAATGTCCAAAAAAAAGTGTTACATCTAAAATCACAGTGCCTTGTCTCAGAAATCATTGTGTTGCCCTCCCCTTGTTCTTCCTTGGTGACCTCCGAGGCAATGATGCTGCTTGAGGTCCAGGTTGCCTATTTGGAGCAGTGGGTTGTTGTGGTGGGGCCCTTGATCTCACCCTTGATGCAATTGGTTGGGTGCTTGGTCGCTGTCCCGAACTAGATGCCACATTGGCAGAAGTTTTTGTTCCAGTTTCATGTTCATTAATCTGCAATTCAAGTGTTAAATTCACTTCTTAAACCTCTATAATTAACATATCTATGGCAGAAAAAAATATTACCACTGCATTGGTGTTGGTGTTGGTGTTGGGACTTGCTCGGGTTCTTGATGTTCCAGCCGTGGAGCTTGCACTTGCTGCCTCAGTACCCTACAAAGGAAAATACAACTTGTGAATTGGTTGAAACCACCAATTTAGTTGCACAATACAATTTATATACCTCTGTCCCGACATTGCGTTTTCTGCAAGTTCTCGCGTTGTGGCCAGTTACTCCACATTTTTTGCACCGAACAGTATGTCCAGCCCGTGTGACCCGATATGGGTGTGGCTGTTCATCAATAGCTCTTACCCTGGCCTTCTTTGGCCTTCCAGAGGGCACTCGAACTTGAGGGGGCATCAATTGATTACTGTCAACGTGTGGCCAGTCATCCCGGCCTCGGCATAGCATGAATCTTTGCAGCATATGAGATCGCATAAGTAGCCTTTCTATAATAGGCATCCACAAAATCCTCCGGTACTCTTCTATCGTGGTATATGGCAGCACAAGCATGCGAACACGGTATCCCATTCAATTGCCACCTACCACATGAACACTCATTCATCCCAATGTTCACTAGCTTACGACTGTCGTTCAGCAGCTCTACCTCGAACACTTCCCCGTCAGACCAATTGCAAAGGCAGTACCGTGCGTCAAACTTATTTCTCTCCAATTTTGCTTTAATACGTGGGCATATATCCCACTTTGCCTTCTCGATCCCAACCCTTTTAGCAACAAACCGATTCATAATTTGCCTTCTAATGAGTTCAAGCATGTATAATATCGGTTTCTCCCTTGCATCTTTGATCCAGGAATTGAAAGTCTCTGCGATATTATTCAACAAAATATCGCACTTGCTATCTGGCCTGAATGCATGCCTAGACCAGCCCTTTGGATCAATCTCTGAGAGGTATTCAAAAGCAGTCTCACTGAATGATTTGATCATCGCCATGTGATAATCAAACTTGGCTCTCGTGGTTGCTCGAGCTGCAGCTTGCAACTCCTCCTTGAAGTTTTGTCCCTTGTACCCCTTGCTCTTTAGGTTGGCATGCAGATGTCTGACACAGTGCCTTGTCTCAGAATGTGGTACCAATAATTGAAAAGCATCTAAGACGCCCTGCAGTAAAGTTGAACAACATATTAGTATAACTAATCAAATACAACCAGCATGTTTTTATTAATCAAATCCATTTACCTTTTGTCGGTCCGACATCCAAGACCATAATCGTGAATCTTCATTACCCACATCCTCCAGCAAGAGTGATAAGAACCACGTCCAAGATGCACGACATTCAGTCTCAACAATACCAACCGCCAGTGGGTACATGTCATCGTTGGCATCTTTTGCAACGGCACATAACAACTGTCCTCCCAATGGGCCTTTCAAATGACATCCATCGACCGATATCATCGGTCTGCACCCACTGAGGAAACCCCTCTTGCACGCATCCAGCCGCACGTACATCCTTTCGAAGAAGACCCCATTTCTTGCAATCTTGACACAGCTTCCCGGATTCAATGTCACAAGTGATTCAGCATAATCACAAACGTATTTTGTATTGTTCAGCATGCTTTCCAAAAACCAGCTCCAACCCAAGCCTCTTCGCTCGATATAAATGATTTTTGGATACCTCCACTTGAAAATCCCTTCATATTTGCTGTCTTATTGCAGCAGGTGGCCAGTTTGGGTTGTCTCTTATTTGTTCAACGTAAAATTGAGCTGTATGCCGATACCCCAGCTTGCGGTTCTTGTGATGGACTCCACAGCAATGTCGGTTGACAAATGACTTCACTTGAAATGACTCTTTCCCATACATCCAAGACGCGTGTATCATCCATGGACAATGTTGTTTCTTGCAAACTGCCCTTACTCTCATCTTGTCATTCTTTTTGAAGTCGTAATCAAACTCACCTTGTATTCCAAACAACCTCAACGCTTTCCTAAAGAGCTTTACATCTCTGAATTTCAGTCCCCTCATCATTCTGATAGGGTTTACATTAAGGTCCTCCTCACGAAATTCGGTGTATTGTGGCACTGGAGCACAGTGTTGAGCACTGGCACAGTGTCTGATAGTGTACGCACCTCCGTCCGTCCCGTTTCAAGTCTGATATAGATAACCTCTTGCATATTATTTTATACTTCAACTACTTTGGTGAAAGTCTTCATCATATATACAGAAAGTAGTCAAGTCCCATATCGCCCTGGAAGTCCTGTCGTTTCCACCTGGAAGCTGACGTTTCCACCTTCGTACACTGAACGTACAAAATTAAGAACTCCGCACGTGGTGTAAGAAAACTTTCACCATCTTGCAATGAAATAACAATTAATGTTGTACATGAAAAACATGCAATATGCAATAGTATTATAATAAATATACTACACTCTTTATTATACTATAAGTAGTGCATATAATAGCATGTATATAGCATATATCAGCTATAATCATGCTTATATTATAGTATACTATAATCTATATATATATAAGTATATATATATAATCATGCACGGTATAATATAATCATAGTCATAAACCACACATCATACTGGAATAGCAGGAATTGCATTATTACAAGATTATTATACTATAATCCTCAACCAATACTATTATAGTATACTATGTTTCAAAACAAGCAGTTTTTAACAGCTCTTTTCATTTACTAAACAATAATATAGAACAACACAGTGTTGTGTGCGGTGGCATGCAACAAAAAAATATAAAGAACAAGACAAGACAAAGCAAATTCAAATAGGACCACATTGGCATATTAAATTGTAAACTCTAACACTATCACAGCAGTGGGGGACCACACCTCAAAAAACAATGTTAAACAAAGGGGGCAGGAATTAGTTCATTAACAGGACACTATCACAGCGGTGGGAAACAATACACGTTGTTCCCCATTGAGACACACAGTCAAAAAAATGGGCCAACAAACCCAATGTTAACAGGACCCACCCTCGGAACACAATGGACCACACCAGAATCATTAGACAAGTTGTACCAGTATATAATGACCACAAAGCAGTCCAGAACCCAAATTAGAATCAAATGGGCAAAATTTTTTTACCTTAACACCCGTCTGTTTGCGCAGCAGTTGAAGATTCGTAACTTCAATGGTCACCAGTCTCTTCTTCTTTCTTGCTCCTTTTGTAATCTACGATTGCAATGCTGGTTCGATTTCTTTAAGCAGGGAATGAAGATGGGGGTTCGATTGCGAATTTCTGTGGGGGTTCGATTGCGAATTTCTTTGGGGAAAAGGTTAGGGCTCAAAGTCTGCGTAATTGGGGTTGGGAGAGGGGATTGGGATTTCATTGTTCAAACGGTAGAACACAAAACGCGCGTGGCACGTGACATGGCGCAGCTGAGGAGAGAGATATTGCGTGTCCACGTGTCAGCTCGTGATTGGGGATGCTGTGGACCTCCGTTATACACGTGGAAGAAAACGTTAAATTGGTGGGGACACACTGACGGAAGGACTTTTTTGGGAAGACGTATGAAGAACAGGGACCAAAATCATCCAAATTGAAGTACAGGGACTTTTCTGGGAAAAGGGTAAACCACAGGGACTGTATTCGCATTTAAGCCGAAAATTAAATTACTTCTTAGCAGGCCAAATTTTCATGCATCAGCTATTTTTGTTTTTCCTTTTTTTTGTTTTTTGTTTTCTTTTTTTTTTTTTTTTTCTCTCTTTCGTGGACAGATATACTCCTTCATAGTCTCCATTTGGCAGTTGCACCAGACCATTTGCCATGCACTGGGGCTGCTAAGAGTACCCAAAATCCACAAGTGGCAGTTATATGGTCTTTGGCACAGTTTTGGTGGGGGGTATCGAAGGGGTCAGGTCAAGATATATCTTTTGTGGACAGATATACTCCTTCATACTCTTATAGAATTGATTTTGATGCAATACAATGGGAACGAGATTCCTTCCATTTTTTCTTCCACTTTTACATTGAGAAAACTAATAAAGCCGCTGTAATATATAATTCTCATCAGATTCGAATCGGACCGTATTTGTAATTGTGTTCGATTATTAAACCACTAAATCCCATAATTTCCATGAGATCGATCAACAAAGGGGATTGTGTTTGTATTGCGTTTAGCACTGAACAAGCGGATGATTTCCGTCAAATCGACAGCCAGTGTATGCTTGTAATCCCGTTTTCCTTGGTTTGACAAAACAACAAGCGAGATCTGGCCAATTTCTATTTAGTGGTGTTTGTAAAACTAAAATTTTGGAGTTTCGGTGAAAAGGTGGAGAGAAATATGATTTAAGTGAATTTTTATATTTATTATAATGGAAAGAGATGATTTGATAGAAAAGAAAGAATTATTTTTTCATTATTTTATTGGTTAAATACATTTTGCATCCTCTGAGGGTGTTGACACATTACACCCTAATGTTTTATTTTTGAGACATTGAGTCCATTATGTTACCTCCTAACAATTTGCAATTCGAAGTGAAATTTTGGCGTCAAATTAGATGGTAATCGTTTACATGTGCCTCTCATATGACCTCAGTCTCTATTAGATTACTGTATTGTCCTTGAACTTTAAACAAGTTAAAATCAAATGAGCTTCAAAACCCAATAGACAAAAATCGTAACTTGTTTGAAGCTCAATTAATCGTAATTTGTCTAAGATTTAAAGGTAATATGGTAATCTGATAGGAACTGAGATTATGTGAGAGACACATATAAATGATTACTGTCTAATTTGATATCACATTTTACTCTGAAATATAAATTATTAAAAGAGATATAATAATAAATTTAATATCTCAAAAATAAAATATTAAAGTATATTAAACGTCCCAGACATAAAAGATGCATTGACCATAGTTTTGCAAGACTTTACTTTTTTGTGGTTGATTTATTCTTTATATTTATTTTGTGTATAAATGTCAAACTTGCTTTAAATGAAAAACAACACTGTTGACTCAAGTAAAGCAACACTTTTGATTGAAAAAACAAAAGTAAGCAACTTTTTGGCTGTTACCATCAAATCAAATCTTCTAAAAAGAGACTATTTTACTTCTACCAAATCCCACCTCCTTTCTTTGACGCGATTTGCTTAAATTGGACCAATTTACAGATCCCATTGCCCAATAATAATTGAAGGAAAGAGAAAAGCCAAATTCAATGAAAAGGAATAATAAAATAAAATTAAAAAATAGTAATGATTTCACCCACCTAAAGTGTTTTTGTCTTTCATCACACGTACAAAAGAAAGCTGCCCCCCTTGGGGAGCTCATTCACTATTGCGGCCCTTACAAAGATCTCGCAATCTACGGTCCGAACCCCATGGGACGTCGGGTTGTGGCGTTGAGACACGTGCGCAGGTTCTCATCCCGTGGTCCCCACCGCGCCTTCGTGCTCCCCACGTGGACCCTGCACTACTTGTCGGCATGCGGCAACGAACCTCCCCCGTTTGGAACTTTTCACTGACTTCGACGCGTGGCAAAATTGTAGACGGCTACGATTTGTTCCGTACGAGAAACTGTGGTGTACGTGACTAGTGGGTGGGCTTTGTGGTTTTCCATCTTTGGTCGTCTCCTTCTTTTGCTATATAAGGGAGTGCAAGTGGTGGGACCACCCACTTGCTTCGTAAATTATCTCTCTCACAGATAATCAATCACTCCTAAATACAGATTTTGCTGATTAATTAAAAACAAATATTTTAACTTACCCAAAAAAATAAATAAAAATATCATCCTTTTTCGTATAAGTATGAAACTAACTGATTTTTAATTATTTTATTAAAGTCTCTAAGATTAACTACTTATTTTAAAAGGTCATTCTGTCTAAATACGGACAATACAAATTGAACAAACTAAATATCAAATTATAAAATTAAAAGTAAGTTGTAGTAGGATTATTGACCTGGCTTCTATTAGAGATAAGTGAGCAAGAAAATGATCAAATACACCCACTATCTCAAACACTCGAGGTGACACATTTTCCAATACCATTCAAAGTGAAATGAGAATCTAATTTGTACCATAAACATCAGTGTGTGGGCACTAAACTATATAACCAGGAATCGATAGTACTAAGAAAGATGTTGCTCTGTGGGACGGTGGACACCCCAATTAGGATTAAAGAAAGCCTTCTAATGGATAATTGGTCATTAAGCCTTTGCATTTAGGTTTTTCTATTGAGGTCTTGCACATTTTCTAATAAGAATGGAATTTTCTTTTAAGGTGGGTGCCCTTCGAGGCTAGTTACCACCATAAAGAATTGGATGCCTCAAAAAGTTATAGGCCTATAGAAAGTCCTCCCCAATCTCGAGCCTGATTCATGATCTTAGAGATTTGGTTGAGCCTAGGACAATAAACAAGCTTAATAGGTGAAAGGACAGATTTTATACTGGTTGGATGAACCATATCTAGAGATAGATCGCACGTTTGAATCCTATCACCACTCGCATGTGCTATTTGGGTTAGGCGAGACAGAAACTAAAAGAAGACCTTTTGAGAATTAGTCATTAGGGTACTTTTTCATTAGTGGATATGCCTTTAGTTTAGTACATTAAACAAAATAAAGAGTTTCCAAAAAAAAAATAGCTTCCTAATTTAGGATAATATATTTAAGATGGTTAATAGCCAGTTTATATTGCATGAGTTAAATACAAGACTAATAATTTAAATTTATGAATTCAATAAAAAGAATTTGACATATCACTTTAGAACAAACAAATAGCACCTCTGTTGCAGCTAAGTAATTAGATATATCGTAGTTAGCCTAATAAAATGTTGTTATGACATCTATTGTATATGAACAAAAGTAAACCTAATAAAGCATGAACTCATTAAAAAGCTTATTTTGGGTAACTCAACATAACACTTAAAACTCAAATCTCAAACCTATGACTTGGCTTGGCATACTACTCATGAATTCGAATCCAAAACACTAAAGAAAAAAATAAAGAAACAATTAGAATCCAAAACAAGATTAAAAAACTTGGGTTTAGCTTTACATACTCAAATCTCCTCAATTACCTCCCTAATTGAGTCTAACAGATCGAGATTCTGATTTATAATTTCTTGTTTGAATTTTATGTTGTAATTCTAAGAGAGATAAACACAATAGGTGGATCTTAAACTATTTAATGTTTTCTATGCAAAATTTCGAGTATTTAAGGCCCTACAGTGTGCTCTCTTCATGTTGTATTTATTTTTTTAAATTGTACCGTATAATTTGAGTAGAAATTATAGAGGATCCTAATCTGAATCTAAAAATAAGTTAGATTAAGATTAATATCCTCTATAATTTTTTATAATTAAAAATTAGAATACGTAATAAATATCTAAAAACAAGTAAACAAAGCAAATAAAATGTACTCTAACATTAATATTCAAAAACAAAATAAAAAAGTGAAGAAAATTATGCTTCATTAAATGTAAGTTAAGTCTCAAAGTTATCTCTCATAGTGGACATTGAAGTGCAATTATATGGGCCTATAAATGTTGGAGCACAATATTGGCCAAGCATCTAAATGGCCTACTTTCGTTCTTTTCTATGGTGTCTATTAAAAAACAACCAACGCCTGCCTAACTGATGGGATATATAGAAACAGCTACCTGAAAACATGCCTCCTAAAGTAGCATAGGGAAAGGAATGTCAAATGCTCGACAAGACATGCAACGCCAGAATGCCTGATTTTATCCTATTAGTTTTGTCGTTTTGGGTGTCCACAGCCATGCATGCTTTAATTTCTTTATTTTAAAGATAGGGTGATTTAAATGCAGGAGAAAAAATTCTACTGAAAATAGGGGAAAAAAAAAACAGTGGGAAAGGTTAGAAGGGACACTTACGAAGTCATTTGGCATGTCAGAAAATTTTTCTGTTTATATTTTTAGGAGAAATTTTTTCAATTAGCCTGATCATGCATTGCGGGATCAGACCCATTAAAGTTTGTAGCTTATGTAGATCTAAACTTCTACCATCTGGAGCAGAGTACATGTGTTCATACCAAAAGCAAGTTTTTTTTTGGGTAAATTTTTAGTTGAAAATTGCGAAAATTTTAACCAGACTTCTTCGAAATAGCTAATTATTGGCCTTTTCCTCTAGTTTCTTTCTCATCTACTTTTATAAATGCACATACTTACAAAAATATTATAATATGTTCAAAAGATTGAAAAATAAAATTAGTTTCGTCTCTAATTTGCTGTTCGAATTAAATGGTTCAATTTAAAGAAAGATAGATGTAACATGTGAGCTATATGACATTCAATATATGTTGTCTTTCTCTCTCTAAATTAGACCATCTAATTTAAGTAGGGACTTAAAGAAGATCTAATTGATCTATATATAAAGTGTCACCAGCTAAAATTCGGGATGTTACCTATTCACAAGTCGTGTAATAAAGTACCCATGCTCCTACTTTCTCCTCTTTCACTTAAAAAAAAAAAAAAAATTAAGTTGTTGGCTTAGCCAAATGATCGGCAGTTGCTTTTGGTTTATTGTTTCTCCGTCATTCGAGATCTTGTTTTGTCGGGCCAGGTAGAGAGTTGGGCCTGGCAAGCAATATGATGAAAGCCAACCCCGTCCGAATGTTACTGTTTTCACTTGGGAAAACATTAAACTAATTGCTCGTTATAAAATATGAATGCCTTTTTTTTTTTAAGACTTTGAAAAATTACCCTAAAAAGAGAGGCGCTTATATCCAGATAACTCTTCGTTTTTTTTTTTTGAAGCCATGTAACTCTTTTTTTTTTAACGTAAATGTACTTCACATATTAATATCTGAAAAAAGAGCATGTAGAATCACACCCAGAGGGTCAGCGAAAAAACCTAAACGAAGCAGAGGCCTTACAATATGCCAGATCTAAAGGTTTGAGAGCCAAACTGACCACAAGTGTCAGAACCATAAACAACTTGTAAGACAATCACAAACAGGCCAAGAGGGCCGAGATACCAACCAACCTCAAAGGTCGGGTCACAACACAAATAGAAAAAGACCACGAAGGGTCGGAACAACACAAAAAAAAAAAACCACAAGGCTTGGTAGTAGTGGAAAATCATGGTCAAAGGATAAATAACGTCTTTAGTCAATATAATTATGGTGCAGAATTTAAACCAATAAATTTGCAGGCTCTCTCTATCCCTTTGCTAGAATACGGATACCGCATCAGAAAACAAAAACAGGGGTGTATGCAACAGCTGAATCTCTAGCTTCTTTACTGCTACAAAAGAGCCAAAAATGGCCAGAGTTATCACAGCAAAGATAGCCGTTTTTCTTTTTATTATCTTTCCTTTCTTTCCTCCATGTTAACTTCCCGGTTAAAGAATGACCAGGTTGACTACAAAGTACATGCAACCTGAAAGCTGGAACTGAGAATTTACAAGGTCAAAAAACTGGCACAAGAAATTTGGTCACAAATCCTCATGAGACCAAATAATGAATCATCTAGGACGATTGTGAATCTCTTCATTAAAAAGTTGAGTCACTAACCCTGGATCGGCTGTTGGCCTATTATAAGTTAAAATGGTGTACAGTGCATTCAGTTCTTCTCGGTTTGCCTTTCTGAATAGGCCCTTGAGCATTGTATCCACTCCAACGGGTAAGGGATGATCTCCGGGAGCCCCTTGAGCATTTCTTTCCTCGGACATCAAATTGAAGTTTTGCCGGTGTCTTTGTATTGAGAAGTTTGGAGAATCTGTTCATGAGGCCGGGAGTAGGGCCGTGAGTCCCAATACTCAGTACAGACTCGACTTCGGTCCAATGCTTCAATGGCCTGCTCAAAGATAGCAAGTAGCAACATCAAGGTTAGCACAAAATTACTTTGACACTAGCCCTTTAATTCTTCGCTACAAGTTGGAAAAATTGCCTGAGAGCACAGAGGAATTATAAAAATGTGGAAGTTAGTAAAAGTAATCTAATACTTGAGATACCAAATGCAAACTTTCAAGCATAGTGCACTAGGTTGCGCATTGGCGCATATTAGTTTCATAAAAAAGGGGCACATCCTTCATTTAATGCCCAACAATTTTGAAAACAGAAACAGCCATGGTTGACACCTCAGCAAGTCTTAGATGGAATTCAGTGTGGTGCAGACTAATTTTTCAACCGACCAAAACCTGAAAAACAAAAAAAGATCATAGGGAAGAACCTAGTGCTACTTTTACATTGACAAAGGAGTTTCTATTCCTATGGATACTGCAGGCTTTTCATATTCTGAGAGGATTATACCATTTCCTCAATTGTAATTTCCGTACTCAACTTGTGGAACAAAAACATATAGATTCAAAGATAGATTTTGGAGAGATTTACAAATAGAGATAGAGAGAAAAGAGATATTTCAAAGAGCATCGTATTTAAGAACTTTTTCATAGCAAAAGCATCCATACATTATAGGCCTAGGGATAGAATTGCCAGGGGTGGCCTCGAAGCTTGTCCAGGTTATGAGGGTTCCACGATTAATCACAAATAAAATATACTTAATACTGGAACCAAAAGTAAAAAAAGGAGAAAACATAAAACAGCAGAAAATATCAACATCATATTATAAGCATTTTAATCAAATAAGTAAATAACAGTAACAATTCACCCATGCAACGTTGCAAAACAGTCCATTGCATCAATCATGGAAGTAGAGAAATCAGTCCCACTGGTATTTTACCTGCACTATTGCTGGTGAAGAAAACCCAAACATTTCAAAGCCATCAAGACTCCCAGGAGGCTGTAAAGGAGGAAGGTTTGCTTTTCCCAATTTATGTTGCTTTGTGATCTCTTGATTCACTCTCTCCCTCACCATTTCCCAGCATCTAGCAGCAGAGACATGAATGAATACCTCTTTTGGACACCGCTCCAAGGAAACCTGAAAAAGGGGTAGAGACAAATTCACTTCTTCTGATAAAATATGCTCTCTTTTTTAGTCGGAGATAAGTAATTTCCAAATCTATTAAATGTTGAAGCAATAAACTCTAGCTAGAACGGCACCTCATCCTCTCTTTAAGAACAAGGTAGACATATCGGTTGTGGATTTAAGACCTACTAGGTTTATGAGTAACTTACCTATTAATTTACCTAAATGTGAAGTACAATTCATTTTCTTTTCCCTCAGTGAGTTTTCTCTTTCTGTTTAGAGGGGAGGGAAATATTTTATTAATATTAGCATGCCATACAAGTGCAGTACAAGTATGGCTTGTAGGAAACAAAAAGCCTCGTTTCATTTATTCCCACCAACTCCAATGTTCTCTCACAAATTAAATCTTTCAAAGAAATCCTATATAAAAGAAGCATTATTCTCCACAAACAAAAACGTTGCATCTATATGAGGAAGCACTTTAGGACTCTTTAATTTGAAGGAAGGGAATTCAAAGCATAGGATAATAAAAAGCAGCTCATTTAATGATAAAATAATTTGACAAAGGAACTGACATCATACTATGTGAAAACAAAAAAGGAACTTAGATCATACTAAGCAAAAACAGAAAAGGAAACTACATCGCAGGATGAAGTTCTACAGTTTGAACTACAAAAGTTAAGTCCACCAGAGCACAAGGTGGCATAGTAGACCTGAAAAAAATAATAATGAACCTAGCCATGCTTCTGACAGAAATCAATACCGAATCATGCCTAACAAGCATATCTATTCTTTTCGTTTTAAACTATCATTTCTTGCCAAATCTGGGCAAGGAACAACAAATATAGCATCTCAAAGATTAAGAAGTAAAAAATGAAGCTAAATCATTTCTTGAGATCTTTTGCAAAATCCACTGGGAGTTTCCCCATTGTTTAGATGCCAGAAACTAGCAGAAGTAAAACACTGAGAGCACCTTTTCTAATTTAATGCAATGAAAGCACACCTAAGTGCATTTAAAGTAGTTAGGCACCAAGCGAAAAGTGCTTTATAAACTTACGAGTGCAGCACAAGAAACACCAACTTACCATTGAGGTGCCAGGTGCGAAGAAACATGTTTTATTATCTTCCATTAAAATATAGGTAATTCAATGAAAGAATCATATACAGTAAGCAAACAATTAAGAATTACCATTCATTACTGATATTCACTCTATTTCTTCTAAGATTTTTGGGCATATCATGTGAAACCATATGCTTCAATTTGATCATTTCTTCTCTACCATGGATGCTATATTTGGTCGAGAGTAACAAATTTTGTTACGTACTAGAGTCTATTATTATGTTTAAACTCCATTGGATTTTAATATCACTTTGCTGCCCATTGATAAGTCCATTGAAATTTAATTTGTAGACTTTCTGAGGAATCACACAGCCTTTAAAGGAAGCAAGAATCGTGGAGCTACACCTACAATTGGATGATGCAAAAAATATGTGATCTAATATTTAAGCTAATATAAGAACCAGATAACTATTTTGCTTTCAGTTCTTTTGGAAATTTTCATTGCAAATAATTATCTACTCCATCAGGAAAAGTGTGCAATTTTATGCAAAAACAAAGGGGCATTTCACTTCGTCAAATGCACACTTGCTCTTGGTGCTTGCACCTAGGCTCCATGAAGCATTAACACTCAAGTGCAACTTCCAACTGCTCTTGGTGTTTTTTTTATTAGTTTTCTAGCTTGTTTGTTG
The DNA here is from genome assembly GCA_003952965.2 of Morella rubra. Classification (NCBI taxonomy): domain Eukaryota; kingdom Viridiplantae; phylum Streptophyta; class Magnoliopsida; order Fagales; family Myricaceae; genus Morella; species Morella rubra. The sequence continues at coordinate 30,908,770 of CM025850.1, read as the reverse complement.
TAGATGGTTCAGTACAGCCTTTTGTACTGTTCCGTCGCCTTTTTCTTTCAATAAAGCTTTCCTTACTTATAAAAAAAAACACTCAAGTGCAACTTGATATTAACAACACTGCAGGCAGGCTTGATTACAGACCAGCAATGATACACCTTGAAAACAATTTCAGGCAAGTGAAGAAATTTTAATTACCATGAATAGCGGTCCATCCCGTCCTGCATCAAGAATTTCTGAGATGTAATAACACATATTTGTCGGATCTAATACATTTATGTACCTAACCCGGCTCTTAAATCCTGCATCAAGTAAAACATATATGCATCAGTGGGCGCTGCCTCATCATATATGGAGTCCAACATCCGGGAGCTTTTATTATTCTGATGGAGCAAATGTTGCAAACATACCTTTGGGAAAAATTGCCTGGCTGTTACACCATGACTTTCCAGAAAGCACAACCCCAAATTCTAGAGGTTCAACATTGCAGTTGATCCTCCGCACAACCTTGGCAATGCGAGGACCCTTTTGGCGGAAATATCTGTCCAAATTGTTTGAGGAGCAAGTTGCGTTTCCTGAAACAGTTCTGATATCATCCCCTAGATTTGAGGTCACATTTGTTCCCATTTTATCATGTCTATTATCATTATTAGGCGATCCACAAACAGCTGGCTGTGAATTCTGAGGATAACTCTGGGAATGCACTAAATCATGTTCACCAGTCTCTCTTGCAGTTAAGTAGTCTTGATTTTTCCTTCCTAGTTCTTCACTGCTTGAGTGGCAAGACACATTTGGTGGATTAGATCCTAGAACGGGTCCCCCACTTCCATATTGTACGTCTTTCAAGTGCAGAGATTGAGTTGAACAATCATTCGTTTCTCCCTTAGGTAATACTCTGATTTCCTTTCTTTCACCTTTGACTCCAGCTTCTGTAAAAGGGGTAGTCAAGATTGGAGCTTTATGATTATTACATAGGCTTGCTTTATCATTCGGACCTGCCAGCCTCTCAGAAAGTCCTAAATGTTTCTCCGAAGAAGTTTCCCTTTCTTTTTCTGAAACAGGCTTCTCAGATTCATCGCTTTCATCATCACTAAGAAGTATAACATTATCCTGTTTCAAAACTGAAAATTTCTTCGCTCTCGATTCCCTCGCGGACAGGATTACAGCATATGATGTGTCTTCTTGAGACAACTGGCAAACGGGACTTTTTGAACTGGAAGGCAAAATAGAGGGTTCTTCTTTCTTGAACTGAGGGTTATGCTTTGCCATCTCAATTTCCTGAGAAGGACAAATTATTGACAGCACATCTCCATCCTTCAATACTGATTCAGCTTCTGACATCTTGTTTTTTAGTTGAGAAATCTCATCCATAATCCCAGTTGAGTACTTCAGTGTCTCTCTATGAATTGGCAGCATATTCTCCTGGGACACATAAGAACTCAGGGCCAGTCCAAGATCTAGTCTTGCCCATCTATATACAGCACTTAATTTTCCTTCCAATGCCTCAACAAGGATATTTAATTCATTGATATCATATCGAAAAAGAAAATATTTGGAACCCCAAGGACATGTGCATAACTTCTTTGCATGATCCAAGCAAGCATATTTATCTGTGGAACATTGACAACCTGCTGCAGACAGGTGCAAATCAAAAAAGCATACACTGCATTCCCTCTCAGAGGTGGCATCGAAATTGCTCTCCATCTTTATTGTCCGTGAACAATTGCCAAGCAATTCCCTCCGTTGACGTTCCATCTCAATGCGCGTCTGGTCCAGGAAAAAATAAAGTCAAACAGGAAAACATCAAAGAGCAGTTGTATACAAGTGAGGTAAACTGTGTAGTATATTGCTAACATCACATAAGAGGCTCCCAAACCTTCTATCTAATCTTGAATTTACATACATTCTCTCAAAAGATCATTGAAAACGCATATATTAAAATAATTAATGAACCCTGGGACCTTAAATTAATCCCAAAGGCATTTGAATACCTGTATTAGCTAAATATCATGTAGACTTTGATTTCCAAATGGGACCCACTAATTTTTTTCCCTTCTTTTTTAATCAGGGGGCCAATTAGTGGAATTTGACATATGTTTGGCTAACACCTATAAGGGATTTTTCATCAATTCAAATATAGGTCCTGAAGTGAACAACAGAGTGAAATTGTAGACTCAAACACAAATTCAGACATTCATAACTCAAATACAAAAGCCAATTTGAAAATGATATGCCCTGATTATAGAACTCTAATGTTGCTTTTATTTAGCTATTAATCCCTTAAAAATCTTGCCCGCTTCTATTTCAACCACTGTCTTCAAGAAGTCAAATGAATTCTCAATTCCTAATTCTGGACCAAATAACTATTTCCAATATGTCAACCATCCTGACATTTAAAAAAAAAAAAAGCAAGAAGAAGAAGAAGAGAGCCAGAGTTTTACCTTGAGTGCTTTGGATAAGATCCCATCCTTTCCGCAGACATCTTTCCACATCAAGTTATCCAAAGTATTCTTCTTAAGCAGATTCAGTTCCCACTGTGCTCTAACTGCTTCCCTCGCAGCCCCAAGTAACAGTTTATCATGAGAAATGGAAGTCTTTCGTCCCTGCTCACGGTATAGCTCTATAGAAATCTGCCCATGGGGCAGCCAATCAACTGGAGCTACATTAACTGCCTCTGCGCAATTGAAGCCACAGTTGAACCCCGAATGATATGCTCGAGGGAAAGTCAGAACAAACTCTCCAGCATTCTGAAGACATCTATATACAGGAACCCCCTCAGATCTCAGTATTGCAGGGGAAAGCTGAGTGACCTGCATGAAAAAATCTGTAAGTTCAACGCGTAGCAGACACGAAGAGAGGTTCTCAAAGTGTTCACAGACATATGAAACACATTGTCGCCAGGTGCTTGGAACGTGGAATATCATTTTAATATACGAGACATTTGGGGTGCATCAAAAAGTGCCAGAGAAGTCCTAGTATACAGCATGAGCCAGACAAGGGCATGGCACCATCTTACAATGAGCTGTTATTGTTACTCCATTAAGGTTCTAATAAGGGCCACAAGGAACATGTATTAGCATATGTGAAGCACTACTCCTGGAGCAAAGCAGTTAAGCAGATTACATGTGACATACAGAAGAAACCACCACATACTCTCTCTTCTCCATGTTGCACTAGAATTCTTGGATACAAAGACGTCCCCATGGATAACATTGTTGTCAAGCAATTTTGTTGTAGTAACATTTAATGACCAGCTCATGTTAGTGGCCTCCATGTAACCAAACATCCAAGAAGTATTGGGAATGGAAACAACTAGTTTGCCCTGACCTTTGACAGTTAGCATGAACACGTGCAAGATGTATTCCCTTATTGTAGTCGCAATAGGAACTACAGAGAAAAAGCTTTCCTCAACCAAACCAACCTACCCTCTCCTAAGGTTGACCGTATTGTTACGAATAAGCAATACATACCAAGTGCAACAAGACTTGAATTATTGGAGGAAAGAAATACAAACATACATACATACCTGTGCAATATGTGAGTATGTATGCATCAATGAATGGCTAACAAATGGGAAACAAGAAAATAACAAACTGAGTGCCTAAAAACCAGGACCTTTCAACCAACAGATAAAACAGAAAGTAGAAATCTACCACTGTCCTAGCTCATGAAGAAGAAGCTTTTGGTGACAAACCTTAAGGTGAGGAAAGGGTCCTTGTACCCCATATCAAAGAAAAAAAAACCCAAATAATTCCACAGAACTGAAACTCTTTCTACATTGATGCACAATTTTTCCAACAAAATAGAAGATTGAAATCTTGGTACCTCTCATTACCTTCCTAAAGAAGGATATAAAGTAGACACAAATAAGAAAAATACAATAATCATTTAAATGAACAATATCCTAGTTTTGCATCAAATAGAGCATATGTCTAGAAACACAAATAGTTTCAATAACAAAAAAAAAAATATACTTCAGAGGGAAAGAAAGATATTGTTATTGGTGATCTAGTATTTCAAAAAAGATCTCTGAGATTTGGTATCCAAAAACATCCTCAGAGTACCATCATAGAAGGAACATAGGAGTTTGTTTCTAGGCACTTGTCAAAAGTTCTTTTTCCAGAACCAAAAAGACTGCAAATAACAGATGCCAAAAACATATTCCCTTGGAGATGTATTATGTAAAAGCAGACGAAACAATCACAATAATCAAAACGAAATACGAGCATGTAGGTCCAAACAACAGCTGAACAAGTGAACCCCACGCCAAATATTCCAAACATCAAACAAGTTTATAACATCATGCGGGAACTTTTACTCACCAGCTTATGAAGCAAGTCGGGTTGTTCTTCAAAAAGGTCGGGCAAATTCTTTCTCATAGCCGCCTCCAATTTACAGGCATCCCTACCAGGGACCCCATACCATATTTTTGAAGCACCCCAGTGCAAGTAATTCAACGAGTACAAGTGGTGATCTTCTACGTGCTGTTCTTAGAACAAAAAAAAAAAAAAAGAGGGAAAGAAAAGCTTTAGTATTCGTCAATTTAAATGAAGACATGAGCTAGAGCTGCGTGCAAACACTTGTCATACATTTGAACTGTTTCTATACATATACACGAGCAAAGATCCAGAGTAAATTCTTTACCCAAAAAGGAAAAAGATAAATGGAGTGAATTTAACTTCATGGGTAATGTTAAAAGTTGAAACAGAGTCAAAAGCTGAAAACCCAAAAAGAGACTCAGCTTTACCTTACAAAATAAACAAATGCCTTAATGTAGAATACATTTATAATGTGAACTATGAACTTATAAAATCCTGCATCGTGAACACAGAAGCTTCATGGTGGATTTCCTGACTCCGATAAAAGCTTTCACCACCTAAGATACATAACGTCCCTTTCTTGTCAAAACCTTTCTGACTTTTATCAGTTCTTTTTTTATTTTCATTTGAAGAAGGATTCCTCCAATTGTTATTATTCACACCTGAACTAGATATAGAATACCATGAAATCCAGGCATGTTATTCATACATGTAGGCATGCACCACCCCCAATCCCCTGGCATGCACACACATTCATAAACAAAAATGTAGGTTAAACCATGTGATAACATGCAACTATCCAGAGATTATAGGCTGCTGATACATTGAAACATACAATATTTAGTCTTACCCAACAAAAGGAGGAAAAACACATCCCTATATACAACCATGGCACAAGAACACCAGATATATCACTGCTTTCATAAGAGAGGACAGATCCTGGAAGCCTAGGGAAGTTATTCAAATTCCAGCCAGATTTTATGTACTTTGCATCTGAAGCAGAACCAACTTGACTTGAAATTTTGGGAAAACCGCTTCCAAAAACCCCAGTTTCAAGATCAGCTCCATAAAGCACCTAGAAGAATAAGAAGTTGATGTTACATGGGCAGATGTGGTGGCAAAGACCATATACTCACAAGCATTTAAGAAAAAAATCTATGCTCACAATTACACGAAGAGAGAAAGTGAGAGGAGGAGGGCAAGTAGAAGAAGGTGAAATATTGTTAAAGGAACTAAGGAAATATGATATTGAGATTTATCCTGAATATCATACCTCTATTTCTTCAGAAGGTTTCTCCACCATCCGCCAGTATTCACCCTCAATATTCTCAATGGATGGCTCCCACAGCTCTTTAAGTGTAGCAACATTACCCTCCACATTACTAGCATTTTCAGTCTTGCTAAAGTATTGGGCCTTGAAGTCATCTGCATATTTCTTAAAAGTTTCCAGAGTAAATTCTGGACCAGGTTCAAACCCAAAACTTTCAGCCTCATAAAATCCAGCATCACCAGGTTCCCCACTACCAGTCGCACAATCTAAGCCCATCCTCGTGCATCTTCTCCTTTTTCTCTTCATATTACTATGGACCTTCAACCTCTTTCTCATTGAATCGCGATTCTGAAGTTTGTCAATCCTCTGGACACGTGTAGAAAATGTAGCACTCTCCCATATATTTTTCTCCTTGAGAGGACAGGGAGGTTTCCAGGAAGAGGGAGGAACAATGCGACAGACTCCGTATGGTTCAGCTATTGGGCGTATCCTTGCAATATACCTCAAAGTATGTTCAAACTCCTGCAAACTTCTAACTGTTAGTTCAAATATCTTACTTCTTTCCCAAAATAAAATAACTTCAAAATCTAGCAGTAATAAGAATAACGATAAAAGGCATATAATTCTAAAGCTGAAATTCAACTGGCAAAAGATAAGAACCTCTTCGGTTGGGTAGAAGACGGGAGCATCCTCAAGGTTTGGTTGGGAAGCATCTTCTGGACGCCATCTTGCAGCAACCTGTTACAAACAGTTGGAATTTCAATCACAAAATATTAATAGACATCCGAACTCAATTCAACGATCACATCAGCGTTGGCAGCTCCATCCTCATTGAATAGTTAGCCTATTATAAATTAAACAAACCCAACTCATGGTATTGCAGCTTGGTCATGTTGATACAAAATCAGAAGCACTTCTATATGTCACTTGCTAGGTAAGGTAGTGCCCCAAACTGTTCTAAGCTTTTGAGTGTAGAGATATTTTCTTCTTTTTCCTTTGTTTCTCTGTTTACTTACTTGCATCATTAAGGTGCAACATATAACTATATATGAGTAGGGAGGAGTCATGCAATTGGGCCAGACTAATAGGAGTTAAAGAATGCAAAATCTCTGAAATAACAACCTTTTGGCAATTAGTGCACTCTGGACATCCACGGATAACCCCCTTTGGAAGACGAGGCTTTGAAGCAAAATTCTGCACAGACAAATGCAAATAAGTCATCACGTACAAGCATATCACTCTCCCATTGAAAGTGGAACGCGATAAAAGACTATCAGAAAATCAGAAGGCCAGTGAAAACGCATCACTGATAAAAAGGAAGAAAACTAACATGATCAAGCCGCTCAGCATCAGACTCATCTCCTGAACTGTTCTCATATCGTCCATAGTTTATCCAAGGTTTACGCCGAAGACACCTTTTAGTCTTTGCAGTATCACCGAAATCAACCTCACTGTCCATCTGACAAGACTTTGATTCAGAAGCATTCGTGGAGGCTGAACAACTAACCGTGTTGTCACCATCTTGTTTCTCACTCTCTTGTAACCCCTTTAAGGTGAAAGAAGTAAATGACTCAAAACCTGGTGGAACTGATGGAAATTCATCATTCTCATCTTTAATGCAAGCTCTGATAAGCTCTGTCCCCATCATGACCGTGAAACACAGACTATATTGTATTAAGTGGCTCACTTTGTGCCCAAAAGACCCTTTAATTAGAGGTCCAGCATTAACATTTTCTTAGACTTATCAACCTCACAGTATCATATCCGTCAACCGCCAACAGCATCTTGCAACAGCACAAATCAAGAGAAACTAATCCAGAATCCAGCTATCTTCAAGAATAGCTAAGAAAAATTATTCTGCAAAAAATAGTGAATAAATTAGTTCATATGCAAAGACAAAACAGAAGGCATAGTACATTTCTGACGCACAAAACACAGACATTCCTTATGTCTCCTAGTGATTGTGTACCTGTGTGTGTGTTCATGCACGGGGTGCCACACAGGCGGGCGTGTGAGAAAGAGAGAAAGATGGAGATCAAAACAAAGATGGAGATCAAAACATTCACTGAAGATTTAGAAACTCATGGCTTGGGGTAATCGCCATTTTTCTTTTTGTTTTGCCTAGACAAGTTTTGAGCAATATTTTTCCTTACTCAAACAACTTTCCTTATCTCATTTTAAGAATTTGCAATGTGTCACCATAAAGAGTCAACATCACCCCAATTACAAGGGCAAATAATTTGTTATTTCCTTGGTAACAGAATCAAGTAGTTATTACAATTGCAACAATATAAGGATCCTAAATCCCAGAGATGTTTAACAAGAATTTGATATTACAAAACATACAAACTACACAACCATAAGCTCATAATAATTTATGATCACAATGATCCAAGAGAGGCTCTGACATTCTAATGCAATCAGACAAAACGCATAAAAGCACAGCACTATTCAAAGTATTCTGAGATCAACCTCTCTTAGATTTTAAAAAACTAAATAAAATTCTGGGCTTACATGTTCTTGATCCAAGAGTCTGGAATTCCCAGTGAAATAAAAGCAGCTCAAAACTCCATTAACTTCACCCAGATTTTGAGGGGACCAACAAATTATCACAAATTGGTCCAAAGAGGCAATTATGACCAGAAAACGAATATAAATTCTGAAACCCTAGTTTTAATTAAAAAATAATGAGGATAATGATAAAAAAACGAGGAACCAGAAAAAGGAAAAGGAAAAAGTCAATCGGACGCCGCAGATCTAACCCTAACTCTAACCCTCAGCGAGATGGCCGAAGTACAACAAAAAGATTTTGCCACAACGTAACCCACAAATCCAGAAATGGCAAACAAGACCCACCCCAGAAATCTCAAACAATGAAATCAAAGAATTCCACCACAAGCCCTAGAATTTCCTGAGAGTTTTAAATCAGATTATATAACCATAAAAGTTCAATTCAGACTGGGAGTAGATAAGGGCATATCCGGAAGAAAAAAAAAGTGCTAGCAGACCAAAATTATCAGATGCAAAAAAACTTACAAAGAAACTTACAAGATTTTAGAACCCTAACCCCTAAAATTTACAAATATAACAGGTAACAGATTTTGATATACCCTTAGAGATTTTCTTGGGTACAGAATCAATACTATTCTTGCTTTATCGCATAAAGACTGTGCCCAATGTTTAATTTGTCTAAATAACCCACAAAAGAAAAAGGACTGTTTTCTTATAAATAACCTCAAACCATGTGTCGAGGGTAATCACTAACTCCATTTTTGGCATATGCTTAAACGCGAGATGTTGACGAAAACCTGATTAGTTGCTATGCGCAGACTTTTGCCAAAGAGTTTTTAATTCCTCGGCCACGAGCTGTGCCAAAAGGTCAATGACTTGTACAAGAAAGATGAACCCCTTCGAAAACCCGAGTTTAGATTTATCCAACGACCAATATTTTAAGTCCCCTAAGCTAACGTTTACGGCACAGATACTTAGACCAGATCTGGAGCCAACAATTGATATACCCTTAGTGATTTTCCAGAAAATGAACAATTCAGTCCTTTATCGCATAAAGACTGTGCCCATGTTGTCTCCCCACAAAAGCTAATCTGTGGTCCTTTGAAAGGACCTGTTTTCTTATAAATAACCTCAAACCGTTGGTTAAAAAGATTTGTTTTTTAGAAAATGTGTCGAGGGTAATCTAGGGAATTTAAAAAGTGAAGAAGGTAACTAACTGGGCAAAAGCATAATTATTTATTAGAGTATGAAGTGTTAAAAATAGTTTTATTGGGGTCATTTTTGGCATATGCTTAATTGGGACGCGAGATGTTGACGATATTTTGGAGGCGTACCTGATTAGGCCGTTTCGGTTGCTTTTCTATGCGCGTAGGAAATGAAAAAGACTTTTGCCAAAGGTTCGGTTCGGTTCGGTTCGTTGAGTTTTTAATTCCTCGGCCGAAAGAGTGACGAGCTGTGCCGTGGAGGAAAAGGTCACCGCGGTCCGCCGTTATGACTTGTACGTCTGCCAAGAAAGAATTTATGAGAGCGTCCTTGGGCCCCCTTCGAATCCCCCTCCCGTAACCCGTTTCCTCCAACTTCAGTTTAGATGAAACACACGTGGGTAAAGGAAATCCAACGACCAATATTTTGCCAAGTCATTACCGGTCTAAGCTAACGTTTACGGCGATTTAGGAACAGAGGTAGAGAGAGAGAACTTGGAAAGGGCGAGATTGGGTGAGAGAGAGAGAGAGAGATGGAGCAGATCTGGAGCCAACAATGGTGGTGGTGTACGGTGATAACAACAATGCCTATTTTTCTTGTAGTAGTCCATGTCGACACGAGAGTCATGATTCTTCCTTAATTGGAAAAGGAGAATGCTGGTGTAACCCCTCTGACTTGGCACAATTACTTTAGGTAAAGATTTTGTTATAGCAATTACTTCTCTTAAATATGATGTCTGGATTGTGGCGCACATGAAAGCATTAGCATTTATGTTAACCTCTTGACTTCACACTAGCAATTAATTTTTCTTATTATCTAGAAAAAAATGTCGAATATATATATATATATAAAAGTATCAAGTAGTTTATTTCAAGGCTTAAGTTTAACTTTTTTTTTGTTTTTTTCTAATTTAGTCTATCAGTTTTAATTCTTTCTTTGAGAGTTCTTGGGGTTAACTCTTTATCCCAGGAAGGTATTTTCATCTAAACATGGACCACAAACAAAACATAGACACATTTCATTAATGTAAAATATGTTACTATTAAGCAACTTGGGCTAAGTGAATCCAGATATTGACAAATAATTTGTAATGACGTGTTTTTTGGTAGCCACGTAGACATACAAGTAGTTAAATCTAGAGACTCTCAGGAAAATAATTAAAACTGAAGGACCAAATTGGCAAAAAGTTAAATTACATAGACTGAAGGATTAATTAAGCCTTATTTTTTAAGAAAAAAATTAAGAGAAGCCTTATTATGCATCCCTCAACCAGTCAAAGACGATATGTATATATAGCCCATTACCATTTTTAAAGGAATTTCTTATCCAGCATGGCTTTTAATGACCTTTGCCATTCGTACGGCTCCCCTCGCCCTTTACGTCTTGCATCCACTTTGTTACAAATCAGTTAATTTTGGACTTCAAGGCATCCCTTAAAGTCGTCTAAATTACCAATTTCATTACGATATTTGAATTATCCATTGTAGCACCACATTATTGCTTCATTTTGGGCGAAATTACCCTCCTTATAGTTTCACTTTTGTTACAAATTAGTTATTGTGGTTTCAACTTTAGTCGCTATGATTACCAATATGATGCATGGGGTTCCTCCGTCCTCACCTCCATTAACCCCCTGACAGAATACGCTGACATGTCTATTTTTAAATACTTAGACAATGCTGACATGTCAGCGTGTAATACCCCTCCCATTTATTTTTCCTAAAACTATTTTAATTAGTGAAAGTGAGATGATTTTATAAAGGTTTGAAATTATTAATCTTATAGATTATCTTTACATGTTAATATTTTACGGAATGTCATTATTACCCTTTATTTGAAACTTTTGTTATCTATTAGCTTTTTAAAATTTCTAGTGAGTGAAATTTCATTAATAAATATTCTATTTAATGATTAAGTTAATTTTGTTGGCTTTTCTTTAATTTTCTAGAAATTGTAGCTTTAATCTCGATATTTGAGTGAAATTTCATTAATAAATATTCTATTTAATGATTAAGTTAATTTTGTTGGCATTTTTTTAGTTTTCTAGAAATTGTTGCTTTAATCTTGATATTTGATTTTTATGTACTAAGCTTAGATGCTATATTTTATTTAATGTGGAAATTTCTTAAGAAATACATTTCTTATCTATTCTTGACTAAATTGCCATTTGTTGTATTTTTTTTTGTCAAAAATTTGCTAATAAGAAAATTTATATTCTTAATATCCGTAATTAATAATTAATGTTTGTATTTATTTTTCAAGGTTAAATAAAATGCTTATATGATACTTTGATGTATTTTATGAAATACAAACATCTTCATTTTTAAAATTTTATGAAATTTTGATCTCATTTTTTTAATTTCTAATTTAGACTATAATGTCTTTTTGCCGAAATAAAATTCCATTAATCATTTTGCTAAATTATTTCTTTCTTTAACTAATAGGATTGATAACCTACATATTTAATGTCTTAAATAATTTTTAAGCTTTTTAAATTATTTTTAGCCATTGATAATCTAGTTGTAATTGAAAATTTCAATAATAATTTAATTAAATAAAAATTGTACATGTGTGACACTTGTAAACCTCTCCCTAATGCCACCTATTTATTGCATGTATGACAAGCGGTGTAGCATGTGTGACAAGTGACTTTATTTCAATCATATTAACTCTAGGACTAGATCTTAACTCTATTAAACTAACATTAGTTAACCTAGGCTATAAAAGGGGGAGGGGAAGAGTTAGTTGGCTATTCATTCGGCCAAAGAGAAACAAAAGAAAGAGCTGTCGTGAGAGTGAAAAAAGGAAGAGAGAAAATAAAGAGAAGAGGGAAAGACCGTGAGAAAGAGAGAGGAAGAGGAAGATAAATAGGAAGAAGAGAAAGAAGAAGAAAACGTTGAAGGAGGAAGAAAGCAAGAGAAAGATAATAATAAGAAAATAAAAAATAAGAAAAAAATGACTATTGTGGCATTCGGCCATGGCCATGAACTTTTTTTTTTTTTTTTCTATCCTTTTCATTTTCTTGATCTCTTCTAACTTGAGATTTCTTTTCTTAGTACTAGAGCCTTCAAAAAGAACTTATCCCACTATCAAGATAAGGGTTAGAGCATCAATGTTGGTTGTGTGGGAAAATATGGCCGTGTAGGTCATTTTAAAAGATTGGTGTTGTTTTCTTGCAAGGAACATTTCTGCCCTTAGAGTTTTTACAAAGTTCTTGAGATTGTTGCTTTCATGTGTAAGAGGACTATGTTGGAGGCTTCTCTTCTAAAAAGTGCTGGCTTTTGTGTGAAATTTGTTGCATACTTGAATCCCTTGTAACGTGATAATACAAAAGCTGTCATGTGTTAGAAAAAAAGTCACAGTCAATGATTTAAGGGCTCAAGTAAGTAGAGTTAGGAAAGCCTTGGGTTGGCTAAGGAGAGGAGTGGAGAAACATTCATGAATGTCCTTTTGATATCCTTGTTAAAAGAAAAAAAAAACTAACATTTTGGATGTTTGGTTCATGAAGCTTCTATTTTTACATGCTGACATGCATTAATGTGTTTCTAAGGAGATCTAAGCTCATAAATGGGGTGGAGATCACCACTATGTTCGGTAAAAGACGAAAAGAAGGACATGCATGAACGTATTATGTTGTATGTGGTGCCCAGTCATGAAATACATCATTGCATGTGTAAATATGTTGATTCAAGCTCTGAAATTTTTGTGTAGGTCATTGAGATGTATTAGAATGAACCCTAAAAATTTCAAGAAGAAAAGATGTGTAAAAAGGGTAGAAATGACCATAGAGGCTATCGGGGCAGTTTCGAGATTACTGTAAAAATCGGAAGTAAAAATGTTTTAACATGAAATCTGGGGTTCATGGCAATTTTGGGCTCTATTTAGAGGTCTTAGGGTAAAAATTTGGGTCTAAACCCATTAAAATTCGAGGCCCAAATCACAAGGCCTCTTTAAGGGTCAAAATCGGCCCATTAAGCAAAAAGAAAATAAAATAAAAAGTAGGGCCTTAAATTAGGAGGCCCAGATTTGTACAAATTGGGGCACTCCATCATGGGGCCTAATAGGCCCAGCAACGTTTGGTTAATAATAAAGAGAAACTCAAATAGGTAATTGAAATTTAATTAACTAAACAATAACTATTCAATAAAAGAGTAATAAAACTATTAAATAAACATCAACAAACTAAGTAATCTAGTAAGAAAAATTAAGTAAAACCCTTGGGTATTGCTTTACGAAAGAAAATCTAGAATAGTCGATAAGTTAGGAAAAATGGAATGAAAGAAAAGAAATAAATATTACTTTGTGATTAAACTAACATTTCTAAGTTTTGATCTGAACATATCTACATTCTTTATTGTTGAAATTCATAATGTGTCATACTTCATTAATCATCTCATGGGTATGAAATAAATTAAGACAGGAAAAATCCTATATCCAAAGGTGATCCTTAGATTAGGTGATTGTATCGTTCACATTGATAAATGTGCAAGCCATCACGAATGGAAAATAGTGCATGGTTTCTCTAAGCAATGGTACGAGGTTTGTCTAATAAGCGTCCTAATGTGTATGATGCACATGATGGTCCCAAAGGAGAGAAGAGACGCACAACCCTGACGCTGGGGTTAATCAGAGCGCAGTAGGGACACCTCTATCGGACCTGAAAAAGAAAGAGAGATAACCAGGGATCGAGATGCATCATTCTTGCATTGCATCAAGCATAACTTTGAAATATTTTTACTGTTATCAGTTTTTTTGCTTACTGTATTCATTATTGCTTACCTGTTTATGTGGCACATACCCTTCTGCGACCTTATTGAGTCAGTAGGACTCACTCCTTTTTATTCTTGTGTTTATACGCTATCCAATTATTGACAGAGCAGGAATGCTTTCGAGATCAGATAGATGGTTCACCTTTGGGAGTTAATTGCAAACTGTATAGAGGCTTAGTGCTATATAGATTTATTAAGAGGCAAGAATATGTATTTGCCTTTTGTGCGGTTAGGTAGTCTGTTATACCTTGTTAACGAGATACGTGGTACGGGAGAATTCATTTTTCTTATATCAGAATTTTATGTTTGATATACTTATTATGCCGATAACAATTATATTTTTGAACATTTATGTAATATCCAATTTAAACTTTCCAAATATACTTTTCTTATGTGATGGCTTCTGACCCCGACTAGCTAAATATATATGTTTATACTTCGTAGCCTTTAAAAAGGATCGTGTGGGTCCACTATTTTGTTATTAGTCTACAGTTTTAACTTTTAGTAGATTAATTTCTTTATTTGATTAGATTATATTTTAAACTTTTGAAACCACTCTCTATCGTTCTTTAACTAAACCGTTTTACCGTTGAATTTTCCGCTTTAAACCTAGTAAGGTATTTTGATCATTTGAACATTTGGAAGAATTTACGTGCCGTAACCCCGCCATGTGTGCATTCTATTACGATAAATAGAGCCTTGGGGTCAGTATAAGCATGGGGCGTGACACAGCGTATTCCGTCAAAGAATTAATAGATGTGTGGATGGAAGGACTCGTGCATCATATTGATGACCATAGGGACCAAATCGTTGAAGTTGGAACCACATGGACCATTTGAGTAATTTTTCCTTTTATTTATTTTAAAAAATTATCTTATCTAAAAGTGTTTAAAGTTTGAAATATTGATTTTATTTGATAGAATTATCCTTTCTAAAAGTATTTAAATTTTAATGAAGTATTCTTTTGATTTGTGATCCTTAGAAAAGTTTTGAATTTCAATACTTCCAGAATATGTTTAAATTCTTTTAAAAAGGATAGCAATCCAATCTTGACTACAATCTAGTCTTTTGTAAATAATTTGTTAGTCACTTGTATGCGTATTGAGTGGGAGAATGAGAAATCAAGCGTCGTTATTTTCAAAGGTTTTGGTCTAACTTTCTTAAGGCCAGGAAGGTTAAATTGATAAAGGGCTAAAGTGTTTTGAAGATCAAGGTAATGTTAGATTTTTCTAAAAGACCAAGATGATATTTTGAGAATTGCATATCTGATTGAAAACCCTTGGAGTTTATGTGCATTGCTATAGTAAATTTGTTATGACATTTTTTTACATGTATTGGTGTAATCATGAGCTTTTTTAATGTCTATATTATTATTTGATGATTTACCTCATGATTTCATATGTATACGATTTCCTTATAGAATTTCATATGCATATAGTACAATTTTAACGTTTATAAGTTTATATGCTTTTGTGTTTGGTTTATGGATAATTATTGTATGATATATACGAAGTTTTGAAACAACAAGACCCATAATTCAAAGTTACAGCATTGGTACCAATTGTAACCATAGTAAGTGCATCCATCATGGAAATAAAATGATTTATTTAGTAGGTTCTTCTCTAGTGCACACTTGGAAATATGCCAAGCCTTGGTACGGGAGAATTCTACCTTGAGTATAGACTTAGTTTGGTTAGCTCCAGCTAAGTTTTAGAGAGTCCTTGGACTGTACGACCCTATCACTAGAGTAAACGTGACCCAGAGTTATAACCAAAAAGAATTTTTATAGAATTGTTGTGAATAAATCAAAGTTATAGCCAAAAGTCTTGAATAGAGGCCACATGGGTGGATGGCTGAGAGAAGGTTAGAATTTCAATTCGACTAAGTGTTTAGTTTTGATGCTTTGCTGTTTTTAAAGAGTTTTAAATGAAGTGTTTTTATTCTGTTGTTTTGAAGTTTTAAACTTGGTTTATATTATCAAAGAGTATTTATTTTGCTATAATTGATTTTTACCCCCAAAATTTCTCAATTTTCACTTATTTTACGCATAGAAGTAATCTCTTAATCGCCAAAGTTCGGGGTGTTACATGTGTCTTTTAACTAGAGTTTATGGTTAAAATGAGTAAAAATAAAAAAATTATTTGAGATATTAATCTTGATGATCAGATCCAATCAAAGAGTATGAATTAATGAATTTTAATAGTTTGAAAGCGCATTATGACAAATTGATTGTTTGGACCATAAAGTGATGTTAACACCATAATTTTAGAGGCATAAAAAGTGAATTTTTGAGAAATTAATTAACAAAATTTTATCTAAGATAATCAATTAACATAATTTGAAGTAAATGAAACATTCAACAAGAAAAATTCAATTGAGTAAAAAATATGTTCTTGTTATGAAACTATGGAGAAAATAACAATATGAATCTTGAAAAAGTAGACAAGAGAGTATAGAGAAATAGTTTTTCAAAAACTATGATATATTCTTTGTATTATTGTTCATATCTACAACTCGTCTCAAACCTCTTTTATATAGGTATAGGGTCATCATGAGATACATGACCCACGCCTAGAATTACACTAATCTCTCATTATTGAATAAATTAACCTTAAAATAAGTAGTACTTGGTCACAAATCTAACTAACACGACACGTAGAACAAAGAATGGAAAAAAGGAAATAAAAGAAAACAAATTGACAATACCACTAGCATTAGCAAGAAGCTAAACATCAGAACTCAAATGATGAGTAGCTAACGTCATTTACAATGTCTTACATCACAAAGGTAGCAACAACATAGATTTCCAATAACAATTAACAACATAAAATAAAGGAAAAAATATATTTTTATTCATTAGGTTTTAGGCCGATTTTAAAAAACTCACCAGATTTAAAATTTTTTTTTTTTTTTAGTCATTGAGATTTGGCCGTTAGTGAGTTAGATCACCAAACTTAACTCCATTAAAGTCATTTAAAGGAAAATTTATCCTACCCAATTGTAACGTGACATGTGTTATTAAAATAAATAAAAATTTAAACATTTGTAAATTTTAAAAAAATAAAAAACAAAAATCGAAATTAAATAAAAATTAATATGAAAGCCCTCCTCCACCTCGGGCCGACCAGACCTACAATAGTGAATAGTTAAAAATAATGTTATACTCAGTTCCCATTTAACTGTTCTTTCGTTGACCAATGATTAACATATGAGTATGTGATCACAACAATTGCAAAATGATATGCATAAATGCAATGCAATGAAAAAGATGCTCAAAACTAGATAATAGGTTCACAAATGATTTTTTTTCCCAATTGTTACTTTTTATGATATATTCATTTTTCAACCCCCATCACACTTTGTTTAGCCCCCAGAATCAAGGTTGTGTAATACCGGAGTTAACTAGGGAAAGCGCGGGACACCTCAGAAGCACCTTGGGATGGCTGGAATGAGAGAAATGGACACCTCATAAATAGTAATGGGGACCTCGGGAAGTGATAACCCAAGGATAGAAAGACACCTCGGGATAGTAATGAGACATCAGGATAATGTATGGTATCTCGGGATGTTTGTGGGAACGTCGGGAAAACACTCAGAAACACACTCTAACTCACACACTAGGATAGATAAGCTCACCACCCAAGTAGAACACAAAGGATACATAAATCACCACCCAATGTAATCCAACACGGAGATACAGAGTAAGAACTCGCCACCTATTGGAATCCACTGAAGGATAAGAGTCTGTGGAAGAAATCCTTCTTCAAAGTAGGTTAAGGCTCAAGTTGTATAAACACTCAAAATCTCTGTCCTTTTTCCACTACTAGATAGGGTTTTAAATTGTAAAGCTTGAAACAACCCTCCAAGCATGAGTAAATGAGAAATACATCTTCTAAAATATTAATTGAGACTTTGAAAACATAAAAGACTCTTGCAAAATGAAAAGACACTTTGAAAAATCCAAAAGAACAACCTAAAATAACAAACTCGTCCAAAATTCTCTAGACCTCGGAATTATCTACCAGCCTGACCTCCTTAGAGTAATTTAACCAAAACTTCATCTAAAAAACTCTAAATTGTACGTCGTTTGATGCATTAGAAACTAGACTCGTAGAGCTTTCCAACAAGCCATAGTTCGATTAGAAACCCTTTGTAAATCATTCCAGACTTTAATTTCAATTTTGACCGTTTGTGCTGACCACACCTGTGTCATTATGCGTCTCACTCCTCTACATTTTGGAACAGTTCTACAATATCCTCTTCATCAGAACAATCATGGTAGAGCTGCGCTCATAGCGGTATATATATCCACTAGGAGGCCGCTTCTTGATCCTAGAGAGACAGTGGTTAGACATCCTCCGCAACCTAGCTAGTACCAGCTGAACCCATTAACTCTAATATCATTTCCAGGTCAACCATAAGACCAATTTAACCACAGTTTATATGCCCAATATTCCATGCAGTGCAAGTTGCTATGAAAATGTCATAATTAGACTTGTATGCAATACAAGAATGTAAATAATATTTATTAGGTCTACAGATCAGCAACTTAAAACAGAACATTTAGCACAAAGAAATTCATAATGGAATATATTCTGTAGCATTACGCGGTTCACTTGTTCTCATGAAGCATTCTTAAGCTTTTAAATCTGCAATCCTCGGTGATGGCTCACTATAAAATCTTACATTTTCATTCCTATAATATTTTTTAGCATGTCGTATAAGGAAAAGAAAGAAAATTAAGCGTCATTCGCATGATACATGATTCTACAAAAAATTTTAATTAACACACTCTAATTGTCTCCAAGTGATAAGTAGCATAATAGTATTTATTGTTGCGTGCTAAGTTCTATTCACTGCTGACATCTTTTTAAACACTCCATAACATGGTAGAATTTAATGTATTCAAGATACTTATTAATTTCAGAATTATAGAGCAACAAGATCATCATACTTTTCTTTTTATACACTACAAGAAATATAGTTTTGGGTGAAAATTTTTGGGTGTCAAACACCAAATTTTGTCACCTAAAGTGGCTTTTCCCTAACAAAAAATTAATTTCGTCACAAAAACCATCCAGGAATGCCAATATCATCCGGACTGGTCAAAAAAATGTTCGGATGAGCATCCGGTGTGACGACATACATGCATTGCGAATGAGTGACGATAAAAATAGTCACAATATACAAAACACCGTCTGGACCATAAGCAACCGTTCGGACTCTATGCTGGGTGACAAATTCCAAATTGTCGTAATTGAGTGACAATTACAATCGTCACAATTTTAACAATACTGTCCGGACCCTTTTTATACAACGTCCGAACGAACATTACCTAACGAATAATAATCATCAGCATATAGTGACAAATTAAAAAGCGTCATGAACACTGAATACCGTCCGGATGTTCTCAACCACGTTCTAACGGAAAAAATAATATAGTTCGGACAGTACAAAACATGTCCGCACAGGTATGAGAGCTTCTGCGAATTGTGTGGTCCACGTTGCAAAACTTCAACCGCATTCCAACGAAAAAAATAATATAGTCCAGACGGTATAAAACATATCCACAGGTATGAGAGCTTCTTCTGCGAATCGTGTGGTTCCACGTTGCAAAACTTCAAACACATTAAATCAAAACTGTCCGGACTAATAAATACTGTCCAGACGGTATAAGTTCTAGAACCTTTTCGAATCGGCCATATTTAATGACGTTAAATTTGATCAGGCCACGTATGAATAAAACAGCTGAGAATTGTCCGAACTCAAATGAGATACGTTCGGACCCTCTCGACAGCATTAAACCTGCCAGACTTTGCCAAAATCACAAACTTATCTCTCTTCTCCAAACGTTTTCACTACCAGTTCGAGATCTCTTAAACAACTTCAGGTAAAACTTCTTCATGAATTTGCTTCTCAATTTCATGCATTTCGATTAAATACCGTTCGTTGTTTAGTTTGTTGTGTTGTTTGCGTTCATCAAATTATGCTGCTTTTTTTTTGTGTTCATCGAAACCACGTGCGGACGTTTTTTAAAATGTCTGGACTTTATCAAAATCATCCGGACGATGTTTTATACGTTCGGACGCCCTTGTATTTTAAACAACGCAGTTTGACATTCGTGGGAATGGTTTGTGCTTATGTTCGAACGGTTTTTGCTAGGTTGACCATGGAACGCTCCGAGAGAAGTATCACTAATGTCGGGGACAGACTCAGCGACTAGCTTGGGCGGACGCTTTTTTAGTGGAGTTGAAGGGAGAGTATTCGGGCGATAGTGGAGCCGACGCATTCGTTGTGCATGGAGCTCCAATGCCGCTTGACCGGTCTGGAGACCAAACTTGCTCCATATGACAGAGAAGTTCTCTATGTGAGAACAATTATCTCAGTTGTCCCAGTTTGTCCATACCGTTCGATACAGCTGCAGACACTCGTCAGACGGGTGAATAATATGGAGGAGCATTTGGCGCATGTTCGTGATGCCCTCGGACAAGATCTGGACGAGCAGCTCGTGATTTGGACTAGTCTTCTGTTTATGCTTTATCACTATTATTTATTTATCGTTTGAAAGACCATCTCTGGCTTGTACTAGACATTATGATTGTGTTTTTGGTTCGGTATTTGGATTATTTTTTATGTTTTATATTAATTATGTTTTTTCTTAGTTTAAATTTATTACAATTTAAACGGATAATTAGTACAATTAAATGGGTGATTAGTATGAGTGCTATGTTAACGGAACGGTTAGTGTAATTAGATTGTAACGGTTAGTGTAATTAGAATGTAACGGTTTGTGTAATTAGCTTGCAATTATAATGAAATGGGTGATTAGTTATAACGGATGTTTAATATAAAAGTATGCTTAACTATTATATATATATTTTATATATTCAAAATAAATAAATAAAGTTAAAAATTTGAGTCAAATTACATTGTGTTAAATTGAGTGAAGTAAATTAAATTATTTAAGTAAATTAAATTAAAGGGGTAAAATCATAGTTAGCCCCATAATGAGCAAAAATCAAATTGGTACCCTTAATTATCAATTCGGCGATTTGAGACTCATAACTTTTGAAAATCATCAATTCTAGCCCTCGTCTAAATTAGGCGTTAAATCCGATGGAAAATCATGCAAAATGACCAAAATGCCCCTCCAAGACTAAATTTTAAAAAATAAATAAAAAAAAAAATTTAAGAGATAAATTAAAAATAAAAATTTTATTGAAATAGTGTTTCAATAGTTTTATTTAAAAAATATTACTTTTTAAAAAAAATTTTTTTTTTTTATTTTTAATGAATTTTTTGGTAATTTTATCTTGGGGGCATTTTGGTCATTTTGCATGATTTTTTGTCGGATTTAACGTCCAATTTGGATTGGGGGCTGAAATTGATGATTTTCAAAAGTTATGGGTCTCAAATCGCCGAATTGATAATTAGGGGTACCGATTTGATTTTTGCTCATACTTATAAGGCTAACTATTACTTTACCCCTAAATTAAATTAAGCGAAGTAAATTAATTACGTAAATTAAATCATTTAAATAAATTAAGTTAAGTTAAGTAAAGTAAATTTAGTGAATTTAACAACAAAAGTAATGTTAAATAAAAGTGTTAGAAGTTCGGACGGTATCCATCCGTGTCCGGACAACGAGGAAGGCGTTTGAACGAAAAGGACTAGAGTCTAGACGTGTATGATGAAAAGACGTTGTTGGAACAGTTGAGAACCCGTCCGGATGTTCAAGTAACCGTCGCATGGCTTACACGTGTTTATGTTATAGGAAAGCTGAAAACAGCTTTCACCTTTTGGACGGAATTCGACGGTTATTTAGCCAAATGTGCGCTTCCACGTCGTGCCAATTAAGTGGAAAACTGTTCGCACATCGGGATAGAACGTCCAAACATCTTTATTATGCCGAACTATTTTAAATGGTTTAAATTTTGCATTTAATACAGAAGTACGTTGATTGGGCCACGTGTGCAAATAAGTGTCCGGACACCAGAAGGTTCCGGACGCATCGACGATTCTGAAAAGTCGAACAGTTTGGCATTTTCACAAATACCGAACCATTTCTCATCAAAAATCTCTCAAAACTCAAGTTTTTTTTTCAAATCTTAATGTCATTTCACTCTTTTAAGGATCTAATCACATTCAGGTATTTGCTTACTTTTAACAAGATTTTAACTGTAAAAATTTCAATTTTTTATAGTTTTACGTATAGAATTTCAATTTCATTTTTTACATAGTATATTGTGTTTTTTGATTGATTTTTATGTAGAAATTGATTAGTATTAAGTGTTAGGATTGTTTTAAGTGTATTAGTTTGAGTTTTGGTTGTATTTTTAGGCGTGTGTGGGAGGTGGAGGGACGCTGCCATGGCTAAGTTAACTCCGTCATCCTCCCGGTATGTTCGGATGCTTTCTTGTGTCATCCGGACGTGTCCCTGAGCCGTCCGGACTTACGCCGTGTCATTCGGAGGTATACGTTGTCGTTTAGAGTTTGTTCGGACTCTATATGAAATCTGTCCGGACGTGGTTTATTTTAAATTTAAATAGTTTAATTCTCTATTGTACGTTCGGACGTCTGCCTATCTCTGTTCGGACGCCTGATAGTATCTTTTCGGTTACACGTTGTCGTTTTGATTGTGTCTGGATGCTTTTTAGTGCTGTCCGGACATTTGAATGTTAAATTTAAATAGTTTTGTTATCTGCTTTGGGTTTGGAAGGATATCCAAATTTGTTTGGATGCTTTTTAGATTTTCAAAACGGATACGTTGACGTTTTGATAGTGTCCGGACGATGTGATTAGTGTTCAGACGGTTTAATTATTTGTTTGGATAGGTTTTTTAGTGTTTGGACGTCTTTTAACTGTGCGAACGCTTTTTTGTGCAGATTCTAAAAAAATGAGCAAGCGTCCATGTACCAGCGGCCGGGCTGATGACAAGCAACCTTCCTCTCAAGCTTTAATGGTGGAGCAGCATATAGCGATCATTATGTCCTGCTCGATTGTTGTTAAGAGGGACATCAAGTTGGCGGATTTTTATAATCTTATATTTGACGGTAGGACGTTTTCGGAGGTGGTGGAGGAGGTAGGTTTTCTTCCATTGATTCATAGGACCGGCTATGCATCGAAGAATTTGGTGTGGGAGTTTTATTGTGCTATATTATGGGTGAGGACTTTGAGGAGCCTAGTATGGATCATTGTCCGTAATGTTCTGATCATATTCTCGTTAGACGAGCTAGCGAGATTCTTGGGGTACGAGAGGATTTGAAGCGTTTCCAAACCTGCCAATGAGCGAGGGGCCGGCCTACTAAGGCCGAGGTATTCTGGACTATGCTGGGCGAGGATACAACTATTTTGGAGGGAAGCTATATGATACACGGGCAGCTGCTTCCTTTTTGGCAGATCATGCACCTGATCCTATGCTCCTACATTGACTCAAGAAGCACACCACGGAGCTGTCTTATAGCCGGGCCGAGTTTATGTACTTGGTAGTTGTACGTGGGCTATTTGTTGATATGACATCGTACATCTACCAGTCCATTCGTGCAGAGGCCTTGAAGACTGATGCTATGAATTCATTGCCACACGAGATTCTTCTGACCCAGTTCCTGCACACCATAATGGTACCTGAGGTTGCTGACGAGCCGAGAGCCTTGCCACTTTGGTCGATCAACAAGATAACGCTCTCCAAATCGATGGCTTAGACACTCCAAGTGCTGAATACCGCTCGGGCTGCTAGAGTTAGACGACAGCAGCCTGAAGAGGCAATGGAGGAGCAGGATCCTGGACAGGGCTCGACCCAGGGACTTGGGGCACACGGTCGAGTTGGATGGATGGGATGATGACGAAGCTGACTCAGCGGATGCAATCGATAATGCTGCCCACCCATGAGATGGTGAGTGATATCAGTGGTCAGCTGACAACTTTGGAGCGAAGGTCATGGACATGGACTCTGGGTGGAAGAAGGAGGTCGCTGTGATTTAGGAGGTTCTGAAGGGTGGCAACCAGTGCAGAGTTATTTGCCTTGACTGAGCAGGTCGGGCTTATAGAGGAGCACCTTTGTCAAGTCCGTCAAGTTCTAAAACTCACGATGATGATGATGATGAGCAGTAGTCTATCTGTATTTAGTTTTATTATGACGTTTATTTTTTTATTATGTTTTGAGGACATTTACTTTTATATTATGTTTTGTGGACATGTATTGGTATTTATTTGATGTTATTTTGTTTATATTATGTTTTGACGATATTTGATATATTTATGTTATTTCAGTTATGTTATTTGTATTTATTAGAACTTAATACAACTATGTTAATTAATGTTATGTTTCTAATTTCGGTACACTCATTCAAAAAAATGTTGATATTAGAACTTAACACACTTAAGGTTATTTATATTATTAACTAACTTTGGTTATTTAAAACTTGCTAATAAATATAATTGTATAAGCTTTAAAAAAAAAAGGAGCAAACAGATAAAAAAAGTTCGTTGAAACCGTTCGGACTCAAGGTTAGCGTACGGACGGTTTACAAAAATTTCGAACGGTGTCGTATTATGTAAAACAAACCGTTCGAACGCTTTTTTATACGGTCAGGATGCTTTCGTTACGATCCTTTTATTGAGACACTGTCGTTTGGGATTTACAACGGCGTCCGGACATTGAGAGAGGCTAGCGTCTTGGTATCTCTAAGGTAATGTTCGGACGATGTCTTCTATCCGAACGTCTATGTTGTTGACCAGACGTTGTCGTTTGAGGATTACTAAAACGATATCTTGAAATGTAAGATACAGTGCGGACGTATGATATAGGGTCTGGACGCTATCGTCTTGTATTCCTAGAACGGTGTCGTGAAATGTAAGCTGGTGTTCGGACATGGGTGTACATTCGAACGGTTATTTTATGACAGACGCTGTCGTTAACGATTACTAAAACGCTGTCATGAACTTTAAGAATCCGTTCGGACGATTATGAAATTTTAGCGGCAAAATTCCCTCGCAACTAATACACGTAGGCGTCCGAACGTGATTTTATCGTCCGAACGGTATTCAATCATATGAAAGTGGTAGAATTGCAGACAGTATAGGAAAAACGAAAAACTTAGAAAACGAGGATTTGAGCAAGAGGAGAAGAAGGGAGCTGATTTTGGACGTCCAATCTCATTGAAAAGGTGTAAAAGGAGCAACTCATTTAGAATTTGATATTGGATTGCATTTGAGGTTAGTGAGTTTTAAATTTGAATTTGTTTTAGGATGAAAACATGGATTTTAGGATATGAAAAGCATGTGTTTTTCAAAATTTTAGGGTCTAAAATGATAGCAATGGAGTTTAAGGTTGGTTGTGATGTGTTTATATTGAAGTGTTTGTGATTTTGGTTGATTTTGGCATAATTTATGTTCAAAATAGAGTCTGTGCGTCGAAGAACAGTCTTGTTCGACAATTGCAGTCCGGTGTTTATAGTTCTTCCGGACGCTTTAAGGCGTCCGAACGCTATATGTATGGTTCGGACGGTTATGAGTCACGTCCGAACGGTTTTTGTTGTTATGTTAATGCATTCATTTAGTAGCCTTAGCCCCGTTTAAGAATTACACGGAGTTCAATAACGAACTCGGTGTAATTCTTGAATTGTCCACGTTATGGACAGTTTGAGTTTACAATATGTAATGTGCGTAATTGTATCTGCTATTGTGACAGATGTGTTTAGAAATTTCGATGCAAATCTCCTTTTGTCCTTCGGATACACATTCAGCATTGACACACTTGCCTTAAATGGTGGTGTTTATGCTAATATTGTAGGCGTGTATCTGGGGACTGAGGGGAAATGCTGTCAAAATTTCTAGAGCATCGGTCACAATGGTCGGGTCAATTACGTGCAGTACGTGATATTGTAAACTTGAATGGGATAGGACCTATCACCCGAAGAAATTGGAGTTGAGTATGAATGTCATCATTGTTTGCATTATTGTTTGTATTTTCATCTTTGAAGGAACAATATGGATAAGAGCTGGATTTATGAGGCTAATAGACTCAAAAGTGCGAAGTATAGTGATGGTGTTCGGGATTTTATGAGTGTTGCCGTAGTTATGCAGATAGTCGGGATGATAAGATGTCCATGTAAGAGATGTAAGAATGTGTGGACGAGATGGAGGATCATTTATTCATAATTGGGTTTGACCAGAGTTACACTTATTGGGTATTTCACGGAGAGTCAATTTCAGAAGTTTCTAACCGGGTAGTGACTTTAGAACCTGAACCGTAGTGAGGACTCTGGGGAAACATAAATGATGATATGAGAGACATGTTAGAAGATTTTGAGGCGGGAGCAGGGGTTGATGAGAACGCTGGTGAAAATATGCCGGGTCCTGAAACAGTCGAGTCAGGGTCTAGGGTTTTTTGAGTATACCAAGTTATGGGCGGATGCTGAGCGAGAGTTGTATCCTGGGTGTAAGAAGTACTCGAAGTTGTCTTTCGTTGTTAGGTTACTTCATGTGAAGTCGGAGAATAATTTGACTGTAAAGGCGTTTGAAGATGTGTTGGGCTTGATAAAAGATGCTGCCGGAGGGGGAGACACTTCCTAAATCTTATTATGAGGCGAAAAAGTTAAGAAAGAATTTAGGATTTAGCTACGATAACATACATGCGTGCTTAAATGACTGTGTACTGTTTTGGAAGGAGCACAGTGAGTTACAAGAGTGTTGTGGGGAATCGAGGTGGAAGTACAGTCAGAATAGCAAATCAAAGGTTCCTCAAAAAGTGCTGCGGCATTTTCCCTTGAAACTGAGGTTGCAGAGATTGTTTCTATCAAGGCAAACGGCAACGGATATGCGGTGGCACCAAGAGAAGCGTGTGGTTGAAGATGGGGTGATGAGGCATCCTGCAGACTCTTGGTATGGAAGGACCTCGATAAGAAGTATGAATGGTTTGGTCGGGAATCTCGGAACATCCGGTTGGGTTTGGCATCTGATGGGTTCAATCCGTTTGGTAACATGAGCTTATCGTATAGTATATGGCCAGTGGTACTAATTCCATACAATTTGCCGCCATGGAAATGTATGAAGGATTCAAGTTTCATGCTGTCGTTGCTTATTCCGGGTCCAAGAAGTCCCGGGAATGATATCGACGTCTACTTGCAGCCATTGATAGATGAGTTGAAGGACTTGTGGGAAAATGGAATGCAGACGTACGACGGCCGTGTCAAGTTCATTCAAGTTACATGCTGCTTTGCTTTGGACAATAAATGACTTTCCCGCTTATGGTAATCTCTCGGGTTGGAGTACGAAAGGACGGTTAGCATGCCCTAATTGCAATGCGAACACAATGTCATTTTGGTTGAAACATGGGGGCAAACATTATTTTTTGGGACATCGCGGTATTTGCTGCGACACATGGGTGGAGGCATGATGTCAACATATTTGATGGGAAAAAGAGTTTAGAGTAGCGCCTGAAGAAGTCACTGGAGAGGAGATACTTCAACAACTTGAATCGGTACCGTTATATTTGTTTGGGAAGACTCAGAAGAAGAGAAAACGGGCTGACAATGAGTTAAGTTGGACGAAGCGCAGCATATTCTTTGAGTTGCCGTACTGGTCAGATTTGAAACTTCGACATAATTTGGACGTCATGCACATAAGAAGAATATTTGTGACAATGTGTTGGGAACTTTGATGAACGTCGATGGTAAGACAAAGGATAATGCTAGTGCTCGAAGGGACTTGGCTCAAAATTTTGGGAATATT
Organism: Morella rubra; assembly: GCA_003952965.2. Lineage (NCBI taxonomy): Eukaryota > Viridiplantae > Streptophyta > Magnoliopsida > Fagales > Myricaceae > Morella > Morella rubra. The sequence goes on along the minus strand of CM025850.1, from coordinate 30,880,979 downwards.
CCCGAAATTTTGGGAATCTTTACTGTGTATGCCTGGGCCCCAAATATTGGGGAAACAAACGGATTTGCATTTGCAGGTTCGGGGTCAGCAAGAGGTGATGCTCAAGCATTGTTTACTTTAACAAAGGATGAACGTAAGAAGTGTTATGAATGGCTGAAGGTGTCAAGTTTCAGGATAGATAGCCTTTAACATATCCCAATGCGTGATGTCAAAGAAGGAAAATAATGGATATGAAGAGTCACGACTCACACGTTGTTGCAGCGACTGTTACCAGCAATGATACACAGGTTGTTAGGAAACGAAGTATGTACAGCGTTGACTGAGTTGAGCTTATTCTTTAGAGACTTGTGCTCAAGAACAATACGTTTAGACATTGTGAACCAGTTAGAGAAGGACATTGGAATGATTCTTTGCAAGTTGAAAGACATTTTCCCTCCATCATTTTTTACTATTATGGTTCATTTAACAGTTCATTTACCTCAGGAGGTGAAACTTAGGGGTCCAATTCAATTTCGGTGGATGTATCCAATGGAGAGGTATATGGGGAAGATGAAACGTTTCGTTAAGAACAGGGCACGGTGTGAGGGCTCCATAGCAGAGAATTATGTGTTAAATGAATGTCTAACTTTTTGCTCAATGTATCTTGGTACGGTTGAGACGAGATTTAATAGAAAAGACTGGAATTATGCTGACATGGATGATCGAAGTTGTCATTTTTCTGTGTTTACTCAAATGTTCGACCACTGGGAGCTGGTAGGGGTCAAGATTTGAATAGAAAAGAATTTACAAAAGCGCAGTAGTTACGTACTCAATACTGTTTAGAAATCAGCCAACATATATAATAAGAGCTTACAAGAATATTTGCTTATTTAAACACTTATCAGTTCATTAAATTTTAACTTATTATAAAATATCTTATTTCTTTATAGCGAGCACTTGGAAGAGATGAGGAGACATTCACCAATAACTGTTGATAGGAGGCACGAAGAAGGATTTTCGTTATGGTTTAGAAATCGGGTATTTATTTAATTTTGTCTCTATTATATGTTTAATTTTAATTGATCATTTTTTTAGATTCAAACTTAACACGTGTTTACTATTTTAGTTTAAACTATGCGCAATGAAAATCGGACTCGGTGTCGGATGATTTGTATGCATTAGCATCCGGTCTGGATCAGCGGGCACTTTGTTATTCTGGGTGTGTAGTGAATGGAGTTAGGTTTCACAGGTCTTTCATGAACAGTTTCGTAACACTTAGAATAGTGGTGTGGTTGTTCCGGGGGACCATGATGGGAAAGATGTTGATTTTTCAGGCCAGGTCGTGGATATTTATGCGTTGCGTTATTTGGTGGAGAATTTAGTTTATTTACTCAAATGTGACTGGTTTGACTTGAGTACTCAAAACTTAGGTCTTGATAAAAGTGGTCAATTTGTTAGTATTAACACATCCGAAAGTGGTACAAAGACGACCCGTTCGTGCTAGCTTTTAGGGGAATCAAGTGTTTTATATCGATGATATGAAGTTGGGCGGTCACTGGAAGATTGTTCAAAAGATTACCCTAGAAACACGTATGATATTCCACCTATTGAGGAGGAAGCTAGTGAAGATGGAGAAGGACCGTCGAACGTGAAGCATACCAGGAGAATGAGTCTATTGAGCTTTTTGTGGACTTTAGCTCATTTGACATGATCCCGTTGACTAGAAATGACGTCGAGGCTTATGTGCCGGTAACCGATGAGAATGGTCCACAACAGCGTGAAGTAGAAGGAAGAGATGATTCCTCGGAATCGTTCAGTGAAGATTGTAGTGATTTGAAGAATATGACTCCGAGAACTAAAGTAACTTTATCGTTTCAATTTACCTTTGCGTTTCTATTTTATATTCATTTTGAGTAACATAATTCATTGTGTTTTTTTCTCTAATATTGATTTATTTGGTCACAGGACGACGTCATGCCAGCAGGAAGGAAACGTCTTTAGTGCGATTCATCAGTTTGAGCTGAGAGTAGTCCCAGTACACTAGCAGTGTTGGATCCTTCACTTAGGGATAGGAACGAATTACCATCCCCTACCACAGCAAGTCCAATAGGCATCCAAAGTAGTTGTGCGTGTAAGTATCTTACCCCGTCAATTTTGATTAAATATTATGACTTTTAAATTTCTATGCTTAACTGAATTTTAAATTTATTATTCTTCATTTGTAGCGACGTCCGGAATTAGACACGTTCGAGGTAGTATGTATCGGATTGCCTTACTCAAGGCTCGCACTAGAGGAAAGCTGACTGTCCATATCCCTGATGGACGTACGGGGTGATGACAAGGCGTCCTCAATGCTCTCGAGTCATATTGGTGCGCTCGTTCGACAACATGTCCCATTTGAGACGAGTAAGTGGAAGGAGGTCCCTACAAGGTTAAATCGTACGTGATGAACTGAGTGTTGGTAAGTATAATTTATTAAATTTTAATTGTTGAAACTTTTAAACGTACTACTGTTATATATGTTAAGGATGACTTCCAACTAGATTATGACTGAACCGAGGATCGCATCACTATGACGTCTATGATGAACACAGCGTATAGGACCCACATAAATAGAATGTTCCAGCATTACTCGGTGTTCAATTCCAAAGAAGAGGCTTTAGAGCACCCGTATCCTGATATGAACAAGGAAGAATGAACTCATGTCAATGATTTATTCGCGAGCTAGGAATTTCAGGTTAAACATTTTTTTCGTCCTGAACGTTTATTTTATTTTATTATTAATTGTGGTAACAACTGTAAATGTATAATGCAGAGGAGGAGTGTAATCAACAAGGAGAATAGAGCCAAGCTGAAGATTGTACACACATCGGGAGCAAGGTCTTTCCAACGCGCGAGAGCGTTGTTAGTAAGTAATAAATTTACATTTTTATTATTTATTATTTAAATAAATGACTTAGGTATTTTAATATGCAAGTTCTATATTTTCTTTTGGTGTATAAAAAAATCCAGAATCTGATGAGATTAGTCTGCGTTGCTGTATAAAAAGACGCATACTAATAAGGATGGCATGTGGACATCAGAAGATGCACGGAAAATTTTGTAAGTTGTAACGTTAGATTTAATGATGCATTCGTATGCGTTTATGTTTCATATGTGCTATTTTATCTTTTTTCTAATTTTGTAGGAAAAAATGGAGGCGTTACAGTTGCAGCACGAGTTAGAGGGAAAGTCATACACCGAAGTGGAGATTTTCGCTGAGGTGTTAGGGACAAAAGCGGGTTTCGTGCAAGGTTTAGGCCGTTCAGTACGGTCTGTTGGATCATCTTCATCAGCAGCGTCCGTTGATTTGTCCCGGAGATTGGAGGAGGCCAGATTAGAGATTGAGGAGATGAGGGCTAGACAGATGGAATATGAAGCGCTTCTGGTCAAACGGTCAGATATGAAGCAAACGATGCAAGAGCATCTACAGATGATAGAGGAGCAGCAACGGAAGAAAAACGAAGAGCTGATGCAGATGATGAGATGCAGATGAGCAAGCTAGAAGATGATGGAAGACAACAAAGGAACCTAGTGGAACAACAAGAACGGAGGATGCAATTAATGGCAGAGCAGATGCGTGAGCAACTGATGGAGCAGATCAGACAACTGCAATCTCGTACGACACCCAAACGAAAATTTGGGTAGATTTATGTATTTTCACTACTTTGTCAGTACTTATCGATTATGTATTTTATTTACTTTTAATGACGATTACATATTTGTAGATATTTTATTATTTATGAGTATTAAATATATCTTTCTTTATATTATTTGCAAATTATTTTTAGGAAAATTGGCAATATGGTCACTAGGTGTCATTTTTTACTATATGGTCACTTAGTTCATACCCTTGTGACGATTTGGTCCTGCCGTCAAACCCCCGTCAATCTATTTAATGGAATGCCCTGCCACGTCAGCGGCAGACGTCAGGCATATTAACCACGTTAGATGATCATTAAATAAAATGCTGCGTTTTTTCATTTAAGAAAAATTGACAATTTGATCACTAGGTTTATAATCCACTGGCAAAATAGTCACTAGGTTTACTTTTTTTGACATTTTGGTCACTAAGTACATACCCGTTTGACGATATGGTCCTTCCATCCAAATTCTGTCACCACATCTAAAACAAATGATGAGTGAATTTTTATATTTATTGTAATAAAAAATAATTTTATAATCCAAAATTTTAACTCAAAAACACAAGTGACTCCAACTTCCATTTATGCTCATACTATAAATCCATTGGCATTAGCTTCACATAGGGCTCCAACAATATCGTAATGGGTTATAATAAATATTTTTTTTGGGGCTAATATTAATAGAGCTTTGCTTGAATATCGACGGTTTGTTATGCCACATAGACATGAGCCAATGCAGGAAATTTCACTTCTAGACTGTTATCTTTTTATTAAATGATATATACACTTACCACACTTTAATTATGAAAGTCACTTTCAGGTATTATTTTTGTCACATTTCACTTAAAACCTATTAATTTCAGATATTTTGTATTTTTATTTTAAAATTTTCGTCAATTTAATCGAAAAGTAATTTTTTTTTTTACATATAAAATGATAATTTTATTCGTAGTTCATTTGTATGCCGTGTTTTGGTGACATGTTTAAGGCTGACATGGCATTTAATTCCGTTAAATGGATTGATGGAATATGGACAGAAGGAACAAATCGTCACACGGGTATAGACTCAGTGATCATAATGTAAAAAAAATGAAATTTGAGTGACTAAATCGTCAGTGTGGTATAAACCTAGTGACCATATTGTCAATTTTTCTTTAATTTATATGACTAAATGCAACGTTTTGCTTAAGAATTTTGGCCGACGTGCTAATCTGGTTGACGTGATGCGCTGGTGTGTTAAAAAGCTGATGTGGTAGGGCATTCCGTTAAATGGATTGACAAAAGTTTGACGGTAGGACCAAATCGTCATGAGGGTATGGACTGAGTGACCATATAGTAAAAAAATAAAACCTAGTGACTAAATCGTTAGCGTGGTATAAACTTGGTGACTATACTGCTAATTTTCCTTATTTTTAAAATTTTTAATTAAATTAATTCGAATATGTAGAAAACGGTTCGAACAGTAACAAAAGTCGTCTGAAAGGTTCTTGTGCAATGATAACGTGCGCATGCATAATTATCTGTCCGAACCATTCGCATTAAATTCGTCTGTTCGCACAATTATTCTCACGTGCACATGGTCTTTTAATAAGAAACCATTCACACAATAATAAAACACGTTACAACGTGTTCAACAAAAAAAGGATTCAAACTGTATTCGTAAGGGTTCGAACGGTTTTTGAAGCTAACAAAAAATATTTCGTCATAATGAAACAACGATATGGACGTCTTTACATAAGTATGGACAGCTTTATATTACCGTTCGGATATTGTTATACAACCGTGCCCACGGATTGTCCACGACAAAATGTATTTCGTCACATTGGACCAACTGTTCACATGAGCTGTGCGAACGTATGGAGAGTACGTTAGCACAGCTTATGCGAACGGATGGAATATACTGGGCATGACAATTTTTAGTTTCATTAGTATGGCACAAAACCATTCGGACGGTATTGTAAACCATCCAAACGGCTTCGAGGGACAGAACATGAAAATTGTCACCTAAAACCTTGGCTAGCGAGCTTTAGGTGACAAACTGGGTGGCAATTCGATTTTGTCACCCAAAACATTAGCTGACAAAATTAGCACTTTGGGTGACAAATTTTTTGACACCCAAAGTCTTTTTTCTTACAGTGTACTCTTGACCTTTTAAAATGAACTTGTGATTCATGAGCTTTATTAATAGCTAATACTACTCGTGCTGCCTTTTCTGGTTCTCTTATGTTATGTCTAAAGGAGTCCTTAATTATATCTTATTAAATAAAGCTTTAGATAGTCTAGAAAAAAAAAAAACACGAGAAGAGGAAAGTCATGTGATGCGAATAAGAACAAATGTACAAAACTAACCATAGTACCTCAAGATCGTCATGACAACGTTTGACTATGTATGTCCTTAGTTATTTTGTTTAGCGTGCATGGGTGGTAATTGGTAGATAAAAGATAATTTTTCTTCTTTTTTTTATCCGCCTTTTTTTCCTGCATTAATGGCAATAATTATCTGATTTGGAATTTGAAAGACAAGTGCTTAGTTTTTTTTTTTCCTAAGCTAGCATAGATTGGAGTATTATTAAAATTTGTAAAACGTAGATGAAATTTTTTAAAGATATTTAAGACAAGTACTTAGTTGATTACCAACAAAAGACAAGGCAACAATATATTATAAAGGCAAGCATAAGTAGTACACCTGAGCAGGCAGGAAACACTTGCTATTGCCAATAAACGGGTGGTGAATAGTAGCAGAGGTACATAATTCTTTTTGTGTTTCTTTGCCTTCTTTAAATATTGTCGCATACAGCAGTCACTAGTTCATATACATATATATGGATGTATGTTGTCCCTTTGGAAAATCTGTCAACGATGATTGATCCTTTACATGCCCTAGCAATATGGTTTTTAGATTGGTATCATATATATATATATTGTCATGTAATTAACCACACAATCATGGTGAATTACAGGAAAAAAAACATACACACACACACAGAGGACATCAAAATTTAACGTGATTCCCTCAAAGTGAGGTACATCCATGGGCAAAGACAATATGAAAAATTCAATAATCCCAAAATTAAGAGTATAAGCAAACAACGAAAAAAATCACCTCAAATAACCCAAGCCAATACACCCAAATATCATCACTCTCACACAAAAGAATTTGTCTATTATATAATTCTCTTGTTAAACCACAAAATAAAGACGAGATTCGTGTAACGTTAACGCTCTCTGGTATTTACGAGACACACCAATTACATGCTTTTCATAAATATTCTTCAACATTCATGCAATGCTAATACTCTCCAATATCCATGAGACACACCGCGCTATCTGTCGTTCTCTTCTCTTTTTGTGCTAGCTAGGCTACAATCTCCACATTCTTTCTCTTTTATTATTGGCAGCTCAATAATCCTAATTGTAAGGGACTCCTAATATAATAATGCGTTAAGAATTACATCTACGGTGTTAGCAAATTAATTCACAAGACAATTCAAAATCACAAGCATCACTGGACAATTCAAAATTCAACAGAAAGCTCCAGCTTGTCTATCAATCAAGATCCCATGATTCTCTCAACTACAAAGTCTATCAATAAAGATCCCACAATTCTCTCAATTACAAAATAGAGCAATATCACTTTATTCTATTTCTGTTATTCTATTTCCTTTTTTGAATTATTTGAGCAGTTGTACTGCCCATTACATGTAAATGCATTTCCGTTAAATATTAAGGGTGCGTTTGCACACCAAAATTTTACACTTCTTAAAATTTTAACACAATAAAAAATTACAATATAATCTCTCTCTCCCCATCAAATCATTACTTTTACTATAATAAATATAAATTAAAAATCATCTCTCTCTTCACTTTTTCACCAAATCCAATACTCTAAAATTTTAACCTCCCCAAAATTTCACAAACAAACACACCTTAAATCCACCCACGACAATTTGTGTAGTGAGATTTCTACCAACTATTGTATCTTAAATTTCTTCTTGGTATCAAAGCAACAAACATGTCTCCCGCATCTCTTACTGTTGGCAACTTTGTCACACTTCGTCTTAAATTTGAAAATTCCCCTCTTTGGTGTGAACAAGTCCTCACCTTAGCTGAAAGCCAAAACATTGTGGGCTACCTTACTGGAACCACTCTTCAACCCTCTGCTGTACTTCCAGCACCTGAAGATTCAACTGAACCTACTCCAAATCCAAGTTATCAGACTTGGAAGACTGTTGATCAACTCCTTCGTGAATGGATCATTAGGACTCTAACTAAGGAGGCGCTGGTCCTTGTGATTGGTCTAGATACGTCTGTTGAAGTTTGATCAACTCTCAAGGAGGCTTATGCACAGGCATCTCAAGAGCGACAATTTCAACTTACTTAACAACTTACCTACCTAAAGAAGGCCTCAGAGATGTCTCTCAACTACTATATCCGAAAGTTCAAATACATTTGTGATAGTCTGGCAGCTATTGGACACAGTGTGAATGACAAAAAAAAAAGGTATTCTCTTTGCTCACAGGACTTGGAGTGCGTTATGAACCTTTCACCACTTCAATGCTTAAGCCACCTATACCCATCTATGCTGAAATCGTTCCACTCCTTCAAAGCTATGAGACTCGAATTAATTTTTATTCACCCGAACCAGCACCCTATACTGCCTTTGTTGGTCAAACCAATGTTCCCAAGCCACAAAACAAAAATTACAGAAACTTTGGCCAATTCTTCTGAAAAGAAAGAGGTTTTGCTCCTGCCAATCAATCTATGCCCAAGCCTAGTGGGCAAAATAATTTTGGAAACTCATCCCCACGTTCCAATACTCGGGACATCATCTGTCAAATATGTGGTAAGCCTGGCCATGCAGCTATTTACTGTTGGCATCACTTCAATCACTCTATTCAGCTGGATAATATTCCTCAAACATTCTTTGCACTTCAGTTTGATACTAATGCCAGCAACGAGGAATGGACTTCAGACACAAGAGCATCAGTCCCATGACCTCACAGGAAGGTACTCTACAAAATCTTCGTCCTTACACAGGTTCTGACCTTGTTATGATTGGCAATGGTGATTCTTTACATATAACTCATGTTGGGGATGCTATTGTTGGCACTGGTTCTTCTCAAATTGTTTTACATGATATACTGTTGGTTCCTGAGTTAGAAAGGAACTTATTATCCATTGGACAAATTAACTTTAATTATCCTGTGATTTGCAAGTTCTCTGATTGTGGTTTTGTGATCAAGGACTGGAATACAAACCAGGTGCTGATGAGGGGCTCAAGCAGGATAATCTCTACACTATTCGTGCTCTACTAGTAGTGTTGTTCTCCACTCAGTTTCTAGTTGTATTTGAGGACACATGGCACCGACATTTAGGACATCCTCAAGTTGCTGTTATTTCACATCTACGCTAGTCTGGTTTAATTCCAGTTACTACCAATAAAGAAATGTCTCTATGCAAGAGCTGTCAACTATGAAAACTTTCTAAGCTTCCTTTTTTGTCATCTTCTTCTAAGATTACGGTTGTTTTTGAAAAAATTCATATTGATTTATGGGGACCCGCTCCTATAAACTCTGTTAATGGATTTAAGTATTATGCTGCTATTGTTGATGATTTCACAAAGTTTATTTGGTTGATTCCTTTGAAGAATAAATATGAATTTATTCAACAATTATTGTTATTTGAAAATATGTGGCTCGACAATTTGCAAAGGCTATTAAAATAGTTCAAACTGATGGAGGAGGTGAATTTGTCAATCACTTTTTTCAAACTCATATGCAAGCATCTGGGATTATTCATCAACTTTCTTGTCCATACACGCATGAGCAAAATGGTGTGGTTGAAAGGCGCCATAGAGTTATTCGGGAATTGGGAATAACTATGATGATTCAAGCTAATATCCTAAAATATTTTTGGGTGGAAGCATTCACCACGGCTGTGTTTTTAATCAATAGACTTCCCTCTTCAGTACTTCAATGGGACAATCCTTTCTTTCGGTTATATGGTCACTACTCAGACTATGGTTCTTTATGTGTCTTTGGCTCTAGATGTTTTCCATATTTATCGGACCTAACTACAAAGGTGTGGTAAATAAAAGGCAAACTAAATTGGTTGACTTCTTAAATCATATCTTCACTTGTATTTGTTTATTATGGTTCTAATTGAATTTGGTATTTATTTATTCGTTAGTGTGATGTTAACACAGTAACATTAATAGATTAACTTAGTTTTTCTTTTGCAAGACCTTACGAACCGATATGATCGGTAATTGTGTTTATGGCGACGAAGACATTACGACATGCTTCACCAATGCGAACTTTAATATTCTGCCTCTCCGCTCCACGAGAGTTCGCTCCACGCAGTGTTTCTCAGAAGACTTACCGCCGTCAGCAGCCCTTAGTCTCACGAGGGATATTCTAAGGAAATTACCATGGAGATTTCTGCGATCTACGGACTAAGCATTCGAGCCGCCGATATGAGTGCACTACGACTCTCTTCGATACTTTCATCTTGGTATTTCGGCTGTCTGATAAGATGTATTGATTTCATTTAGGGCAGGAATGTGCCCGGGCAATGGTGACTAAAAGTATTTTGCGAAGCACATCTTAATATGTCCAACACAAATTGACACTCTTCCTAAGTATGGCAGTCTATCCTTATAGGACAGTCGCATTTAGCATCTCCTATCCATTGTGGTCCCTACATCAATTCGAACTCCTGTAGGATTACAGTGTGAAAGCGAGGCCACGAGCAGCGAAGTTGTACTTTTTGAGCGACCGGCAGAGGGGCTCTCATGAGGTACGTAATTCTGGTCTATATGTTGGAAGGTTCCTAATGGACCCTTGACTCTGGGTACATTGTTTATAAAGTGACTGTGGCACCTGCGGAGGTATTCAGCGTAGATTTCCCGAGTGGAACAAGGACCTCTCTGCCCTGCGAACGGCACTCTCTCCATTACTAAGCAATCTGTAAACGAAGGCAACAGTTAACGTGGGTTTTAGCTTAGAATTTTTATTTTTCGATTTTTATTTCAGGTATATCTAGTAATTGCTTCTCCAATCTTGCAGGTTGCCCGACTTATCCCGGAGACGATCGGCAGAAGCCGAGGGGGGTGATCGATGCCAACACCCTTGCTCGGAGTCGCGCTGCGATCCGATTGGGACTCAGCCCCATTCCTGCAACGTTGCCCGATTTTGGGGTTGAGCCACCGGCTTGGGCCACCAGTTTCCTTGAGTCACAGGGGAAAATCGGGGGTCGACTCGAGGCATTGCTGCCGATTCTCACTGGCTTGCTGGAGCGGTTGGACAAACAACAGGAGCAAGTAGATGCGATCCGGGCGACGCAGGAGGCTCAGCAGGTGCAGCTGGATGCGATCTATACCACTCAGACTTCACAAACCGAACAACTTACTGCTATGGCGTTGGTGGTCAACTCCACCAGGGAGGCTTCCCTCAGTGTGCTGGGTAAGCTAGCAGAGAGCGACGACTAGCTGTGCGTCCAGTCTCCCGCATGTTTTGCTTCTTTTTTTTTTTTTTATCTTGCTTTATTTGCTGGTTGCCTACAGGCATTTTGTACATGTCCATTTCATTTTTATGTACACCTGATATGGACTTTGTATGATATGCGACATGATGTATATATACCACTTTTGTGACTATATGCATTTTTTTATACTCACTGCTATACGTCTACGACAATTTCAAATAGCCCACGACACACGTGATAAATTCATATTGTATGATTTGTTACATAATCATGACAAAATATTATTTTCTAAAATAATTCGAATATTTATTTTCGAAAAAGATAAATAAAATAGCAAATAAATTTATACAAACTTATAGAAACTGAAAAAACCCCTTAGTAAACTTAATCCTATTATTCTTGCTTTTGTAAAAGAATTTAAAAGAACCAAAATAAATACACGGGAGAAAACCATGCTCAAAAATATTACCTAACCGGTTCGAACTACAACATTCATAAGTTCGAACCGGTTGGACATTAAACGACGACACATTTATACGTTCGAACCTATAATTAAACAGTTGGAACTGGTATGAACACGTTCTAACCTAATACTATGCGATAAGAACTGGTTCTAAACGTTATGAATAGGTTCTAACCTGAACTCACCGATTGTGTTTTTCAGGATCTTATAGGGTTCGAACCGTATATAGTTACATTCGAACCTCATAAATGGGTTCTAACCTATTATGAGACGTTCGAACATGTTAGCACTCATTTTGGCGCTAACCAGTCAGAACGTATTAGTAACGGTTAGAACTTAATAACAACGTTCGAACTGGACAATTTCATAGTTCGAACCTATAAATTGGCGGGCGGAAAGAAGGCGCTAAATTTTTTGGCAGAAATTTGGGACCTAGTAACAGGTTCGAACCTCTACCGAAAGGTGCGAACCACTTTGATCAGGGTCACAGCGACGTCGTCCGTTAATGGAATACGTTCGAACCATAGTATTATTGGTTCGAACGTATTTGCCAGACCTGGAAAATAAGCAGACAGCCCCGAGTGTTCACTTTGTGTGAACCACTCGGGGCTGCCGTGTTTTCTCTAAGCAGCGGCGTGATTTGGTGAGTTTATCTCTAAGTTGATCATTGATATTTGTGAACATTTGGTTTTGGGGTTTGATTTCTAACATTGAAGTTGGTTTTTTTTTGTTGGTGGTGGGTGAAAGGGAAAGAGGAGAAGTAAAGAGGAAAAGGGGAGAAGTAGAGAGGGACGAAATCCGTCAATTTGTGGCCTTGGACGCTTGGAAATCAGTTGGTATGTATCACTTTCATATTGTGTTGCTATTTTCATGCTTCGTTGGTGATTGTGTGTGTTTTGGTTGGATTTCAATGGCATGAACGGCGAGATTCTGGGCTCTCTGCGTGAACCGGTTCTAACCTCTAAACTTGAGGTTCGAACCTTGTAGAAGCGAACCTATTTTTAGAGGGTAGAACCGGTGCACTTAACAGGTTGGAACGGGTATATTTATGGTTAGAACCTGTTAGTACGCAGTTAGATCCTAAAAAGGTTCTGACGGGTACATCAAGTTAGAACCGGTTTTGTCAAGTTCGAACGCCGTTCTAAAAGGTTCGAACCTAAACCGTCGAAGGTTCGAACCTTTTAAACAGGTTCCAACCTTAATGGAATAGGTTCGAACCGGAAATATCGGTTCGAACCTGTTTTGCGTGCTAGAACCAGAAAGTTGAACAAAAAAAAAAAAAAAAAAGAAAATGGCCAGAACCGTTTTATACAGTTAATGTTGGCATTGTACATTGAATGGTATAGGTGGGGATAATATCATGGATAAGAGTTGGATGCTTGCAAAGAACCGTCTCGGTGCCGTGTTTATCAAGGGTATAGGTCAGTTCATGGAATGTGCAGAGAAAGTTGTGGTTGTGGATGGAAAGGTTAGGTGTCCTTGTAAGAATTGCAAGAATGTTTATAGAGAAACCTTAGCAACAGTAGAGAATCATTTATTTGATAACGGGATTGATCCTAGCTACACTAGGTGGGTTCACCATGGGGAGAGATTTGGATTACACGAACCGCAGGTCCATAACGAGGCCTTTGTAGATCGGGATTGGGGGGGCGCCGGACAAACCAGTGATATGGAGCAAATGTTAGAAGATGTAGAGGCAGGGATGTTTGGGACTGCTGGTGTGGAGGGCGATGCAGATAGTGATATACATGGATTCGCATCGATGCATGGAAAAAAGTTTGCTAGGTTATGGGCTGATCTTGAGGAGGACTTATTTCCGGGGTGTAAGGAATTTAGCAGGTTGTCGTTTATTGTGGAGATGATGCATGCAAAGAAGGAAACAAATATGAGTGTACGGGCGTTTAATTGGATGTTAGGATTGTTTAGGCGAGCAATAGGTGACACCGAGGGAAAGTTGCCCAAATCACATGACGAATGTAAGAAATTGAGAGATGGGTTAGGATTCAGCTATGATAAGATACATGCATGTGTGAATGATTGTGTACTGTTTTGGAAAGAGAACAAGGATAAAGATAAATGTCCTGTGTGTGGTGCGAGCAGATATCAGTATGACCAGTCCAAGCAGAGCAATATACCTCAGAAAATATTAAGACACTTCCCTTTGGTACCGCGGTTGAGACGGCTGTACATGACGAAGGAAACCGCGGTTGAGATGCGGTGGCACAAGGACCAACGTCCTAGTGATGATGCATTTTTAAGACACCCAGCAGACTCCGTGGTTTGGAAAGAGCTGGACAGGGGTAATGAATGGTTTAGTAGGGACCCTCGGAATGTTAGGCTTGGGCTGGCATCGGATGGATTCAATCCTTCGAGTAATTCGGTGGAAGCACATATAGTATCTGGCCAGTGGTTGTAGTCCCGTACAATTTACCGCCTTGGAAGTGTATGCAAGCTCAGAATCTCTTCATGACGTTGCTTATCCCGGGACCGAGGTCCCCTGGCGATGATATTGATGTATATTTGCAACCATTAATTGACGAGTTGAAGGGATTATGGGAGAACGGAGTACAAACGTTTGATGCATCCACTGGGGAGCACTTTAAACTGCATGCAGCTTTGTTGTGGACTATTAATGATTTTTCAGCATACGCAAACTTGTCGGGTTGGAGTACGAAGGGTAAATTGGCGTGTCCAACTTGTAATGAGGAGACGCCATCTAGGTGGTTGTATCACGGAGGTAAGCACTGTTATATGGGACATCGGAGGTATTTACCAATTGACCATGAGTGGCGGAATGACACCATTAATCATGATGGGACTGAGGAGCATCGCCTACCACCGAGAGAGTTGTGGGAGAAGAAATTGTGGCTCAACTGGCAAGAGTACGCCCTTTAGAGTTTGGCAAGGGTCCGGGCAGTAAGAAGCGAAAGCGGCTTGAGGTAGAGTTGGGTTGGACAAAAATAAGCATATTCTTTCAGTTGCCGTATTGGTCATCGATAAAACTAAGGCACAACTTGGACGTTATGCACATTGAAAGGAATGTATGCGAGAGCATTGTAGGGACTATGATGAGAATGGATAAGAAAACGAAGGATTCGCCTAAGGCTAGGAGAGACATGGAGGTGATGGGGGTAAAGAGCTCTTTGCATCTTCAGAGGGTCGGGGACAGAGAGGTGATGCCGCCAGCTATTTACACATTGTCGTTGGAAGAGAGAAGAAAGATTTGTGCTTGGTTAAGAGATGTGAAGTTACCTGATGGATATGCATCGAACATCGCTCGCTGTGCAAAAGTGAAGGAGGGTGTGATAAGTGGGATGAAAAGCCATGATTGTCATGTATTCCTACAACGGTTACTGCCAGTAGCGATTCGTGGATACGAGTTTAAGGAGGTTACGGAGCCAATTACTGAGTTGTGTTTATTTTTCAAAGACTTGTGTGCACGGACCCTGAAGGTGGATGTTCTGAAACGTATGGAGAAAGACATTGGGATGATATTATGCAAGTTAGAAAGGGTGTTTCCTCTGGCATTTTTTGATATGATGGTACATCTCTTAGTTCACTTGCCACGGGAGGCGTTATTGGGTGGCCCAGAACATGGAAGGTGGATGTATCCTATGGAGAGGTACATTGGTAGATGGAAGCGCAGGGTGAAGAACCGTAATCGCCCCGAAGGGTCCATTGCGGAGGCATATATTGACAGTGAATGTTTCACCTTCTGTTCGAAGTATCTGAAGGGGGTGGAATGAAAAGTCTGTAATGATGTAGGGGTTAACGAGCGGGCTGAAAGTGAAATACTATCATTTGCCCAGCATGTAAGACCAATTGGTGCGAAGAAAGGGTATGACTTGACTGCGAATGAGTTGAAGAAGGTTCGGTGGTATGTTCTAAGCAACTCAGACGAAATAAAGCATTACCGAGAGTAAGTAGCATTACTACAACATTTAATTTGTTGTACATGTTTTATAACGATGGTTGTATTCACTAAGCCTGTACATGGTTGTAGGGAACACTTTGAGGAGCTTTCGAGGGGTCGGGTGAGGGATGTGGAGCAGAGACATAAGCTCGAGTTCCCATCATGGTTCGAGAAACGGGTAAGTCACGAAATGATTGTATATTAATAAAAACAAATAAATACTTCAAACAATCTAATTTATAAGTAACTCACACAACGAATAACATTGGTATATGGGCAGATCCAAGAACTACATCGTGAACATCCCGAGCAAGTCTCATCGGAGATATACGCCTTGGCGTGCGGCCCAGACCAACGGGCAGATCGATATTCTGCGTGCATTGTTGGTGGGACAAGGTACCACACGGTTGAGCTAGAACAGCGAAGAAAAACCCAAAATAGTGGAGTGTATTGTCGGGGGGAGTATGGGGTAGACACCGTAGACTATTATGGAGTCTTGGTAGATATCTTGAGGTTACGGTATGTGAGGGGTAATGTAGTGTACGTCTTTAAGTGTGACTGGTTTAATGTTGGTGATGGGGTCAATGGCATTCGGACCGATGCGCACTTCACAAGTGTTAATACGTCTCGTTTGTGGTATAAGGATGATCCGTTTGTATTGGCGACTCAGGTGAGTCAAGTATTCTATTTGGATGATCCCAAATATGGAGGTCTTTGGCGTGTCATACAGAGGGTGACCAACAGAAGCATTGAGGAAGTTCTGATGGTGGTAGATGATGTTGTTGAGGAGGGCGACGACTCACCAATTCCCGAGGCGTACCAGGAGACGGAGTCATTCTCATTATTCGTTGATTTGTCTTGTTATAATATGGTTCCCTTGTGTCGGGATGACGTACAGCCAGATCCTGTGAATGGCTCAGAGGTTGGTTCGAGTCGGTCCCGGTCAGCACAGATCGAAGTGGACGACGCGTTGACGATGACCTGGACGACGAAGAAGAGGAGGAAGAAGAGGAGGACGAGGACGACGATGAAGATGAGGAAGAATGGAGGATGACATTTTGCTTAGCGACCACGATACAGACGATGAGTGATAAGTATGATGTGTTGCATTACATTTTTAATTCTGATGTATATGATTATGTATACCTATGTAATTGTATATGTTTCTATGTTGGTGCAGGGTTTATTTTCGATGGCGAGTACGAGGAGTCGCACCAGGAGGATTGAGGCGACCGCACCACATGTTTGTTCTGAGGGTCCACCCGACGACTGCCCGATGGCTCAGAGCCTCGTTACAGGTATAATGTAACACTGTACTGTTATACCGAATAATGTTAACGTTACTTTATTGTATTGACCATTGTTGAGGTGTTGTCATTGTAGCTACACCCATTAGCAGGAGGAAGCGCGGTAAGACACGCGGGGTGGATTTGGACAGGTGTAAGGCAGTGGGAGCAGGCAAGCTGGTTGTTGAGATCCCTGATGGAACGCTTGCTGACATTGGTAACAATGCCAGTAAGCTTTCTAACAGGGTAGGGTACTGGTTCGCAGGCTGGTGGATATGGCGACTTGGAGTTGGGGAGATGTCTCCACCGAGACTAAGCAATACATCAAGGCTCATCTTCAGGTACATTTCTATTAATGAATTGCAATAATCATAGGTAATTTATAATATTAACATCTTATGTCAACGTTACAGGATGATTTTGGGCTTAACTATGATCGGCTGGAGGACGTGCGTACAGTAAATAGGTTAATGGTCACCCGGTACCGGAAATTCAAGAATACCTTGCACATGCACTACAAAAAGTTTCCTACGAAGGAAGAGGCACTAAAAAACCCACATGAGCAAGTGGAGCCCGAAATGTGGACAAAATTGTGCAATATATTTGCTGACCCAAGATATGAGGTAAATGTGTTTGGTTGTTAAATATAACATTTTTGTATTAATTATTGCATTGGTTTTAATGACCTAATCTCTTTTGTTGTTGCAATTGTATGTAGGGAAAGAGTGAGATAAACCGAAGAAATAGATCAAAACTCACAGTATATCACACTACTGGGACTAAGTCATTTGCGCGCAAGCGCCATGAATTGGTAATTGATTGTAATTCTAGTTTTATTGTCAATCACAATTGGCAACTAACAAGCATGCTTTCTTGTTTTCAAACAGCTAGGCGCAGTCCATATTGATGAAGTGGGTCCTGCTGACTTATATGCTGCGTCACACAAGCGCAAGAATGGAGAATGGATATGTGACGCTGCTAGGATGAATTTTGTAAGTAAATTAGATGTTGGTTGAAATGTGCTGCTATATTGTTATTTGATTTGGTAGATGAGGTGTTGGTTCAGTTTGGTTGGTGAATTGAAGTTTACATTTTGGAGGTGTTGTTGGTTGGCAGTGTTGGTTGCATTTCGTTGGTACATTGAAGTTACAATTTTGGAAGTGTTTGCAGGTTCTTGGTTCCATTGTAGTTTGCTGGCCAAAGTTGGTTTGATTTAATAAGTTGTATTGATATAAATCATGTATATATAGTTTGTAAAAAATGGGCTAGATAGATTTTATGCCGTTATGCTGCTGAATTTTTTTCTCCACATTAGTAAGCATCCTCCCTTCCATGATTGCTTGGGCCGTCACTTCCATCATCTTTTCCTACAATGTGAAACACAAAGAAATGGAATAAGTGGAGAAAAAAATTCAGCAGCATAACGGCATAAAATCTATCCAGCCCATTTTTTACAAACTATATATACATGATTTATATCAATACAACTTATTAAATCAAACCAACTTTGGCCAGCAAACTACAATGGAACCAAGAACCTGCAAACACTTCCAAAATTGTAACTTCAATGTACCAACGAAATGCAACCAACACTGCCAACCAACAACACCTCCAAAATGTAAACTTCAATTCACCAACCAAACTGAACCAACACCTCATCTACCAAATCAAATAACAATATAGCAGCACATTTCAACCAACATCTAATTTACTTACAAAATTCATCCTAGCAGCGTCACATATCCATTCTCCATTCTTGCGCTTGTGTGACGCAGCATATAAGTCAGCAGGACCCACTTCATCAATATGGACTGCGCCTAGCTGTTTGAAAACAAGAAAGCATGCTTGTTAGTTGCCAATTGTGATTGACAATAAAACTAGAATTACAATCAATTACCAATTCATGGCGCTTGCGCGCAAATGACTTAGTCCCAGTAGTGTGATATACTGTGAGTTTTGATCTATTTCTTCGGTTTATCTCACTCTTTCCCTACATACAATTGCAACAACAAAAGAGATTAGGTCATTAAAACCAATGCAATAATTAATACAAAAATGTTATATTTAACAACCAAACACATTTACCTCATATCTTGGGTCAGCAAATATATTGCACAATTTTGTCCACATTTCGGGCTCCACTTGCTCATGTGGGTTTTTTAGTGCCTCTTCCTTCGTAGGAAACTTTTTGTAGTGCATGTGCAAGGTATTCTTGAATTTCCGGTACCGGGTGACCATTAACCTATTTACTGTACGCACGTCCTCCAGCCGATCATAGTTAAGCCCAAAATCATCCTGTAACGTTGACATAAGATGTTAATATTATAAATTACCTATGATTATTGCAATTCATTAATAGAAATGTACCTGAAGATGAGCCTTGATGTATTGCTTAGTCTCGGTGGAGACATCTCCCCAACTCCAAGTCGCCATATCCACCAGCCTGCGAACCAGTACCCTACCCTGTTAGAAAGCTTACTGGCATTGTTACCAATGTCAGCAAGCGTTCCATCAGGGATCTCAACAACCAGCTTGCCTGCTCCCACTGCCTTACACCTGTCCAAATCCACCCCGCGTGTCTTACCGCGCTTCCTCCTGCTAATGGGTGTAGCTACAATGACAACACCTCAACAATGGTCAATACAATAAAGTAACGTTAACATTATTCGGTATAACAGTACAGTGTTACATTATACCTGTAACGAGGCTCTGAGCCATCGGGCAGTCGTCGGGTGGACCCTCAGAACAAACATGTGGTGCGGTCGCCTCAATCCTCCTGGTGCGACTCCTCGTACTCGCCATCGAAAATAAACCCTGCACCAACATAGAAACATATACAATTACATAGGTATACATAATCATATACATCAGAATTAAAAATGTAATGCAACACATCATACTTATCACTCATCGTCTGTATCGTGGTCGCTAAGCAAAATGTCATCCTCCATTCTTCCTCATCTTCATCGTCGTCCTCGTCCTCCTCTTCTTCCTCCTCTTCTTCGTCGTCCAGGTCATCGTCAACGCGTCGTCCACTTCGATCTGTGCTGACCGGGACCGACTCGAACCAACCTCTGAGCCATTCACAGGATCTGGCTGTACGTCATCCCGACACAAGGGAACCATATTATAACAAGACAAATCAACGAATAATGAGAATGACTCCGTCTCCTGGTACGCCTCGGGAATTGGTGAGTCGTCGCCCTCCTCAACAACATCATCTACCACCATCAGAACTTCCTCAATGCTTCTGTTGGTCACCCTCTGTATGACACGCCAAAGACCTCCATATTTGGGATCATCCAAATAGAATACTTGACTCACCTGAGTCGCCAATACAAACGGATCATCCTTATACCACAAACGAGACGTATTAACACTTGTGAAGTGCGCATCGGTCCGAATGCCATTGACCCCATCACCAACATTAAACCAGTCACACTTAAAGACGTACACTACATTACCCCTCACATACCGTAACCTCAAGATATCTACCAAGACTCCATAATAGTCTACGGTGTCTACCCCATACTCCCCCCGACAATACACTCCACTATTTTGGGTTTTTCTTCGCTGTTCTAGCTCAACCGTGTGGTACCTTGTCCCACCAACAATGCACGCAGAATATCGATCTGCCCGTTGGTCTGGGCCGCACGCCAAGGCGTATATCTCCGATGAGACTTGCTCGGGATGTTCACGATGTAGTTCTTGGATCTGCCCATATACCAATGTTATTCGTTGTGTGAGTTACTTATAAATTAGATTGTTTGAAGTATTTATTTGTTTTTATTAATATACAATCATTTCGTGACTTACCCGTTTCTCGAACCATGATGGGAACTCGAGCTTATGTCTCTGCTCCACATCCCTCACCCGACCCCTCGAAAGCTCCTCAAAGTGTTCCCTACAACCATGTACAGGCTTAGTGAATACAACCATCGTTATAAAACATGTACAACAAATTAAATGTTGTAGTAATGCTACTTACTCTCGGTAATGCTTTATTTCGTCTGAGTTGCTTAGAACATACCACCGAACCTTCTTCAACTCATTCGCAGTCAAGTCATACCCTTTCTTCGCACCAATTGGTCTTACATGCTGGGCAAATGATAGTATTTCACTTTCAGCCCGCTCGTTAACCCCTACATCATTACAGACTTTTCGTTCCACCCCCTTCAGATACTTCGAACAGAAGGTGAAACATTCACTGTCAATATATGCCTCCGCAATGGACCCTTCGGGGCGATTACGGTTCTTCACCCTGCGCTTCCATCTACCAATGTACCTCTCCATAGGATACATCCACCTTCCATGTTCTGGGCCACCCAATAACGCCTCCCGTGGCAAGTGAACTAAGAGATGTACCATCATATCAAAAAATGCCAGAGGAAACACCCTTTCTAACTTGCATAATATCATCCCAATGTCTTTCTCCATACGTTTCAGAACATCCACCTTCAGGGTCCGTGCACACAAGTCTTTGAAAAATAAACACAACTCAGTAATTGGCTCCGTAACCTCCTTAAACTCGTATCCACGAATCGCTACTGGCAGTAACCGTTGTAGGAATACATGACAATCATGGCTTTTCATCCCACTTATCACACCCTCCTTCACTTTTGCACAGCGAGCGATGTTCGATGCATATCCATCAGGTAACTTCACATCTCTTAACCAAGCACAAATCTTTCTTCTCTCTTCCAACGACAATGTGTAAATAGCTGGCGGCATCACCTCTCTGTCCCCGACCCTCTGAAGATGCAAAGAGCTCTTTACCCCCATCACCTCCATGTCTCTCCTAGCCTTAGGCGAATCCTTCGTTTTCTTATCCATTCTCATCATAGTCCCTACAATGCTCTCGCATACATTCCTTTCAATGTGCATAACGTCCAAGTTGTGCCTTAGTTTTATCGATGACCAATACGGCAACTGAAAGAATATGCTTATTTTTGTCCAACCCAACTCTACCTCAAGCCGCTTTCGCTTCTTACTGCCCGGACCCTTGCCAAACTCTAAAGGGCGTACTCTTGCCAGTTGAGCCACAATTTCTTCTCCCAACAACTCTCTCGGTGGTAGGCGATGCTCCTCAGTCCCATCATGATTAATGGTGTCATTCCGCCACTCATGGTCAATTGGTAAATACCTCCGATGTCCCATATAACAGTGCTTACCTCCGTGATACAACCACCTAGATGGCGTCTCCTCATTACAAGTTGGACACGCCAATTTACCCTTCGTACTCCAACCCGACAAGTTTGCGTATGCTGAAAATCATTAATAGTCCACAACAAAGCTGCATGCAGTTTAAAGTGCTCCCCAGTGGATGCATCAAACGTTTGTACTCCGTTCTCCCATAATCCCTTCAACTCGTCAATTAATGGTTGCAAATATACATCAATATCATCGCCAGGGGACCTCGGTCCCGGGATAAGCAACGTCATGAAGAGATTCTGAGCTTGCATACACTTCCAAGGCGGTAAATTGTACGGGACTACAACCACTGGCCAGATACTATATGTGCTTCCACTCGAATTACTCGAAGGATTGAATCCATCCGATGCCAGCCCAAGCCTAACATTCCGAGGGTCCCTACTAAACCATTCATTACCCCTGTCCAGCTCTTTCCAAACCACGGAGTCTGCTGGGTGTCTTAAAAATGCATCATCACTAGGACGTTGGTCCTTGTGCCACCGCATCTCAACCGCGGTTTCCTTCGTCATGTACAGCCGTCTCAACCGCGGTACCAAAGGGAAGTGTCTTAATATTTTCTGAGGTATATTGCTCTGCTTGGACTGGTCATACTGATATCTGCTCGCACCACACACAGGACATTTATCTTTATCCTTGTTCTCTTTCCAAAACAGTACACAATCATTCACACATGCATGTATCTTATCATAGCTGAATCTAACCCATCTCTCAATTTCTTACATTCGTCATGTGATTTGGGCAACTTTCCCTCGGTGTCACCTATTGCTCGCCTAAACAATCCTAACATCCAATTAAACGCCCGTACACTCATATTTGTTTCCTTCTTTGCATGCATCATCTCCACAATAAACGACAACCTGCTAAATTCCTTACACCCCGGAAATAAGTCCTCCTCAAGATCAGCCCATAACCTAGCAAACTTTTTTCCATGCATCGATGCGAATCCATGTATATCACTATCTGCATCGCCCTCCACACCAGCAGTCCCAAACATCCCTGCCTCTACATCTTCTAACATTTGCTCCATATCACTGGTTTGTCCGGCGCCCCCCCAATCCCGATCTACAAAGGCCTCGTTATGGACTGCGGTTCGTGTAATCCAAATCTCTCCCCATGGTGAACCACCTAGTGTAGCTAGGATCAATCCCGTTATCAAATAAATGATTCTCTACTGTTGCTAAGGTTTCTCTATAAACATTCTTGCAATTCTTACAAGGACACCTAACCTTTCCATCCACAGCCACAACTTTCTCTGCACATTCCATGAACTGACCTATACCCTTGATAAACACGGCACCGAGACGGTTCTTTGCAAGCATCCAACTCTTATCCATGATATTATCCCCACCTATACCATTCAATGTACAATGCCAACATTAACTGTATAAAACGGTTCTGGCCATTTTTTTTTTTTTTTTTTTTTGTTCAACTTTCTGGTTCTAGCACGCAAAACAGGTTCGAACCGATATTTCCGGTTCGAACCTATTCCATTAAGGTTGGAACCTGTTTAAAAGGTTCGAACCTTCGACGGTTTAGGTTCGAACCTTTTAGAACGGCGTTCGAACTTGACAAAACCGGTTCTAACTTGATGTACCCGTCAGAACCTTTTTAGGATCTAACTGCGTACTAACAGGTTCTAACCATAAATATAACCCGTTCCAACCTGTTAAGTGCACCGGTTCTACCCTCTAAAAAGTAGGTTAACTTCTACAAGGTTCGAACCTCAAGTTTAGAGGTTAGAACCGGTTCACGCAGAGAGCCCAGAATCTCGCCGTTCATGCCATTGAAATCCAACCAAAACACACACAATCACCAACGAAGCATGAAAATAGCAACACAATATGAAAGTGATACATACCAACTGATTTCCAAGCGTCCAAGGCCACAAATCGACGGATTTCGTCCCTCTCTACTTCTCCCCTTTTCCTCTTTACTTCTCCTCTTTCCCTTTCACCCACCACCAACAAAAAAAAACCAACTTCAATGTTAGAAATCAAACCCCAAAACCAAATGTTCACAAATATCAATGATCAACTTAGAGATAAACTCACCAAATCACGCCGCTGCTTAGAGAAAACACGGCAGCCCCGAGTGGTTCACACAAAGTGAACACTCGGGGCTGTCTGCTTATTTTCCAGGTCTGGCAAATACGTTCGAACCAATAATACTATGGTTCGAACGTATTCCATTAACGGACGACGTCGCTGTGACCCTGATCAAAGTGGTTCGCACCTTTCGGTAGCAGGTTCGAACCTGTTACTAGGTCCCAAATTTCTGCCAAAAAATTTAGCGCCTTCTTTCCGCCCGCCAATTTATAGGTTCGAACTATGAAATTGTCCAGTTCGAACTGTTGTTATTAAGTTCTAACCTAACGTTGACGCTAACATGAGTGCTAACATGTTCGAACGTCTCATAATAGGTTAGAACCCATTTATGAGGTTCGAATGTAACTATATACGGTTCGAACCCTATAAGATCCTGAAAAACACAATCGGTGAGTTCAGGTTAGAACCTATTCATAACGTTTAGAACCAGTTCTTATCGCATAGTATTAGGTTAGAACGTGTTCATACCAGTTCCAACTGTTTAATTATAGGTTCGAACGTATAAATGTGTCGTCGTTTAATGTCCAACCGGTTCGAACTTTGAATGTTGTAGTTCGAACCGGTTAGGTAATATTTTTGAGCATGGTTTTCTCCCGTGTATTTATTTTGGTTCTTTTAAATTCTTTTACAAAAGCAAGAATAATAGGATTAAGTTTACTAAGGGGGTTTTTCAGTTTCTATAAGTTTGTATAAATTTATTTGCTATTTTATTTATCTTTTTCGAAAATAAATATTCGAATTATTTTAGAAAATAATATTTTGTCATGATTATGTAACAAATCATACAATATGAATTTATCACGATGTGTCGTGGGCTATTTGAAATTGTCGTAGACGTATAGCAGTGAGTATAAAAAAATGCATATAGTCACAAAAGAGGTATATATACATCATGTCGCATATCATACAAAGTCCATATCGGGTATACATAAAAATGTAATGGACATGTACAAAAGCCCATAGGCAACCAGCAAATAAAGCAAGAAAAAAAAAAAAAAGCAAAACATGCGGGAGACTGGACGCACAGCTAGTCGTCGCTCTCGGCTAGCTTACCCAGCACACTGAGGGAAGCCTCCCTGGCGGAGTCGACCACCAACGCCATAGCAGTGAGCTGTTCGGTCTGTGCAGTCTGAGTGGTGTAGATCGCATCCAGCTGCGCCTGCTGGGCCTCCTGCGTCGCCCGGATCGCATCTAACTGCTCCTGTTGTTTGTTCAACCGCTCCTGCAAGCCAGTGAGAATCGGCAGCAACGCCTCGAGTCGACCCCCGATTTGCGCCTGTGACTCGAGGAAACTGGTGGCCCAAGCCGGTGGCTCGACCCCAAAATCGGGCAACGTTGCAGGAATGGGGCCGAGTCCTTGTCGGATCGCAGCGCGACTCCAAGCAAGGGTGTTCGCATCGATCACCCCCCTCAGCTTCTGCCGATCGTCTCCGGGATAAGTCGGGCAACCTGCAATATTGGAGAAGCAATTACTAGATATACCTGAAATAAAAATCGAAAATAAAAATTTTAAGTAAACACGAACCTGCTGCTTCGTACATTCTCGTAATGAGGAGCCCGAAGGGAAGAGAGTCCTTGTCCACTGAGTCTTGCCTCCCGGGCCAACTTAAACATGTACCCGGGCAGGTCCATAGGAACCCCACGGACCAGTCGTACCATGAGCCTCGCCCGCTCAAAAGTCGACTCCGTCGTGCGTTTCCTCGGGTCGATGTTGTAGGCCATTATGAGATGCAACATCCTGAAGAAGTCGTTCAGGGTCTTGTGCACTATGTGCGGCGCTCCCGGCACATTCTCCCCACTCTCGGTGCAGAGCCGGAAGAGGTCGAAGGGCTGGAGCGGGGCTAGGTCCTCCAACTCAGGAATTGCCAGTCCCTCGGGCCGAGGGAGCCCGAGGAACTCGGCAATCCGCTGGGCAGAAAAGGTGACTGTGACGTCCCAAACCGTCACGTCGTAAGAGTCCTGCAAGAAAACCAGTAATCATTAATTTACGTGTTACAAACAATAAATAAATAAAAATATTAAATAACAATTAATTATCACGTACCACCCAGTGCGTGAGCTGCTCCATCAGCCCTACATAAAAGGCCCGGACTACTGGCAATGAGATCGTGCCAGACTGAACTGTGATGGGATCCCAGCCCCGAGAGTGGATAACGTCGTGTATAGTCCTACCCTCGAAGTTGAGCCCCTGAAGCTCCAACGGCCGAGCCTCCCTCTCCATTTGGACCGAGCGGCCCAAAATCAACTGACGGCGCTCCTCGACTGTCACAGGCTGGTCCGCGTCAGCCAAGCTGTGTCTAGCACGCTTTCCACGAGCCATTCTTGTCTAAAACCTGCAATTGAAGCAAAAAAAAAAAAAATCTGTCGGAACCGTTCTAACTTGTAAATAAAAGGTTCGAACCTAAATGAAAAAATAAAAACAAAAAAGAAACAGGTTCTAACCTGTACATATAAGTGCGAACCTGCTTAATAAGTTCTAACCGATTATAAAAAAGGTTCTAACCTGTATGGTTTCGGTTCTAACATTGAAGTAACCAGTTCTAACCTATTACGAATAAACACAACCGGTTCTAACCAAATATAAGTTCGAACCTAAATGAGAAACTCATAACACAAAAGACACCAGTTCTAACCTATTAATAAAAGGTCAACCTGTTAAACCAGTTCTAACCTGTTTCCAAACAAGTTCTAACCTATTCCGAATAATACAACCCGTTCTAACCTATATATTACACGTTCTAACTGAAACAATTTGGTTCTAACCTAAACAACTAAGGTTTTAACCTTAAATAATGTCGTTCTAACCTTTTAAGAACAGGTTCTAACGAGTTCTGAACAATTCGGCCAACCCGTTCTAAGCCCTACGTAAAGAGTTAGAACCACATGCAGGACGCCAACAGGTTCTAACTTGTATAAACAGGTTAGAACGTGTTTATACCAGTGTCAATGCCGACCTATCTCGGCCATGCCCGCGGTGCAGGAACCTCCGCACAAGACGGGGGTTCCTGCAAAAATAGCCACCGTGGGCCGCGCAACCCACGGTGGCCTCATTGGGCAGTGGTTCCTCCACCAGCACGCGGAAAACCACCGGTAAATAACCGTAAAAAAACAACGCCAACAAACCCAAAAAAATCGGTTTTAGGGCTTACCGGAGAAGCGGGGTGGAGACGGGACAGGGACGGGGTGAACCATCGCAAACGGCGGCCACGGGAGGGTGGCAGCTGCTCTCGGGTGGCGTTTGGAGGGGAGATTTTGTGCGGGAAAGTGACGGATTTCGTCCCTGGGGAGAGAACGGGTTCGACTAAAATAACCAGTCGACGCGGTTCGAACGTTTTATCACACGTTCGAACGTATTCGATATTGGAAGAGCAGGAGTCTTAAACATTACGAACCCGTTCGAACGTAATAATGTTCGGTTCTAACCTTATCTCTAATAAGTTCGAACTTGATAATTAGAGGTTACAACCGTTTTGGCCAACAGACGGTTCGCGTTACAATAAGGTTCTAACCTGTAAAACCAACACGTGCGAATGGTTTTTATACAGGTTAGAACCGTCTAGGACCACGTGTCGATTCGTCATTATGCTAAAATGAAACCGGTTCTAACGTATTAATTATAGTTCGAACCTTCACAGGAAGACAAGGTGTCGTGCACTTTCAATTAACCAGTTCGAACCTATTAGGATTAAGTGCGAACGTGTTACTTGTTCCAGGTGCGCACCGGTTACTTTTAGGTTCGAACGTACTTATTAGGTTGGAACCAAATTACTATACGTTCGAACCTATAATGTTTTTAGGGACGGAAATTTCCGTCCCTAAAATCTTCCCGCCATGTAGTGGGAAAATGTTAGGGACGGGATAGTCCTGTTCGTCCCTAAAAGATGGACTTTTAGGGACGAACATTTGAATTCCGTCCCTAAAAGGACCCTTTTAGGGACGAACGTTTGTGTCCGTCCCTAAGATGTGCCATGTCGATGGATTTATATGCCTTTCGAACCCTAGGCGTCAGAAGGGTGGTGTCGTGCATTAACCGTTTAACCTATTACAAGTGCGAACTTGTTACTTGTTCCGGTGCGCACCGGTTATAGTTCTAACCTATTGGTTCAAAGGCGAACGAATTATATACACTTTCAATTACCATTTTAACCTTTCCTTGTAGGCTTATGGTGGGTTCGAACCGATGGACTTTTAGAACTGGGAACGAATCCCTTTGGACCCTTTTAGGGACGATAACGACTTTTGAACATCTTGAATTCCGTCCCTCCCTAGGGACGAAGCCCCTAAGATGTGCCATGTCGATGGATTTATAGACAGATGCCTTTGCCTGTCCCTAAAAGGCACCTTTAGGGACAGATTATGGTCCGTCCCTAAAACACAATTTTCTACTAGTGATTGTTCACCCATATCATATATGCTTTTGTTGTGCCCAAAAATGTTACCTTTAAGTTCGACATTTCGAATTCAACTGCTTTGATCCTCTCGAACTTCACCAGCACCCTTCATCGCAAGACTCCCCTCGTGAAGGCTCTTTACTCCATCGGTGGAGGTGGTGTAGAGCTAGACCCATTTGCATCCATGGCCACCAAGGCCTCTTCTCGTGGAGTGTTCATACGTGCAACCATAGAGGTAGCACGTAGATATGGGTTTGATGGGGTTGACCTTGATTGGGAATTCCCCCAAAACACAAAGGAGATGGGCGATTTCTGCTTCCTACTAAAAGAGTGGAGGCGTCCTATCGAAATGGAAGCTAAGATCACAAAAAGGCCTCCTCTATTGCTCATTGCCGCTGTGTACTACTCGGCGGACTTCTTAATATTTGGAGGCCGCTGCTCTTACCCAACAGCTCCAATCAAGAATAACTTGGACTGGGTCAATGTGATGTGCTATGATTATCACGGATCATGGGACACTTCAGAAACGGGCGTCCATGCTGCATTGTTTGACCCAAACACTAACTTGAGCTCAGTATATGGACTTAAGTCATGGCTCAGCGCTGGAGTCCCTGGAAACAAGTTGGTTATGGGCTTGCCACTCTATGGGAAAACATGGAAGCTCAAAGATCCAAACGTACATGGGGTTGGAGCTGCTGGCGTTGGCGTGGGCCCTGGAGATCAAGGTGTGCTGCTCTACTCGCAAGTGGTCGAATTTAATAAGAGGAACAATGCCACCGTGGCATATGACATGGACACAACATCGGTCTATTCCTATAGCAGGACAACCTGGCTCGGGTACGATGATCCACTTTCAACAACAGTGAATATTGGATTTGCTCAGGCACTTGGACTCCATAGGTATTTCTTCTGGGCCCTCAGCTATGATTACGAATGGACAG
The DNA here is from genome assembly GCA_003952965.2 of Morella rubra. Taxonomy (NCBI): domain Eukaryota; kingdom Viridiplantae; phylum Streptophyta; class Magnoliopsida; order Fagales; family Myricaceae; genus Morella; species Morella rubra. Next base: position 30,851,522 of record CM025850.1, on the reverse strand, counting down.
TTAGTGTACAAGGTATTTTCTTCTTTCTTTGTGTGTTTCTTTATAGTTTTAATGCCATTTAACTTTTAACCAATGAAAAAATAATAATATTTTATTAAATTTCTTGACATGTAGTCATGGATCCAAGACGGCTAAGAATGGAGCATCGTTATTTTGGCCGAGCCTGTGGTGTATTGGAGATCAAGTACTCATGTCGCAACACCCACCACCTCTATTTTTTGTTGAAATAAAACCATGACTTCCATAGTTTGTAATTTTAAAAGATATGATTTTGTTAAAGTACGGTCCACGCGCATGGATTTTGTAGTTTTTTTTTCTCTTTCCTAATTTGTAGCAAAATTGGTATCAATATTTTGTTGAATAAAAATTGACTAGTACCATAAAAAAACATTAGTTCATTTGACCAACATTGAGTTGTGCCCCCAAGACGCGTGGTGGATTGGTAGGATGCCGGTTGGAAGCATCACTAGGAGCGGCTTTTATGTTAGTTGAAAATCTTTTTATGAAAATCTTTCTATTAATATATTTTATTTAAAAATCTTTAAAAAAAAAACGTTCAGAGATGTAACATTATTTATCAAAGCTTGTATTTAAGATTTATCAGTATTTCACCTTCAGATGATAACGTTGATTTTATTAATTTATAAATTTTTTCATTTTGACACCTTTTGGTAGAAGAGACGATTACTGTTACTATCAATAATATTTTATGGGAATAAATATACTTTTCATGACCCTGTAACATGAAGTTCTTGACACTTTGAAGCTTAATATATTCTTTTTGTTAATTATTAATTTTAGACACTTTTTTTTATTTTAACAAAATTAATTTTTTGACCTCTAAAATTATAATTTTGCACTCATAAAATAGTCCATGTAAAAAATATTAGGCGAATAAAATTTTCATTTCACGCAAAAAGATATTTTTTGTTGAAATTAACAGAAATTTTGAATTTAGAGTACAAAGTGTTTGAAACTAATAGTTGGTGCGTGTAATGTGATAAAAATAATAGATTGAGATGCAAAGTGTCAAATCTCATAATTAGAGAAAACAAAGTATATTTATCCCTATTTTATGTTAAAAAAATAAAAAAAATGAAATAACTAGTAGTTTTTGTATTTTTAGCAGAGAAGCTTTTCTGTATTTTTTTTTTTTTAATAGACAAAACAACTCATTGATCACATTAAGAACTTTTAAGTTTAGTTTTTTATTTATTAGGTTCTTTTATGCTAGAAATGGTATAAAATTAAATAATATTAATTAGTTAAGAAATTAAGAAATTAAGTGTAGTTGATGGCTAATAAATAATTCCTTCAACTAAGAAGATTTTATATGCCATATTGTTTGAAAAAAATAATATAAACAGCAAGCAAAAAACTAGGTAGTTAATGACCTGCAAAATTCATAAATCAAGGCAATTTCATAGGCCATATTTTTTTAGACAAAACACTAATGAAACCTCAACATAAATGAAACATTAGATAGTTTAAGTTATAATATTTTATTGATTATAGGTAATATTGGATATTTTACAAAATTTATAGTGGAGCCTATTTAGATAAAGTATCGTTATAGGGATTTTTTTCTATTTACACGCCTTTGAGGGAGCTGGCGCGTCACGCAAGGGTGAATCGTCACGCCAAAATCTTCTTCTTCTCTTCTCCTTTTACATATTATTCATAGATAACAAAAGACGCTTCTAATATTCATAAAAGAAAACTGGAAGAGAAACAGAGTACAAGATGGAAAACTAACAAAAAATAGGCAGAAAACAGGAAACAAAATCTAAGGAGGATCCGACACCTCAAAACCAACAAAGATTAGAAAACTGCTCAAAAAAATAGGGAAGGCCTTCAAGAGCAGTCTTGGTGATGGCCCATCGAGCTAGGTGGTGTGCAGCAAAATTTGCACCTTGTTTAACATGTTCAACCTTCTAAGAATCCACAAACACCAAGATGTGATGATCTCGTTTACGATGTTAGTAGTCTTCCAATCGACAATTTTCGGAAAACCTTTAGTGTATTTGATGACTTGAGAAGGATCACACCCTAATATGATTTTTTTGCCAGTCTCTTTTACAAGCTTCAGCAACCCTCAATCTTGCCCCAGAACCTGCCCTCTACTGTCTCGAAATACTCCAGCCGCTTCCGCAAAGCCATCCCTCATATCTACATCAGTATTGATTTTAACATAAGGCTTCGGTGGAGGTTTCCAGGTCTGACTACCTTCCACTAATTTAAGGGTCCAGGCTGCATTATGCTCATAGCTCAGCTTATTGATTCTATCGAATAGGACCAGCACATCTGTGAAGCACCCCTCATGGACAACTTTGTTCCGATAATGCCAGAATATCGGCCATAACAACAGAAAATAATTGAAATGATAGTTCCTCTGCAACTGGGATCCCAAGAAACTGAGACAACTTAAGAATACATGAGATCCAAGCAGATATAGATTGCTGAGCATAGCTGTTGGAAGAAATTGGCCATGATGATGACTGTTGCCAAATAATTCTAGCATAAGGACACTAGAAGGAGATGAGAAATGGATTCCTCAGCTCCTTACAGATGCTACACCAAGACTCTTCATCAATTTTCCCCCAGCCTTGATCATGTCTTCCTTTTGGTAGGAACAATGTCCCATGCAACTTTCCACAACATCAACTTCAATCGTTCATGGATTTTCAATTTCCAAAGATTTCGCCAGTCCGAAGCTGATGAGGGAGAGCTATCTGAATTACGGCCCTTGACCAAATCTCGATACATGGATTTAACAGAGTAATTTCCTGATCTTTCAAGAGCCCAGATTACCTCATCACTACGTAGAATGACAGGAAGTGCTATCTTCTTTAATGCCTCATAAGTCTCCTCAGAGAAAAGTTCTCACACTTTAGATAAATCCCGTCTTTGTGGCATAGAAAGAATTAAGTTCGCAACTTTGATCCCCCAGTGCTGCCCAATGATGCAGGTATTTTTCGATTGATGAAGAAGCATGGGCATTGAAATTCACGCGTCTCTCCATACATCAATCTTCTATCCATTTACAAAGTGAATTCTTGCAAAAAAAATTTCTAAAATCTCAAAGCCCTTTTTGGTAAAATCAATTGCTAGTTCTGAGGGGGAGCTTTTCCTTTGTAGCAAATTGCGTATTCTCTAAAATGTTGTCATTATCAAAAAGCGGGAGATTGTTAGCCCAAGGTTGTTTCTTAGACAATCCATTTTTTTTATGATAACAAAAAATTCAAGTTGCTTTGAAGAATTTTAGAACTCCTTTTGTCAACCCATCTTTTCAAATAAGTGTTTCAAAAAATCGGGTTATCTCTCTTCAGAAGTCCTAAACGTGTTTAAACACCAATGCATAAGTTAAAAAGGTCACATTGTTCATTGTAGGTGTTCATAGAAGATTTGGAGTGGAAGGGTACTTTCAAGTTGTTGAAAATCCTCTCCAGCATGGATGGTGTTGACACATTAACTGTCACCTGAGAGCATGTTTGATAGTATCAACACATGAAAGGATGGTGTCGACACATTCACTGACACCCGAGAGATTTCATATTTTGTGTGTCAACACATGCTACGATTTTGCAGAAAATCCTGGAATGATCAGCACATTTTTTTGTTCTAAAATGACTTGGGTACCCCTCCAACGGTACAATAAAGCTCTTGAAGACCTTTCAAGACAAGGGACTATAAATAGAACAAGATAGAGAGATAAAGATAAGAACTTGCATATCATTTATGACCTAGCCTCTAGAGAGAGAAAGAGCTTTGAAGAAAAGAGAAGAACTCACCTCCAAGAAAGCTAGTGCTCACACCTTCTAAGACAAAAGCTTTCTCATCTAAACCTTGTCTTCTTGCTCAACTTTGTGCTTTACACTTGTCATTTGGCTTAAAGAGCCTTTCTTTATTATTCCTTGTACCCATCTTTTGTAAAACACTTGAGTGTTGGAAACACTTGGTCCTACTTGTGAGGTAGAAGAAATCCCTTGGGTTGTTGGGATTTGTGAAAGAGTTGAAGAGTGAGCTCGTAAAATGCTTTGTAAGGTTACTTAGCACCCGTGAAGCTAAGGTGTATTTGCTATTTGAATAGTGGAGAAAGCCAAGGAAGTCAAAGCCTTGTGGGTGGAAGTAGGTAAATGTTGGCCGAACTACCTAAAAATACCGGTATCATCTTTCTAATCCTTGCTATCCTTTATTTGCTTTATATTTGTGTTTGTGGTGCACTGCTTTTTATTGATTATTTATCTTGACTTATTATCAAAAAAGTTTTAATTTTTATTAAAACTCAATTCACCCCCTCTTTTGGGTTGTCGTCAAGACTCACAACAGGAATTACTGTGGCCACGGTCTTGACGAGAGTAGCTCTCCCAACTTGAGAAAGTAGTTTCACATGCCAACCTGAAATTTTGTGAATGGGCTTTTCCTTCAAATGAGCAATTGCATTAGCTTTTGGATCTAGGGATACAAAGAGGCAGGCCAAGATGTTTTGCTTTTGAGGGCATTCATCAGAGTGTCGATAAGAGGGAGGAGAGTTTAGCCTCGAAGGTTAGAGCTGAAAAATACAGATGATTTGCCGCAATTTATTTTTTGACTAGACCAAGACATATATTTTCCAAGGCAAGAGTTTATGGCTTCTGCATCCTTCTTTATAGCTTTGGCAAAAATAAGGAGGCCGTCCCCAAAGAGCAAATATGATACCACCGAAGTATTTTTGTTTCCCAATTTAATACCTCGTTATCATTTGGGAGGTTCGACAAAATATCGGTGTGCAAGGGTAAATTAGTCATTACGCCTTATGAACAAGTATGATCTCGAGAAAAAAAATGTCAGGGCTATAGTCCATTGGTTTGAGTTTTGAGCTCTTGTAATATAACGCGGTTCGGACGCCTTTAGTGTCCCACTGGTATACGTTGTCATCTTGCAGGACATATTTGGTCCAGACGCTTGATAGGCTGTTCGAACATCGTATAGTATCCCAAATGGATACGTTGTCGTTTTAATCTTTCGTCCGGACGTTATTTGTATGTTGTCCGAACGTTGCTTTTATTAAATTTAAATAGGCTATGTCGATTTTTTGCATTCAGACATATATCTAACGATGTTCAGACGCTTCGTTGTATTTCACGAAAATATGTTGACCATTTGATGTTGTCCGGATGCCCTGCTTTAGCAATTCGGATGTTTTACTAACCGTACAAACCCATTTTAACCGTTTTGAACATTTTTGTGTAGATTCTTAAAAAATAGCAAATGTCAGTGTACCAGCAGTCAAGCTGAGGAGGAGGAACCTCCAGCTTTAACAGTGGAGCAGCATAGAGCGATCATCATGTCCCGCTTGATTGTTGTTGAGTGGGACATCAAGTTGTTGGATTTCTACGATCTTCGATTTGAGGATCGGACGCTTCCTATGGTGGTAGAGCAGGCAAATTGGCTTCCATTCATCTGGAGGACGGCTACGCATCGAAGAACATAGTGCGGGAGTTCTATTGTGCTATCTTAGAGGCGAGGGACCTCGCGGAGCCTAGTATGGAGGTCACTGTCCGTAATGTTCCGATCACATTCTCGCCGGACGAGCTAGCGAGATTCTTGAAATACGTGAGGGATTTGACTACGTTTCCAAACCTGCCACTGATCGAGGAAGGCCGCCCTACTAAGCCGAGGTTTTCCAAACGATGCTGGGCGAGGATAGTACTATTTTAGATGGAAGCTACATGATACACGAGCAGCTACGTCCTTTTTGGCTGGTCATGCATCTGATCCTATGCTTCTACCATTGACCCGAAGAAGCACACCATGGAGCTGTCTTATGGCTGGGCTGAGTTCATGTATTTGGTAGTTGTACGGGGGCTACCTGTTGATATGGCATCATACATCTACCAGTCTGTTCATGCAGAGGTCTTGAAGACTGATGCTCATATTTCATTGCCGTACGGGGTTCTTCTGACCCAGTTCCTACACGCCATGATGGTACTGAGGGTGCTGACGAGCCGAAGGCAGTTCTACTTAGGGCAATCAACAAGACAATGCTCTCGAAGTCGTTGGCCCAGACACGCTGAGCGCTGAATGCCACACGGGTTGCTAAAGTTAGATGACACAAGCAGCCTGAGGAGGCAATGGAGGGAGGATCCTGGACAGAGCTCTAGCCAGGGACTTGGGGAACAATGACTGGTTGGATGGATGATATGATGACGCAGCTAACTGAGCGGATGCAATTGGTTTTGCAGCCCACCCATAGCATGGTTAGTGATATCAGTGGTCACCTGACAGCTTTGGAGCAGAAGGTCGCGGACATGGACGCTGGGTGGAAGAAGGAGGTCGCTGCGCTTAAGGAGGTCTGAAGGGCGTGGCAACCAGTGCAGAGCTCTTTCCCTTGACTCAGCGGGTCGTGCTGATAGAGGAGCACCTTCGTAGAGTCCGTGACGTTCTTAAGCTGACCAGTGATAATGATGGTGATGATTTTTAGTTGTCTGTATTTATTCAGTTTTATTATGACTTTAGTTTTTTTATTATGTTTTGAGGACATTTACTTTTATATTATGTTTTGAAGACATGTATTGGGATTTTATTTGATGTTATTTTGTTTATATTATGTTTTTAGGAAGTTTCATATATTTATGTTATTTCAGTTATATTATTTCTATTTATTAGAATTTAATACGACATTATTTTTTGATGTTATGTTTCTAATTCTGTTACACTCTTTCAAACTTCCAAACTACTATCTAAAAAAGTTAAGTTTATTTGTATTATTAATTAACGTTGGTTTTTTAAAACTCAGAAATAAATTGAATTGTATGAGATCTAAAAAAAGCAATCGTCAAAAACTGTTTCGACGGTGGCCCTAACTGTTTGGACAGTTTACTATAAGCCAGAACGTTGTCGTATTGTGTTGAAATAAACGCCCAAACTGTTATGGAGATGGTCCGAACATTGTTGTTTACGACCAGACGCCGTTGTTTAAGGATTACTAAAACAATGTGGTGAGGGAAGGAGCATTTAGACGTCCTAGATGGGAATCAAACGCTTTTAATAGCGATAAAATGCTATCATTTGGTTATTTATAAAATAATGTTGTCAGCCGTAAGTCGACGTTCAGATGTAAATATAGGAGTCTGGACAGTGTTAAAATTTTTGGTCCAGCTGTTCCCTCGAAAAATTGTACACGTAGTCATTTGCACAGTATAATTGGTGTCCAAACGGTTAATATTCATTTGAAAGAAGCGAAATCGCAGACAGTATAGGGAAAACGGCAAAAACTTAGAAATTTGAGAGATTTGAGTAAGAGGAGAAGAGGGGAGCTGATTTTGGACATCAATCTAATTGAAAAGGGTGTGGAAGGAGCAACTCATTTGGAATTTGATATTGGATTGCATTTGAGGTTAGTGAGTTTTAAAATTTTTTTTGTTTTAGAATGAAAAGTATTTTAGGATATCAAAACATGTGTTTTTTGATTTTTAGGGTCTAAAATGATAGCAATAGAGTTTGGGGTTGGTTGTGATATGTTTATATTGAAGTGTTTGTGATTTTGATTGATTTTGACATGAATTTGTGGTGAAAATGGAGTCTGGGCCTCGAAGAACTGTCTTGTTCGGCAATCGCAGTCCGGACGGGTTATACACCGTCTTGACGCTTGTTTTTAGTTCAGACATGATGAGTGTACGAAAGGGTTCTCTAGATACCGTATTATTGGACTAAAATGCTAAAATGTGAATAGAAATAATTGGAATTAATGTGTATTCTTGAATTGAGTTTCTATTTACTTTGGGATACTCCTAAGCAGATTTTTATGTTTAATTTCAGAGATTATAAAAGAGCAAGTCAAAGCCCAGTCAAATTCCAAGGAGGACTCTCATGGGGTTGAGAGCAATTTGGATCAAAAAAAAAAAAAAAAAGGAAAAAGGATCAAAAAGAAACTGCAAGAAATCCAAGTCCGAAATTCGCTAGGAGACAACCTGGACATATTTTAGTTTTGATCGTAACTTTCCACTCACGTATCGGAAGGATTCCATTCTTGATGCGTTGGAAAGCTATCTTAAGGGGCTACAATTCATTGTGAGATGATATTTCTCTAATTAGAAATTTTACTGGGTCAAAAGTGCACCGCAATCCAAGCCCGGAAACCAAAGGATATTTTTTTAGCGTTTTTTTATTATTCCGTTTTTTAGGGTTTTGTTGGGGGACATATATAAGCTAAACTTTTCATTGTAAAGGGAGGCGGCAGACTTGGGGACTGGAGGTTCTTTTCTCTAGAATTCTTTTTCATTCATCTTAGTATGGGCAACTAAATTTTCAAGTGGGGTTAGGGATGAACTTGCACATTAGACGGTATTTTCAATTCATTCTTAATTTGTGTATTTGATTTTCAATTACTAAAACTCTTTTGTTTTATCATTCTCAATTCATTGTTGATGTTTTCTTCTCCGAATAATCATAGAATTTATTCTGTTTATGGATTCAGTAATGCTTTTTCTATTGAATGGATTAGTTATTTGATTATGTTTGGATCAATTATTTATCTATATTGATTTACTTCTCTGCTGCAATATCGCTCCTTGAGTATATTGTTCGTCGTTGGATTTTCTCAATAGGGATAATAATTTACGTATTCTAAAGTGGTGAATGGTTTTTCAAAGGATTACATTTGGTTTAATTTTGGTTTATAAATCTATACCTTCCGATTGGGAATTTTGAGAATTGAGTTCCCAATTGAGTTATTCACTGAATTAAGAATAATTAAAATACCTGGAGTTGTGCAAGGGATTCCCGACGCCTTGCTGTTCATCAAATTTGAGTACTTTTTCCGTTAGTCACTCTGCTTCACTTCAATTTGCATTTAAAATTAACCTTTGATCTCCATTGATCATTCAATATTCTTGTTTAGTTTCTTTATTCCTTTTGCTATTCTTTTAATTTTTCTCTCTGTGGAATCGACACCCCAAAGCTGTGCTACAACTACCGCATTATTCTTTGGGCGTAATCAGGACACTTTTCTATAGATGTCCGGACGCTAAAGTATGGTGCGGATGGTTTTCAACACGTCCAAACAGTTTTTGCTGTTATGTTCATGTATTCATTTAGTAGCCCCGGTTTAAGAATTACATGGAGTACGGATAATGAACTTGGTGTAATTCTTGAATTGCCCACGTTATGGACAGTTTGAGTTTATAATATGCGTAATCTGGGTAGTTGTATCTGCTATTGTAACAGATGTATTTAGAAATTTCGATGCAAATCTCCTTTTGTCCTTCGAATACACATTCAGCATTGAGCTTACAAACTTGCCTTAAATGGTGGGTGTTTATGCTCAATATTTAGGTGTGTATCTGGGGACTAAAGGGAAATACTGTCGAAATTTTTAGCGCATTGGTCACAATGGTCGAGTCAATAACAGCAGTATATGATATTGTAAACTTGAATGGATAGGACCTATCACCTGAAGAAACTGGATTTGAGTATGAATGTCATCATTGTTTGCATTGATGTCCATGTAAGAGATGTAAGAATATATTGTTCCAACATGTGGACGAGATGGAGGAACATTTATTCATAATTGGGTTTGACCAGAGTTACACTCATTGGGTATTTCACGGAGAGTCAATTTCAGAAGTGTCTAATCGGGTAGTAACTTTAGAACTTGAACCGAGCATGAGGACTCTGAGGAAACATAAATGATAATATGAGAGACATGTTTGAAGATTTTGAGGCTGGAGGAGGGGTTGATGAGAACACTGGTGAAAATATGCTTGGTTCTGAAATAGTCAAGTCAGGGTTTGGAGACGGGTTTTCCGAGTATACCAAGTTATGGGCAGATGCTGAGCGAGAGTTGTATCCCGGGTGTAAGAAGTACTCGAAGTTGTCTTTCGTTGTAGGTTACTTCATGTGAAGTCAGAGAATAATTTGAACTTAAAGGTGTTTGAAGATGTATTGGGCTTGATAAAAGATGCGCTGCCGAAGGGGGAGACACTTCCTAAATCTTATTATGAGGCGAAAAAGTTAAAAAAGAATTTAGGATTTAGCTACGATAACATACATGTGTGCTTAAATGACTGTGTACTGTTTTGGAAGGAGCACAGTGAGTTACAAGAGTGTTCGGTGTGTGGGGAATCGAGGTGGAAATACAGTCAAAATAGGAAATCAAAGTCCTCAAAAGTGTCTGCGGCATTTTCCCTTGAAACTGAGGTTGCAAAGATTGTTTCTATCAAGGCAAATGGCAATGGATATGCGGTGGCACCAAGAGAAGAGTGTGGTTGAAGATGGGGTGATGAGGCATCCTGCAGACTCTGAGGTATGGAAGGACCTCGATAAGAAGTTTGAATGGTTTGGTCGGGATTCTCGGAATGTTCGGTTGGGTTTGGCATCTGATGGGTTCAATCCGTTTGGCAACATTAGCTTAGCATATAGTATATGGCCAATGGTACTAATTCCCTACAATTTTCTGCCATGAAAATATATGAAGGATTCAAGTTTCATGCTGTCATTGATTATTCCAAGTCCAAGAAGTCCTAGAGTGATATCAACTCTACTTGCAGCCATTGATAGATGAGTTGAAGGACTTGTGGGAAAATGGAATGCAAACGTACAATACTGCCGTGTCAAGTTCATTTAAGTTGCATGCTGCTTTGCTTTGGACAATAAATGACTTTCCGCTTATGGTAATCTCTCGGGTTGGAGTACGAAAGGACGGTTAGCATGCCCTAATTGCAATGGAAACACAACGTCATTTTGGTTGAAAAATGGGGGCAAACATTATTTTTGGGACATCCTAGTATTTGCCCCATTGCATGGGTGGAGGCATGATGTCAACATATTTGACGGGAAAAAATATTTCATAGCAGCGCCTAAAGAAGTCATTGGAGAAGGAGATACTTCAACAACTTGAATCGATACCGTTATGTTCGTTTGGGAACACTCAGAAGAAGAGAAAACGGGTTGGCAATGAGTTAAGTTGGACAGAGCGCAGCATATTCTTTGAGTTACTGTACTGGTCAGATTTGAAACTTCGACATAATTTGGAATTTTGTAAATCTTAAAGTCCTTTTTGCTAAAAAGATTATGAAAAACTCCAGCTTATACTCAGGGGGAGCTTTTCTATTTGTTGGCAAATTGTCGTTCTTAAAAATGGTTTTGTCATCATCAAAAAGGAGGAGATTGTTAGCCCAAGGTTGTTTTGTTTTTGTAAAATAAACCATATTTTATTTTGATGATAAAAAAGGTTTCTCAGGATTGAAGACTTTAGATTTTATTTTAGTCAATCCACTATTTCCAAAGTTATAATTTAAGGGATTGAAGTTTTCTCTCTCCATATGTGTATAAGTTGTTTTGAAATATCACTACACAAGTTAATACGATTAAATTCTTCTTTGTAGGTATTTAAATATGTGTTGGAACGATTTGGAAGCTTGAAAAATTGAAAAAACTCTCTCCAGCACTCTTTGGTGTCGACACATACAGAGCAAGTGTCGACACATTGCACTTTCACCTGAGACCTGCTTTCCAGACAAAAAGAAGTGTCGACACATAGAAGACATGGTGCCGACACATTGCACTGACTCCCGAGCGCCCTCTTTTTTGGTCAAATTTTGATGTGCCAACACATACAATTCATGTGTCAACACATGACACTTGGTTGAAGATTTTCCGGAAAATGTCAGATCGCTCAAAATGGCTCATTAAATCACTGGCACCTTTCCAACGACCATTCTCACCTACCACGATGACCGTTGAAATAAAATCGCCTTAAATGCAAGATTCAAAGAAGAAGAATATATATCTCGAACGAACGTCGACTTGCAATTACTTCTTCACCTAACATTTTGAGAAAGAGAAAGAGCCTTGAAGAAGAGAGAAGCTAGTACCCACCAAGAAAGCCTGCTTGTTCTCTAAAATACTTTAGCTTTCTTTTGTGCTTTCTGTTTTCTTGCTCTCCCTTGTCCTTCACACTTGTATACTCGGCTTTAAGAGCTATTCCGTGACTTTCTCGTTGTACCCATTCATTTGTAAATCTCGTGAGTGTTAGGTAAACACTGGGTCCTACTCGAGTGAGTAGAAAAAATCCTTTGGTTTAAGGATCTGTGAAGAAGAGTTAAAGCGTGAGCTCTAAAACGCTCTGTAAAGGTTCCTTAGCACCCCAGAAGCTAAGGTGTACTTGCTATTTGGAGAATAGTGAAGGAAGCCCAAGGAAGTCAATAGCCTTGGGGTGGAGTAGGCAAGTATTGGCCGAACCACCTAAACATACGGTGTCATCTCTCTAAACCCTACATCTTTGTTGTTCTTTTCTTATTGTTGATTTTTGCCTTATTGTTTTGATTATTTAATCTTCTTGAAAAAGTTTTAACTTTTAATTAAACCCAATTCACCCCCCTCTTGGGTTGCTCTTAGACTTTCACTTTTAGTGTACAGAAAAATCCAAAATTTGATAAGATTAGTCCTGCGTTGCTTTATAAAAAGACGCATACTAATAACATGTGGACATCAGAAGATGCGTGTGAAAATTTTGTAAGTTGTAAAGTTAGATTTAATGATGTATTCGTATGTGTTTATGTTTCATATGTGCTAGTTTTATCTTCGTTTCTAATTTTGTAGGAAAAAATGGAGGCGTTACAGTTACAGCACGAGTCAGAGGGAAAGTCATACACCGAAGTGGAGATCTTCGCTGAGGTGTTGGGGACGAAAGTGGGTTACGTGCAAGGTTTGGGCCATTCAGTATAGTCTATTGGATCATCTTCATCAGCATCATCTGTTGATTTGCCCCGAAAATTGGAGGAGGCCAGATTACTGATTGAGGAGATGAGGGCTAGACAGTTGGAATATGAAGTGCTTCTGGTCAAGCGGTCAGATATGGAGCAGACAATGCGAGAGCATCTGCAGATGATGGAGGAGCAGCAACTGAAGAAAGACGAAAAGCTAATGCAGATGATGGCAAAGCAACAACGGAAAAAAGACGAACAACACCAGAAGATGATGTAGGAGCAGCAAAAGAGCCTAGTGGAACAACAAGAATGGAGGATGCAACTAATGGTGGAGCAGATGCGTGAGCAGCTGATAGAGCAGATCAAACATCTGCAATCTCGTTCAACACCTAAACGAAAATTTTGGTAGATTTTTGTATTTTTACTACTTTGTCAATACTTATCGATTATGTATTTTATTTACTTTTAATAATGATTACATATTTGTAGATATTTTATTATATTATGAGTATAGAATATCTTTCTATTTATATTATTTGTAAATTATTTTTAAAATTTTAATTAAATTAATTCCAATACGTAGACAACCATTCGCACAGTAACAAAGGTCGTCCAAACATATCTTTTCATTGATAACGTTCGCACTCATAACTATCCGTCCGCACACTTCTTATTAAATTCGTCCGTCTGCAAGGTTATTCTCACGTGCACACAATCTTTTAATAAGCAACCATGTGCACGATACAACAACCCGTTCAAACGTGTTCAACGGAACAAGCGTCCGAACGATATACGTAATGGTTCGAATGGATTTTGAAGATGACAAATAACTATTTCGTCATAAATAAAATAACAATGCAGACATCTTTATGAAAGCGTCCAGACTTACTATATTACCGTATGGACGATACTATATAACCGTGCGCACGGATTGTACATGACAAAATTCATTTCATCACATTGGACAAACCGTTCGCATGAGCGGTCCAAACATATGGAGAGTACGTTCGCATAGCTCATGCGAACGGATGGACTGTACTAGGTATGACGATTTTCAATTTCGTCAAAATGGCACAAAACCGTTCAGATGGTATTGTAAACTGTCCGAACGGTTTTGAGTGACCGAACACGAAAATTGTCACCTAAAAATTGGCTAACGGGCTTTAGGTGACAAACTGGGTGACAACTCATTTTGTCACCCAAAACATTAGCTGACGAAATTAGCACTTTGGGTGACAAATATTTTTGACACCCAAAGTCTCTTTTCTTGTAGTGTATGATATTTGAAAAAGTGAGTCTGTAATGTTTTGGGATTTTCTATTTTTTGATTTACCCTAACTAGCGAATTTCTTCAAGGGTTTTTAGGCTTAAATGCTGCATGCTAAAATCATATATTTCAAGACAAAAAAATATACTTTTCACTTATAAACTATCATAAATTTTGCACTTCACGCCTCAAACTACTATTTTTGAGACATTGCATTCATAAACAATTTATTCATAACATATTACACATTCCATCTAAATTTTTTTTCATATAAAAATAGACAAAAGAATTATTTTTATTTTTAACGAAATAAGAATTATATCTTTAAAATGTAAGTTTCTATTTGAGTACTTTTCTTAACCATCCAAAGTTCCGGTATATATTCTTCTATACAACATAATAAGTCCACTTAAGACCTTTCCAAACAATAGATGGGTGGCCTCAACTTTGCTCACATCCTCGCTCTTGCATACTCCTTGTTCTTCATCGTTTCCCCCGTGGTCAAAGCAGGTTATTATCCTTCACAGGCTTTAGATAATTTCCCAACTTCAGCTATAGACACATCATTTCTCACCCATATCATATATGTTCTTCTTGTGCCCAACAATGTTACCTTTAAGTTTGACATTTCGAATTCAACTGCTTCGATTCTCTCGAACTTCACCACCCTTCATCGCAAGAGTCCTCACTTGAAGGCTGTTTGCTCCATTAGTGGAGGTGGTATTGAACCAGATCCATTTGCAATCATGGCGGCCAAGGGCTCTTCTCGTGGAGTGTTCATACGTGAGACCATAGAGGTAGCATGTAGATATGGGTTTGATGGGGTTGATTGATTGGGGACTCCCCCAAAACCCAAAGGAGATGGGTAATTTTTTGAAAGTTTGCCTGCGGAAAATTAACTTACCAATTCTCTTTGTTGATCTTGAGAATTCTTCAATAATCTTAAGGCTCTTGTTGATCTCACATTCTTGAGAATTTCACAATAGCAGCCCAAATGTTCTGTCTCCTTCCTCTCCACGCTCACAACTGTTGGTTTTTCTGAGTCTGATGGCCAACTCTCAAACTAACAATTAGTCAAAATTAGGGTAGACTATCTCATAGCTATCCTTATTATGAAAACCCTAGCTGTGATAGTGCGTGGATCGTTAGGGATCTCAGATCTCGGCCGTAGGATCACATGGAAAAACTCTTTTTCCATTAACTCCCTTATATTCTTTTATTCTGAATTTTAGGCTTCTACTAATTGTAATAATGTCCATCAACATATTACAATTCACCCCGAGATTTGAGATTGATTTGTGAAATCCTTTTGCTAAAAATTATTCGTTTATTTATCCTTCCACCAACTATATTCCACATGAGTCAATAGACCGGAATCATATCACCGATTAAGTCCCTAACTCATATAATTCTCAATTCACAATCTGTAACTTGTTGGACTATCAATTGTTTCCAAAATAATTTAACAAATAAATAAATATATTATATATATATATATATTAATTTTGAAAAATATTTTCACAAAATACCATCGGCCAATGGATTCTTTTTCTAGTCCAACCCTATACAGATATATTGAATATACTGTCTCATCAAGAGACTGGTGGATTCCTTATTGAGCATTTATACAAACCCATTTATTATGTACAAGACCCAACGTTATCTGGAATATTTGACCTAGAAAGATCATCACCAAATGACTCAGTCAAAGCACAAGTACACAACAAATAGATTCATATAAACCTCTCAGGTCTAAGGATACAATAAACTAATTGTGTTGAATACCTTCTCAATATCAGTGATCACTTCTAAAATTATTCATATTTGATCTGTTCAGTGCATGTACTCTTACATGACACTCACTCATTTGCTTAAGGTCACTACCTCAATGACAAAGTCCATCATCCTATTAAATAGAGGCACAATGAGTGTAGACCTATCGTACATCAATATGTACTTGGTCTAGAACAAAACATCAAGTGAACAAGGAACCGAAGAGTCATACTTTCCACCTTTGATTCATTAATCATTGGCATGAATTTTCTACAATGTCACTCAATAATTACTATGTAACATCTTATGTCACAACATATTACTCAATAAATAAATATAAACATGCGACATCTAAATAACTATTATTTAGAAAATGATTTTTAAGGCATTATTCTTACAATCTCCCACTTGCACTAAAAATATTCATATAGGTATCTCATACCCACGTACATACTTTCTATGTATTATGCTTTACAATAGTGGAGTCATCAGTTCTAAACTGCTTACAACTCCTCCAACTCATGCACCTTTACCCAATGCACATACAAAAAATTCAATATTAATCAACTATCAATAATATCTGTATTTATGCATCCCTGAATAGTCTACAAATACTCAACTCTAAACACCAAGATCAGTGCTTAGTTCTTCTCAAGAACTTGAGAATATGCTTAACCACTATCCAGCATTCAAGGCCTTTGTTAAATCAATATCTACTCATAAAACTGACTAGTTGATTAATATCTGGCCTTATCCCTCTCTACTTGGAGAGATGAAATTATGCCTAAAGGGTAAAAACCCTTCCTTGGCATTTGCAAACCATCCCTTGCCAGTATTCATCAATATAGTCCCAAAGATCTCTTTTCTTGGTTACCAACAACTTAGTTCGAAGAATATGGAACACTTCGAAACGTCTTTGACTGATGACATCACTTGGACATTATTCCAATTGAGTAGTATATTATTAAATGAAAGAATTAGAAACAAAATTAAACTCCCACTAACTTCTTGTCAATACAAGGCTAATCCATGTTTTTGTGAAAAATAAGATGAGGTCATGTCCTTATGCTTTGGCTGTAGGGAGCTTCATGTATGCAATGCTTTGTACAAGGCCAGATATTAGTCATGTTGTTTGTGTTGTGAGTAGATATCAATTAAACTCAGGTCCTGAGCACTAAATAGTAGTTAAGCATATCCTCAAGTATTTAAAAAGGAACCAAACACTACATGTTGGTGTTTGGAGGTGAGGATTCACTTATTGTCCAGGGATACACAGATTCGGATTTTCAATTTGATATCGATGATAGAAGATCGACTTTTGGATTTTTTTTCATGTTGGGTAAAGGAGTAGTGAGTTGGAAGAAGTTTCAAGCAAAGTACTACTGCTGACTCCACCATTGAAGCAGAATATATAGCTACAAGTGAATCTGCAAAAGAAGCTGTATGGATTCGTAAATTCATACAAGAGCTTGAGGTTGTCCCTTCGATTGAGTTTCCTATCACCATTTATTGTGACAACAATGGTGCTATTGCACAGGTGATGGAACCAAGGGCACATCAAAGGACAAAAATACATAGAAAGAATGTTTCATCTTATTTGTGACATAGTGAACCGGGGTGATGTGGTTATGAAGAAGATAGTGTCAGCTGAGAACATTGTAGACCCATTCACAAAGACATTGACGCAAAAGGTGTTTGAGAAACATTTAGAGTCAATGGGAGTCAAGTATATATATAACTGGTTTTAAGTGCAAGTGGGAGATTGTAAGAAGTATGTCCTAAAAACTAATTTTATTTAAGGATGATTATAAGATAATTATTTCTTTTATGTTTAGCACATGTGTTTATTTATTTATGGGATGGACAACTCAAAATCGATGGGTACACCAATGAGTTCATCAATCAAAATGAAAAAGGATGAAAAGGCAAAGACGTTGACCAAATGAGGTATCAAGGTATAATTGTCTCTTTACTTTACCTTACTGCGAGTAGACCTGATATCATGTAGTGTGTGCGTGTGTGTGAGATTTCAGTCTTGCCCTAAGGAGTCTTATCTCCTTGTGGTTAAAAGGATATTTCGTTACCTTGTTGGCACACAAGATCTTGGTTTTTTTTTATCCAAAGAATGTTGAATTTAATTTGCAAGGATACTCAGATGTTGATTATGCCGGTTGCAAAATTGATAAAAAAAAATACTAGTGGTGCGTGTCAATTTCTTGGCCCATCTCTAATGTCATGGTTTTGTAAGAAACAAAATTCTATGGCTTTATCAACCACAGAGGCTGAGTATATGCTGTTTGTAACTGTTGCACACAAATATTGTGGATGAAACAACAATTGGAAGATTTTCATTTTCATTTTTCTCTTATCCTAATTAAGTGTGATAACACGAGTGCCATAAACCTTTCTAAAAACCCCATTCAGCACTCTAGGACTAAACATATCGAGCTCAAACATCATTGTTTGCATGATCATGCTCAAAAAGTGACATTATACTTGAGTTTGTACGCACAGATCTTCAACTTGCTGATATATTCACAAAACCTCTCAATGAGGATCGTTTCTACTTCATTCGTCAAGAGATCGGTATGCGTTTTCCTCCCGAATGATTTTTTTTATATGAACTCCTTATGTATCATTCGTGTGTTGATTGGTTGATAATTGAGGTGATTATATGTTTTTATGCTTAATTGGATTGCATCATACATTTTCTGATTGAAAACATGTCATTTTACACATTTGCATGTCATGTGTCACACTTGAGTTCTCAAGTATCGACACTTCTGACTTGCTTGACTGTTTTCTCTAGAATCTGTATGTGTCAACACTATTCAGTCATATGTCGATATACTGGTTGTTCCTAGACCAAACTATCAAGTAAGTGTTGACACATGTTTTCCTTTATGTCAACACATAGTCTTGTGCATATGCAATGTGTTGTCACATGATTCCATATGTGCTGTAACATGCTTCGAATGGACTATTTTTAAAACATCGATTCAGTTGCATTCATTAACTTCTCTTACATTTAATGAGTCGACACCTCATATACTTAGTCCCTTTTGACCTAAAAATCATTTCTCTATTAATTTCAAAATCATTCAAACCCTAAACCTCTCAAACCGTGCCTCCTCTCAATGCTGATCTCAAGAACCTCCCTCTCCCATGTCCTAAAACTTCACCATTCTCCTCTCCTCCACCACAGAACCCTAAATCCTCTTCCTCTCCTCCACATAACACCCTAGACTTCAACCGAAATGTCAAGTGGATGAAGGAAGAGAGTATTCGACCATGGGGAATCATCTAGGCCAAGGCAAAGAGTTAGACTTGATGGGGATTCGTCTACTCCTTCAAAAAGTCTTTCATTTTGCTCCAGGATTCACCAGTAGAGATTTCATAAATCAAAAGGTAACCTCTAGCCGTTGGGTACAGTTGCTGTGGTTTATAGAGAAGAGATTTCATTTTTAGGAGTTGTTTGATGCTCAGGGTTGGTCAAATTTTATCAGTTTGTGCTGTGATTCTTTTCCCTATTTGGTTCGGCAGTAATATGCAAATTTTAATTTTGATATGTCTGAGGTTGCTTCGGGGTTTGTGAAGGGAAAAATGATAGACTTATCTGTTAATGGGATGAATGCTGTAGCCCTATCCCCAAACTAAGGGGTGAAATTCTTTGAGTCTTATACATGGGCTGGTATGTCTGATGTAAAGCCCATTGAGATTCTCAGGGTAGTTATGGATGACCCTGAGTTGACTGAGATTGAGAAGCCCATAGCTAGTGACCTGAATGTGCATGGGAGATGATTACATCATATGGTCTATAACATTATACTTCCCAAGACGAGAAAATTTGAGTATGTTACTTTCCTGGATCTATTTGTGATGTACTGTTTGATCACGAGGCGCCAAATGAATCTTGGCCACCTCCTCCTGAATCATATGAAGGCAGCTTATGAGAAAAAGAGGCAGGGTTTGCCTTATGGGATGTTGTTCACTCAGTTGTTTAATCTGCATGATGTTGAGACCAATGGTGAAGAAAGAGAGAAACCAAAGGTCTCATGGGAATACAATTAGAAGACATTGCGTCTTATGGGATTTGTGTAGAATGAGGATGATGAAAGGGTTAAGAAGGCAGTGGCGAGTCCTTCTCAGGAAATTCAAGAGGAAGAAGCTGAGGAAGAAGAAGCTAAAGAGGAAGATCCAGAAGAAGTGGAAGCAGTGGTTGAGGATAGACTAGAAAGTGACATTCTAGTTACAGCCTTTCCACATACTCCACATACTCCAGTAGCAAGCAGATCAGTATCTTCAGGCTCTCATGAGACTAGGCTTGCCCTCTTGGAAGCCTCAGTTTTAGAACTTAAGGATTAGGTTCTGTTAGTGCATTATGATATGTGGGCTGGGTTTGATGAGATCAAATCCATTCTAGCCTCTCACACCACAGATATGGAGATCATTACTCGTGAGACTCGCTCCATTCGGCATCACTACAACAACTTGATCACTCTCTGTAGACAGACTTTGTAGGATTGGAGAGCATCTTTTATTACGAAGATGACTGAGCTAACTACGACTCAGGATCAGATGACAGAGTTGGTTTCGAGGACCGCTTCTAATGTGACTCAGACTTGCGATATCTTCATCAACAAGGATAGAGATCTTCGCCCCCAATGTTGAGAATTGGGTCAAATGGTTTTGCCGCTCAAAGACTACATTTCCTTGTAAGTATCGCATTGACCCTAGTCCATGCTCAGCACAGTGATCTTTACCTCACCTTTACCCTTACCCTCCCCCTCTTTTAGTTGATGCCAAAGGGGAATAAGTATATGTAACTATTTGTCGTACTCTTTTTCGTAGAGAAAACATTCCGTTTCATTTTCATATATCTTTGTAATTGTTTGACTTTGATTGATATATGATTACTTGTTTTGGATGAGTTTGTGATAATTCTTTCTATCCTTACTTAACTCTAATTGCAAATTGTATCTTCTTTGATATAATATTCTCTCAAAATTGCAAAGCTTCGTCATTGACTACTAGGTAGTACTCTTAAACTCTAAACTACTGTTTATTTGTTGAATATTGAAGTGTTTGTGATATGAGATTACATTATGGAGTTTGAGAAGTTTGAGGGATGATATAGAAGTATTTCTAACAGGTTTAAATTTTTTGGAAACGTCTAAATACAAAGGAGTCTCTTACAAAATTTTCTAAAAATTGAAAGTACTTTGCAACAAACTATTTTGAAAAACCTCCGCTTGTTCTTAAGGGGAGCTTTTTGTTTTTATTGCAAAGATCTTTAAAAAGGAATTTGTCATCCTCAAAAAGGGGGAGATTATTAGCCCAAGGTTGCTCCTTGAGCTATCTAACTCTATTTTTGATGATAAAAAATGACAAAATAGTTTTCGAGTATTTTTAGAATACGTGGGTGTCAATCCACTATTCAATCGAGAGTACTCAATTGTATTTAAATTTCTCTCTAGTTCTTTATGCCCTATATTTGATTTAAACATCATGGCTTGCACCTAAACTGTGATATTTTTCATTGTAGGAGTTTTAGTGTGGAAATGGAATGGATTGCATATCAAAAATTCACTAAAAGCTCTAACTACCAAGATGGTGTCAACATATAGCACAATAGCTAGATTGTCATTTCGATGGTGTCGACACATAGTGAGGGAAGTGTCGACACATGCCATAAGCACCTACGAGTCAGTTTCAGACTTGATGAAAGTGTCGACACATAGGCATGTATATGTCGACACATGTTGCGGGAACACTGATTTTAAAAAGATGACTCAGCACGCGAATCAAGACGTTATGGCACTTAGGGCACCTCTCCAACATTCCAAAAAGGCCCTTGGGACTCCCCAAGACTGAAGACCTATAAAGGGAACCTTATGGAGAGAGAAAAAGAGATCTTTTGCACACCTTTTGTCTCTCTACATCATCAATCTTGACCTAGCTTCCAAAAAGTGAGAAAAGCGCAAAAGACAAGGCTACACGTTTTTTCTAACAGATCAGCTACTGTCTTGCTACCATCATCATCAGATCTTGTCTTGTAACCATTCATTCAACATTATTTTTCCTGATCTAGCTTTAAGAGCTATTGTTTATTCATTCCTATATTAAATCTTTGAATACCTTTTAAGTGTGGGATACACTTAGGCCTACCCATGAGGATAGGAGAAATCTTATAGGCTTTGTGCACCAGTTGAAGAGTGAGCTCGAGAAAACTCTTGTAACGGTTACTTAGCACTCGAAGCTAAGTTGTGGATACTATTGGATTATAGTGGAGAAGCCCAAGGAAGAAAATAGCCTTGGGAGTGGACGTAGGCAAGTCTTAGCCAAACCACCTAAAAATCGCCGGGTTATCTCTCTTCCCTACTCTTTTACTTTATTGCTTCATTTATTTTTCTTCGTTCTCTATAGCATTAAATATTTTCAGATCTTTGTTTTTATTGAAAAATGATAAGTTCTTTGATAAACTCAATTCACCCCCCCCCCCTTTGGGCTGATATCTGGACTCACACCCCTTTCCATGTATTCGTAAACTAAAAACATGTATCGTCTGTGTAAACAGAACCCATAAAGTTCTATAATGTTTCGGTGTTGAATCTCTGTTAATACCTTTACTTATTCTCGAAACTCTTAAAGAAACTTGAGTTCTCAACCTCTAATCGATGAAGTTTCTTCAAGGCCACCACTTTGCCACAAGGTAGCTTTACTTTGTAAACACTACCACAACTTACGGTTCCAATGCAATATTTAATGTCGAAGTCCTCAGTTGACACGATGATGTCTTCATATGCAATCTTTCCGTCATAATTCCATATAGAGAACAAGTTTCCTTCCTTCTTTTTGCTTGATTTGGATTGATTTTTTTTAACCACAAGTCGAGACAATAGCCAACTGCCAAGAGCTAAGAATCAAGGATAAGGGTGATCGATACAACAATTTTTATTTTCTTGGTAATTGATTGGACAGGCAAGGAGGAAAACCCTTGAAGTCACCACATAAATGCTCATTGCCAATCATTGTATTTGGAATTGGACCCTTCAAAGAATTGTAGGACAAGTTGATCTTCTTTATAAAAATCAGAGAAGAGGGAATGCTACCTCTAAGATTATTGTAGCTGAGATTTAAGGTTGACAAACAGCCTAGGTGCCTAAGTTCTTTTGGTATTTCTCCACTGATGAAGTTATGACTAAGGTCCATAGTTTGTAGCCAATAAAAATCATGAATGTGATAAGGAATGCTTCCAGTTAAGTTGTTGTGGACCAGTAGCAATTGCTCCAATCCATTGCAATTGACTAAATGAGTAGGAATTGGACCAATGATATTGTTGGACTGAAGCTCCAGATCCCTGAGATTCTTCAAGTTCCCCATTTCTATAGGGATTGAACCATTGATTTTATTCCATCCAATGGACAAGGCTTCCAACTTATTAGGATGACTCAAAGTAGAAGGGATTGGACTAGTGAGCATGTTAGCAGTTAGGTTCAAATAGATCACGTTCTTTAGCATTCCTATTTCAAAGGGAATAGAACCATTTAATTGGTTCTCATCTAGGAATAAATTTTGTAATTTATTTAGATGACCAAAGGTGAAAGGGATTGGACCAATAAGATGGTTCTCAGAAAGGTCCAAATTGAACAAATTCTTTAACATGCCTATTTCTGGGGGAATGAAACCACTGATCCGATTATTCCATAGGTACTAGGATTCTAATTTTTTCAACTAAGCTAAGGTGGACAGAATTGGACCGATGAGCTTGTTATCACTTAGGGACAACTTAAAGAGATGCTTTAGTCTCCCCATTTTGGGACGAATAGAACCATTGATTTGGTTTTATGCGAGTGACAGATATTCCAACTTTGTTAGATGACCTATGGTTGACGGAATGGGACCAGTGAACCTATTACCATCTAAGTCCAAATATACCAAATTCCTCAGCATCCTTATTTCCAAGGGAATCAAACCACTAAATTCATTATTGTACAATTTAATATAGGTAAGATTGGCTAAAAGCCAAATATGTGGAGGGATTTGTCCATGGATGTGGTTGGAAGAAACATCAAGGGTCACTAAGTGGGTAATATTTGCAAGCGAATGAGGTAAATGACCCATAAGATTATTGAACGAAGATCAAGGCTATTGAGCTTCAATAGAGTACCTATCTCAAGAGGGATGCTCCCCTGGAGTCCGTTTCCAGTAAGATCAAAACTGACAAAATTTGGGGGGAAGAGAAGTTGAGTAGTTGAAGCTGACCTCCCAAAGGGACATTAGCTCTGTCAATCTCTGTGACGCTTCCACCGGCATTACGGGTAATACCAACCCACTCGCAAGGACTTGAGGTCTTGTTGGTGTGGCCACTCAACCACAACCCAGTCTTTAGCAGAGCCTTCTCTTATAGTCATAGGGCAGGGGATTGAGATGCTTCCATGAACTCAAGTGCGGTATCCAAATATGTTCCGCATAACAAGATACAGGTCGCCCATGCGACTAAGACAATGCAAATGTAAATGGCAGATGCCATGTTTAAGTATATGTGGTGGGGAAAATAACAGAGTACTGTTTTTTATGTTCAGGACTCCGACCCTTTAATAGGCAAAGACAGATAGAGCATGAAGACACCCAATAAAAGTGGGACTGTTTATTAATAAATATTCGAGTGAATGGAAATATGACTCGAAGGCTTAATAAAAGTGGGACTCTTTAATTACTACTTTGTTGATACTTTCATCTAAATAATCCCACCATGATTACCAAACACATAAGAATTGCAAGCAAAACACTTTAGAATGTGGAACTCATTCAACAACTATAATGAGAGGCCATGCCTCCTCTGCATCCTCGTGATCTTTTTCCGTCTGCACTACACTTCTACTATCTTATCATTGAAAGTTTACGCAGCGGAAAAAAAATCTTGATCGTTGAAATCCAGCAGCCCAAAAGTTCTGCCTCCTTCAAATCCACGCTCACAGTTCTTGAGAGAGAAGTAGAGAGAGAACTATTCTCTCGAAAAATGACTTGTACTCTCTCAAATGAAATTCTGAGCTATTTTAATGGCTTACTCAGAACCTTTCTGTGCTTATGCATGGGATCTTTAGGGATCTCAAATCTCCGTAGGATCATCATGAAAAACTTTTTTTCATTAACTCCCTTATATTCTGTATTCCGAATTTATGGGCTTCTACTAATTGTGATCATGTCCATTAACATATCACAATTGACCCCCGAGATAGTGAGACTATTTTTTTGAAAACCCTTTTTGCTAACAATTATTTGTTTATTTATCCTTCCACCATACTATATTCCACATGAGTTAATAGGACCGGAATAATATCACTGATTAAGTCCCTAGCTCATATAATTTTAATTCAAAATCTGTAACTCGTTGACTCTTAAAAAATGTTTCTAAAACAATTTCACAATAAATATATATATATATATATATTTAATTTTGAAAAACATTTTCGCAAAGTCCACTAGCCAGTGATTTCTTTTTAAGTCCAACTCTATACAGATATACTGAATATACTATCTTACAAAGAAACCAGTAGATTCCTTGTTAAGCATTTATACAAGCTCATTTATCATATACAAGACCCAACGTTGTCTAATATTTGACCTAGAAAGATCATCACCAAATGACTCTCAAGGCACAAGTACACAACAAACAAAACTGTATAAACCTCTCAAGTCTAAGGATACAATAAATTAATTGTGTTGAATACTTTCTTAACATCAGCGATCACTTCCATAAAGTATTCATATTTGATCCGTTCAGTGCATGTACTCTTACAGTGCACCCACTCATCTGCTTAAGGTCACTACCTCAATGACGGAGTCCATCATCCTATTTAATAGAGGCACAACGAGTGTAGACCTATTTGTACATAAATATGTACCTCGGTCTAGAACAAAAGTGAACAAGGAACCGAGTGAACAAGGAACCGAAAAGTCATACTCCCGCCTTTTGATTCATTAATCATGGCATGACTTTTCTACAATTTCACTTAACAATATAATTGTAACATCTCATGTTACAACAATATACCCAATAAATAATAAATACATGTGACGATAAAAATAAATAATTATCTCATAATTATTCTAATAATAGTTTTGAGGGCATATTTCCAACATCTCCCACTTGCACTCAAAACCATATCTCTAAGTATCTCATACCCAAATAGACTCTAAATGTGTCACAAACATTTTTGAGCCAGCGATTCAGTGAAAACAGATCCGCAATGTACTAGGTGGACAATACACTAGCCATCACGACATCTCTCTCTGATTCACCATATCATGTATCTTCTTTCTATGTGTTTTGCCTTCAGTGCTAGAGTCAATAGCGATATTCTGCTTACAACTTTTGCAACTCCATGCATATTTACCCAAAGTATACACACAAGTTCAAAATTGATCAATTAACAATAACAACTGAACTTGTGCATCTCTAGACAGTCCACAAATTCTCAACTCTGAACACCAGAAACTAGTGTTTAATACTTCTCAAGTATTTGAGAATATGTTTGATCGCTGTCCAGCTACAGAGCCCATGTCAAATTAATATCTACTTACAATGCTGACTGCAAGACTAATATCTGGCCTTATCTCTCTCCTCTTGGAAAGATGAATAGTATACCCAAAGGATAAAATCTTTCCTTGGTATTATGTAAACCATTGCCAATATTTGTCAATGTAGTCCTAAAAACCTCTTCTCTCGGTTTCCAAACAATTTGGTTCCAAGAACGCGGAACACTTCCAAAGGTCTTTGACTTGAAAAATATGGTTCGTGAACCATCTTTTTCATTGATGACATCACCCCGACATCATTCTCACAAGTAGCATATTACTAACATAAAGAATTAGAAACATTACTAAACTCCCACTGACTTCTTGTCAATACAAGGCTCATCCATGTTTCATGAGAAATCAAACAATTTGATCATCTTATTAAATGGATTCTCAGCTAATGCTCTTGAGTTCTAAACATTCTCAGTAAGTTCAATAACATCTCTTTTCTATTGATCTCATCTGCTTTAAGTATTGGCTAGCTGACTGTGTCATCAAGAACTGTCACGCTTTCGCCTTCACTTAGGCCGTACTCATTTTAAAATATAATTTTCCTTCTAATAATCACCTTTTGTTCACTTGGGATTTATAAAAAAAATACCCAACAAACCATTTTTGGGTAACCTACAAATAATCTTTGATTCCAGCTTCTTCACATCAAACTCTTTGATGCGGGCTAGATATCACCACATACTCTCAAATGATCCAGACTTTGTTTCACCAGTCTATGATTCATAAGAAGTTGTAGGTATAATTTAGTAGGTATCCTGTTTAGAATATAAAAAGCTGCCTCCAAGGCAAAAAAATCTCAAAAGTATACAAGTAATACGTCTATGCTTATCTCCCACTGAACAATATCATATAAAGTTCAATTTTTGTTATAACCATTCACAAAGTCCACGATTCTTTTTTCTTTTTTTTTAAACAAAGATAATCAATAACACCAGAGTTAATAGAAAGACACTCTTTTAAATAAAAAGTATAAAAAAAAAACAAGTTTTGAAAATAGGAAACGAAATTTCCAAAAGTTATGAAACATAAAGATAGTCTTTAAAATTTTCAACTTCAAACTTTCATGGACTCGAATGAAAAAGGTCTAATGGAGGTTGCTGCAACACTTGCACTCATCTCCATCAGTTTCCTCATCACTTTGTTTTTGGGTTTCCTTAAACCCCTGCAATCACATTGCATAAGTGAGAAGCTGTGCCAAAATTGACACACTTGAAATTCAATGGACACTCCATCAAATTAATTTTAATTGATAAGCATACCTTTAGAATGATCATTTTTCTTTAGTGAAGCTAGATATGCTAGGAAATTTCTTTTCAGTGACTTGGTTTGCCACAGTGGAAACAATTTCCATTATCTTTCTTCTCTGAGTTGCTCGTGTCCTCTTTTTTAGATTGAGACATTTTATTCTTTTTGAACTTCTTCCCTTTGAGCTTAATTTCATGATTGGTTGACTTGTCCATTATCATTAGAGAACCCTTCACTTGTATGACAAGTTCCTCAAGCTGCTTGCAACATATTGAGTAGCTCTGACAAAGTCACCGACATCTTGTTCATATTATAATTTAATATGAACCGGTTGAACGATTTAGGCAAAGATGCCAATATCGCTCCAACCTTCATCTCATTGTCGATCTCTGCACCTAGTGTTTCAAGTTAGTGATGAAACAATCATTTTCAGCACATGATCTTGAACTGGAGCACCCTTCACCATTTTGGTGGTCATCAGCAGTTTCATAACCTGCTAGCGTGCAAATCGACTCTGCTCTCCAAATAATTCTTGGAGATATGAAAGCATGTCTTTTGCAATAGCTAGGCTTTCACACTGCTTTTGTAATATATTGGTCATTGAGGCCAACATATAACATCGAGCTAGTTTGTTTGCCTCATGCCACTTATCATATGCAACTCTTTGCTCTTGTGTGGCATCAGCTAAAGCAACCTGAGGGATCTCATCTTTTAAGATATGAGCAACTTTTTCAACCATGAGTACTATCATGAGATTACTCTTCCAATCAAGGAAGTTTGGCCTAGTTAACTTATGCTCACTCAAAATTCTAAACAATGGGCTTCACATAATAAATTTGCACATATCAAGAAAGAAAAACACATGTATATAAAATTTCCATTAGTATAGGGTTTTGAATAACTAATGGTACCTCCCACTGAATCACAGCAACTAAAGAAAATGCAGAATATAACAATTATATTTAGTGTTTGCAGTGGGTATCAAGAACTTTTACCATATGTAAACATGATCCCATTTTAGTAACCATGCAACAACTTGTAAAAGCAAATAGCAACTATTCATTATGAATCCATCTCATGTCGCATACTATGTGTATACAAATATTCTTGACACTTGATTTTCTTTTGGCCACCAACAAAAATACAATCTTACTATTTTAGTGGACGTGTTTATTTGGTTAAGTGCAACCATCGTCTAAGTGACACATAATTTTGTAATGAGTCAGCATTGCTATTTTAGTCAACACCCCCACCACTCATACACGCTGATGCAAAATCCGAAAAGGATTGAGCCAAGGGAAGAGGATAGTCCTGGGATGCCACTCAACCAGGGGTAGCGGAAGCCACTCGACGCTACTAATCGCGGATGCCACTCGACGCGACCAAGCCACTCGCTTGATTGGTAGGAGGATGTCACTCAACTCCAAAGCAAGAGATAAACTTGCAAGAATTATATCTTTGAATCAAAAGTTCTTTTTTTTTTTGGATAATCACTCATATATAGAGTTCATTACATCAAGGTCAAGCTAGAAAAAACGGAATAATAAAGTCTAGACAATTCCAACACAAAAGAAATTAAATGCACTTTGAAATTCGCTGACTGTTGCCATTCCCGACGTCCAGTAGTAAAAACGTCATAACTTTCTCTAGGAATCTTCAAATGATATGAGGTCAAGTGCGTTTGAAACTAGAGACGTAGAGCTTTCCAACGATATATCTCACGCTGACTAACTCTTCGTAAATCATTCCAGCCGAGGTGAATCGTTCCAGCCAAGGTGCAGATCTGCCCGAGATACAAGAGATGCTTTGTTACCACCTCGGCCCGAGATACAAGTGTTGTATGCCGAGGTGCAAGGGATGCTCCTGCATCATTCTCCCCTTCTTGAAAAGAACTCTCCTTCGAGTTTGAGTTCAGATCTTCCCACAGCAACTGATCTAACTTCTTGAGCTCTTCACCAGAAATCCATGCATCTTCGGAACTTGGTTTCTCAGGCCATCGAACCAAGTATTGTGTGTAAGTGCCACGCCGAGTTGTGATAGAACGCACATCCAGAACATCAATGGACTCGCGTGGAGAGTTAGAGAGGCCGCCTTCGAAATCCTTTGGTTCCATAGCAATCTGCTCCTCATCGCCATAATAAGGATAAAGATCACATATATTGAACATAGGACTTATGGAAAATCCAGCGGGTAATTCAATGCGATAAGCATTTGGACCCAACTTCTTTAGAACTCGACAAGGACCAAACTTCCTCTGTTTCAGCTTGTTATAAGTACCAACAGGAAACCTTTCCTTCCGTAGATAGACCATAACCAGATCTCCTTCCTTGAACTCCAATTTCCTTCGATGAACATCAGCCTTGGACTTATACATCTGAGTAGAATGCTGCAATTGATGTCGAACTTGTTCATGAACTTCTTTTATTTGCTCAGCAAACTCTTCAGCTTCCATACTTACTCTTGCTTGATTTGGCAATGGCAGGAGATCAAGAACATGACTTGGATTATTGCCATAGACAACTTCAAATGGAGACTTCTTGGTTGATCGATTGGCTGAACTATTGTAAGCAAATTCAGCTTGAGGAATGACAAAGTCCCACTTCCTTGGATGCTCTCCCACTAAACTTCTCAGCAAATTTCCAAGAGATCTATTCACCACTTCAGTTTGTCCATCAGTTTGAGGATGGTAAGCACTAGAGAATTGCAAACGAGTCCCCAAAAGTGACTAACAAACTTCACATCACTTCCGAAGTAATGGTCTTTGGAACACCATGTAGATGAACAACTTCTTTAAAAAATAAGGCAGCGATATAGATGCATCAAGAATTCTTACCATAAAGTGATCCATCTTGGAGAAAGATCCACTGACAAATGTGCAATCAAACCCGTATGTGTTCTAGGCAACCAAGAACAAAATCCATTGATAAGTCTTCCCACTCATCACCTTCTCTAATTCTGATTTGGTGATAACCAATTCGCAAATCAATCTTAGAGAATACTTTAGCATCAGCAAGTTCATCAAGCATATCGTCAAGTCTAGGAATAGGAAACCTATACTTGATTGTAATCTTGTTAATAGCTCTACTATCAACACACATTCTCCATGTTCCATCCTTCTTAGGAGTTAAAAGAGCTGGAACCGCACAAGGACTAAGGGATTCCCTAATCAGCCCTTTTTTCAACAAGTCAATTACTTGTCTTTGTAATTCAGCATGTTCACTAGGAGGCATTCTATAATGAGGCAAATTAGGAAGAATAGCACCTAGAGTGAAATCAATTTGGTGCTGAATGTTTCGAAGTGGTGGTAAACCACTAGGAAGCTCATCAGGAGCAAGGCCTTTGAATCTGTAAGCAAGTCTTGAACTTCATTCAGAACCTCCTTTGCAACTTCTTCACTTCTATCCGCAGCAACAAGAGCATAAATAATGTCTTCTCCCTTATAGGATTCTTCAAACTCTTTATAAGATAATAAACTGATCTGATTTGAAGAAGACACGCTTGATGGAACATCTTTCATAGGGGACAGCACATACTTCACACCATTGTAGATAACGGTGCAAGTGTTTCTTCTCCCATCATGGTAAGCACTCCTATCAAATTGCCAAGGTCTGCCAAGAAGCAAATGGCAAGCATCCATGGGCAACACATCACAATAAATCTCATCTTCATACTTGCCAATGGAAAACTTTACTTTACTCCTTTGTGTCACCATGATTTCTCCACCCTTTTTGAACCAAGAAACTTTGTAAGGCTTTGGATGATGCTCACAAGAAAGTTTCAGCTTTTCTACCATCACCTTTGACACCATATTTTCACAACTTCCCGAAGTCAATCATCAAGATGCACTTCTTTCCATGGGAAAGACAATAGGTTTTGAAAATATTATGCCTCAACCATCTATCATCTTCTTGAACAGTCATGACTCGTTGGATTACAAGGCTTTCTGCATCACAATCACCTTCACAATATTCTACATCCTCATCCTCAGCTTCTTCATCATAGATTGGCTCTTGATTCACATCTCCTTCTTCTTCCAACAAATGCAATTCAGCTTTCTTCTTTGGACATTCATAGGATCTATGCCCAACTTCATTACATCTGAAACATCTATTGGAAAATGAATCTGATTTTCCATGCTCCTTACTCACTCTACTATGTTGTTGAGCTGGCTTTTGAGGTATAGGAGCCAACTTTCTTTCTTTCTCCTTCACCACTTTCAAACTTTCACCTTTTCGGTATGAACTCCATTTCATTTTCTCCTCCGCCTTTTGCGCCTTCTGGTATGCTTCCTCCAAAGAACGAAATGAATGCATCATAAGCTCACCCTTGAGATTATACTTCAGCCCACTGACGTATCTTGCCACCAATTGATTATTGGATTCTTGCAAATTCACACAGCTCATAAGCTTGTAAAATTGCTCCGTATAATCACCAACAGATTGCTCCATTCGTTGATGTAATTGATGGAACTTTTGGTAGAGAGTTTGAGAATAGTCTAAAGGCAGAAACTTCTCATCAAGCTTCACCTTCATCTCAGCCCAGATATTGATTTTTGGAATTCCTCTGCGATCTCTACTTCGTTGATATTGCTGCCACCATATTAGAGCATGACCCTTCAACTTTGTAGCAACGAACTGCACCTTTCTTTCATCTGATAGATCTTTCCATTCAAAGAAAGCTTCTAAAGATGCCATCCAATCACAGTACTCACCTGCATCAAGCTTCCCATCGAAGTCTTGCACATGAACTTGGTTGCTTCGATCATTGTTTTCTAAAGCACGAGCCAAACGTTCCATGGACCATTGAGCAGCAACTCTTGGTTCAACGAAAGAACTAGAAGAAGATGAATGGTCATCTCGGTTATTGTCATCTTCGAAGAAGACATTGCGTGCACTTTCCCAACTCCTATGGCTTCGAGTTGGTGAAGTTTGAAGACGCTGAAAAAGTTCATTCACCATGTTTGTAAGTGTTTGATTTGATTCCCTTAATGCCGCAAGTTCAGCTTGTACATCATCACGCTATATATTTCTTTGACGTCGTGAAGGCATTGTGAAAGGCCAGAAGATACGAAGAAGATAGAAATCTCGAAATTATGAAGAACAAACGGAATTAAATGCACAAAAGAAATTAAATGCACTTTGAAATTCGCTGACTGTTGCCATTCCCGACGTCCAATAGTAAAAACGTCATAACTTTCTCTAGGAATCTTCAAATGATATGAGGTCAAGTGCGTTGAAACTAGAGACGTAGAGCTTTCCAACTATTTATCACACGCTTACTAATGCTTCGTAAATCGTTCCAGAAGAGGTGCAGATCTACCCAAGATGCAAGTGATGCTTTGATACCTCGGCCCAAGATACAAGAGATGCTTTGTTACCTCAGCCCAAGATGCAAGTGTTGTATGCCGAGGTGCAAGGGATGCTCCTGCATCATTTCTTCAATATCATTTATTCTATCTTCTATTCTGTTGTACTAACCGCTGGCTTTACTGAATCATTTGGACTCTCCGTTGTTTGTTAAATATTTCTTTAGTAGATGTTTGAGGTTTATTTTGGTGAGTTCACCAAAGCCATTCAACATGGCTTTGTCACTCTGAGGTGACCTTTCGAGTCTATGTCACATGTGACCTAGATGTCCTGATAGAGGGGCGGGGCCATAGTTGGATTACACCGCACTCTGATAATTACGTCAAAATCTCGGACTTGGATAACACTGATGACGAAGATTAGAGATCTTTAGTTTTATGTTTTCTTAGTTTTTCCGCTGCAGTTTTCTTTTTAGTATGTACATTTTTGTAATACCTCGGTATTAATAAAAGGTCCTTCGTGTGTTTTGCTTAGTATCTTGTTGCTTTGTCAATCTTCCCATAGGCCGTAACCTTAGCTTTAGAGCTGTGTCCATTATTATAAGACAACGCTTGAGGTCTTCACGGTCTGGGCTATTACAATTTGAACACGATTACACAATGTTAATTAGGCAATTTTTCATATTGTAGGTGTTTAAAGAAGAGTTGGAATGGATTTGACACTTTTAAGATGCTAATTTTTAATTCCAGCATTGAATGTGTCGACACATTGAAAACAAGTGTCGACACATTGCATTTGCACCCGAGATAATATTTCCAGACTAAGTTTAATGTGTCAACACATGCAGACTATGTGTCGACATATACTGCGATTTTGCAGAAAAACTAGAACGATGCTAGATCATTTTAAATGGCTCTAAAATGACTTGGGAACCTCTCCAATGGTACAATCAAGCTACTTGAAGACCATTGAAGTCCTAGGGGATATAAATAGAATGAGATGGAGAGAGAAAGAAAAGAATTGCATCATCATTCAAGATTTAGCCTACGAAAAAGAGAAAAAGCTAGATCCAAAGAAATCCTTTGCTGAATCCTTCAAGACCAAAGCTTTCATTGTTAAATCTTGTCCTCTTGTTCATCATTGACGATCTTGCCTCCAAAGAGAAAGAAATTTCTTGAAGAAAAGACAATTCACTTGCAAATATTTTTGCCCCAGCTTCTAAAGAGAGAAAGTGCCTTGAAGAAGAGAGAAGAACGCATCTACCAAGAAGGCCTATACTCCTACCTGCCAAACTTTACATTTCCTTCGAGAATCTTGTCTTCTTACACAATATTAAGCTTTTCACTTGCTGATTTGGCTTAGAGAGCCTTTCTACACTTTTGTGCTTTCCACTTACTTATTTGGCTTAGAGAGCCTTTCTTTATCATTCCTTTGTACCCATTCTTTGTAAAACACTTGAGTGTTGGGTAAACATTTGGTCCTCCTCGTGTGGGTAGAAGAAATCTCTTGGGTTTTGGATTTTTGAAGAGA
The DNA here is from genome assembly GCA_003952965.2 of Morella rubra. Classification (NCBI taxonomy): domain Eukaryota; kingdom Viridiplantae; phylum Streptophyta; class Magnoliopsida; order Fagales; family Myricaceae; genus Morella; species Morella rubra. The sequence continues at coordinate 30,817,119 of CM025850.1, read as the reverse complement.
GTTAAAGCGTGAGCTCAAAAAATGCTTTGTAAAGGTTCCTTGCACCTAGGAAACTAAGGTGTATTTGCTATTTGGAGAATAATGAAGGAAGCCCAAGGAAGTCAATAGCATTGGGGGTGGACGTGCAAGTATTGGTGAACCACCTAAAATTGCGATGTCATCTATCTAACTCTTATCTATTTTATTATTCATTCCATATCCATATTTGTAGTGCTTTATGCTTTATTGTTCTTCATATTAAATAGCATTTAGTATATTCAAATCTACAATTTTATTCGTAGAAAAAAGGTATTTTCCAGATCTGCATTTTTATTTAAAAAAGGGATAAGTTTCTGATAAACCCAATTCACCCCCCTCCTTGGGTTTTTATTTAGACTCACAATTGGTATTAGAGCCGAGGTTTAATATTTTTATTATGACAGCCCTTGTTAGTTCTTCGGTTGCTGAAGGTCAACCACTAACAGACCTCCTTTGTTCAATGGAACGTGCTACAACTATTGGAAAGCTAGGATGAAGATTTATATCCAAGTTGTGGACTATATTATAAATGGTCTAAATCTCTTGGTAAAGAATATACTAATATGAAATAGTGAGAAAGATCCTTAGGTGTCTTCCAAAAGCTTGGGAACCCAAGGTCACCGCCATTCAAGAAGTCAAAGACTTGACAAAACTTTCTTTGGATGAGCTCATGGGATCTCTCATGACACATGAGATGAACCAAGTAAAAGGAGATGAGGATGAAGAAAAAGGAAAAAGAGGCATAGCCTTAAAAGTCTCATGCTCGAGCGACAATGAGTCTTCCGGAGATGATGAGGAAATGACATTGTTCACCAAGAGTTCATACCCCGAGCTTTTAGCATAACATGCTTGTTGTTTGCTTGTGTTTAGCAGTGCATTAGGGCTACTTAGTGACTAAGTGAGATTATTACTACTTGATGGACTGAGTTCAAAACCTTGATTAGGATGTGATTGACAGAGATTTGGAGTTTGCTTGTAACTAGGTTGTTGTTCAGAATGTTGAAAAGCTCGTATTGGATCGATTTAATTTTTTAAGCTAGTAGGCTTTTTTGTCTCGAAAACTGAACCACATGAGTTTTATTCTTTTAATATGTTGGGAGTTCATCCACGAGTTTATGGTTTAAATTTGGAGACTTTTAATTTTTCGGAGGCAAGTAGTTGATTAATCGGGAGCAATTAGGTTGATTTGCGATTATCGGAAGATTAGTGAAACGATTAGCAAAACTTAGCCATTAAGAAAGGAAATTTCGGCTGACCTAGAGAGTGACACATGTAAGGGCTAGATAGCATGATAAATCGAAGCTAGAAGCATAACAAATCAATGCAAAAAGCTCGACCAAAAAGGGTAAGACATAGGTAGCTCAAGGTGTCGACCACCAGTTGACCTAGGCGGCGACTCACCCAAGCTATAGTGAAAATTTTGGCCATAGGCATGCTCAGCAGCTGCTTAGGGTGGTTGGGTGTTGTCGTACGATCGATGTAGCCTTTTGAGTCAAGAACTAGCCTAGACACGTGTCGCGATGTTCAAGCTTGCCTATAAATAGGGGGTGGCCGGCCATTTAAACTTACACCATCTCATCCTAAATTGTCAGTTAAAGCTTGAGATTAGTAGTGAAGTGAAGTAGAAGCAAGAAGGAAGGAATCGATTAAGAGAAGTTTAGTGAAGATCAAGCTCGCTTAGAGGTAAAGTTTAGTTGGTTATCTTATTTCAATTCAAGTTTTCAAGATGGTTATTGTGAATCTCTTGTCTTTATTATTCTAGCATCTCTTGATTTATTAGTGTTTTTCTATTCTTATTGTTCTTGATGTTCTTCGTTCTTGTTCTTGACGAAGAACAAGCTCGTCTTTTCGAAAAAGTATCATTTTCAAAGTTGATTCATTTTCAAGTTGTTTTTCAACTTTGATCCGTTTCTTTTCAAAATTTCTTCCAAAGTTTTTTTCAAAGCTTGAACATATTTCTTTCCTTCTTTCAATACTTTTCATGTCAAAATTAGTATTTTCTCGTGGTGATTAAGCTGGTTTTTAACTGAGAAATCAAAGTGTTATTTTTGTCTTCACAACACTTTGAGAAATGTTTTATAATGCTTGATGATGGAAACGAGTTAACTTGCATATCATAAATGAGATGTATGATTGATATGAGACATGCATACTTAACTTGTACGTTGGAAAGGAATATTTGATGTTCAAGTATGGTTAAGGTGTTGCATATCATGAATGATATGTGGGTTGACATGAGACATGCATACTTAACGTAATACTGTGAAGATGTGACAGTACTGTGCACAAGAGGATGTGTTCACTTGTTGTGACATTCTGGCGTTGATTGGCCTGAGCCATGTTCTACTTTGGGAGTAATTTTACTTGTAACCCGTCACTCTGGCCTAGTGATTCACTCTGGGAGTGAGAGTAGTGGTGATTGAGAAATGGAAAAGATCATTTTAAGAATTGAGTCTTTTCATTTATTCTGTTGAGATTTTATTGTGAACAATTTCTTCAATATCTTTTATTCTATTGCTATTATGTGTACTAAGCTTTACTGAGTCATTTGGACTCACCGTTGTTTGTTAAATATTTCTTTAGCAGATGTCTGAGGTTTATTTAGTGAGTTCACCAAAGCCATTCAACATGGCTTTATCACTCTGGAGTTGACCTTTCGAGTCTATGTCACACGTGACCTAGATGTCCTGATGACATAGGTGGATTGCACTCTGATAATTGTCAAATCTCGACTTGGATAACACTGATGACGAAGATTAGAATCTTTAGTTTTATGTTTTCTTAGTTTTTTCGCTGCAGTTTTCTTTTTAGTATGTACATTATAGAAAGTTGGTCCTCTTTTGTATAGTATTAATAAAAGGTCCTTCATGTGTTTTGCTTAGTATCTTGTTGCTTTGTCGATCTTCCATAGGCCGTAACCTCAGCTTTATAGCTGTGAAGACAACGCTTGAGTCTTAGGCTATTCCAAAGCCCAAGTTAAGTCAGGGAACAAGGTCAGTAGCTGAATATGCTGCTAAGTTTATAGAATGATCTAGATTTGCTTTATATACGATTCCTAGTGAAGTAAGAAATCTCGTAAGTTTGAAAGAGGATTACAGTCCATATTAAGGAAAGAGTCTATTGCCATAAGTTTAAGAATTTTTAAGTTAGTTGATAGAGCCTCGATTGTAGAACGCTTTCAGGAGAGTGCTATTATTAATGAGCAGAATAAGAAACACTCTTTCCAAGAGACTCAATTCCAAGGACAGTCATCAGGAAAGAGAGAGGAGGTAATTATGGAAATAGAGGCAACGGGCAGTGGGATAGAAGGAATGGTCCTAGTGCAGGAATAGTTTGTTTTACTTGTGGAAAGTTAGGTCATTTTGCAAGAAATTGTACAGTGAGGCAAGGATTCCCTCAGAATGGACGTCAAGTTACTAACCCCGGTAACAATCAGAGAGGAAATCCTGGTAATAATCCAATCAACAGAGGGAACTGGACCAGCAAGAGTGTTTGCTCTGAATGTGGAGGAAGCAGAGCAGGATGAGAATGTGGTGACAGGTACTTTTTCCCTTTCTTGTGGATTAGTAACGTGTTGTTTGATACTGGTGCTACACATTCTTTATTTCACAGAATTGCGTAAATAGACTTGGATTGTTGGTAGAACCTTATTTGTTAGACTTGATGTGGTAACTCCGTTGGGGATAAATAGTTTGTGTATAAGATCAAGAAGTTTCCAATGGAAATAGCTGGATGGAGATTGCCTATAGATTTGACAATCCTAGATATGGGTAACTTTGATGTGATTCTGGCATGGATTGGTTATCTGGTTATCATGTAACATTAGATTGTCATGCGAAGGAAGTGAGTTTACTTGTGCCTGGACAAAGAATTCAGTTTAGAAATGCAAGAAAGTGATTCCCAGACCGAGCAAGGAATTTCCTCAGGTACGATTAATATCTGCATTGAAAGCTTGGAAAAGTGTATTAATGGAGCTCAGGCTTTTCTAGTTTGAATTGCTGGAGTTCAGGAAGAGGAAAAGAAGTTAGAAACCATACCAGTGATCTATGAGTACCAAGATGTCTTTCTAGAAGAACTACCCAGATTACCACCGGTAAGAGAAATTGAATTTGAAATTTCATTGGTACCAAATACTGCACCTTTGTCTAAAGCTCCATATAGGATGGCCCCAGCTGAACTAAAGGAACAACTGCAAGATTTATTGCAAAAAGGATATATTAGACCTAGTGCTTCACCTTGGGGAGCTCCAGTATTATTTGTGAAAAAGAAGGATGGCACTATAGAATGTGCATAGACATCGAGAGCTGAATAAGGTTACTATTAGGAATAAGTATCCTTTACCTAGGATTGATGATTTGTTTGATCAATTGAATGGTGCTGAAATATTTTCTAAGATTGATTTAGGTCAGGATATCATCAATTGAGAATCAGGAAGGAGGATATTCCAAAGACAGCTTTTTGTACAGGTATGGCCATTACGAATTCCTGGTAATGCCTTTTGGATTAACAAATGCTCCTACTGCAATTATGGATTTCTTAGAGATTTTATGGATCATTTTGTGGTAGTATTCATTAATGATATATTAATATACTCTAGTAGTAAGGAAGAGCATGAGAATCATTTGAGGTTGGTTTTGCAAAGATTGAGGGATGAACAGTTATATGCTAAGTTCTCGAAATGTGATTTTTGTTAAAGGAAGTAGCATTTCTAGGATGTATTATTTCAAGTGAAGGTATATCAGTTGATTCAGGAAAAGTAGAGGCAATTTATACTTGGCCAAGACCTACTACAGTTCACGATATTAGAAGTTTTCTTAGATTTGCTAGATCTTGTCGTAGATTTGTAGAAGGATTCTAGAAATTGGCATCACCTCCATTGACAAAGAAGAATGCTAAATTTATATGGATGGAGGAATGTGAGCAAAGTTTTCAGAGTTAAAGAAAAGACTGATTACTGCACCTATTTAGCTTTACCTAAGGAATCAGAAGTATATGTTATTTATACCGATGCCTCTAGGTTTAGGAGGAGTATTGATGCAGGAAGGAAAAGTTATTGCATATGCATCACGAAGCTTAAGACATACGAGAAGAATTACCCCACTCATGATTTAGAATTGGTAGCTGTAGTGTTTGCACTAAACTTTGGAGACATTATCTGTATGGAGTTAAGTGTGAAATCTATACAGATCATAAGAGTTTGAAATATTTCTTTACTCAGAAGGAGTTGAATATGAGACTGGTTGGAGTTAATCAAGGACTATGATTGTACCATCAATTATCATCCTGGAAAGGCAAATGTTGTGGCAGATGCCTTGTGTAGGAAGTTTATGGAATGAAAAGAAAGGTGTCAAAAGTTGTCTCTGAATTGGAAAAGGATATGGAAAGGAATGAGATTGAATTACTTTTGGATGAGGAAGTGAAACAATTGAATGCATTGACAATTCAATCTTCATTACAGGATCGGATTAAGGATTCAAGATCCAATAGTGAAAGAACTTGTGGATTCAAAATCAAAGGTAATGATTAAGAATGATGGTACTTTAGAGAAAGGATAGTGGTTCAGACAATAAGGAGATTAAGGAACTAATATTGCAGGAAGATAGGTCAAAGTATTCAATGCATCCAGGTTCCACAAGGATGTACCAAGATTTAAAGCTAAGTTTTGGTGGCCTGGGATGAAAAAGAGATAGCAGAGTTTGTTAGTAGATGTTTGATTTGCCAACAAGTGAAAGCTGAACATCAGAAACCTGCAGGATTGTTACAACCCTTACATCCAGTGTGGAAATGGGATGATATTGCTATGGATTTTGTAGTTGGGTTACCAAGAGCATTGACTGACAAGATGCTATCTGGGATAGATGACAAAATCAGCTCATTTCATTCCTATTAAGGTTAGTTATACTTCTGAGAAATTGGCTGAGTTTACATTAAGGAAATTGTACGACTTCATGGAATACCTAGTTCTATAGGATCACCTCGAGAATTTGGAATGGATTCCAAAAAGCATTAGGTTCAAGTTGAAGTTTAGTACTGTCAAACTGATGGTCAATCAGAAAGAGTCATTCAGATCTTAGAGGATATGTTGAGAGCTTGTATTTTAGAATTCAAGGGATCTTGGATTCAATATTTACCATGGAATTTGCTTATAACAATACATATCAGACCAGTATTCAGATGGCACCATACGAAGATGGACAAAAATGAACAGGATGAAGTAGAGAAAGGCAAATGATTGGATCTGACCTAATCCAAAGGACATGTGAAAAGTAGAACTAATCAAGGACAGTTGAATGGCTCAGAGTAGACAAAAAGTTATGCTGATAATCGTAGACGACCTTCTTGAAGGTGATTCCTATAAAGAGTTAAGAGATTTGGGAAGAAAGGAAAGTTGAGTCCCAGATATGTTGGACCTTTTGAGATACTACGTAAGGTAGGAGTAACAGCTTATCTTAGCCTTACGCCAGAATTGGAAGGAGTTCATGATATTTCATATTTCTATGTTGAGAAAATATGTTCCAGATCCTTCCCATGTGATAGATTATATGCCTTTAAACTAGAAAGAACTTAACCTACCAGGAGCAACCTGTGGCGATATTAGATAGAAAGGATCAAGAGCTGCGTAACAGGAAGATTCCTTTAGTGAAAGTGTTATGGCAGAGTCACGATATCACTGAAGCTTCATGGGAGTTAGAGGCAGACATGGTGACAAGTATCCTCACTTGTTTGACTAACTGGTAGTTTAAATTTTGAGGAAATTATTTTAAGTGGGGGAGTATGTCATACCCCGAGCTTTTAACATCACATGCATATTGTTTATGCTTGTTTGTGATTGGTAGTATTAGGGGATATTAGTGACTAAGAGAGAGTATTTAGTACTTGAGGACTAAGTTTCACCTTGGATTAGGACTTGATTTAGTGAGAGATTAGAGTTTCTTGCAACTAGGTTGTTGTTCAGAATGTTAGGAGCACGTATTGGATCAATTTAATTTTTTAAGCTAGTAGGCATTTTTGTCTCGAAAACAAAGCACATTGATTTTATATTCTTTTAATATGTTGGAGAGTTATCCATGAGTTTATTTTCAAATTTGGAGACTTTTTATTTTTCAGAGGCAAGTAGGTTGAAGTGAAAGCTAAAATTAGGTTGATTTCGATGATTATTGGAAGATTAGTGAAGCTTGATTGAGCGATTTTCAAAGTTCGATTCATTCAAGTTATTTTTGAATTTTCGGCTGCCTTAGGAGTGACACATAAGATGAAATGCTAGATGATGAAACACGCATATCAAATGAATATGGGCAATGAGAATGCATACTTAACACTATGAAGATGTGATAGTACTATGCACAAGAGGATGCGCTCACTTGTTAACATTCTGGACTCTCTATCGTATGCAGAAAGACTCTTTCGAGGATACCGTTATTTCTTCTTTCGGAGTAATGCTTGCAAAAATACGACCATGGTTCTAGCTTTGGGAAGTTAATGCCACCAAAACATGGAGGTTACTTTTAACCGTCACTCTGGCCAAGTGTGAAGAGGAGTGGTGATTGAGAAATGGAAAAGATCAAAATTTTAAGAATTGAGTCTTTTCATTTACCTTCTTTTTCTATTGAGATTTTATTGTGGAACAAATTTCTTCAATATCTTTTATTCTATATGCTATTATGTTGTACTAACTGTTGGCTTTACAGAGTCATTTGGACTCACGTTGTTTGTTAAATATTTCTTTAGCAGATGTCTGAGGTTTATTTAGGTGAGTTCACCAAAGCCATTCAACATGGCTTTATCACTCTAGAGATGACCTTTCGAGTCTATGTCACACGTGACCTAGATGTCCTGATAGAGGGGCAGGGCCATAGGTGGATTACGCCGCACTCTGATAATTACGTCAAATCTCGGACTTGGATAACACTGATGACGAAGATTAGAGATCTTTAGTTTTATGTTTTCTTAGTTTTTTCGCTGCAGTTTTCTTTTTAGTATGTACATTATAGAAAGTTGGTCCTCTTTTGTATACCTTGGTATTAATAAAAGGTCCTTCATGTGTTTTGCTTAGTATCTTGTTGCTTTGTCGATCTTCTCATAGGCCCTAACCTCAGCTTTATAGCTGTGTCCATTACTATAAGACAACGCTTGAGGTCTTCACGGTCTGGGCTATTACACCAAAGCCCAAGAATTTACTACCTTAAGTCAGGGAACAAGGTCAGTAGCTGAATATGCTGCTAAGTTTATAGAATGATCTAGATTTGCTTTATATACGATTCCTAGTGAGAGTAAGAAATCTCGTAAGTTTGAAAGAGGATTACAGTCCTATATTAAGGAAAGAGTCTATTGCCATAAGTTTAAGAATTTTTAGTAGTTAGTTGATAGAGCCTCGATTGTAGAACGATCTTTGCAGGAGAGTGCTATTATTAATGAGCAGAATAAGAAACACTCTTTCCAAGAGAATCAATTCCAAGGACAGTCGTCGGGAAAGAGAGTAGGAGGTAATTATGGAAATAGAGGCAACGGGCAGTGGGATAGAAGGAATGGTCCTAGTGCAGGAGGAATAGTTTGTTTTACTTGTGGAAAGTTAGGTCATTTTGCAAGAAATTGTACAGTGAGGCAAGGATTCCCTCAGAATGGCATGGGAATCAAGTTACTAACCCCGGTAACAATCAAAGAGGAAATCCTGGTAATAATCCAGGTAATCAACAGAGGGAAACTGGACCCAGCAAGAGTGTTTGCTCTGAATGTGGAGGAAGCAGAGCAGGATGAGAATGTGGTGACAGGTACTTTTTCCCTTTCTTGTGGATTAGTAACTGTGTTGTTTGATACTGGTGCTACACATTCTTTTATTTCACAGAATTGCGTAAATAGACTTGGATTGTTGGTAGAACCTTATTTGTTAGACTTGATGTGGTAACTCCGTTGGGGATAAATAGTATGTGTATTGAAAAGATCAAGAAGTTTCCAATGGAAATAGCTGGATGGAGATTGCCTATAGATTTGACAATCCTAGATATGGGTAACTTTGATGTGATTCTTGGCATGGATTGGTTATCTGGTTATCATGTAACATTAGATTGTCATGCGAAGGAAATGAGTTTACTTGTGCCTGGACAAGAGAATTCAGTTCAGAAATGCAAAGAAAGTGATTCCCAGACCGAGCAAGGAATTTCCTCAGGTACGATTAATATCTGCATTGAAAGCTTGGAAAAGTGTGATTAATGGAGCTCAGGCTTTTCTAGTTTGAATTGCTAGAGTTCAGGAAGAGGAAAAGAAGTTAGAAACCATACCAGTGATCTGTGAGTACCAAGATGTCTTTCTAGAAGAACTACCCAGATTACCACCGGTAAGAGAAATTGAATTTGAAATTTCATTGGTACCAAATACTGCACCTTTGTCTAAAGCTCCATATAGGATGGCCCCAGCTGAACTAAAGGAACAACTGCAAGATTTATTGCAAAAAGGATATATTAGACCTAGTGCTTCACCTTGGGGAGCTCCAGTATTATTTGTGAAAAAGAAGGATGGCACTAGTAGAATGTGCATAGACAATCGAGAGCTGAATAAGGTTACTATTAGGAATAAGTATCCTTTACCTAGGATTGATGATTTGTTTGATCAATTGAATGGTGCTGAAATATTTTCTAAGATTGATCTAAGGTCAGGATATCATCAATTGAGAATCAGGAAGGAGGATATACCAAAGACAGCTTTTTGTACTAGGTATGGCCATTACGAATTCCTGGTAATGCCTTTTGGATTAACAAATGCTCCTACTGCAATTATGGATTTCATTTATAGAGTATTTAGAGATTTTATGGATCATTTTGTGGTAGTATTCATTAATGATATATTAATATACTCTAGTAGTAAGGAAGAGCATGAGAATCATTTGAGGTTGGTTTTGCAAAGATTGAGGGATGAACAGTTATATGCTAAGTTCTCGAAATGTGATTTTTGGTTAAAGGAAGTAGCATTTCTAGGATGTATTATTTCAAGTGAAGGTATATCAGTTGATTCAGGAAAAGTAGAGGCAATTTATACTTGGCCAAGACCTACTACAGTTCACGATATTAGAAGTTTTCTTAGATTTGCTAGATATTATCGTAGATTTGTAGAAGGATTCTAGAAATTGGCATCACCTCTGGTAGCATTGACAAAGAAGAATGCTAAATTTATATGGATGGAGGAATGTGAGCAAAATTTTCAGAAGTTAAAGAAAAGACTATTACTGCACCTATTCTAGCTTTACCTAAGGAATCAGAAGGTATATGTTATCTATACCGATGCCTCAAGGAAAGGTTTAGGAGGAGTATTGATGCAGGAAGGGAAAGTTATTGCATATGCATCACGACAGCTTAAAGACATACGAGAAGAATTACCCCACTCATGATTTAGAATTGGTAGCTGTAGTGTTTGCACTAAACTTTGGAGACATTATCTGTATGGAGTTAAGTGTGAAATCTATACAGATTATAAGAGTTTGAAATATTTCTTTACTCAGAAGGAGTTGAATATGAGACAGAGAGATGGTTGGAGTTAATCAAGGACTATGATTGTACCATCAATTATCATCCTGGAAAGGCAAATGTTGTGGCAGATGCCTTGAGTAGGAAGTTTATGGAATGAAAGGAAAGGAGTCAAAAGTTGTCTCTGAATTGGAAAAGGATATGGAAAGGAATGAGATTGAATTACTTTTGGATGAGGAAGTGAAACAATTGAATGCATTGACAATTCAATCTTCATTACAGGATCGGATTAAGGATGGCAAGCTCAAGACCCAATAGTTAAAGAACTTGTGGATTCAAAATCAAAGGTAATGATTAAGAATGATGGACTAGCATACTTTAGAGAAAGGATAGTGGTTCTAGACAAGGAGATTAAGGAACTAATACTGCAGGAAGCTCATAGGTCAAAGTATTCAATGCATCCAGGTTCCACAAGGATGTACCAAGATTTGAAAGCTAAGTTTTGGTGGCCTGGGATGAAAAGAGAGATAGCAGAGTTTGTTAGTAGATGTTTGATTTGTCAACAAGTGAAAGCTGAACATCAGAAACCTGCAGGATTGTTACAACCCTTACAGATCCTAGTATGGAAATGGGATGATATTGCTATGGATTTTGTAGTTGGGTTACCAAGAGCATTGACTGGACAAGATGCTATCTGGGTTGTTATAGACCGCTTGACAAAATCAGCTCATTTCATTCCTATTAAGGTTAGTTATACTTCTGAGAAGTTGGCAGAGTTATACATTAAGGAAATTGTACGACTTCATGGAATACCTAGTTCTATAGTTTCAGATCGAGATATGTGATTTACCTCGAGAATTTGGAATGGATTCCAAAAAGCATTAGGGTCAAGTTGAAGTTTAGTACTGCATTTCATCCTCAAACTGATGGTCAATCAGAAAGAGTCATTCAGATCTTAGAGGATATGTTGAGAGCTTGTATTTTAGAATTCAAGGGATCTTGGATTCAATATTTACCACTGGTGGAATTTGCTTATAACAATACGTATCAGACCAATATTTAGATGGCACCATACGAAGCTCTTATGGACAAAAATACAGAACACCTTTGTTTTGGGATGAAGTAGGAGAAATGGCAAATGATTGGATCTGACCTAATCCAAAGGACATGTGAAAAGGTAGAACTGATCAAGGACAGATTGAAGGTAGCTCAGAGTAGACAAAAGAGTTATGCTGATAATCGTAAACAACTGTTAGAATTTGAAGAAGGGGATAAAGTATTCCTAAAGGTGATTCCTATAAAAAGAGTTAAGAGATTTGGGAAGAAAGGAAAGTTGAGTCCTTGATGTGTTGGATCATTTGAGATACTACGTAAGGTAGGAGTAACAGCTTATTAGTTAGCCTTACAGCCAGAATTGGAAGGAGTACATGATATTTTTCATATTTCTATGTTGAGAAGATATGTTCCAGATCCTTCCCATGTGATAGTTAATATGTTATTACAAATAGCGAAGAACTTAATCTATCAGGAGCAACCTGTGGCGATATTAGATAGAAAGGATCAAGAGCTGCGTAACAGGAAGATTCCTTTAGTGAAAGTGTTTTGGCAGAGTCACGATATCACTGGAAGCATCATGGGAGTTAGAGGCAAATATGCATGACAAGTATCCTCACTTGTTTGACTAACTGGTACGTTTCTTGTGTTATGTTTAAATTCTGAGGACAAAATTGATTTTAAGTGGGGGAGTATGTCATACCCTGAGCTTTTAGCATAACATGCATGTTGTTTGCTTTTGCTTAGCAGTGCATTAGGGGTACTTAGTGACTAAGTGAGATTATTAGTACTTGATGTACTAATTTCAAAACCTTGATTAGGACGTGATTTAGTGAGATTTGGAGTTCGCTTATAACTAGGTTGTTGTTCAGGATGTTGAGGAGCACGTATTGGATCAATTTAATTTTTTAAGCTAGTAGGACGTTTTTGTCTCGAAAATTGAACCACATGATTTTTATTCTTTTAATATGTTGGGAGATTATCCACGAGTTTATGGTTTAAATTTGGAGACTTTTTATTTTTCAGAAGCAATTAGGTTGATTTGTGATCATCGGTTCATTAGTGAAGTGATTAGCAAAACTTAGCCATTAAACAGAGAAATTTCGGCTGCCCTAGAGAGTGACACATATGAGGGCTAGATAGCATGACAAATCGAATCTAGAAGCACGACGAATTGAAGCTAGAAGCATGACCAAAAAGGCTAGGACCTAGGCAGCTCGAGGTGTCGACCATCGGTGAACCTAGGCGGCGACTCACCTCAACTATAGGGTGAATTTTGGCCATAGGCATGCTTAGCAGTTGCTTGGGTAGTTGGGTGTCGTCGCACGGTCGATGTAGCCTTTTGAGTCACCGGCGCTAGCCTAGACATGTGTCGTGGGGTGGCCAGCCATTTACATTTACCCCAGCTCATTTGATAATTGTGAGTTAAATTTGAGATTAGTAGTGAAGTGAAGTAGAAGGAAGAAGGAAGAAATCGCTTAAGAGAAGTTTAGCGAAGATCAAGATCTCTTAGAGCTAAAGTTTAGTTGGTTATCTTTGGTTTCAATTCTTAAAGTTTCAAGATGATTTGTGAATCTCTTGTAATTCTTATTCTAGCTTCTAGTGATGTTGTTTACGTTATTCATGATCTTGATGTTCTTCGTGTTCTTGACGAAGAACAAGCTCGTCATTTCGAAAAAGTATCATTTTCAAAGTTCGATTCATTTTCAAGTTGTTTTCAACTTTGATCGTTTCTTTTTAAAATTTGTACCAAAAGTTATTTTTCAAAGCTTGAACATATTTCTTTCCTTTTGATTTCAATATTTTTTATGTCAAAATTAGTATTTTCTACGTGGTGGTTAAGCCGGTTTTTAACTCAGAAATCAAAGTGTTGCTTTTGTCTTCACAACACTTTCCTTTGAGAAATGTTTTATAATGTCCCTTTGATGGAAACGAGTTAAGGTGTTGCGTATCATAAATGAGATGTATGGGCGTTGATATGAGACATGCATACTTAACTTGTACGTTGGAAAGGAATATTGTGATGTTCAAGTGTGGTTAAGGTGTTGCATATCATGAATGATATATATGGGTGTTGACATGAGACATGCATACTTAACGCATACTGTGAAGACGTGACAGTACTATGCACAAGAGATGTGCTCACTTGCTGTGACATTCTGGCCTCTCCATCGTACGCAGAAAGATCTACTATGAGGATAACGTATTCTACTCTAGGAGTAATGCCGCAAAATACGGGCCATGTTCTACTCTGAGAGTAATGATGCAAAACATGGAGGCTACTTGTAACCCGTCATTCTAGCCAAGTGATTCACTTTAAAGAGTGAGAGGAGTGGTGATTGAAAAATGGAAAAGATCATTTTAAAGAAACTGAGTCTTTTCATTTACTTTCTTATTCTGTTGAGATTTTATTGTTGAACAGGTTTCTTCAATATCTTTTATTGTATTTGCTATTCTGTTGTACTAACCGCTGGCTTTACTGAGTCATTTGGACTCACCTTTGTTTGTTAAATATTTTCTTTAGCAAATGTCTAAGGTTTATTTGGGAAAGTTCACCAAAGCCATTCAACATGGCTTTGTCACTCTGGAATTGACTTTTCGTGTCTATGTCACACGAGACCTAGATGTTCTGGTAGAGGACGAGGACATAGGTGGATCACTCCGCACTCAAATAACTATGTCAATATCTCAAACTTGTATGACACTAACGACGAAGATTAGAATTCTTCGGTTTTATGTTTTCTTAGTTTTTCCGCTGTAGTTTTCTCTTTTTAGTATGTACATTATAGAAAGTTAGTCCTCTATTGTAATACCTCGATTTTAATAAAAAGTCCTTCGTGTGTTTTGCTTAATATCTTGTTGATTTGTCGATCTTCCCATAGGTCATAACCTCAGCTTTATTAGCTGTGTCCGTTACTATAAGATAACGCTTGAGGTCTTCAGGGTTCGGGCTATTACAACCGGGCTAGCGGCGGTGGCTAGCCGTCGGCCAGCCACACCCCTATCCAGGGTGCCTCAAGTGGTGCCCCGGGATAAGATCCCCGGGTCGCCCGCTTGGGCTAACTAGGTAAGGCATCCTTTGCCCTACTCGGCCCAGTTTCATTTAATTTATTTATTAGGCTATGTGTTTTTAAAAGGTTTGGGCTGGGTTTATTTTTAAAACTGTGATAGGCCTGTTTTGTTTTAAAACTGTTTTTGGATTGGTGTGTTTTAAAAAGAAAAATCTACTACGCCGGTTCATGAAAGAGCCCAAGTCGTTTGTTTAAAAAAAAAAAGGAAAATGAAGGGAGAGGGCAAATGCACAAGCTGGGCCTTGTGGGGCCCGCCCCTGGCTGGATAAAATTCGGGGCATGGCAGCTCGTGCGGGACTGACAACCACGGGTTGTACCCAGGCCCGTGGACCCAGCTCAGGTCCAAGTTAGACCCAGCACAGATCGGGTTGGGCCCGAATAATTGGGCCAACAGTCCAACCTTGTTGACCGTTGACCAATGGGATTATTTAGAGGAAACTAATCCCATGACCCCCCATTGTTGGTAAGCGGAATTCTATTTTATTAAGTGTTCAATGAAACTAAAATTGAGGATTTCAATATCTTGATTTTATAGTTTGTTCATTTATTTGTTTAGAAGATAAATGAGGGTGTATGCGTGATGGGGGTGTTGACTAAAATAACGATGCCGACCCATTTCAAAATTACATGTCTCATTTAGATAGTGGTTCCACTTAACTAAATAAACACATACGCTAAAATAGTGAATCTTTTGTTTATTTGGTGGTTAAAAGGAAATCAAGGGTCATGAATATTTACATACATATTGTATGGGACATGAGATGGATTCGTGATAGATAGTTTCTATTTATTTATTTTTACAAGTTGTTGCATGGTTTCTAAAATTCTTGATACCTATTATTGACACTAAATATAAGTGTTATATTTAGGAATGTAAATATTATATTCGAGATTTATTTAATTGATGTATCATAGTGGGAGGTATCATTAGTTGTTTGAAAACCTGAACCTAATGTACTATTATATATACATGTGGATTAACCATATGTGTTTTGCAGATTTCTTATACTTTTTGTGTGATGATTTTATACTAAGCCAAGATATATTTATTAGAAAAGGAAACCTACTGAAGGTATGTGATCAGATAATGGTTTCGACTTCCAAGCACAGAAGCTGTCAAAGTAATATAAGGGTAAATCCCAAGATCGAATTCAAGGGGACAATGGAATTAATGTAAGCATTATATATTATATGTAAGCTATTTTGCAAATAAAGAAGAAAATTCAGTGTTAGTTTTTGTGGTTTATGGTTCATAATTAAAAGAGAAATTAGGAGAAACGAATAACAATGCATTTAAAAATGGACAAATGCAAAAAATTCTAATGATAAAGTGCAGAAAAATAAAGTGATGTTCTAAGAGACAATAAATCAAACACTTCAGATGCATATTTTTTGAATGACTAGTTTGATAATGGATTTACCTATAAGTTCGTCTTCTCTCAACCATTTTCTCATTCCAAGAGATTATGATTGGATAATACAATGATCAGCCCACAATTTTCAGTATAATCTATGATACTCAATAGATTGTATAACAAATTTAAGCAAGAAAGAAAACCATCAAAGTCTTGTTACTAGTTCAAGCATCAATTGTGCCTTTACATCTACAACTA
Organism: Morella rubra; assembly: GCA_003952965.2. Lineage (NCBI taxonomy): Eukaryota > Viridiplantae > Streptophyta > Magnoliopsida > Fagales > Myricaceae > Morella > Morella rubra. The sequence continues at coordinate 30,800,910 of CM025850.1, read as the reverse complement.
ATCAAAAACTAAAACAAACAATTTCAATCCTTTCTAAAAGTAAAATGAAATACAATCTAACAAGTTAATCAGTAAAGCTCCATGGAAAAGAAGAAATCTAACCCAAAACGGTCATGGGTTACTCCTTGAATCTCATGCTTAAAATCTAGCCTATCATCTTTGAAATCAAAACTAGAGAGAACAAATTAAACCCAGAAATATTCATTAGGGAAAAACAAAGAAAAGAGACAGAAGCCTAGCCGAAGAAGACAAGAAGAAAGATAAAAAAGAATCGAGAAAAGATCTGGTCCCCCCTGTGCTTCACGTCCCAACAGTTTTCCCTTTGTGCCATCCTCTCTTGCGTGCCTCTCCTCAATGTCGTCGATCAGCTCTTGGGTGTAACTGCCGAATATGCCTCTCCAGCTCAGCTTTTTAGTTGCTCTTTTTTTTCCTCCAAAAATACCCTGGATTCAGTCTTCAATAAACCAAAACTGCCCGAGGACAGGTGGAGATAATAACTTATCTCCTCTTGATGAGACGTTTTCGACAACACTTATTTTAAGAACTTAGTTGACAAAAATTGCCTTTTCCACTCGGACCAATAGCTCTTCAATGGTGGTTCCACAAATTCTCAAATGACCACCTACACCCTTAACTTAGCAAAGATTTTAAATGTTTCTAAATGTAAAATATCAATTAAGCTCAATTACTAAAATCATATGCATAATTAAGCTCTTAATCCATTTTGCAATAGCTAATTAACACACTTAAACATTTAACTATGCAATTTTGACACTTAATCAGTATACTTATCATTAAAGTCAATTTAATGTATTGTCCATTAAATTGTTTGTATGTCCTTTAGGACACTATATCTCACTTTTGCAATAAGTTGCAAGGGTTTAAGGAAACCCAAAGATTAAGTGAAAGGGAAATAGTGTAGAAGATGAGGATAACTGTAAGTGTTATAGCGACCGCTATTGGTATTATTTATACGAGTCTACAAAAGAATAAAATTTTTTTTTTGGAAAATTATCTTTACATGTACCAAAATTTCGTAGAAAATGTGATTTCATTTTTCAAAAGTTTAAAATGCAAAGAGTTTATTGCTTCTGGTACTAGTATTGATGTTTTGTATACTTTTGGGAAAAAGTTGACTTTATGAATAAATTGATAAAGATGCTGATGTCAATAATGCAACTCTAAAATGAAAGAGGGATGTGATTCCCACTTATATGTGGTATCTAACACTTGGTCATGCTAATCTGGATATGATCAATAGATTAATGTAGGATGGGTCTTTGAACCTTATTAAGGTCGAACTCTACCTAGTTTTTCTTTGCTTTGCATGCAATAAAAGATGACCAAGAATTCTTTTAAAGTAAAAGAAGTTAGAGCTACAGGATTTTTAGAGTTAATGCATTCTGATATATATGTGATACTTTTGATCACATAATCAGAGAATGGTTTTTCCTATTTCATCCCTTTTAGTGATAATTATTCCAGGTATGGTTAATTGTGCCTGATGAAATGCAAGTCTGAATTCTTTAAAAAGTTTATGGAATTTTAGATTGAAGTGGAAAAACAACTGGAAATGAGTATCAAGATACTCAGACATTTAGATAAGTTTCGAACTTATCTTTGAGATATGAACATCACATCTCAGTTAATTCCCTTGCCACACCACGACACAATGGTGTTGTAGAAAAATTATACTGAACTTTATAAGATATTGTCATTGGGAGATAAGCATATGTTTGAATCACTTGTTTATTAGATATTACTTGATATGGTCAAATGAACTAGTAGTGATTATCAGTAGGAATATTATTTTTTAAAAGGAGTACGGCCTTAGTGGAAGCAAAAGCATGACTGTTCTTGATGAAACAGTCAGCTAAGCTAATAGAAGGGCAGATTAGATCAATTGAATATGGATATTACAAAACTTACTGATGAGTCTCAGTAATTCATAACTCAGGATCACTAGATGAGAATCCATTTTAATGAAATGATCAAATAGTTTGATTTTTTCATGAAACATGGATGTATCTTGTGTTGACAAGAAGTCAGTGAGAGTTTAGTATATTTCTAATTCTTTATGTTAGTAATATACTACTCATTGAGAATGACGTCGGGGTGATGTCATCAATGAAAAAGATGGTTCACGAACTATTTTTCAAGTCAAAGACCTTTGGAAGTGTTCCAAGTTCTTGGAATCAAATTGTTTGGAAACCAAGAAAAGAGGTTTTTGGGACTATATTGACAATATTGGCAAGGGATGGTTTTAAGGATGCCAAAGAAAGGTTTTACCTTTAGGCATAATTTCATCTCTCCAAGAAGAGAGAGATAAGGCCATATATTAAGTCATGCAGTCAGCATTATGAGTGAATATTTATTTGACATAGGCCCTTAATGCTGGACAACGATCAAGCATATTCTCAAGTACTTGAGAAGTATTAAACACTATTTCTAGTGTTTGGAGTTGAGAATTTGCAGATGTCCAGGGATATACAAATTCAAGTATATTGATAGTTGATCAATTTTGAATTTGTGTATGAATATTGGGTAAAGGTACATGGTTTGGAGATGTAGTAAATTGGTTACAATTGATATCTCTACCATTAAAAGGTAATTACATAAAAAGTGGATAAATGGGTATGAGATACCTGTATGAATTTTTGTAGTGCAAGTGGGAGATTGTAAGAAATATGCCCTAAAAATCATTATTCTAAATAATTATTATTTAGATCACATGTTTATATTTATTTATTGGGTAATATGTTGTAACATAAGATGTTACATTTATTATTAAGTGACATTGTAGAAAAGTCATGCCATGATTAATGAATCAAAAGCGGGGAGTATGACTTTTCGGTTCCTTGTTCACTTGATGTTTTGTTCTAGACCAAGGTACATATTTATGTACAATAGGTCTACACTCGTTGTGCCTCTATTAAATAGGATGATGGACTCAGTCATTGAGGTAGTGACCTTAAAAACGAGTGAGTGTAATGTAAGAGTACATGCACTGAACGGGATCAAATATGAATACCTTTGGAAGTGATCACTGATGTTGAGAAGGTATTCAACACAATTTGTTTATGTATCCTTAGACCTGAGAGGTTTATGCATATTTGTTTATTGAGTGCTTGTACTCTGAGGAGTCATTTGGTGATGATCTTTCTAGGTCAAATATTTCAGACAACGTTGGGTCTTGTACATGATAAATGAGTTTGTATAAATGCTCAATAAGGAATCCACCAGTCTCTTTATGAGATAGTATATTCAAGTATATCTGTATAGGGTTGGACTAGAAAAAAAATCTCTGGCCAGAGGAATTTTGTGAAAATATTTTTCGAAATTAATATATATATTTATTTATTTGTGAAATTGTTTTGGAAACAATTGAGAGTCCAACGAGTTACAGATTATGAATTTAAAATTATATGAGCTAGGATTTAATCATGATAATATTCCGGTCCTATTAGCTCATATGGAATATAATGTGGTGGAAGGATAAATAAACGAATAATTGTTAGCAAAAGAATTTCACAAATCAATCTCAAACTCTAGGGGTGAATTGTAATATGTTGATGGACATGATTACAATTAGTAGAAGCCTAAAATTCAGAATAAAGAATATAAAGGAGTTAATGGAAAAAAGAGTTTTTCCATGTGATCCTACGGCTGAGATTGAGATCCCTAACGATCCCACGCACTATCACAGTTAGGGTTTTCATTATAAGGATAGCTATGAGATAATCTACCTTAATTGACTAATTATTAGTTTGAGAGTTGGCCATCAAGACTTAGAAAACCCTATACAGTTGTGAGCATGGGAGGAAAGGAGGCAGAACACTTGGGCTGCTATTGTGGAATTCTCAAGATTGTGAGATCGACAAGAACCTGAAGATTATTGAAGAATTCTCAAGATCAACAAAGAGATTTGGTAAGTTAATTTTCCACAGTTGTAACTTTCACTCCTTGCGCTTGGTCTCCTTGAGCATGTAGGTCTTCCATGGGTTGTGGCTTGTACGACTCAGCGAAACCATCCCAAACAGTCTTGGCGGTATCATCTTCCCCAATTCAAGCTCGTATGTCCATAGAGCATGATATTTGGATTGCATGTAAAGCCACAACATTCTTCTTCCTCCATTCCTTGAATTCGATTACATCTTCTGGTTTAGGGGGTTCCCTTGTTTGTTCAATAACATCCCAAAGATCTTGAAACAAATAGTTCTTAATGCAAGCACTCCAAAGCAAGTAATTATCACTTGTAAGAACTTCCAGAACAATTGAGCTTGAGGCCGGAACTTTCGTTGCCATGCTTTATCTGTCAAACTATAATATATGTTAGGTGAAATCGGGAATAGATAAAACTCTATGGAATGTCTTTGAATACGTTTTATATTGATTTCTAATAAAAGGAGCGATATATTATTATTTAAATTATACTTCCATCAACTACGTTGCGTACATGCAAAACAATAACTTGAATATTGCAAGAACAAATTGTAACACCCCGACCCTCTAAATATGCTTAATAATCTTAATTTCCCTTAATGATTTTGATTAGTAAATTTTATTTTGTTAAATTCGGATTTAATTATTTTAATTATTAGTAAATATTCTAAAATACATAGAAATAGTTCTATATATTCAAAAATTATGATAAAAATATCCTCATTCTTGTCTTTTCAAGCTCTTTCATGTCATTACCTATTTTTAATCATGTCAGTGCCCTGATAATTTTCATAAAATATTTTTTGCAAGCAGGAAAAGACAATTTTGCCCTTAAAGCTTGCTTTTAGCTTATTTTCTTCTAGAAAACCTTATTTTCATCCAATCTTTTTGCTTGACATGTTTTATTTCATTATTTTCTTGATCAATAGGATCTAATTGAGTGATGCCATGCCTTGTTTGAATTTTTTTCTTAGAAATTTTATTTTTAATTAGGGTATTGGTCTTGAATTACATTGTTTTATGCAATTGGGCCTAAAAATCATAACTTTTTGGGCCCAGCTCAAGCCCATTCACCTGCCTTGGCCCAGTAATGATCCAGCACCTCCTTTGACCAAGAGAAACCAGTCAAACACATGGTTTTATTTTATAATCATTAGATATCCAAAAACCAGTATCCACATGTTTTATTCTAGGGAGCTGCCGCCCAAGCCAACCTCTGCTGAGCTTATGCTTGCATAGATGTCCTAGGCTAGTGTTAGACAAGATGATTTGTGTCCCTATTAACCCTAGACATCTTAGACCTTAACCCTAGATGAACCCTAGTTAGCAACTAGTATAAATACCCAGCATGTGTGAAGTTTTCCTCACTGATCTGGTCGACAGCCTTAGAGAGAGGGAGAGGGTGCTTGAGAGCTTGAGAAAAAGTTGGAGACTGAAGAGAGAAAGGGAGATTCTAGCCGATTGAAGTTCTAAGGTGATCTTGAAGGAATTTTGAGAAAATCTTGATGTTCATTCGAAATTCCTGTGCTTTGATCTTATTCTGATGATATTTGATGTTTCCATGATGTTTTATGTAGGATTTGTGATTAGTAAAGCTTGAGAAGATTAATCAAGGTAAGGGTTAGTTTTGCATGTTTTTGGTGATTTTAGTATCTTGATGATTTAGGCTATTAACATGCAATTTGTTGATCTGGAACATTTTATTAGGTTCATTATATCCTAGATGAATGATCAATTTGATTTGATGTTGGAAGATTTTGGAGAATTAGAGTAGTTATGGAGATTAGGTCATTTTACTCCTTTTGAAGAAATTATGTTAATTTTTATGAATTTAGTTTGTATGGCTCGGTTTTAGGACTCCTAAGAAGTGTTAGAAACATGTAGGATTGATTTGGTGGAATTATTTACGTGGAAACTTGAAGATATATTTCAGCTTATTTCTTGATAACAGTGTACTTGGGTACATTAATTATATTGTATACGACATTATTTTGATCTGAAATTATGAGATATGAACTTAGGCATCCTTAGGAGCCTCCATTTTTAATTTCGTGATTTTTGGAGTCATAATGAATTTGTTATGAATATTTGAAGTTGCATGCAAAATCTGTATTTTTCTTAAAACGGATCTGTTTGTATGATTTCGAACTGGGCTTGTTTGTATGACTTGTATGTTATTTTCATGAGCTTATTGGCGGGTGTTTTGGCCAAGTTTTGGGCTTGGATGGGGAGGTCCAACCCCTATTTTTAAGGCCCAGATGTTGGACCTCTTTTTATTTCTTTTTCGACTGATCTAGTGGCCCATTATAGCCACTGATCACTTAAGAAAATGGACTTGACAGCAAGCCCAAAGTGCAAGTCCACATTTGACTTGAATTGTTACCTTTGACCTTTGACCTAGGTTTGATTAATGAAGATTAGTTCTCTTAATTTTATAAATTTTGGCAAGATAATTTCAGATTCTTATACTTGGTATTTATTCAAGAAATAAATGCATATTTATAGAGTATTTTGTAAAGAGGACATGGAAAAAGGGAAAGGATATATTCTTGGAGAATATATCGAGTTATAGAGTTTTGGATGACTGGATGTCATATTGCATTTGCATCGAAAATATTAATAGAATGGCCTCCTTTTATTGTAATGTTTATATGGGGGTGACGGTACCGATCACCGGGGAGTGCAACCATCACTACAAGGTAGGATGGCCCCGGAGTAGAAGGCAGTTGGGCCTTTACTTGTGTTCTAGGACAGGGGAATGTCTAGGACTGTCCTAAAGTGCAGGGGAGATTGGAAGCACAACCTTGGCCACTGGGAGTGATACAGACGATTTGTAAGGAAAGGTTGCGATTAATAGGGAAAGAAAAGATAAGTGCATTGCATACCGTATGTTGCATTATTGCCTATATATATGGTAATTATATAGTGCATGACTGTGTGTTGCATCCTGCATCTGCTTACTGTTGGTTCAATGCATGTTATCTCTGTTATAGAATTGATATTGAACATGTACTGTTATTGTCACATGCTCATTCCCCCTTACTAAGTCCTTAAGACTCACCCCTTTCTTTGGTTATTTTTATAAGCCAGATGCCTATCTTCAATTCCTTTGTAACCCATGATATGATCATCCATACCCTTGTCCTCCATGTTTGTGCCCTGGTGACCGACAACATGGAGGTAGCTGTGGACTGTGTGCCCTACCTAATCCCGAAGGATCTACCGCCGAAGTTTCCCAAGGAGAACGGTCCTGTAGGAGAGCACCACCGCCACATAGACTAGGTTGACCTCATCGGCTCCTCTGATGATGAAGATGAAGACTCCTCTTAGATGTTGTTGTTACCTTGTATATTCATTTTATTTACCTGCTTCAGTGTGCTTCGTAAATATTCAAGAACAATAAGGTTAGAGATGTAATTTGTAGGCTGACCTCCGTAGCCTACTGGGCCATAATCCCTAGTCCCTAACCCTAGCTGCTTGGCGTGTTGTTTCTTTTGTTTGTTTTTCTTGCTTTTTAAATGATGTTCCTAAGTATCAGTTCGTTACAATATATAGTAATGACTCGTTTGCGTAATAATTCTTCTACTAACTTAATTTCCGTTTTCTCCTGGTTAAATTCTATATGTAAATTTATTAAGTCTTCCGCTCGTTTGCTCTATAGTTTATAGTTGTCTATAAACATCCCAAGGACTTAACCTCAGTCTTGAGACTCATAGGATAATTATCGTGCCGTAACCTCGCCATATATGCATCTCTGTTACTACAAAGAGAGCTTAGAGGCTAATACGCGTACGGGACGTGACACAAATCATGACGCTAACGTAGCTCTTGCAAAAATATATATTAGATGCATAGTGGAAAAACAAATAGAATTTCAGGGTACCTAGTGTCCTCGAAATCGAATGCTTGAAGTTATTTCAGGTGCTCCAACCATCAAAGTTCCAAAAATTCTTTCTGGTGGTGGAATGTTATATGAGAAAATCACACACATATGCTCAAAGAAGGGAGACAAAATTCTAGAGAGAGAAGCTCTCTACTTTTTGGTGTCTTTGAAATGGAGGGAGGAGGGGCCCTTTATAGCCTCTCCTCATTAACCTTATTGTAAGATATGGCCCCCATCTGTCACCACGCATGACTAGAGTGACTTGTATAGAATCCAGTGTCACCAAGCATGACACTTGCATGACTCATTGTCATGCAAAAGATTCATGTATCACACTTTTATGGTGTGCCCACATGAGTGCCCTCAATTGGTAACACTATCACTTACAAATTCAGATCTGCAGTGGTTGGTCATTGTAATACTTCACGAACTTATCTACGTGATGATCATCATGATCTACAACCCATAAATACATTGGCCAATAATTAAGAATTCATTATAGTCAATAGATTCAGATCAGCATGCAACATCCTGACTTCAAGCAAGCGATTATGTCGGACATGACACAGCTATCAAAGCTTCATTTTTTACTGGTTATTATTTCTTAATATTTGCTTAAGGATATTGGAAATGGAATCTTGTACCGGTAGTTCTTGGAGTTGTGCGATTATGTTGGGACTTGACACAGCTATCAAAGCTTATTTCTTACTGGTTATTATTTTTTACCGCCTCATCAGTGGCCAAGTGAGAAAGCAAACGCCATGGCGTAGTTATCTAGCTATCGACTTTTGACCGGCAAATGCTGTGGACTTTTAGCCGGTAGCAAATGCTTTCTTCCGGACAACAAGCATGTGATTATGTCGGAACTTGACACAGCTATCAAAGCTTCAATTTTTTACTCATTATTACTCTTTAATATTCGGGCCTCTAAACCGGCTATCCATTGGTTAGGTTGCCTCATCAGTGGCCATGCGAGAAAGCAAACGCCATGCGTAGTTATCTAGCTATGCAAGTTGGTATCAACGAGAGGCACTAGAAGAAAAATAGGTTTAGGTGTCAAAAAATTTTGCCACCAAAACCATTCATTTTGTCACCCAATTAGTCACTATAGCCCCTGTTATCATAGACTTTGGGAGTTAACATCTACATTTTGTCACCCAAACTATTCTCATGGTGTTTGACACTGTTCGGACACTGTCATGTTAATGAAAAAATAATTTTTGTCTGGGATCAGGAGTTGTATCACGTGTGCAAACGGTACCTCACTACTAGAAATTTACTTTTTAGTGAAGAAATTCTTGGTAACAAAATGAACTTCATCACTAAAAGTCATTTTTTGTGACATTTTTTTTTTGTCACCAAAAATCAGTTTTTTGTGATGAATTTTGCATTTCGTCACCAAAAGAATTAAAATTTATTAATAACCTTTTTGGTGACAAAACTGATCATCACTAGAAAAAAATGCTTTTAGTGATGAAACATTTCGTCACCATAGCATTCAATTGTTGGAAACAACAATCGATCGCTAATAAAGTTTTTTAAAAAAATGGGTGTGATGAAATGCTCTGCCACAATGAAGAGAGGGCTTTTGTGACGAAATCTTTCTGTCAAAGCACCGATCATTCAACTCTGTTCACCGTTTGATTGTTATTAGGCGATACATCGCCATTTACCTCGATCGATTTGTAAAACCCCTTCCAATCGATCGCTATTGTATACGATCTATTAGTCATGAAGTGACACATGGCACACAACGAGGGACTGTGCGTTTGTTCGTAACCGTCACTTTTTTTGAAAGGTCATTCGATCATTCAAATCCACCGATCGACCATGTAGGCAATTAAAACAACGAATTGAAACTAGCCATGTGTGTTAACTACAACAATCGATCGCTAACACTACCGATCGATCGGTGTCAAATTGACACATGACACACAACGAGCAAAGTTCGTGTCTTTTCGGAACTATCATTTTTTCGAAACGTTGTTCGATCGGCGTTATCGACCGATCAATCATGTTGGCATTTAAAACAACGAATTGGAATAGGCCATGTCTATTAACCGAATCGATCAAAGAGAACATGAAAACATATGGAAGAAGCCGAAGGCCATTTTCAAGTGGACCTAAGAGAGTTATGTAGATTTGCTTGTTGTGTGCTTGTGCTTTAACTGAATCATTTGGTGATGATCTTCACAAATCAAATATTCCAAATAATGTTGGGCCTTATGCATAGTAAGTGAATTTGTATAATTGTTCAATATGAATCCACTAGTCTCTTATTGAGGCAATATATTCATTATGTCGATATATTGTTGGACTTAAATAAAAAAGCCATGCAACTGGTTTTTTGTGAAAAGTGTTTTCACCGTTTTACTTAAATATATATGAGCTAGGGACTTAATTGGTGGTATTCTTCCGGTTCCATTAGCCCATGTGGAATATAGTATGGTGGAAGGATAAATAAGTGTATAATTGTTAGTAAAAAGGATTTAACAAAAACAATCTCATTATCTCAGAGGTCAATTGTGATATGTTAATGGACATGATCACAATTTGTAGAAACCCATAAATTTGGATTACAGAATATAAGGGGTTAATGAAAAAAAGTTTTCATGATAATCCTATGACTGAGATTTGAGATCCCTAAAGATCCCAGGCATGAGCATAGTTAAGTTTTAAGTAAGCCATTATAAATAGCTCAGAATTTCATTTGAGGGTGATGAAATTCATTTTCACGTTTGAGACTTTCTCTCTCTATAAATTATCTTTCCCTAAAACTCTCTCAAGATTTGTGTATGTGGATCTGAAGAAAGCAGAACGCTTACGCTACTCTGATTCAACAATCATTTCAATGCAATCTCACTCTCCAACAATTTGTATAAGAGCTTAGAATTTGTGAAATCTCATAGCTCAAGGTTTGTGTTCTTCACGATCTGTTGAGTTTTAATGCAACTTTGTGCAATTTCTTTTGTTGGAAACTAAATCCGTACACTCTTAAATATGTGTTAATAGTTGCATGTGGGATTCATAGACTTTGGGCGTCAAAATCTACATTTTTTCACCAAAAGTCCATTTTTCGTGACCAATTTCACATTTCGTCAACAAAAATTGACTTTTTGTGACAAAAATTTCGTCACCAAAAGAATTAAAAATATTAATAACATTTTTGGTGACGAAACTGATTGTCACTAGAAAAAAAAGGGTTTTAGTGACGAAACATTTCGTCACCAAAGTGTTCGATGTTGAAAACAGCGATCAATCGCTAATAAAGTTTTTTTTTTAAAAAATGGGCATGACAAAATGTTCTATCACAATGAAAAGAGGACTTTTGTGATGAAATCTTTTTGTCACAGGACCGATCGATCATCTCTGTTTACCATCCGATCATTATTAGGCGATACATCTCCATTTACCCCGATCGATTTGTTAAACCCTTCTGATCGATCGCCATCATATACTATCGATAGGTCATGAAGTAACACATGGCTCACAACGAGGGACTGTGCGTTTGCTTGTAGTCGTCATTTTTTCAAAAGTGAACTAGGCAATTTAAGACTCAATATGGTACAACCCGAACCTAGAGGGGGAGAATAGGTTCTTTTAAATTCTTTTTCTCATCTTTGAATTTACTACACAGTTCACAAGAATATCAGCAAGTTCAAGAACCCAAAATCTTTATCAAGATTTTATATATATGCGAATAACAAGTAAACCAATGAAGCAATGAATCCTTTTTTTCAAAGCTTCAAGATATTTAAGAAAACTATCATTTAACTAAAGAAAATATTAGACAAATCTATATTCAATCTAAATTTAACAATTCAGCAATGAAAATCAATTCAATCACACACACACACACGAAATAGTTACGAAGAGAAACCTCTTGAAGACAAACTTCAAGAAGAAAAACTCTACGGGCTTGTGGTTGGAAAAGTTTCACTAGTATGAGAACTCGAAGTTACACGGTGATCGATTAGACGTACACAAATCCCCTTGCTACTCTAACTCACCGAACTTCTTACCCAAATCTTGAATTTGGATTTGCACTCTTTGAAGGGACTGATACTTGGTCTCCTCCATTCAAATACACTAAAACCTTCACCACTGATCTTGTACGAAGTCTGCCCAGTGAACCTTCACTGCCACTACTACTAGACTAGAGCCACACAAACCATCTCAGGAACCAGCACTTCTAGTAAACCCAAAGACCTAAGCAGGTAAACTTTGTGTGATCAAAAAACCCTGATGGAACTAAAGGATAGGTACAATCTTTCTGGTACACTTTAGTTCGCTTACAGAGTAAACTTAAGAAACAATAATAGAGAGTCTTGGAGAAGATTTTGAGGCTTATTCTCTGAAAATACGAAAGGAACTTTTTTTTGTTCTCAATGACAAAATGGGAGGAAATTATTTTTATATCCTAAGCTTCTGAGGTGGGAATCACCAATGCAGTTAATTTGGCGGCGTTCCTAAAGCAGTTAGAAACGTTCAAGCACTCCAACTTCACATAGCCAAATTGTAGGAAGACTTCCATTAAATTATTGATGCTCCATACACACTCATACGCTGTTGAGAAGCTCGAACCATGTAGTGCTTCAAAGTACTTGAATCTCTTGGAATAAACAAAACACAATTACAACCATGAAGTTATATTGCAACTAAGTACATTTACAGAAAGGTCATTCGATCATTTGATCCACCGAATTCATCAAATCACACCAATATAATAATTACAATTGAATAACCTGTGAACCAAAAATTACAAATCTCCCACTGAGATAAGTAATCTATAGAGGGCATCTCCCTATCTCATAGCACGACTTATATCACATTGTCATAAAAAATAATCAACATTAGCAAGCTTATATCAGAAATGCTATAGAATGTTGTTTAAACTAAGCAGCAACTAAAAATATTGAAACTAGTAATGCTCTAGTTTCAAAACATCAACTAAAGTTTTTAAAAACCATACTCTCAAGTGTTTAAAAAACTTCAAAACTACAAAGAAACATCAAGAAGTTTAAAACTATCTATAAACAAAAATCATATTGTTCAGGACATAAATCATAAAACAACTACATTTCATCAAATTGAAATAAAAACAGTAACACAACCCACCATATCCAATCAACAGCCAACAAAACCATGGCTGAAGACCGCTGCCCAGCCAAAAACCAACGCAACCAATAGACCCACCCAAAGAGACCCCCGCTGTTTTGTGCCAAGAATTAGAGCCGCAAAATGAGTGTCTTTATCCTTTAACTCTACACCGCACATATTCGCCATGCAATCCTAAAGCAGCAGCGACTTTCACTTTCTCCTCACTTCTCTCCAGTCCACATTCAAGCCGCTTAGTAGCACTATAGGAACTATGCACATCTCTGTCAGACCCTCCAAGTGTTCTGTTCTTCTTGTCTTCTCAAACCATATCAGATCCTTATTATGTCCCCCATCTTTTCAGCAGACAGTTCATATTTACTGTTCTAATAAGTGCAAGCTTTATCTATCCATAACGTCTACCAATGCTTTATATCTTACACTGCATGTTTTAAGAAATTTCCTTCAATCTAGATTACTATATAAATGCGCAAGTCAATTTTGTAAAATAGAAGCAAAGCAAATTGTATCAAGATCTCTATATGTGAGATAGACTCTTAAAATCCTCACAACACCATGTCTTAAAGAACAAATTTAGAACTTAAAGGAACCACCCAGATGAGAAATTCTCCGAAATGTGTCAGTCTATATTATCTTATGATCACTTATTCCGCGACTTTTACTTCTTTTTGAGTGACTGTAGTCCTATATACCACAATCTATCTCACGAAAATGTTGAACTTATATAAAGTCTGCTCAACTCTTCATGAGGTATATATCATAATTACTTATTCACTAGCCAAGGTAACTTTCTTGAATTTCAAGCAATCAGACGAATCTAGTCTCATTACTTTGTAGGCGTTAGACCTCAGAGAATATCTAATGTAGAACTCGTCATCACATACTCCTTTTAACACTATATCTGCGTCACAAAAACTTCGCATTAGGTTCCTAAAGATCAATCGCCAACGATCACCACAACATCAAAGTAACTAGTCTATATACTACCACATTTTCTTCTTCAAAAAGATTAAGTGTCCCTAGATAATTCGCTCTCTACTTCTGACAATAAATAGTGTCTAAGTAGAAATACCTTAATTACGTCTAAGTAATCAATGGATAAAGAAAGTTTAGCCCTTGTCAATAGCTTGATCTTTTCTACTCAGAAAGTCCCATTTTCTCGTCAGTTAATATATTTCTCAGCAGTAGAGGTAGTGTCTTAGACGATCGAGCCCGAACTATCAAAATAAGGTAGCTTTTATAACCCCAATTATTCTCCGACACAAATGAGCTGAGGAGTTAAAGGAAGATCAAATCAATTAACCAGTATAACTTGAACAACCTCAAATCTGCACAAGTAAACATCTTCCAACCCAATAACTACTTCAGAGTACATTAAATTTGTGCATGTTTAGAAATAAAAACTCAGAGTGCACCACTTACCTTACACCTCCACCACTTTCAAAGCAACACCAATCCCATAGAAAAATCAATTGAGATGACGACTCTCTCAGCCCTCTATCTCCAATCCTTCCCTCAAGCATAATTATCTAAGTAATTCTCTCTTGAGCATATACAACTGAGGAGCTCGTAATTGTTTCTCCACACGTAGGTGCCTTCTGCTTTCTTACTATTCCATCAAATTACATTATCCTATATACCTAGACACAGCCTGCCGTGCAACAGCCTCTAGCCCTTCCCGAAGAAGCCTCCGAACTGTACCCTGAAATAACCTGGTTGATTCCTTTAAGTATTCGTATGCCTTTCGACAGACTATATGCCCGCAGCGACCCCTCGTATTAGATCTCCCTACCACACGTGTAACCTCTCTTCATGGTCGTAAAAATCATATGTAAAACTGTACGTGTGTGCCCTGTGTATGTACTCGTGCGTGGTGCACTAGTGTTCTGCATAATAGTAGAGGCAACATTGTCAGTCAGCGAAGGTCCGCCCAGTTGCTGTGCGTAGCTCGAGTTGCCAATGTAAAGAATGGCAATCCGTGCACGAGCTCAACCCGTAATGTCGTGAGTTAGGCTTAAGAGACTAGGACTGCCAAGAGTATGTTTGTAACCCTGATCGTCTGCAGACCCATCTCCTACACGCAAAACTATCGTAGTTCTTATGCAATTAACTCTGATAATTGCCATCTAGAATACCACACCAAATCACGCCCTGCTGCAAATTTGTCTTTCGCACCTGTTTTACAGTAGAACTGAAACGTTTCTTCAATAATCGAAAGTGAGATAGTTGCACCTGCGTCTTTAGCTCGATCCGGATATATGACATCCCACACCCGCTCCCCCGATGCAAACTATGAATCCCTTTTAAAACGTGTTTAGTGTTTTAGAAAAAATAAATACCACACCATCTATAACATCCATATATAGTGGTACCCCTATACTATATATATTCACAGTGGGTCTCCAGTATCCACTTAGCTACCATAAAAAGTGAGTGAGCCAAACACACACTCCCTAGTCTAATCTACTTCCCCTAACTTACCGGACTAAGTCCCTCTAGAACTTTTTTCGAATTAGAACTAAGCAGATTTAAGTACATTAGTCGACTAGGCATGAATTCTATTTGTTTATTCTATCATGTCGACTTGCAATTGGCTTCGAACTGCGTGTCCTATTGATCTTGGATAGGCCTGATGAAATGAACATTACATCCAAAATCTCTTTCTTAGAGTGCTTCAACGGACAGTTGTATCATGCTTCACATTTGAGGTAAAGCAAATTTTTGGGATCGGTTGGTCATAATAAGGTAGTGACAGGACTAACAGTGGATAAGTGATTCAAGCATAATTGGCCAAGTAACAAGCTTGAGTTTATCACGTCCATTGTGGACTTTTTAGAT
Organism: Morella rubra; assembly: GCA_003952965.2. Lineage (NCBI taxonomy): Eukaryota > Viridiplantae > Streptophyta > Magnoliopsida > Fagales > Myricaceae > Morella > Morella rubra. Next base: position 30,785,129 of record CM025850.1, on the reverse strand, counting down.
TCACATTCACCCTTGTTAACTTGTTCCCTTGTTTATCAGGGCCATTAATAGTATAGCACCTATTAGGGTGAAAGTAACGAAATCTTAACATCTATGTCACTTTCATGTTCTCCCTCATATCTCAAATACACTCTTGCTAATAACAAAATTTTGAGCAAATACCCCCAAAGGTAAAAATAAATAGGAAGTGAAGAGAAAAAGATGTGTAGACTACTTTTCACAGAAGTGCAGTATCTTACTAACATTGAACATGCCTCATTAATCAAAGAAAGATGCCCTTCAGATTCACTTCCTCCAATGTAGCTGCAAAAAGAGCCCATAATATTGAAGCACATGGCCAAAAAAAAGATCCCACGTTCGATATTTTTACATGGAAGGACAAATATACAGAGGCTCATGCGAATGGTTACTAACATACACTGTACCAAAGCATTTGCCTTTCCAAACTTCATTGTTTATTTTCTCATTTTTCATCTTCTCTATGACTCCATCTCCTAACCCTGCACTTGGCAGCTCAATCCTCCAACCATCTCACTTAGATTTACCACTAGAGTTTAACTTATCCACAACCTGCTTGTTGTACTCACCATGAGCTATTCCCACCAAAATCACATGCTTGTTATTTAAAAATTTATCATTATAGGCAGGTAAATAAAAAACAGTCAGTAATTTCCTATACAACACGAGACACACACACCCAGCACTCACGTAGAAAAACTTTCTGATATATAATATTAAATATCATTACTCTCAAACCCAGATACACTCCCCATGAGCCCTACTGATACTTAACAAGCCTTAAAGTTAAACCACGCCGGCTATAAATCTATCAATAGCGTCGCGACTCTTAAGTTACCCACATGGTGAAAAAAAAACAAAAAACGTAGTTACCTTATTTTTATCCTCCATTATTTAATATATATCAAAATCTCAACACAACTTAATTATATCTCATATCAATTCTTTCTATTTTCATTATCACTATAGTCATATTGCAATGTCATACGAAAGCGGGTACCATAAATCAGAGAAATCACAAGCTGCAGACTTATTGCTTATAACGTTTTCTACACCTACCTTACCCTAACACGTATGTCTAAACCATAAAACTCTCAATACCTTCTAGTCTTTTTCTTGGAGTAATACATATTAATTTGATTGAGTTGTGATGGCGTTTTGTCCAAATACTAGCGCTTCGAGCGCTTATTGAAACAGAAAAATGAGACAAAGGTTTAATCAGCAAAGAGACTTCGTCAACTGACAAGCAATTCTTTTTACGAACATTCACCTCACTATTTTCGAAAAATCTGTGCCTTTAACTTTCAAGTAGTGTACCCCCATTGCCTCGGATCTTCATAATAAAGTGAACTTTTAGATTGTACTGCGAGTTCCACATTACGATTGATCTGTTATCTCGTAACCGTACGCGTCCCTTTCCCCAGTTATATCATACACCGAGCAAAAAACCCAATCTGTATTTGATAAATTATATGCTCACGCGCGACTTATTGTCACTTACTAAAGTACCTCAAGCGTTCCCTCGTGCTTTATAGTAATGAACACACCTAATAAAGCGTCGAGTTACGTTATGTGCCCATTAGGCAAGATCGACAAAGCCAACATGATATTAAAGCCCAAAACACACAAGAACCTTTTATATTTAATACAGGGTAATATTACACTCATTGAGTACTAAACCTATTCTTTATCCAGTGTACCATTTACTTAACAACATGGACATGAAAACCCGCACACGCCGGGATAACCCTTAAGAAAACAATTATAAACCCCGCCTTGGATGTGGTACGCCGTTTCTCAAGGCTCCCTACTCACTTAGCTTCTAATTTCAAGGTCACTCGTACACCCTAAATTCTCTCCGCTCTCAAGCTCCTTCTATCAGACATATCACCATGTTTATTGCTTCAGACGTGCGATGGCCATCTATCCTATCCACCAATCAACTCCCTTCTCGTATAAGCTCTGTAGACATCTTAGGCTCTCGGGGATTGATAGTGCAGAAATTTTAAGTTGATTATGGGGGGCACAAAATGTTGCAATTCCCAGAGCTGACAAACCATGTGAAGGCCCTTGGTAACCGTCCCTTCTCCGCCCCCAAGTGCAATTTCTCAAGACAATCTGCAACTTAAACGCATAAATAAATAGTTCTAAATACACAAGCGAGAGCCGTGCGATGGGGAGTGCCAAATTATAATCACTCTCGAGAGTAAACCATCAATTATAGCAGAACAACAGAGGCAAATTAGGCAGATTACAATAAAAAAATTGGAAGAAAACCGGCGGTGTTTACAACAATGAATGCCTGCACAACAAAGTAAAGAAACGCGTCAATGGAAATCACCCTCAACTTTACCAAAAATCCTATATACTGCATAGTCGCAATTTCACCCACTCCCTCCTACCGGCACGGGAGAATGCGCACCCACACACGGGTTTTTTGATCCACGTGTCGAACCAAGCTCATATGTCATACTAGATGTTCCTCACGAACATTACATCAAGGCTTACAATCTTATAGTCTAGCCCCGAGCAAGAAAGGTTCAATCCAAAAAGTAAAACAACTTAACACACAAGTATAGGAAGAGAAATTCATAAAAGGAGGCACTCCACCAAGAGCGAAAGTGTAAGATACCGAGGCGTGCCACCACCCCACATATAAGATCGGCTACCTAACTTGATTTAGAGCGTCAATTTGAAACGTCAGCCCCCACATTTTCGAACTGCCCCCAGTTTCCACAGTCTGAATTAGGTTCCCCATACTCACACATGCGCGGACGCAGGACTTCCTTAAATCTCCTGTGTTGGAATAGACAAAGACATAGGAGTTGAAAGAATTTCATTACACCTAGCGCAGCGGCATCTCAATCCCCCTCAGTAGAGGACATACTTAAACCAACCGCCGGATGTAGGCACTTTATTCGCGTCATTCTGGACAAAACCGTTAGAAGGACCCCATCCCTCAAGGCTCGACTGATGCTGTATAGTAGACCTAGACACAAAGCTAATATAAACTTGAGGGTTACCCCCGCACCGCGCCAAAGACCGGCGCTCAAAATTTGGGACCCGACGGATATCACAAAAGAAAGGCGACCTACAGCGAAAATAATATTTACACCAAAACAGCACATCGGGGCAGACCCATTTTCTATCACAACGGGCACGACAATTCGTGCGTGCTTTAGCATCCGCCTCGGGTAGTAATCCAAAGGCCAAACAGGCAGGCCAAACGAAAGCACACTCATCCTTACTCCACCAAAGTTACACCCACGATTACACTAACGCCAAAAACCAATAAAATAACCTGCCCAAGCGAAAAAACTATTAGAGCAAAAACATAGAAACTCTGACGAAACAAACTCGTCAATTCTAGAAATCACAACCACCAGCTCATAACCCAAAAAATTCTTCGCTCCTATGGTGCCACCTATATGACAATAGTTATCTAGAGTAAAGCGGAATTGACTGCCCAACCCCAGAACCACGACTCAACGCGTCCCAATCCCAAGGACTCAAGCTAGCACCGGGTCACTAAAAATACGGAAAGTAACCCACAGTCCCCGAGGATGCCTAAAACCAAATATTTAATAGCCCTTGCGGTGGAGACATTCTTCCTAACAACTAAATCGTGCGCGGCTAAGACATAACACTGCTAAAACTGATAAATCATTATTCGGAATCTATCACACACACGTAGCCCACCACAAAACCACGCAACTACCAGTAGATCAACACACCATCATTCGTATAGCAAAAAGTGGAAAGTATTCGAGACACCAAGAGGAATGCAATAAAGATATTGAAGACAGAAAATCAACATTCAACAATAAAAATCTGCAAAAACAATAGAATCCACAGAAAGTAATGAAAAAGACTGACAGATTATACTTCAATCACATCGTATCTTTCAACTATTTCATTTTCCATACAGATCATACCCACTTACTCTGCACAGCTTCAGGAGTCGAGCGCGAAAAAATCCAACAACAACACTCTGCCATGGAACGTGCCAACGGTATACAAGTGCAACCCTCATATGCCTTTACCTCGTCTAATATGCACGCCAAGCTCTTGACATATTTCTGAGGGGCCAGGAGCCACCATTCCGTGAACGCCTCCCCAAGAATTACAAGGAGTAACGCAGTCATGGACCAACCGAACCACAGAACTACCACGAGCTCCAATCTAAACTTTCTACCTAAAAAGCAAACAATCTTTTATCCCAGAAACCGACACAAAACAGAGGAGCCTTAAGATTTGTCCACAACCAATAACAGTGAAACAACCAACATCCTATTCCGTCCACCAATAACGCTCACATCTATTCACAGACGAGTATTATCAACCGATTTATAAGGTCTGTAATGCTCTACGTAAAACCGGCTCATGCCAAAACTCAAATCCAGATTCCTCCATGACTATACCACACCCAACACCAACCTGAAAGACAATCCAGTACCTGAAATTTCACAAATAGAAGGTCCCTTTCCACAGCATCACGGTACAAGAGTTCAACAGTGGTATGCACCACTGTACTTGCCTATCAATACCCAAATGCTATACAGTCCTGCCTCTCACTTCAATTATCACTTAACAACCCCTAAGTCGAGGGTTTCCAATCATCAAGGACATTATACACAAGAGCGCCACCTGTTTCCTCCAGGAGACGGTCTGAAAATTATATAATTAAAGAGGCCACAAAATAACCAACCGAAAGTGAAACCCCGACTGATTCCCGCATTAAATAACAGCTTAAACAACCATGATAGTAACCTTACATTCGTAGAATCATGTGACCAGCACATATGGCTAAGTATTTCATACATTTATAATGGGCGGTTCAGTATTTATGCCCACACACGTGTGCGTCAAAAGGTTTACAACTCGAGCGCATGTTTACAGTATATTGGCCTTCAGAAATTTCGGTTTTCCCACTTCAGTCTCTCTCCTGATCTTGATCGAGCTAAGAAACAACCTAACATCTTGTCTCATCTTCAATTTGAACATCGACTCGCAGACCTTCGGGTTCCACCTAAAATAAAAAAAAGCATGCCGTGGGGTGCGACACTTCCAAGGACCCACTAACGGTTTACCCGATCACCGCGCAAACCTACCCCATCAAATGTCCACATAGACACTACATGGTCTCCAAATGCCACGAACCGGAGTGTGCATAACTTAGACCCCATATCTGAAAGTAGTCTCAAAATAAACTCTCACATGTAAGTCCGACTTACAACATAACGTCCCTCACCCATAACTGGCCCGTATCTTACATAATGAACAAAGAACACAAGACCCACATACAGTAGCCTATAATGGACGTCACAATAGACCCGGGGGGCTCAAATGGCTATGAACATACCTTCTCCATATCCAGAAACACTTTTTAGTAATGGCTTTCCGCCTTACCGCCTTCCCATAAGCTATTTTTTAAATGAGTCGTAAATAATCATATTAAACACCAAAAGCCCGCTATGCGATCGCTTTAACTCGGACGACATAAGGTTGATGCAAATAACGCCTAGCGAGAGCTCAATGACTCTGCCCTCCTTACAATCCCACATGAACAATTTATTTTTAACGGCTCAGCGACTCTAACCCAATCAACACTATATTAGCACGACTTCAACAAGGCAAAGTCGTGTCCCACCCTTATTAGACGGAAGGCGTCTTTCATCCTTTCTATTAGTCTAAACAGCACCTCCCACCAGGTTACGTTCCGTCGAGATAGGCTTTAAAGCCAAAACGTTATCGACTTTGGCCCATTCGAATTGCCATAGGTCCATTACCCCGACTTACACAGCATGGTGGCAAGAGGAGGCCAAGCACAGTGTGTGAATAGCTAACTTCACCAAAAACTAACTCAGATCACTATCCGATGTAGACAAAAGATACATAAGATGACACTCCTTGCCCAATTCTTGCCGCTCAGGAGCTAAACATGGCGCATTGCACATATTTAATCGGTCTTCTGCAAGCAACTCTCCGCGCCAACCCACGAAGTAGACCAGATCTCCTATAGCCAACTCGCTGGTCACCACACCCATCCTGTATCCATATATGAGATGTCCCGCGCCGAAGAAATATGACCACAGAACAAAGTGAACAATCCCCCTCTTCGGCGTGAACAACCCACCACCGCGGTAACATTCATGCCTCGCTCTGTAGTTCAGTACGAGGTCACCTTCCACACCTCTCTCAATCAACATCCCACGGTCGTTGCATTATGCATTTCTATGATATTCGCTAAAGCACCTTAACCATACTAAACAATCAAAAATATAATCCTTACCTACTTTTGCAGACAAACTCTACAAGTATGCATTAGCCTTTTCATATCCCCACACGCTCCCACTATATCTCTCTATTCTATGTATGCAACACATATAACTCCGCTTACTTATTCATATCGAAACATTAGTAAAAAACATTTCTTCACTAGGACCACACGAGTGACTCGTGAAAAGCCCCATTCAGCATTGGAGTTCGTTCGATCCTAGAAATACAACACTCTTGTATATTTTCCTCTTGGCACAAATTGACTTCACAATCACCACTGTAGAAGAATGAACCACCAACTTATAACCATCAAACCAGAAGTATCTCACAATCAGAAAGAATTAAGAAATAATGTTTCCTCAAGTGCTTTTGAAAAAAAAAAACTTTGCCGAAAGAAAATTCGTAAAAAAAATAGATCAAAGTTGAAAAAAAAACTGAAACCGACATACAAACTATTAGAAGAACCATGGTACTTTTTCGAAAGGATGAGCTCATTCTTCGTCAATACTTACAGCCCCAGAAAATTAGACACACAGACACACACATCACATAGAAATAATAGCGAGTTCTTTGGAAAGTACTTGTAATACACCCACATCACATATCTGCTAGAATATTGAATTAAGAAGAAGATTTCCATTAACCAATCATCTTGAAATACTATAACTATTACCAGAACTCGAAATCAAAGTAATAAACAAACTAAACTTTTTTTACACCTCTAGAAGAAGTATTGTCTCTGCATAAGACTTTCTCCAATAACGATTCCTTCATTCTATCCTTCTACTTTCAACTTAACCACACTAAAATCTTCACGTGTAACTCACAATAATCATAATGAGAGCTATTCTTTTAATTACTAATACGGATTAATTACACGGCACCACCCACCCTAGTTTTATAATAGAGCTTTTAGTGTCATCACATCGCGAATCAATTCTAGGCTAGCTCCGGTGACTTCAAAGCTATATCGATCGTCTTTCGACATACCCACACCATCTCCCAAGCAAATGTTGAGAAGCATACATTATGACGGAATATTTTCTCCACTATAGCTTTGGTGAGGATCGTCATTCCTAGGTCCACTGGGTGACGACACCTCGAGCTTCCTATGTCATAGCCTTTTGTGTCGTGCTTTTTGCATTGATTTGTCGTGCTTCTAGCTTTGATTAGTCGTGCTATCTAGTCTTTACGTGTGTCACTCTCTAGGGCAGCCGAGTTTCTCATGTTTAATGGCTAAGTTTTTCTAATTTCTTCCCTAATCTGTTGATGATCTCAAATCAACCTAATTGGTTCTGATTAATCGACCTACTTGCTTCAAAAAAATAAAAAGTCTCCAAATGTTTTTTAAAGCAATCAACATCGGTGCGATAATCAGCGCTAAACAATATAAAAGAAGTAAAATCCATTATGTTCGCACTCTTTCGATACAAAAACATCTACCTAGCTGAAAAAAATCTAAATTATCCAATACGAACCTCACTCACATTCAAACAAGACGCGAAGCATCTAGTTGTGTCATAGCAAACATCCAAATTGAACACTAAAAGTGAAATAGTCATTTAGTGGGAATCAAGTTTTTGAACTAATTACAGTCAAGCTTACTAATCAAGTCTTCACTTTTAGTCACTAAGGTGACCCCGTTTCTAATGCTACTACTAAAACACGAAGGCACAAACAACGAGATGTGAGACACAAAGCTCAGTTTTTAGACTTAAAATTAAGCGTCCGGGGTTCTGCGAGCAGGGAGATAATGAACAATTAAGCTGTATTTCCTTTATATATATAATCAAATTATTTAATAAAATTTCACGTTTTCAATTGATTGCTTGGAGAAGTAACTACTACATTTGGCGGGACGAATACTTTTTTCAAAATTTACACGGGCACAGCACCACCTTGCCATGAACAAGAAATATAACATACGAACACAAAGCCACACCTAAGAAGACAATATTTTTTCGGGAGGCCAGCTGAAAAATAACATTAAGGGGAAAACGGACGGGTTGCAAACACCTTCCAAAATGTATTGTTCTTTATGAATTTAGGAATGTGGTTCCCAGTTCCATTTTCAGCGTTCGACAATGCCCTCTGGTGTATCTACGTCTTCGAGCCCACCATATCCAAGAAAATTTTATGAGAAATGGTCCTATGCAGTTATCCCACCATGATTTAGTAATCACCAAACCCAAAAACGGAATCACATTTGAGCCCCATCCAAAAAATCTTCCAAAGGATTCATCACCACTCTTTCAAGCTGAGAATACGGTCGTCGCTATTTAAACTGAAACTATTGAAGCTGATTACTCCTTGAGCCAAGATGCCTCCTGGTACTAAACGCCGGTTAAGTCCTCGCGATGGGAAGCTACGTTTGCCCAAGGCCACATCTGCAAATGCATTCTATATTTCTTCGTCATGGATTCAGCGCCCTAGCGATTGCCCCACAGTATGAGTAAAGCCTATAGCGTACTTCTTACAAACACTTTTTCAGGCCAAATACGGTACCAATTAGGATACATAGATTGAGACACGCGATTTATTTAGATAGATCGTGGGCTTTCCAGGACAATTGCCATGCAGGCGAGCGTATGCTGTCCACCGAAAGGAGTATTTTGAGGCAGCCTCCGCGTCTTTGAGAAACTTACGATCGTTTTGCTTAATGGAAGCCTTACAAATTTTCCGAATCATAACAATACTCAATCAGGTCCACTTGCGAATCAAGATCATCAAATTAATATAGTATATAATATATATATAATATGGAGCTAAAAATGCCTCACAGAATGTATGATATGCTTCTCTTTGGGAATGGAGAAGATTTCGCTGTCATTCAGCAAATAAACATCACATTAGGAGTACCCTCTACTTACCAACTAGGAAATTCCTCTTTTTCCAATCTAGTTCCACACGTGGCGACTGAGCCCCTTGATTCTGTTGGCTCGTATCCAAACAACCAAGGTCAGTTTCCATCCATATAATCTTCGTTGTTGGCCATGCCATGCTATACTTGGGCTACAGGAGTTTGTTCTTGGGGCGAACAACTTCGGTACAAATTATGTATCTGTTCTGGCGAGAAGAACATCGCCATACCCCGTGGCGGGAATTACATTTATATTGGACTACAACCCTCGAAAAATAAGAAAGAGGTTGGTCCGTGGCCCTTCCATCGCCCCCGGTCCCGTCGGGCACGCCAGTGGGTTGCTGTCCACGGCACGCCATCAGGCGGCCATTGTCCCCCCAAGCCTTCCGATAATATCCGGTCAGTCATTAGTCAGAATCAGGGAAGGAGACAAGTATAAAGGCTTTTCGATGTTGTGTTTTGGGGGAAAAATCAACCAAGCAACCACGTATTTTACCAATTGGGCCCTTGCCCCCCCTTTTTCCAAACCAGCACCTGAAGGATTAATGGTGCCTGGTCGGGAAAGGGACACCCGACATGGGGGTGTCAAGGGCACCCCGCGGGCACCAAGCCAAAGCAATGGAGGGTGTCGAGGCACGGCTCCAAGGGGGCTAGTTGTGAGGAGGGGCAACCCCGTGCCGGCACCAATCCAAGAGATACCCAAATGCCCCGTAGTTTTATTTATTTTAACCCCGGAAAACGTTATGGCGAGCACGCCACAACCAATGGGACGCGCTTGATTCAAGGGACTCGTTAGCCTTACATGAAAAGTCACTAGCACATATTATAGAGAGAAAGAGCAATCTCTTTCGTTCAGTCTATGAGTGTATTTGTTGCCAATGCCATGTATCGTCAAGCGCGGTGCCCACAAGCAGGCAAAATCCAGGCATGCCATGGGGTTGTCAAGAACGGGCTACTCGGCTCTCCCTATGCGGATGAGGTCACATATTTGTATCGAGCCATGCCGCATTTGTGTCGATTCCTTACAAGATGCAACTAATGAAATGGACCTAGAAGTGCCAAAGGACCTCTTACTACGGCTGATACCCGTCACGTTCGGCTAGCCTGAAATAAGAAAGACGCATGCCGTTCTACTTGCTGGTGATTGTATTAGTCACGCTCCTAATTTCTGCAGTACAATAAATAAGATATTGGAAAGAGGCAAATTTCCCAAGAAGCGAAAGCATTGGATGTCATAGAGAGAGCTCTTAGCTTTGCTCCATGTGGTATGCTTGGAATCCATCTTTGATACAGCACTTTCCCACTGGATCTTTGCAACACCTAGGAGCACCCCTTCTTGCATATCCATACAAGACCCGAATAGGTGGGTCGAGGTCCTACGAGGTATCCACTACTCAGAGTATTGATTCTAGTCGTGTAGTGACAAGATCCCGCGACTTTAAATGGCATTTCAACAATATAACTCAAGCGTCGTCATGACAGCATATATTAAACACCACGAGCAAGACCTACTTTACCTTTAAGCGGAGCAAAGGCGCAATGACCACTCATGTACGGAAGTCCCGACGCACGGAGGCAGATCCTAGCCGATGATAGGAACACAAGCTAAACAAAAGAAGGAATTCAATAACCCCATAATATAGGTACCAGTGATACTATATAATAAAAAATAATCAGAATACAAAAAAAACAATAAATAGTAAAGACACAAATAAAGTTACGCATACTCCCACGATACGCTGGTAAACCGCTCATATTAATCGAGGCAATACGCATCTCAATTTGCGTTCGTGCGCCTGTTCTGATCAAAATTCGGCTACGTCCACCCCATGCGACGCGTGGGCACCACTCGAGCCACGGGGAGTAGGGGCCCCACCTGCCTGATAGTAAGTGGGCAAAGTCCTGACGAGACTTCATAGATAAAAGTGCAAAAGGCGGCTATAGCCGCAAGCGTGTCCCCGCGTACCCCTGCCAATCTTCCCAGTCCTTTTATGTCTTTCCTAGCTCATTCTCTTACTACAATTTTTACAACAGGCCATCATTTATTATTCACGCCCACACAAAAGCACACCGAAATGACTCTGATAGGACCTATATGAATCGTTGAATACTTAGACTTCATAAATGGGTACAAGAAATTGTATAGTCCAGCCCGCTGCATAATTAACCGAACCCAGAATTGCACAATACTTCCAAAAATAAATCATTCAAAACCCCAAACTGAATCCCCTTAGACCATAGCTGAGGGCTCCAGAACAAAATTATCTCATCCTCCAGAACAAGTACAGAATCGATATGACCAATACTTCCCCTCTTAATCCACTGAGACCAGAATTCCACAAATGATCATAAGGACTTTGCCAACGCCTTTTTATATAGGGCAACTTGCGTTCTTCGACATGAAAGACTTATCCCACTTTGAGCGTCTCTATATTGATTCACCGTGTATTGCAATCGCCAATGACCTAACATTCCCCTACACAATAGGATCAACTGCGACCGTAGCGCGATCGGTTCCCAATCACACCCCACAAACAATATCTAAATTGGGACGTATGTCCTTCATACTCTCTAGTTGAGTATAAAATTAATAATCTGCGCAATTATTCCGAGCCTTCTGAGACCAATTACCGTAGAAAGTGAGTGTGCGGGATTCTCCCAACCACAACAAAGCTTTTTGATCCTAAGACACTGTTTATTATCATCACTACACTTTGCTTCGTGAGGTCAGAATCCACTCAAGTTTTTCGTGTGAATGGCTTCCTAAGCCGCAGCCCGGTTAATATAAGAGCCACTTCAGCCACGTACTAACCAACCTTCATCGTGTACCAATAATAGACCCAAGTTCTACCACTAAAGATCAGCGTGTATTTTTTCATCCCAATTCGTCTATCACGACTATAAAGAGGATAATATTATTCTGCAATCACATTCGATCCAGAGGAAGACTAATCCACCCTCGGTTGCTTCCCGGCCTCCACTGTCAGCCGACCTAAGGGTACACCTCTTTCTTGCTTGAGCTGGGAAATGTATATAGACTGTCCATTCACTACCTAAACCTAGATGTATTCTTGGTACGAGACGCACCTAATGGCGAGTTTGAGATCCATCCAGTAGCAGGATATTCCTCACACACACCTCTTAGCTACAAACAAATCGACCCCATTCGCGCTACGTGATAATACTACCCGCACGCAAGATATAGAGCATACTGGTCCTTCTTCTTCTCAAAACCAGAGGGGATACTTGATCATCCTAAGTAGACCATAAACGGGCTGAAGGGGCCGCCGGAGTGCGACTCACAAATCGCCTCAGACTGGGCAACGAGGCCAGATCTGCCGCTGGAGGGACCCAATATCGCCAATGTGGTTCAGACTATATGTCAATCGCAGCTATGCAGTTGAACGTCTCAAGACTCCGCCTGGCCTCCGCCCGAGAGATATTAGCCAAGCCAAAACTTTGGCTTTGCTTCGCCTTCCCAATAAATAAGGCACAGCGAACGATGTTTTCTGTACGACTTGAGTGAGAGTCCGGCAGAACTCTATGAACGAAATTGTGCACATGCTTAATAGAGTGCCGAGTAAATTGAGAAATACAAGGTAGAAGGCTTTATATTTATCGAGTAGCTGATTCTCTAGCCCACCCCAATAGCAACACCTTAGCGCAAATTCAAGCAATTTTTGAATGGCATAATGGTAAACGCAGGGATATTTTCATTTTCGCCATCAACTCTGACATTA
>CM025850.1:30740609-30771232 GCA_003952965.2 Morella rubra | reverse complement strand
AATAAATATTTACGCCAATCGTTCATAGCTTTGCCTGCTGATCGTTGGAGGGACTTTGCATGGGGTTGTAAATAACCCCAATAATTCGGCCACGGCTTGTGTAATTGTGTAGATAAGTGAGTCACTCCTGTTTCCGTAAGATACTGCGCTGCATTTTCGATATTTCTGTGGTTGTTATGACTAGTTTTGTTTTTTTTTTTCGGTTTTTTTATGGTTTTGTTTTTTTTGACTATTGCGGCTTTTTGTTCTACTGTAACGATGCTTTTTTTTTGTTTGTTTTTTTATTCATTTGTCAAATAAAAAATAAAATAAAATAAAAAAGCCCGGTTTCCCGGGGGGTCTTGACAGGATCGCCCAGTGGAGACCTCGGCCTGGACTACCTGGAGGGCGAAGACGAGGGGCAAGAAGCAGCGCCAGTGAAAGAGCTGTACGACCCGGATCTGGGTAGCCGACCAGACCGATCAGCAGAAAAAGCTGACCGAGCAGAGCAACCTTGGCAGACCGACCAATCAGAACAGGCTGACCGACCAGGCAGCCCATCGATCGACCTACCAGGACAGCCCAGAGAGTCGGGTTGATACTACCAAGCGAGTTGGATGCCAATAATAATCAAGGCTTAGTCCACCAGGACCAGTCAAGACCCGATCAGGCAAGCGGCAGCGCACCACGTTATTTATGGAAAAGGCGACTGGTTTCTTCGAAGTACGATGCAGTCAATCTTCTAGATTCGGACGTCTCCGAAAGTCTAGAATATTATCTTTTCCTTTTTTAGTTCGGTTTATTTAGGCATGTTATATCAAATCTACTTGATCAATGGGATTGACTCCTAAAGATCGGTGATTTGATTTAGATTTGAGTCCATTAGGGTTTGTAAGCACCTAAGGATGTCTATATAAACACCCTTAGGTGCATTAGTGTGAGATATCTAGAGAATATCAAGAATAGTTGAGTGCTTTTGGAGTGTTTTGGCCATGCATAGGCACATATATGCTAAGTCGGTGTCAGGGCTAATAACCTTGCTTGGGATTCATTCTAGGGCTACTTGGGTAACCCGGGAGGTCTTGGGCTAATTAACCCTTGATCGGGATTGTTCTTGTTCTTGTGGTTCGAAGGACTGATAATCCTTAGACCACGTTCCTTTTATTATAACAGTGAGGTATTTTTCATTCTCAGAGTGTTACATCCTATTTATTTCGCTCGTGTGTTATTTTCACTAGTCGGGAGGATCGCGTGGTATTGGAGTATATTGGGTACCACTGGTCGGGAGGATCGTGTGGTATTGCAGTGGCTCAGCTACGCGGGGGGGAAAGTTGGTGCTTGTTTTGGGTTCCTTGACCGGGGACCCTAACAATTTGGTGCTTTCATTGAAAGGTGATTTACGGGGAGGTAAACACGAGCAAGGGGGTTCGATCTTTCCATTGGGAGAGAACCCAAGGTCGGACGTATTGTCCAAAAAAGTTGTTCGTGACAAGTCTGTGATCGGGAGGGGTTCGATCTTTCTTGGGCGAGAGAACCCGAGGTCGGACGTATTTCCGCAACCATATTCCATTGGAGGCCGGGATGAAGTGACGATGCTCTTGAACCCGGATCAAGTGAGATTCCGTACCACTGAATTTAGCAACTCCCGGGTCCAAGTAGCGCGTAGACTCCGTTTGTTTACTCCATTCTTTTTGTTCTTGCGAATTGGGTTCTTGCGAATAGTTTGGTAAGTAGGTTTGTGAATATGGGTTCATAGCTTGGTAGTTTTGTCAATAACTAAGCCTCATTTTTTGAACACCTCCAGCCCTTGATCAGATTGTCTAGAAAGTCTCTTCATAGCAATGTTCATTCCCGACCAAGATACCATGCAGAAACCAATCCATACATGTCTCTTCACCCCAAATGGATCAAGTCCTCATTTATCGATTTGAACTTCCTATTTCCATATTTATGCTCTATTGAGAAATAAAAGGAAAAGGAATAGTCTTGGGAAGTCATCTGTTTCATGGAATTACCTTGTAAACAGGCCCGAAACCACCCTTCCAACTTATTTTCTTCAGAGAAATTATTTACGTTGCTATTGTTATGCAAGAAAAACTGAGCTGTGGCAGTTCTTCATCCTTCATTCCTCACTATTTGTCCTGACGTTTTATGTAATGCAACTCCTGCTACATTAGATCCTATTTGAAACTGGAACTGCTCCAGAATCCTTCTCATGCGGTCTTGGTTCCATGCTTTTTGAGGAAAAGGGGGGAAGAAACACAAAAAGAATTCAATTTACTTGACAGTAGCACAATCTCAACTCTGCAACGACATAGCATAAATGGGGTACCTCTTGAACCATAATTTCTCCATCTTAAGAAACAAATAGAATATGAGTACCACAAAAACTAGGAATTATGACTAACCACATCTTCCTGCTGTTCTGTTCACCTGAAAAGAGATTCAAACATCTCAGTTATGCACAGACAATAATATATAGTGGGTTCTTGCGAATTGCTTGCTGGTACTGTGGTTTAAACTAGAAGAAGAGGTGTTCCAGCAAATGTTCCAACACCACAGCACTGATCATAGCTGACTGCTCCCGGGTGAAAGTGAGTGTCTCGAATTGATAAGCTGCAATGTAATCTAGAAAGACTTCACTTAGCTATTTGTAATGTAGAGCCCATTATGATGGTTAGTACCACAGAAACTAGTGGAGATGACTAACCAGTCTCTGCTGTTGCCTGAAAAGAGATTCAAACATCTCAGTTATGGTTTAAGAGTTCCCTGAATTCTAATGAGCATGGTTTATGTACAGGGTTATTTCTTAAGATCCAAATCATCGGGCCATAATTCAATGTCTGTCTCGAAGGTATACTTTAAGTTTCAGTTATGATATTTCTCATAATATTATCAAGTCCAGCTGTTGTAATTTTTGTGATGTTTACACCATTTGCCTTTCGATGTTAATTTGATGTTGCTCTTTTGTACTATTAGTTGAGTTGGATTTTGTTTTCTGACGCTCTGGGCATTAAATGTTCACATTTGTTCAAATTTGGTTGTTTTGATGCTACTGTCTTTGTCAATTTTTGTTGTTTATGATATTTTCATATAGCATACGCTGGGCATGCGGACTGTTTGGAGCCCCGAGGATGTCTAATATCTCCTTATGAACTTTATAGAGGAGAAGAATAAAAACAATATAGTTGGCACAAAGTTACAGACAAGTTGATGTGGGACCACCAGTAATAACCCAAATGGCTCGCACACCGACCAGTAGTGGTCACTGCGCACTCCTCAAGAACATGGCAAGCGTCCGTTGATATGCTCTGCTCCGAGCCGTCGGAAGAAGAAAAAATTGAGAGTGAGATGTCCGACTGTGTTAGGGCTACGACTGACTATTGCAAAGCCTATCCAGACCGACCGATCAGAAAAGGCTGACGGAGCAGAGCAACCTAAGCAGACCGACCAATCAGAACAGGCTGACCGACCAGAGCAGCACAGACGTGCTGACCGACCATGAGCCCAGCGATATTTATGCTAGCAGGTCGACCAGTCAGTCGCAGACCGACTAGGACCAGCTCAAGACCCGATCAGAGCGAAGCGGCAGCGTGACCACGTTATTTATGGAAAGATCTTTGGTGATTGGTTTCCTTCCGTGAAGCGATACGTTGCAGTGAATCTTCTAGATTCGGATGTTGGCTTATTTTTGGCAAAACTCTCTTTGGTAATATTGCAACAATTGATTCGGTTTATATCGGAATATTTGGTCCCATGTCGACCAGGCCATTGCCTTGACACATGTACTCGTGAAGGCGTTTGAACACCCAATTTACGTAGCATGTTTTGCAGAGATCTTTCTTCTGGCCTTTTTCTCCCTTGATCCTCCATGAAAGGTGGGTTA
This sequence comes from Morella rubra, assembly GCA_003952965.2. NCBI lineage: Eukaryota > Viridiplantae > Streptophyta > Magnoliopsida > Fagales > Myricaceae > Morella > Morella rubra. The sequence goes on along the minus strand of CM025850.1, from coordinate 30,767,367 downwards.
TAGCCGTCTGGGCAAAGGATATAATTGTCCACGCGGAAAATCAAACCGCCGTACCCAATGTGGTGTGTCAGCCACCCCCGCATGATGTTTGTTAGCGTCCGCATTCCTTTTCTCCCGAGCTGCATTCGCAAATGCCAGATCATATTTCGAGCTTGCATGCGGAATGTCTCTTCTTTAGCAGCATGGTATAGGATGGCCAAGAAGATGCGTGCTGATTTGTGTCCTTCTGAAGCTGATGCCCTCAGTTTGTCGATGGACATGAAGGTCACTCCTTCTCGGAGGTGTCGGGCCGCTTCTTTCAAAATAAATGAAAGTCGCTTAGGAAATATTATAAGACAGTTATGATCCTACGGAACGAAGGGGGGGTTTTATGGGACCCAACGCTTGGAACTATTATAGGCGCAGATGATGGCTGGTGGGATACTATGGTGCAGGTACGTTTCCGTTTGCTTTTTAATCTTTTCATTCATTGACGTTCATTTTTTTTGCTTTCTCACTCATCATTTAGTTATTTTCTAATAACTCGGGTTAAGGTTCGGGGACCAAAGTTTAGGGATTAGTGTTCAGGGCTCAGGGTTCAAGGTCTAGTGTTAGGGTTTCAGGGTTCAGGGTCTACGGTGGAGGGTTTAGGGTCTAGGGTTGACAGTTCAGGGTCTAGGGTTTGGGGTTCAGGGTCTCTCTGATCGAAGTAGCTTGGAGAAGAAGCAAAATAAAAAACTGGGTGGGAAGAGTATTCTGAGGGAGATAGTGAAACGGTGAGTTTTGCTCACCGTTACGTTTTAACGCCCCATCCCAACTTTTCTTCATTCATTAATGCGATGTCACACATCCAGCAGCCTGTTAGGACCGACAGTCCCAGAAGGGGACAGTGGGCAATCGCTTGCTCCCCGCGCGAGCTCCTGCGCGGGTGAGCCTGTTGCCCACAGCCTTGACCGGTCCAACAGCCTCAAGGCCTGGCCAGGCCAACAGCCACATGGCCGGGGGGTCTGGGAACATAAATGGGGGACATACATGGTACAACAACCAGCAAAATATGATGTACATTAGACGCAACAAAATATGATGTACATTAAACATTGAGTTCCAGTTTGCACAAATATTCATTCAACATCCAGCAAGTAATCACATTGTCAGACATGGTACAACAACCATTGAAGTGTATTGGCTCAAAAAACTGATGCAGTCTCAAAAAAACATCCCTATAAGCTTGTACGGCTTTCTTGAATAATTTAAGACACCTTTCCCCTTTTTCCTTCGGTCTCGGTCTCTTCTTCCTTTGTTCACAAGAGTTTTACGTCACTCTCCCTCCCATTCTCTTTAGGTTAGTGGTTATGTGTAAGACACGTGGAAAGATAGAATGAAGAGTAAGGTCGGGCATACAGGGCTCAGCGCACCCGGAGTCCAGGGCTCAACACACCGGGGTCCAGGGCTCAGTCACTCAGATGCCCCGGTCAATCACCACTCAGCCACCCCGGGCAATCACTACTCTTATGGACTCACCACTCTTGCCTTTTTCCACTCGGTAATTCTCTTGCAGTTCTTTTGAAACTAAACAAACAACTCTAAGAATTTCCAGCAACAATTCACCAAGAACTCATCACGGGAATTCAGGAAAAGCAAGCATACAAGGAATACGATTGATTAGAAATTGGAAGCACAGAATAGCAAAAATGTTTGCTACGAGAAAACAAAATATTGCTTGCCCGAGGTAAGGTGATTTTCGTACTAACTGGAACCACTGTATGGAAGCAACAGAATTTGTTTTGTCGGACTTTTCTGTATTTTATTTTTCCGACTCTTTTTTTTTTTTTTTGAACAGCAACTTTCTTTTGATAGCAAAGGATGTATAAGAACAGTGAAGGGAAGGGGTGCAGAGGGGTAGATATGTGAATGACTAGAGAAGAACAAAGAAACGAAAATTAAAAAGGATAAGCCAACCTGAACTAGATAACCGTGCTCTGATACCACATAATGTGAACCTCGCCAAGAATAACGAGACCCAACAACGAATAGGGAACCCAAGATCGTTCTAGGACAGATCCGAATGGAACCTCGACCCTTTGTTTATAAGAAACAAGAACCTCGGTATAAGGAAGACGCCACAGACGGGGGTGGAATTCCGTTTGATAAGTCAGGGTGAACGCCACGGGAAATCCCGATAAGTTCGAATAGTTCTTCAAAGAACCAAAGAGAATCACAAGACCTCTCAAATAATATTAATCTCAAAGTTGTTCCCTTCTACACGCCCCTATAAGTAGACTTGGAACATCCCTCCAAGAATAGGAAACTAATTCAAACATTGAAATAAATAAATTAAAAAGGTTTGTAAAATTCGGCTGCTGGAAATCCGGGTTTTGAAAGGAAATAAGCATTCCTAAAAATAATTCGGCTAAGAATAAGGAATGGCGCGCATTTGAAAATGATAGTCAGATCCGGACTTCGCCTGATACGTACGCCTTGGTTCCCGCTAATTGTAAATGCCCGAGCTTTAAAATGTAGATGCCGGTGTGCAAGTAGTTCGGCCCGAAGTGCGCCCGAGGTGTAGGGTTCCTCGGCCTTGGTATGTGCAGTGCAAAAATGGCGACCATATTTAGTGGGGCAGACTTAAAGGTGTATGTGCAGGTGTAGGGTTCCTCTGCTGATGCCTTATCTCGTCGGGATGAAGTGGAAAACTGTCCTACCCTATCAGCTATTTCATTTCCGAATATAACATGGCTGAAAGACTTAAAGGCTACCTACTTAACTGATCCTGAGATGAGGGAATTAATTTCCAAGGTACAGAATGGAGAGGGTACAGATCCTCATTTTTCAGTGAGGGGAGACCTACTGTTGAGGAAGGGGCGGCTCTACTTGGGAAGGTCAACTCAGTTTAAGGACCAAGTGCTACAATACATCCATAACAGTCCTTCGGCAGGACACACAGGTTACCATAAAACATTACAAAGAGCCAAGGCAGATTTCTATTGGCCAGGTATGAAAAAAGATATTCGCATGCATGTCAAAGAGTGTGATATTTGCCAAAGAAATAAGACTGCCTGCTGGATTATTGCAAAGTCTACCAATTCCTACCCAGGGATGGTCTGACATATCCATGGACTTCATTGAGGGTCTCCCTATGTCTCGAGGTAAATTTGTAATTTTTGTGGTAGTGGATAGGTTTTCCAAATATGCACACTTCATAGGGACTGCTCACCCCTATACAGCTCACTCAATAGCTCAATTATTCATCGACCGTGTTTTTAAACTACATGGCATGCTGGTTAGTATTGTTTCTGACCAAGACCCAGTCTTTTTGAGCAACTTTTGGCAAGAGCTCTTCAAACTCTAGGGGATAGTGTTGGCTCACAGCTCAGCTTACCATCCCCAAAGTGATGGTCAGACAGAAATTGTAAACACAATTCGTGGAACTCCTCAAACACAATTTGCAGGCTGCTCAAGAGAGATCCAAACATCAGTATGATCGAAGACACATAGAGAGACATTTTTTGGTGGGTGACTGGGTGTACCTAAGGTTGCAGCCTTATCGGCAGAAGACACTGGCCTTTCGAAAAAGCCTCAAGCCTCAAGCATTCAGTGTTCACGTTTCTGGGTTGAGGGTTGAGGGTTATGGTTTATGGGTTCAGGGATTAGGGATCAGGGTTCAAGGGATAGGGTTCTTGGATCAGGGTTTAGGGTTCATGGTTTAGGGTTTAGGGGTTTGGGGGTTAGGGGTGTAAGGTTTTAGGGTTTAGGGTTTAGGGTTTTTGAGGGTTTTGGGTTTAGGGTTTCGGGTTTAGGGTTAGGGTTTGGGTTTTGGGTTTGGGGTTTAGGGTTAGGGTTTTGGGTTTAGGGTTTGGGGTTTAGGGTTTAGGATTTAGAGTCTAGGGTTCAGGGTTTAGGTTATAGTGTCTTGGGTTTTTGGGTTCGTGGTTCGAGGTGCAGGGTTAAGGCTTTAGCGTTGAGGTTTCTGCGTTCAAGGTTCAGGGTTCAGGCTCTAGGGTTTATTGTTTCAACTTCGGGCTTCAGGATTCAGGTTTCAGGGTTCAAGTTTTAGGATTCTGCGTTCAAGGTTCAGGGTTGAGGTTTCAGGTTTCAGGTTCCAGGGTTCTGGGTTAAGGTTTCTACGTTTTGGGTTCAGGGTTAATGGTTCAGGAGTTAGTGCTCAGGATTCAGGAATAATGATTCAAGGATGAGGGTTCGTGGTCTAGGGTTTAGGATTTAGGGTTCACGGTTCAGGCTTTAGGGTTCACGATTTCGGTTTCAGGTTCTAGGGTTCAGGGTTGAGGTTTCTGTGTTCGGGGCTCAGGGTTCAGGGTTTCGGTTTCTGCGTTTAAGGTTCAGGTTTAATTGTTCAGGGTTTGGGGTTTGGGGTTCAGGGTTCAGGCTCTAGGGTCTAGGGTTCAGAATTTAGGTTTCGGGGTTTAGGGTTCTGTGTTCGTGATTCAGTGTCAAGCTTCATGGTTCGGGGTTCAGGGTCTAGGGATAAGGGTTTAGGGTCTAGGGCTTGTGGTTCTTGGTCCAGGGATTAAGATTCAGGGACTAGGGTTCAGGGTTCGTGGTCTAGGGTCTAGGTTCGGGGTTAAGGTGTCAGGGTTCAGTGTTCAACGTTCAGGGATCAAAGGTGAGGGTTCAGGGTTGAGTGTGACCATATACCGAAGATCCTAAAAACTAGAACCCAAACCTTGAGCCTTGATCCCCGAACCCTTCACCCCGATCCTTGAACCCTGAACACTGAACCCTGAACCCCGAACCTTGAACCCTGAACGTTGAACACTGAACCCTGACACCTTAACCCCCTTGCTCGTGTTTACCTCCCGTAATCACCTTTCAATGAAAGCACCAAATTGTTAAGGTCCCCGGTCAAGGAACCCAAAACAAGCACCAACTTTCCCCCCCGCGTAGCTGAGCCACTGCAATACCACACGATCCTCCCGACCAGTGGTACCCAATATACTCCAATACCACGCGATCCTCCCGACTAGTGAAAATAACACACGAGCGAAATAAATAGGATGTGACACTCTGAGAATGAAAAATACCTCACTGTTATAATAAAAGGAACGTGGTCTACGGATTATCAGTCCTTCGAACCACAAGAACAAGAACAATCCCGATCAAGGGTTGGTTAGCCCAAGAAAGGGTACCCAAACTAGGTTATTAGCCTAAAATGAATCCCAAGTAACAAGGTTATTAGCCCTGAAACCGACTTAGCATATATGTGCCTATGCTCGGCCAAAACACTCAACAAAAGCTCTCAGGCTCTCGTAAACTCTCAGGCTTATCATAGAGAGCGCGGGGAGTTTGTGACATGTTAGGGGAACATGAGGAACGCGAAAAAGGAGGTATATATGCTGAGTGAATTGACTAGTCAGGCTCTAGGATCCTTGATTCATCCGGTCTTTAGTGGTTTTAGAAACAACCCACCAAGCGTATAAGTTGTTGGACCTGCCTATTTCGGCTAGGGCTGTTCAACCCCGGTGTAGGTGCCGGTTTTTAACCGGTTTTTAAATAATTACCACCTACACCTACACCGTTAAGGGCAAAAACCGGCCCTTAGCGGTGGCGGTTTCCAGTTATCCTACATTCATATTGGGCCATTTTTTTAGCATTTTATACACTTGGTCCAATGTATTTTTTTTTCTTTTTTCTTTTGGTCCATTAATCACATATCATTAAAATCTAAACTAATGAAATCCAAAATCAATAAAATTAAACATCATCTTAAAAATAAGATAAGAATTTAAAGTTCAAACTAATAAAATCTAAAATCAATAAACTTAGAGAACATCACAACGAGATGAGAATGTAAAGTCTCAACCAATAAAATAAAAAACAATAATCTTAGAAGAAGTAATTGTAAGAACATCGTAAAGATGGGTAACTCCTTCAAACTTTCCCTACTACCTTTGTAACTCTCACTTTGTCTGCCAATTGTAATGGGTAACTCTTAGGGTGCAAAACAATGATAGTTAAATCACTACAAGTTATAATTTATAAAAATAAAAATATTATTCAAACTAATAAACTAACAAAAACAGAAATAAAATTACCCGAGTCAATCGTATAAGTTTGTGGATCTTCTGTCATATCAGAAGTCATGTCGTCCTCCTCCACGATAGGATCACATCTCATCCAATTTTGAGCACAAATGAGACCTTCTGCAGTTTTTGGGGCCAATGAACTCCGAAAAGGATCCAATATCCGACCTCCAGTGCTAAATACTGACTCAGAAGGTACAGTAGTAATAGGAATTGCCAACACGTCTCGAGCTATGCGGGCAAGGATAGGATACTTATGAGAGTTAACGTTCCACCAAAGCAAAATTTTAAATGAAGGAGCCTTTGATTCAACTGACTCTGATAAATATCTCTCCACCTCAGATTTGGGGTCTGAAATTTGGCTAGCAGCCCTTACAAGATCAAACTCATCCCACTCCTCATTATCCCCATAGTCACACTATCACTGTCATCCACCTCCACGACACTACCATAGTTGCCATTGTTATATTCCATAAACAACCGTTCTAAAGTACCCTTCACATTCAATACCATAACTTCGCCTTTCACTTCTCCCATTACTTTCTTAAACCAATAATTCAGTACAACCATTTGTTTCTTGGATCAAGCAATGCTGCAACAAATAAAAGTCTATTCACTATCATCAAATCACCCCAATACTTGTATACTTTCGTTTTCATGCGGGATGCCATCTCTTTAAGCAAAGTATCATTACTAGAAGAATACTTGTCCAAATGGCTATGTATCTTAGCCAACTCCTCCAAGTACACATTAGCTGTAGACACATTTGATCCCGACATTCTTATTGTTACTTCGTAAAATTTTATTAAAATTAACAAATCCTAAAAACAAATTTATTTTTCTTGTTTTCTTAAACTTCCTAAATTTATTCAATTACAAACCCTAAAAACAACATATAATGGGAAAAACATTCAGCAATAATATATGTCCTAATATTTTCAATAGAACAAATTAAAATTAACAAATCCTAAAAACCCTAAAAAAAATTTATTTTTTTTTCTTAAACTTCCCAAATTTATTCAATTACAAACCCTAAAAACAACAAATAATGAAAAAAACATTCAGCAATAATATATATCCTAATATTTTCAAAGAACAAATTGAAATTAACATTTAGTGATTTTTAACATACCTAAACAAATCCTTACACAGTTGCACTTGACAGACACCACACGGCACTCGGGCAAAATCCTTCAGGCAAGTCGTTCAGGAGAGGAAGGAGGGAGAGAGAGAGAGAGAGAGAGGCGAAGACAGGGCGCAGCTTGCGTGGAAAGACCTTGTCAAAGAGGGGGGGGTGGGGGGGGGGGAATGATCGGGGGGAGGGGGGGGGTTATACAACTAACTAAGGGCAGCAAAACGCACAGTTTTGAAAAAAAAAAAAAAAAAAACAAAAAAACCGGTGAAGCCGGGTACCGGCAACCCGGTGCCGGTGCCGGTGCCACCAGAATTTTCCGGTGGCACTGAACAGCCCTAATTTCAGCATGTTGTCATTATGGTGTTTCAGCTATGATGATTTAGAGTTTAGATAGACTACTTATAGCGCACGAACAACATATGACATAGGCCTTTTTAAGTGGAAACCTCTTACTGTCAAATACAACCCTATGAAATACTGTAGGTCCCAGTAACAATTGCAGGGCAATCAGAGGTCTGGAAAAGTCGAAAATGCCCCTGGAGGTCTCTAAGGGCATTTTCGGCATTTCACACAAAACGTTAGGGTAAAAAGGTCTGAACTGGAAAAATAGATGGGGAAGCCCAAATGTGAGTCCGAAGTCGGACTGTGTTAGGGCTATGACTGACTATTGCAAAGTACATTCGGCGAGTGCCGGTGCATCCGGTAGTCAAAAAACGGTGGGAAACAGTGAGCTAAATCAACCACCACGCAGCATTACTAAATGTATTAGATGGTTGAGGGACCTCTCTCCTCCACTCCGAAGAACAGTACCATGAATCGATTGACCGATTGCTGGAGAACAAGGATAGGCAGCTTGCCTTTTTAGAAATGCCACCAGATAGAAGATTGGAATTAATGGTTATATCGTCTTTAATGCACAAGGATGATGTTGGTTGGTTGGTTTTTTTGAGCGTGCATGGAGATGATGATGTTGGTTGGTTTTTTTAGCGTGCATGGAGATGTTTTTGAAGTTGTTCTGTTTATGTTTACGCATTATGTAATCTTTGTGTTTGTTTTACATCTTTCTGTTTGTTTCACTGTGGGTCTGTAATTATTATCCGTTATCTACTTTTGTGAACACTATTCAGTAATATGATAATGCGTTGGTATGCTTATGACAGTTCACTAATCGATATTATCTTCTTTAATAACGAATGATTAAAGAATCATTGGAACAGGTTCTAACGAATCATTCGAAGAATCGAACAGGTTGTCGAAGTTTCTAGGCTTAAATGCACCAGATACCCCTGTGGTATTTTGATTTTGCAAATATATCCCTGAGGTAAGAAAAGTTGGTTTTATATCCCCAAGGTAACCTTTCGATTTAAAATATGTCCCTCCGTCAGACTCCGTTTAAAAAATTAACGATCGGAGGTCTGCTGGTCTTCTGGTCTGCTGACCTAGAGGGCAAGCAACTGTTGACTAAAAAGGTCTGAAGTGATAAAGGTCTGATTATAACGAAGCTGCGGATAATGTGATTGGACTGCGGATAAAGGATGGAATGTGATTTGACGTGATGAGTAAAAGTGATAAAACGACGAAGTGAGAGCATCGAAAAAGAGGAGACTCTGACCCGACTTGAGTGTGCCGAGTAATAGTACTCTTTCTTCTGTTTCTTCTTCATTGTGGCTAACTCCTCAACTGGCCGAAAATAAACTCCATTTTAGTACTGCGCATGTTACTCTTTCTTCTTCTGTATCACGCTTGATTCATGGCGGCTTTCTTCGAACTTTGCTTAAATTGGTATTGAATGTCAATACCTCCTTCTTCTTCAATTCATTCGTCGTTAATAATTTTTTGCTGACTATTCTTTCTACAGAAGATATTAAATTCTGTGTCTGGCCGAAACTGATTTTTAAACTACAGATCAGTGGCGCTTCACCATTAACTCATTCAACTGCCTTCCAATTAACTCATTCAACCACCTTCCAAACACATTTATTTGATGTAACGGCTTAATCTACTATCTAAGAACCACTCAAATAACCTATACTCAGTTCTGCTCCATCGTAGAGGGTCTGTCTGGCAGTTTTCAGCACAGTAGAGTTCATCCAGAGTTCTTTAAAAGGCGTCCTTCACACTATTGCGCGAGCGACAGTTCGGTTTCCAACGGCGAAATCTGTCATAGATACACCGTACACGCCAACATATTTCTTCGGCTTTGCAATATTTGATTCGCCACCGTACTGTTCAAGTACGGCAATAGATCCACTTTGGTCGAACTTTGCTTTTGGTATCGCGACCTCCTTCTTCTTATTTCTCGTCGTTACGCTGAAACAACGGATTTTTCTTCAGTGCTATTTGACAAGTAAGACAAGAGTCTCATTTAGTAGTCCAGAGAGTTGTCGAAAAGAAAATAGCGTAAAACATAAAAAAAAGACAAAAGCAAGTGCCACCGTACTGTTCAAGTACGTATAGCCTATCCTATCCAATAGATCTTACACTTTGGTACCGCGGAACAGATCTATTGACATGACCTTACGAAAGAAGGGAAGTAGGAACGCAAAAAAGAAAGAACTGGGACAATTCAGATTTTTCCAATCCAGAAGAAGAGGTCTTTCCCCACTCGAATTAGAAGTCCGAGTGTTCCGATTCTTTTTTGTTCTTGCGAACAATGGTTTGGTAAGTAGTTTTTTGAATATGGGTTCATAGCAATAACTGAGCCTCATTTTTTTCCAGTCCTTGACCAGACTGTCTAGAAAGTCTCTTCACAGCAATGTTTATTCAAGATACCATGCAAAAATGCAATCCTTTAGTCTTTAAGACATACTTAGTAGAATATAAGCAATTTCAAAAGCTTCCAACAAAGACAGGAGACAACAACAAGATTTGGCTAAAAGGTGACCCAAATGGATCAAGTCCTCATTTAATTTGGATTTCCTATTTCCATATTTATGCTCTATTTGAAACTGGAACTGCTCCAGAATCCACTCATGCGGTCTTGGTTCCATGCTTTTTGAGGGAAAGGGGGAAGAAACACAAAAAGAATTCAAATTTACTTGACAGTAGCACAATCTCAACTCTGCAACGACATAGCATAAATGGGGTACCTCTTGAACCATAATTTCTCCATCTTAAGAAACAAATAGAGCCCATTATGATGTTTATTACCACAAAAACTGGTGGAATTATGACTAACCACTCTTCCTCACCTGAAAAGAGTTCCACATTGACAATAATATATATTGCGAATTACTTGTTATGTAGAAGAAGAGGTGTTCCGGCACACGTTTGATCAATGTCCCGGGTGATGTCTCAGTTGCAATGTTTCACTTAGCTTATTTGTAATGTAGAAAAAATTGTACTCTTGCTTAAATTGGCGTCGTTGCTGAAACAACGTAGGTACGCAGATAAATTGAAATCTTGCATCCACAGTTCACATTGCGTACAGGGTTATTTCTAATGAGCATGGTTTATGTACAGGGTTATTTCTTAAGATCCAAATCATCGGGCCATAATTCAATGTCTGTCTCGCAGGTATACTTTAAGTTTCAGTTATGATATTTCTCGTAATATTATCAAGTCCAGCTGCTGTAATTTTTGTGATGTTTACACCATTTGCCTTTCGATGTGAATTTGATGTTGCTCTTTTGTACTATTCGTTGAGTTGGATTTTGTTTTCTGACGCTCTGGGCATTAAATGTTCACATTTGTTCAAATTTGGTTGTTTTGATGCACTGTCTTTGTCAATTTTTGTTGTTTATGATATTTTCATATAGCATACGCTGGGCATGCGGAGTGTTTGGAGCTCCAATGATGTCCAATATCTCCTTATGAACTTCATAGAGGAGAAGAATAAAAACAATATAGTTGGGCACAAAGTTACGGACAAGTTGATGTGGGAACGGGTTCTCTCAAAAATGGTTCTTTTCATGCCGGGTTTGACGGTAATATGCATTAAAAATAAATGGAAGTCGCTTAGGAAAGACTATAAGGCAGTTACGATCCTACGGAACGAAGGGGGGGTTTTTTGGAACCCATCGCAGGGAACTGTTACTGGCGCAGATGATGGCTGGTGGGATACTATGGAGCAGGTACGTTTCCGTTTGCTTTTTATTCTTTTCATTCATTGACTTTCATTTTTTTGCTTTCTCACTCATCATATACTTATTTCCTAATGACTCCTACCCTTTAACACGTAATTTTTTTTTTTTTGTAGAAATGCCAAAAAACCAAACGGTTTCGGCGCCACGGTTGTGAACACGTCGATCTTATGGATATGCTGTGGAAAGATTCAGCAAAAGGAGCTTGCGATAGCGACTCTCTTCAAAGGCACGGGCCGGTTGGGGGGTCTTCTACGGCCTCCTTCAAAATGGGCCCCAATAGTGTGCCCCCTATGACCTCCATGGACACGGGTTCGAGGAAGCGACGTTCGGCGGGCTCGTCGGGGGCTCCGAGTCATCGCTCGACCGGGAAAGCCCCGGTGATTGATGTAGAAATGACAAAGGAACAAATGTTTGAATATTCGGCAGAGAAGCGAAGGCGCTGTCAGGGTAGCTTCACCGCAGACGTCGATGTACCCGAAGTTGACTTTGTTGCAGCCCTCGAAGCGGTCCAGCCCAAGCTTTCCGGGGAACAATTCGCCCGAGCTTACATACTGCTTGGGGGTAATACATATTTGCGCAAATCGTTCTTAGCTTTGCCTGAAGAGCGTCGGGGGGACGTTGCATGGGGCTGTAAATAACCCCATTAATTAGGCCACGGCTTGTGTAATTGTGTAGATAAGTGAGTCACTCCTGTTTTCGTAAGATACTGCGCTGCATTTTCAATATTTCTGTCGTTGTTATGACTAGTTTGTTTTTTCGGTTTTCGACAATATGGTTTGTGTTAATTTGATGTTGCGGCTAATTGTTCTGCGTTGTCAACATGCTTTTTTTGTTTGCTTGTTTTTTTATTCGCTTTGTTATTATAAAACCAAAAAAAGCCCGGTGTCCCGGGGGTCCGCGAACAAATGGGGGAGGGGGGTTTTAAAAAAAACATTCTTTTGTTATTAAAAAAAAAAAAAAAAAAGACTGGTTTCCCGGGGGGTCTTGACAGCATCCCCAGTGGAGACCACGGCCTGGACTACCTGGAGGGGGAAGACAAGGGGCAAGAAGCGGCGCCAGTGAAAGAGCAGCACGACCCCGACCATGGTAGCCTATCCAGACCGACCGATCAGAAAAGGCTGACGGAGCAGAGCAACCTAAGCAGACCGACCAATCAGAACAGGCTGACCGACCAGAGCAGCACAGACGTGCTGACCGACCATGATCCCAGCGATATTTATGCCAGCAGGTCGACCAGTCGGTCGCAGACCGACCAGGACCAGCTCAAGACCCGATCAGAGCGAAGCGGCAGCGTGACCACGTTATTTATGGAAAGATCTTTGGTGATTGGTTTCCTTCCGTGAAGCGATACGTTGCAGTGAATCTTCTAGATTCGGATGTTGGCTTATTTTTGGCAAAACTATCTCTTTGGTAATATTGCAACAATTGATTCGGTTTATATCGGAATATTTGGTCCCATGTCGCAGTCACAAAGAATAAAAAGAACTTTTTATAAAAAAAAAGTTGATTTGATTAATTCTGGAAAGGAAACAAAACATTCGGGACCAGGCCATTGCCTTGACACATGTACTCGTGAAGGCGTTTGAACACCCAATTTACGTAGCATGTTTTGCAAAGATCTTTCTTCTGGCCTTTTTCTCCCTCGATCCTCCATGAAAGGTGGGTTATAGTCGTCTGGGCAAAGGATATAATTGTCCACTCAGAAAATCAAACCGCCGTACCCAATGTGGTGTGTCAGCCACCCCCGCATGATGTTTGTTAGCGTCCGCATTCCTTTTCTCCCGAGCTGCATTCGCAAATGCCAGATCATATTTCGAGCTTGCATGCGGAATGTCTCTTCTTTAGCAACATGGTATAGGATGGCCAAGATGAAGCGTGCTGATTTGTGTCCTTCTGAAGCTGATGCCCTCAGTTTGTCGATGGACATGAAGGTCACTCCTTCTCGGAGGTGTCGGGCCGCTTCTACAAACACCTCGTGAGGGTTTTTTGCTTCGCGACAGAGTTGCTTGACCTTGTGCCAGGTAGGGGTCGGCAACCAGGGAGTGCAGTAATCCTCCAGGTTCATCCTTTTGAAGGACAACTTATTCACCATGCAGCGTCCCCCCGACGCTCATCAGGCAAAGCTAAGAATGATTTGCGCAAATATTTATTAGTCCCAAGCTGTATGTAAGCTCGGGTGAATTGTTCCCGGGAAACCTTGGGCAACAAAGTCACCTACGGGTACATCGACGTCTGCGGTGAAGCTACCCTGACAGCGCCTTTGCTTCTCTGCCGAATATTCTCACATTTGTTCATTCGTCATTTCTACATCAATCACCGGGGCTTTCCCGGTCGAGCGATGACTCAGAAGCCCCCGCCGAACGGCGCTTCCTCGAGCCCATGTCCATGGATGTCATAGGGGGCACACTATTGGAGCCCATTTTGAAGGAGGCCGTACAAGACCCCCCAAGCGACTCGTGCCTTTGAAGAGAGTCGCTATCGCAGGCCGCAGCCTCCAACTTGACCTTTTTTCCTTTTGCTGAATCTTTCCACAGCATATCCATACGATAGATGTGTGCACAACCGCGGTGCCGAAACCCCCCCTTCGTTCAGTAGGATCGTAACTGCCTTATAGTCTTTCCTGAGCGACTTCCATTTATTTTGAATGTCGGTTACCGTCAAACCCGGCATTAAAACAACCATTTTTGAGAGTAAAAAGTTAAGCATTGTAAACCACATTACCAGCAAGCAATTCGCAAGAACCCACTATATATTATTGTCAATGTGCATAACTGAGATGTTTGAATCTCTTTTCAGGTGAACAGAACAACAGGAAGATGTGGTTAGTCATAATTCCACTAGTTTCTGTGGTACTAACCATCATAATGAGCTCTATTTGTTTCTTAAGATGGAGAAATTATGGTTCAAGAGGTACCCCATTTATGCTATGTCGTTGCAGAGTTGAGATTGTGCTACTGTCAAGTAAATTGAATTTTTTTTGTGTTTCTTCCCCCCTTTTCCTCGAAAAGCATGGAACCAAGACCGCATGAGAAGGATTCTGGAGCAGTTCCAGTTTCAAATGGGATCTAATGTAGCAGGAGTTGCATTACATAAAACGTCAGGACAAATAGTGAGGAATGAAGGATGAAGAACTGCCACAGCTCAGTTTTTCTTGCATAACAATAGCAACGTACAAATAATTTCTCTGAAGAAAATAAGCTTGGATAGGGTGGTTTCAGGCCTGTTTACAAGGCAATTCCATGAAACAGGATGACTTCCCAAGACTGCTCCTTTTCCATTGATTTCTCAATAGAGCATAAATATGGAAATAGGAAGTTCAAATCGGTAAATGAGGACTGGAGGTGTTCAAAAAATGAGGCTCAGTTATTGACAAAACTACCAAGCTATGAACCCATACCAACATTTTGAAGCGTACCAATTTTAAGACGTTTTTGTCCCTGATCATCAGGGCAGGCCGACGACCAACCAGGAATATTGACCGAGCATGAGCAGGGAAGACTGACCGACCAGGACAGCCCAGCCATGCAGATCGAATAAAGCAAGACGGGACATGTGGCGCGACGTGATAGGCTTGACTGGGATTGCCATTAACGTGTTGGGACGGAAGTAGACGGATGGGCTTGTTTTTTAAAAAAGGGAAATTGGCATTTTAGTCCCTAAGTTTTGGGTGCTTTTGCAATTTAGTCCTTCACTTTCAATTTTCAAAACTTTAGTCCTTGAGTATTCCTGTTTTTACAAAAACACCATTCCGTCACTCCTCCGTCCAAATAATTAACGATGCTCTCTACCACGTCATCTTCTTAACATGTCAGCAGCCATGTCATTCGAAATAATCAAAACAGCGAGCCACCCAGCGTCACTGCCATCTCTCTCGCTTATAAACTTGAGGCCCGTCAATGCATGACCCGCTGCAGACTTGGTCCGATCAATACGAGCTGGAGGGCGCTCTTTGGAGAAGGAGGTGAGGCGCTTCAGTTCCTGAGATACCTGCCTGATATGTGCAGAAACGCTTCTTACCACTGACGAACCAAAAGGTGTCCGTGTATCGAGACCTCTGGCAGTTAGGAAAGTCGACTGGGTATCTTGTTCAAGGTCAGAAGCCTATCCTATCCAATAGATCTTACACTTTGGTACCGCGGAACAGATCTATTGACATGACCTTACGAAAGAAGGAAGTAGGAACGCATAAAAATTGCATGAAGAGACCATTTGGGCATACGTGGGTGACGCGTGAACGACAGCCTTCGCTCCCAAAACGCAGCGATTGGGAGGGGATTTCCACAAAAGATTGCACATCTCCATCTTCCGTCTCCAAGGCGAAGAAGAGGTCTTCCGGCACACGCTCCAACAGAACGGCACCGACCACTCGAATTAGCAACTCCCGGGTCCAAGTGAGTGTCTCCGTTTTCTTTACTCCATCATTCTTTTTTGTTCTTGCGAATTGGGTTCTTGCCAATGGTTTGGTAAGTAGTTTTTTGAATATGGGTTCATAGCTTGGTAGTTTTGTCAATATGGGCTCCGAGTCATCGCTCGACCGGGAAAGCCCCGGTGATTGATGTAGAAATGACAAAGGAACAAATGTTTGAATATTCGGCAGAGAAGCGAAGGCGCTGTCAGGGTAGCTTCACCGCAGACGTCGACGTACCCGAAGTTGACTTTGTTGCAGGCCTCGAAGCGGTCCAGCCCAAGCTTTCCGGGGAACAATTCGCCCGAGCTTACATACTGCTTGGGGGTAATACATATTTGCGCAAATCGTTCTTAGCTTTGCCTGAAGAGCGTCGGGGGGACGTTGCATGGGGCTGTAAATAACCCCATTAATTAGGCCACGGCTTGTGTAATTATGTAGATAAGTGAGTCACTCCTGTTTTCGTAAGATACTGCGCTGCATTTTCAATATTTCTGTCGTTGTTATGACTTGTCTGTTTTTTCGGTTTTCGACAATATGGTTTGTGTTAATTTGATGTTGCGGCTAATTGTTCTGCGTTGTCAACATGCTTTTTTGTTTGTTTGTTTTTTTATTCGCTTTGTTATTATAAAAAAAAAAAGCCCGGTGTCCCGGGGGTCCGCGAACAAATGGGGGAGGGGGGTTTTAAAACAAAACATTCTTTTTGTTATTAAAAAAAAAAAAAAAAAGACTGGTTTCCCGGGGGGTCTTGACACATCCCCAGTGGAGACCACGGCCTGGACTACCTGGAGGGGGAAGACGAGGGGCAAGAAGCGGCGCCAGTGAAAGAGCAGCACGACCCCGACCATGGTAGCCTATCCAGACCGACCGATCAGAAAAGGCTGACGGAGCAGAGCAACCTAAGCAGACCGACCAATCAGAACAGGCTGACCGACCAGAGCAGCACAGACGTGCTGACCGACCATGAGCCCAGCGATATTTATGCCAGCAGGTCGACCAGTCGGTCGCAGACCGACCAGGACCAGCTC
Source organism: Morella rubra (assembly GCA_003952965.2). Lineage (NCBI taxonomy): Eukaryota > Viridiplantae > Streptophyta > Magnoliopsida > Fagales > Myricaceae > Morella > Morella rubra. The sequence goes on along the minus strand of CM025850.1, from coordinate 30,750,697 downwards.
AAGACCCGATCAGAGCGAAGCGGCAGCGTGACCACGTTATTTATGGAAATCTTCGGCGACTGGTTTCCTTCCGTGAAGCGATACGTTGCAGTGAATCTTCTATTCGGATGTTGGCTTATTTTTGGCAAAACTATCTCTTTGGTAATATTGCAACAATTGATTCGGTTTATATCGGAATATTTGGTCCCATGTCACAGTCAAAGAATAAAAAGAACTTTTTATAAAAAAAAAAAGTTGATTTGATTAATTCTGGAAAGGAAACAAAACATTCGGGACCAGGCCATTGCCTTGACACATGTACTCGTGAAGGCGTTTGAACACCCAATTTACGTAGCATGTTTTGCAGAGATCTTTCTTCTGGCCTTTTTCTCCCTCGATCCTCCATGAAAGGTGGGTTATAGCCGTCTGGGCAAAGGATATAATTGTCCACGCGGAAAATCAAACCGCCGTACCCAATGTGGTGTGTCAGCCACCCCCGCATGATGTTTGTTAGCGTCCGCGTTCCTTTTCTCCCGAGCTGCATTCGCAAATGCCAGATCATATTTCGAGCTTGCATGCGGAATGTCTCTTCTTTAGCAACATGGTATAGGATGGCCAAGATGAAGCGTGCTGATTTGTGTCCTTCTGAAGCTGATGCCCTCAGTTTGTCGATGGACATGAAGGTCACTCCTTCTTCTCGGAGGTGTCGGGCCGCTTCTACAAACACCTCGTGAGGGTTTTTTGCTTCGCGACAGAGTTGCTTGACCTTGTGCCAGGTAGGGGTCGGCAACCAGGGAGTGCAGTAATTCTTCTCCTCTATGAAGTTCACAAGGAGATATTAGACATCCTCGGGGCTCCAAACAGTCCGCATGTCCTGCGTATGCTATATGAATATATCATAAATAATAAAAATTGACAAAGACAGTGCATCAAAACAACCAAATTTGAACAAATGTGAACATTGTACGCAATGTGAACTGTGGATGAAAGATTTCAATTTATCTGCGTACCTACGTTGTTTCAGCAACGACGCCAATTTAAGCAAGAGTCCAATTTTTTCTACATTACAAATAGCTAAGTGAAGTCTTTCTAGATTACATTGCAGCTTATCAATTCAAACCTCAATATTCGAGACACTCACTTTCACCCGGGAGCCGCTCAGCTTGATCAGTGCTGTGGTGTTGGAACGTGTGCCGGAACACCTCTTCTTCTGCATTTAAAAAGTTAAGCATTGTAAACCACAGTACCAGCAAGCAATTCGCAAGAACCCACTATATATTATTGTCAATGTGCATAACTGAGATGCTTGAATCTCTTTTCAGGTGAACAGAACAACAGGAAGATGTGGTTAGTCATAATTCCACTAGTTTCTGTGGTACTAACCATCATAATGAGCTCTATTTGTTTCTTAAGATGGAGAAATTATGGTTCACGAGGTACCCCATTTATGCTATGTCGTTGCAGAGTTGAGATTGTGCTACTGTCAAGTAAATTGAATTCTTTTTGTGTTTCTTCCCCCCTTTTCCTCAAAAAGCATGGAACCAAGACCGCATGAGAAGGATTCTGGAGCAGTTCCAGTTTCAAATGGGATCTAATGTAGCAGGAGTTGCATTACATAAAACGTCAGGACAAATAGTGAGGAATGAAGGATGAAGAACTGCCACAGCTCAGTTTTTCTTGCATAACAATAGCAACGTACAAATAATTTCTCTGAAGAAAATAAGCTTGGATAGGGTGGTTTCAGGCCTGTTTACAAGGCAATTCCATGAAACAGGATGACTTCCCAAGACTACTCCTTTTCCATTGATTTCTCAATAGAGCATAAATATGGAAATAGGAAGTTCAAATCGGTAAATGAGGACTGGAGGTGTTCAAAAAATGAGGCTCAGTTATTGACAAAACTACCAAGCTATGAACCCATATTCACAAAACTACTTGCCAAACTAAACGCCAAAACCTTAGAACCTAAACCCTAAACCCGAGACCTTGACCCTTGAATCCTCAACCACGAACCAAGAACCTTGAACCCAGAACCAAGAATCTAGAAAACATAACCCTTAAACCTGAACCCAGAATCCATAACCCTAGACCCTCGACCCTAGAACCTAAACCCTTCACCATTCACCCTGAACCCTGAACCCAGAACCCAGATTCCTGAACCCTGAACGCTGAACCCCGAACCCTGAACCCTGAAACCTGAAGCCCAAACCCTAAACTCTGAACCCTAGACAATCGACCATATACAGAAGACCTTATCCCCAAAGCCTGAACACTGAACCTTGAACCCTAAACCCATATCCTTGAACCCTGAACCCTGATCCCAGAAATTTGATCCCCAAACACGGAACCCTGAACCCCGAACCTCGCACCCTGAACCCTGATCCCCGAACCCTAGACCCTGAACCCTGAACCCCGAACCCTAAACCCTAGACCCTAACCCTGAAACCCTGAAACCTGAACCCTAAACCCTAAACTCTGAACCCTGATCCTTGAACCTCGAACGCTGATCCCTGAACCTTGATCCCCGAACCCAGAACCCCAAATCCTGAACCCTGAATCATGAACCCCAAACCCCGAACTCTGACCCTCGAACCCTGAACCCGAAACCTTAGAACCTAAACCCTTAACCCGAGACCTTGACCCCTGAATCCTCAACCACGAACCATGAACCTTGAACCCAGACCAAGAATCCAGAAAAATAACCCTTAAACTTGAACCCAGAATCCATAACCCTAGACCCTCGACCCTAGAACCTAAACCCTTCACCCTAGACCCTTCACCATTCACCCTGAACCCTGAACCCAGAACCCAGATTCCTGACCCTGAACGCTGAACCCCGAACCCTGAACCCCGAAACCTGAAGCCCTAAACCCTAAACTCTGAACCCTAGACATCGACCATATACAGAAGACCTTATCCCCAAACCCTGAACACTGAACCTTGAACCCTAAACCCATATCCTTGAACCCTGAACCCTGATCCCAGAAATTTGATCCCCAAACACGGAACCCTGAACCCCGAACCTCGCACCCTGAACCCTGGTCCCCGAACCCTACACCCTGAACCCTAGACCCGAACCCTGAAACCTGAACCTGAAACCCCCTGAATCCTAAACCCTAAACCCTAAAACCCTAAACCCTAAACTCTGAACCCTGATCCTTGAACCTCGAACGCTGATCCCTGAACCTTGATCCCCGAACCCAGAACCCTGAATCATGAACCCCAAACCCCGAACTCTGACCCTCGAACCTCGAACCCTGAACCCCGAAACCTTAGAACCTAAACCCTTAACCCGAGACCTTGACCCCTGAATCCTCAACCACGAACCATGAACCTTGAACCCAGAACCAAGAATCCAGAAAACATAACCCTTAAACCTGAACCCAGAATCCATAACCCTAGACCCTCGACCCTAGAACCTAAACCCTTCACCCTAGACCCTTCACCATTCACCCTGTTATAAAATATTGTAAATACTACAAATAAAATGGCACAAGTTGACTAACCGACACTAATATATATGTCAACTACATCCTCTTGTAAAAGGAATTTTTTGTAATTGTTCACTAATCGATATTATCTTCTTTAATAACGAATGATTAAAGAATCATTGGAACAGGTTCTAACGAATCATTCGAAGAATCGAACAGGTTGTCGAAGTTTCTAGGCTTAAATGGACCAGATACCCCTGTGGTATTTTGATTTTGCAAATATATCCCTGAGGTAAGAAAAGTTGGTTTTATATCCCCAAGGTAACCTTTCGATTTAAAATATGTCCCTCCGTCAGACTCCGTTTAAAAAATTAACGATCGTAGGTCTGCTGGTCTTCTGGTCTGCTGGTCTGCTGACCGTTAATTTTTTAAACGGAGACTGATGGAAGGGCATTACACACTAGGTAATTCCCTGTGAGGGAATTCGAGTCCGTACTGACCTAGAGGGCAAGCAACTGTTGACTAAATGTATTTCCTCTATCCTTCGGCTCGTTCGACACCGCCTTACTTTGTGACGGCGAGTTTCTGACAAATTTCAGATTTATTGACATCGCATTTCATTTGTTGACTTAAAAAGGTCTGAAGTGATAAAGGTCTGATTATAACGAAGCTGCGGATAATGTGATTTGACTGCGGATAAAGGATGGAATGTGATTTGACGTGATGAGTAAAAGTGATAAGACGACGAAGTGAGAGCATCGAAAAAGAGGAGACTCTGACCCGACTTGAGTGTGCCGAGTAATAGTACTCTTTCTTCTGTTTCTTCTTCATTTTGGCTAACTCCTCAACTGGCCGAAAATAAACTCCATTTTAGTACTGCGCATGTTACTCTTGCTCTGCTGATCTTTGCCTTCTACTCGTCTTCTTACTCTTCTACAATGGCGAACGTCGGAGGTTCCTCCAGAGCCCCTAAGGCACCAGAGAGGCGTGAGGGCCATTGGGGCCCTAGCCAAATGGAGGAAGCGGATTTCGAAGCCTTTTATACTGAATATCGCTTTCCTAGAGAGACCCGTTTTCGTCTTCCATCTGCTAGTGAGACGCCCTACACCATTGGAGCAAAGGGAGAAATGTGTTTCTTTGAGGCTCCGTTGAAATCTGGGGTAAGATTTCCTCTTCCTCTAAGCGTCCGAAAAATTTTGAGGTCTTTGTGCTTGTGTCCGACTCAGATAGTCCCTAATGCTTGGAGGGTTTTAATGGGCTGCGCTGTCATGTGGCCGATGTATCTTGGGCTTGAATGCCAACTCTCACTGAAGGAGTTTCTGTGGTTTTACACGCCCATTTGTTCTACCCAAGTGGATAGGTTTTGGTATTTTCGTCCTCGCAATCCAGGGGTTTCTTCCGATTACTTCTTATCCGGATACCAATAAGGGGTGGCACGATCGTTATTTCTTTATGTCCGGTGTTGGATGGGAGCGTTTTCCCGGTGAGGATCTCCGAGGTGAGTCTTCCCTGTGTTGGGTCTTTGGGTCCGTTCCAGATCACTGTAGGAGGGACGTTACGGGTCTTACTCCGTTGGAACAAGCTCATGTGGACGCTATTCTGCAAGTTGGCTCTATAGACTGGAATGCTCTGGTCTGTAGAGAGAACGAGGGTTGGTTGGGGCATACCATGTCCGAACCATCCCCTAGAGCGAACCCTTCTCCTCGTTCCGAGAGGGGTACTCGTGAGCGTCTTTCACGTGAAGATTCGAGAAAGGAGTCTTCTCGTGCTTCGGCTGGGGGTACGTTTACCAAACTAAGGTTTTCCCGAGAGGCAGAGGGTTCTTCCCAAAGGCATTCTTCAAGAAAAAGGAGGAGATCTCCTCCCGTGGCTTCGGAGGTTGAGGAGGTCGAGGCGGAGGAAGCCTCTTTGGCCCGTACGTCGTCAAAACGCGGGACGAGCAGCGGTGAGTGTTCCATACCCAAGGGCCAAGATCCTTGATTCATTTGTCCGCTAGTGGTTAACTTTATTATTGTTTGGTTTTTTATAGGTCCTGAGGACGTTGCTCACACGTCGAGCCCTTCTTCTGGGATTCGTACAGGGATACCGGTTCCTGCAGTGAAGGAAATTCGTGAGATCGGAACTCCTTCTTTCGGCATCTCGTTGGCGGCTCCTTCCGTTTATGGCGGACTTCCTTCGCCTCCTAGGACTTCTAATCCGACTGCTACAACAACGCCGGTCCTGCCAGGAATTTCGACAGCAGAGCGCTCAGAGACTGATGAGGAAGATAGGTCCATGGCTCCTTCGGGCTCTCAGCACGCGGTATTATTACCCGATTCCACTTCTTCTGGCGGGTTGGATTTACCGGAAGTTGCAGGTGGCTTCGAGGTGCAGTCCGGCATGGTTTCGCCATCGGGGGCTCAGCCTTCCATCCCTTCGTTGGTGGCGGAGCCTCTCCTGGAGCAGCCCCGCACATCTGGGACGGTTGTTATTGGTGGTTCCAGCGCCTCAGCAGTTGTTTTGGCCGGCGACTCAACGGCGCCGGCGGCCGATGTTGCAGGGGGCACCGTAGTTCTTCCCGCTCATTCGGTTAGAGGTAAGGAACCGGTTACCTGTCCCTCTCCCTCGGACGATGTTGGGGAGTCTGATTCCGAACCTTCGGCGCCGCCTTTGTGGCGTTCGAGACCATATGTTGAACGCGTTCCTCGGCGGCGCAAATCGATCGCATGACCTTCTCGCTTGAAACTCCTTCTGGTGGAGGAGGAGACTCTTCAGATTGGCGAACGCTGCCTCTCGAGATACCGAAGTTTTAATCGAGCAGGGGCGTGTAGACTTTCCTTGCTTCTGCTGAGCGAACTTCCTGCCGAAACTCGAACTGCCAGGCATTTCGCAGCTCGCTCAGAGACTGATGAGGAAGAATCCATTGAAACTAAGCGGATTATTACCCGCCATTAGGGTTGGATTTAGGAAGGGTGGCTTCCGGCGATTTCGCCATCGCTCAGAAGTTGGTGGCGGAGCCTCTCCGCATGCGACACTAATTGTTGGTGGTTCCAGGCGCCTGCACGGGGCGACTCAACGGCGCCGGCGGCCGATGTTACCGTAGTTCTTCCCGCTCATTCGGTTAGAGGTAAGGAACCGGTTACCTGTCCCTCTCCCTCGGACGATGTTGGGGAGTCTGATTCCGAACCTTCGGCGCCGCCTTTGTGGCGTTCGAGACCATATGCTCAACCTCTTTTGAACGAAGCCCCTCGGCTAGGATCACGCGACTGTGTGTCGTTGGTTGCTGCTCTCGATGCGGCGGAGTTGAAGCATGACGAGGAATTGGAGTCTTCTCGCCTTCGAGTCTGGTTGCGGATGGGACTCACCTTCAGATGAAAACGTAAGCCAGGGTAACGGATTTAGAACGCGATATTGCCTCTCGAGATACCGAAGTTGCCGAATTAAGGCGGGCTGTTGCCGGGCTCGAGCAGGGGCGTGTAGACTTCGAACTCAATCTGTCGCGGGAGAAGGCGGAGCTTCTGCAACGTTTGAGCGATTTTCGTATGTCTTCCTCGAAGAGAGAGGAGGCATTTCAAACCGAACTAATGGACCTTCGCCGTGCCATGCGTGAGGCTGCTGGCTCTTTTGCTGCGGAGAAGAGGGATCTGGAGGAGTCCCGTACAGCTCTTGCCCTTCGTGTTGCCGAGTTATCGGCAACGCCCGCCTTTCCGGGTGACCCTGCGGCTTTGGCGCGCAAATGTATTGGCGCGGCTATGGCCGTGCTAGAAGTAGCCTATCTGAGGGAAGGAAATCGTTTTCGGGTCCGTAAGGAAGGGCGTGGTAAGGAGATTTATGAGAAGCTGGTTGAGACATTAGGGACTCGTGGCGTCCTTCTCCCCCCAGCGGGGGACGAAACATTATAATTTGTGACATCCGCTTTGATTTTAGCTGTATCTACGAACGCTTTTTATGATTTGTTCTTCGACGTTTTGTTGTTCCTGTCTCGGGAGGTTAGGGATTCTAGTTAATTCGTGGACGACTGGCAACCGAGGTTTCCCGATGTCGTCTTATCCTTACAGGGTTCTGGGAACCGTGGTTCTCCTTCGTCCGTGGATGCGACTGGGAACCGAGTTCCTGACGTCGTCTTACTCTCGGGGGGACTGGGAACCGTGGTTTTCCTTCGTCCGTGGATGCGACAGGGAACCGTGGTTCTCCTAAATCGTCTTAATTTTTCTCCGTTTGTTTGCTGAGCGACTTTTGAAGAGAATTCTTCGGATTTTTGTATGTGTAAACACGTGAAAACAGGCAATAAGGGGGTATTACGCGTAATACTTTCTGACGTGTTTCGAGTTCCATGGGTGTTGTGCTCTTCCTTGGAGGTCCTCTAAATAGTATGTCCCCGGTCGCTTGGATCCGACGATACAGGATGGACATTCCAAATTTGGATGTAGCTTGCCTTGTTGTGGGTCTTTGGTCCCTGGTAACATCTTTTTAAGGACTAGATCTCCGGGGATTAAGTGGCGGGGTCTGACCTTGGCATTGTAATAATTCGCAACCATATACATCATTACCCGGGAGCGAGGGAGCTCCGATTCCGACCGGGATCACTGCTTCGGTTCCGTAATCCGCTTCTCGAGCATTGAGGCCGTATGTCACAAATATTCCTGATTGAATAAACTAAAAAAACTAGCCCCAATATGATACCGGGGTTAACCGGGAAAAGTGCGGGATACCTCGTGGGAACCTCGGGACGGTTGGAATGCTTCGGGAAAAATAAAACTTCCAGAATAAGTGATAACACGGGATAGATAGATACCTCGGATGGAATGGGGACCTCGGGAAGTTTGTGGGACGACGGGAAAACACTTGGAAACGCTCTTAACTCACTCGGATAGACAAGCTCACCACCAAGTAGAACACAAAGGGATACAGAAATCACCACCCAATGTAAGATTGTTTAAAAGCGAATCATGACTGCCGCTTACGAGGCTTATAACCATAAGAGCTTATGATAATTAACTGGACTCGACAACCCAAAACGCAAACTTTCAGCTCCTTAACCGCCGTCTGATCTATGAACTCAATGTGGGCCAACTCGGGAAAGCAATCTCCCTTCTCCCTTCACGTTAGCTCCTGCATCCGCCACTGATCTCCACCCCTCGATGTCATGGCCCAAAACGATAGTCACGCGGACCTCACTGACAGGATCCTCAGTGAAGACCACGGCCTGGACTACCACGAGTGGGAAGATGAGGGGCAAGAGGCGGCACCAGTGACCGACCTGGGCATTCCAGGCGTGCTGACCGACCACGGGCCAGGAAGACCGGGCAAGTAAAGAAAGTACTCGCACCTCGGCGTATACACTTCACCTCGGGCGTTTACACCAAGTCTTGCGGTTCTCGATAGCGGTTATTGGTCCACAAACCATTGAGAGGGATGGTTGTCAAGTCCTGCCATTTTGTGTCTCTTTGCCCCTCATGAACAGAAAATTTCGTGAGCGTCTAAATTTAATGGCTCCTCTCACTACTGTGAATGACGTTCACTACTAAAGGATTAAGAACTATGGATCATGGCTCTGAAAATTCATAATTCAGATGAAAAAGCATCTACGCATTGGTCATCGGGCTCCAGTGACACTTGGCCTTTTCAACTCCCATCTGAGCTGCTATGGCCTCCCCAACCAACGGATGACTAGGCCCCACTTTCTGCACACAAGCTCCCACTACCCGTCCAGTACCTTCTCAAACAGAAACGGAACTCCCCATTTCAAGAAAATGATAACAACTGCTACGATTACCATGCACCATAGTAATGCCTTGATCCACCAGATAAAATAGCTAGCCCTTGCTTCTGCATGAGCCTGTGAGATTCCAGCTTCCACTGAAGATGGTTCACTTGATATGACCAGTCTAGCATATTCACTGTTCTCTCTCACATGATGCCCTGAATTTGCATGTTTTACGAACTCAACAGATGAGCTTGGCATCTCTATTGGGAACAGGAGGCTACACAACTTGAAAAAGAAGCAAATATAAGCCCTTGTATGCAATTTGGTTGGATACCTGAAGGCAGGTTCTAACAAATTACTAATGTGAAAACTAAAAACCACATGAGGTGCTGAAGGGGTTAAGATTTCTGAACTATTCGTGCCAGGCAACGCATACATTGCTCAAGTATAGACTTGAGCTTCTGGCTCAACCTTTTGCTCAAGTTCTGATTATCTCCACCTCTTATAGACTGGTTTGGTATTTGAAACAGAAGCATTTCCAAGCTGTCCATCTGTCATTAACAACAGTATCTGTAAACCTCGAATATCATAAATTCCTCTAAAACGAAACTTCTTTGATCAAGAAGTGATTGCTCTCCTAATTTAACCATTAGATCATGTTGCAGATTATTTACCATAATGTATCCAAAATTGTCTGGATCCAACTCTTCCATGATCAAGGCAGCATATTCCTCTGCTTGTTTCTGGATATTTGAGAGGTGGTTGGCAGAAGCACTTAAGCAGATAATCTGTACATACAATTTTTGGTTGAGAGTTAGAAAAATGTAATCCTAGGAACGCCTTCGGGAGATCAATTAATGAGGGAAATTGTTCCAGTGAAACTGATGAAAAATAAATTCAGTGTGAAATCCAACGAGGCAATGAAAGTCAATGTTTGGATTTATTTAGTTATGAGTTCGATATGCCATACCTCTGTGATTTCTAATTTCGTG
>CM025850.1:30378109-30735609 GCA_003952965.2 Morella rubra | reverse complement strand
AGCTGTGAAACCACCTGTACCAAGAGTACTGGAGCAGCCAAAAAATCCAAAAGGTACCTTTTCGTTGAAACCTGCAGGGTACTACCAATACCCGCCATTTCCCAATTGCCATCAAGTCTTCTACGATCGATATCCTAATTATCGGTGCTCCATCGTGTGATCGACACTTTGCGAGTATCATATGGCCTGGTTCGTGGGATCTCTGTCCTGTGATCTCCGTCTCTTTTCCCTCTTTGTTTCTAAAAACTTTAATGTACTTTACATCCCCTCATGTTCCGTGGGATAACCGATAACTGGTTAGATTCCATGTAATGTTTATGTATTTATTTTTTGGAAAATGAGAGAAATAAAAAAATTCGACGTCTTCATTTTTTTAGCAATTTTTTTTTATTTCTTATTTTATATCTGATCGTACAACATTTGCCACTTGCATAGCACTGCAGTGATAGTCTGTCAGGTGGCATGTGCGTCGTGTGATGTGGGCATACTTTCAAGTCTTGTTTTTTTTTTTTCTTTTCTAAATGGCATAATTTCAAGTCCATGGCAAATTCTTTTTGTAATCAACGTCAATGGCAACCGTTAGTTATATACTCGTGCGTGTTTATGGATCAGAGTTTAGGGTTCAGGGTTCAAGGTTCTTGATTTAGGGTTCAGCGTTCAGGATTTTGGGTTCAGGGTCCGGGGTTCTTGGTTCGGTCTTTCGGGTGTAGGGTTTAGGGTTTTGGGCCTAGGATTATGGATTCAAGGTCTAGACCCTGAATTCTAAACACCCTAAAAACCTTAAAACCCTATTGGACTCCTCCCGTAGCCATCTCTCGACTACTTCATGCTCATTCTCCACACGTCCACCCATTCTAAGTGGTTGTCGCGGTCTAGGCTCTTCTCTTGTCGACTCGGATAGGTGAGTTTTTCTTCCATCTTCGAGATGAACATCTTCCCTCCTATTCTCCTCCATCCTTCCAGCTTGTACATGGTTGCCTTCCCTTGGCTCTCCACCAAGTCTAGCCAACACCCCTTGTAGGTCTTGCCTCATCCCTTCCACCGCTCTTCTATTCTCTTCGGTGGCCATGGTAACCGTGGTTATGGCTCCTTGCATGTGAGCCATGGTTGCGGATGTCTCCTCCATCTTGTCTTTGAGCCATAGAGTAGATGACTCCAAGGCTTCGAACCGGTCTCCGTTGGAAGTAAGCAAACTTGACACTGCCTCCATTGCAATACTTGGCTGCAACAAAAAGTACAACCTTGGGTTCTCTCCAAAATGAAGATCGAACCCCTCCCGACAAAGAACTTGTCACGAACAACTTTCGACCTTGGGTTCTCTCCAAAAGAAGATCGAACCCCTCCCTCACTCAAGAACTCCAATAAGAACAAACAAGCGTCTAATCCAATTAATCCAACAAAAATGAATCAAACTAATGTATGTTCGCGTTTACCTCTCTTAAAGCGAAGACTTCTCTAAGAACTCCTTGATTGTGTTTTTGCTAGAATTATCTGGCATCAGTCTCCTTGGAAGATGGATTCGCAGGCTTACGCTCATATCTCTATGCAAGAATGGGTTCATTGTATTATTGATCCAGTTGCTTTCCTTGGGCTTCCTGCTGAGGAGATGCATCGTTTCCTGCTGAGAACATTCTGAAGCTTGGGAAACCAAAACATCATCAGGGTGTCAAAGATGGCAACCTCCTCCTCCTCGGTTTATTAAAATCAATTCTGATTGTGCCATTCGAGAGGAATTTTCTGCGGCAGCAGCTGTGCTTCGTAATAATCTTGGACGGGTAGTGGGAGCTTGTGTGCAGAAAGTGGGGCCTAGTCATCCGTTGGTTGGGGAGGCCATAGCAGCTCAGATGGGAGTTGAAAAGGCCAAGTGTCACAGGAGCCCGATGACCAATGCGCAGATGCTTTTTCATCTGAATTATGAATTTTCAGAGCCATGATCCATAGTTCTTAATCCTTTAGTAGTGAACGTCATTCACAGTAGTGAGAGGAGCCATTAAATTTAGACGCTCACGAAATTTTCTGTTCATGAGGGGCAAAGAGACACAAAATGTCAAGACTTGACAACCATCCCTCTCAATGGTTTGTGGACTAATAACCGCTAACGAGAACCACCAGACTTGAGGTGTAAACGCCCGAGCTGCGTGTAGAAGCCGAGGTGCAAGTACTTATTCTTTACTTGCCCGGTCTTCCTGGCCCCTGGTCGGTCAGCACTCCTGGAATGCCCTGGTCGGTCACTGGTGCCGCCTCTTGCCCCTCATCTTCCCACTCGTGGTAGTCTAGGCCGTGGTCTTCACTGAGGATCCTGTCAGTGAGGTCCGAGTGACTATCGTTCTGGGCCATGACACCGGAATAGGCTGAAATACCGGTACCAGAACCGAAAATTTCGGTTTCTACCGGATTATATTCTCCCCTGTACGAAACCCTGAACCCTAGACCCTAGATCATGCACCCCGAACCCTACTCCCTGCATCCTAATCCCTAGACCATGAACCCTGAACCCAAACCCAAGACCCTAAACCCTTAACCCTACATCCTGAACCCCAAGCCATGAACCCTGAAGCCTAACCCCTCAACCCCGAAACCTAAACCCTGAACTTTGAACCCTCAATCCAAAACCCTAGGCCCTAAAACCTGAACCCAAAGCTCTGAACCCTGAACCCCAGTCCCTGTACCCCAAACCGTAGACCATAAACCCTAAACCCCAAACCCCCAACCATGAACCCTGAACACTAAACCCGAAACCTGAACCCTGAACGCTTAACCTTGATCCATGAACGCTGAACCTTGAACCTCGAAACCTAAAACCTGAACCCTGAACCCTAAACCCCGAATCCTAAACCCTAAACCCCAAACCCCAAACCCTAAACCCTAAACCCTAAACCCTGGACCATAAATCCTAAACCCTGAACCGTGATCCCTTAACCCTAAACCCCAAACCCCAAACCCTGCGACATCGGTGTGCATCTTGCAACCTCTTGGGCACCTGGCAACTAATGTAGGTGCCATCGATAGCACCGATGCAGTCCTACATGTGATTATTCGGAGTTAAAATATTGTTCTTGTGTGTAATCCAGTTTATACGAATTTATATTTCGACATGTAACAAGAGTTAATTTGAACGGGTATGTACCTTGAACCAAGGATAATACTTAGGGTTGCCTTGTACATACGGGTGCACTCCCGTCATGTGATTTGGCCGTATGATAAGTTTAGCCATTCTACACAGGGCCCTCGACACACGCTTAACGTGGTGATGTATAGTATCTAGCGAGTGTTGGAAAAAATGGCCTGCAATCCGCTGTTTATGGCCATGTGCAGTGATGAATAGAAACATACCCAACGCCTCTTCCACCTTCACATGTTTTTCATTCAACTGTCCATATATACGAAGGCAGTGTGCCAAGTTCATGAACGTTGTTTGCGACATTCTGAATATGTTTATACATTCGACACCGTTGGGGTGATTAAGGATCTCAGCAAGGTGCATTGCTCCTGTGAGAATGGAAGTATTCTGTGGGATTGGGCGACGACGGTAGAATCCCCTGCGTGCCCTTTTTCTTCGAACGTCCTCGATTATATACAAAGCAATTGCATCATTACCTTTGTCCGGGTTATCCGAATCTTCTGTAGAAGTAGTCGTAGTATCACCTGCAACAGATCCGACTTCATCTCGTCCACATCTGACCTTTGCGGCTCATGTGGCTCCTCTTGTCCGGGGTTAGATGTTTCATCTACGTTGTATGCCCCATCATCTTCAGCAACATATGGCTCATTTAAGTCAAAGTTAAACTGGTGATGATTATCCATTGAATCTACATTAAACAATTACGTACAAGTATTATTATGTACAAAAAAAATTCTGAAAAAATTATTCTATTGTCCAAATGCTTACTCAAAACAACGCATCTATTGCCCAAATTATGAAATACGATAACAATTCAAATAACATCTCCATACAAATAGTGCAACAGCCGTTTACATAAGTAATAATTATTACAATCCAAACAACACAATGAAAACTCTGAAATAAATGTCCGTACAAATCAAGGTTCTCATACACACATGCCGGTAACGTGAAATTACAAAGCAAATTAAATAGTAAACTCAGAAAAACACAAGAAGTTGCCCGACATGTTGAAATAGGAGCCTATTTTAGGTAAAGCACATAAGATCGACGTGCTTCCTCAGGGAGCCTCAAGAATGCTTGCCTAAATGTCGAACTTTGAATGATCCTGTCCATCGCCCTCCCCATGGCTTCTTCACCAATCGGAGGCTGAATAGCCATGAGTGCATCGACACACTCATTGACTAGAGAGCTCCGGGAAAGGTTAGAGTTTGCAATCCGTTCCGCCCGGGCACGCAAGAAGTTTTCAGATGCCTCTTCGAATGAATCATTTAGAGACTCTCCGGATCGCATCTTACGCGATCCGACACCGGAAGGCGTGGGAGATGGACGCTTCCGTCTCCCACTTGAACCTTCGCCGGGGGTGAACGGGGAATCAGCCCAGCCCAACCCAGGCCCTTTATTTTTTAATAGGCACTAGGCAGAGGTTGAAACTGCGTCGTTTCACCCTCTGCCTTAAAAAAAAAAAGGGGAAAATACGCTTTTCACCCACAAACTACCGGAGTAGTGACACATTGCACCCCAAACTACCATCTTTAAGACATTGCACCCTCAAACTACCAATGTTATACATTTTGCACCCTAAACTACCCACTTTGACACATTACACCCTCCAACTACTAATATTAAACACTTTGCACCCTCCATTTGACAATAATACCCTTGAGAAATTAATGAATTGACAACAATATCTAAGGGCATTATCGTCATTTTAGTTTGAAAATTTGATAAAGGGTGCAAAGTGTTAAAAATTGGTAGTTAAAGGGTGCAATGTGTCAAAATTGGTAGTTTAGGGTGCAAAGTGTAAAATATATGGTAGTTTGTGGGTGAAAATTATATTTTCCCCAAAAAAAAAGAACAAAATTTTCGGAAACGAAAACATCTTCTAGCTCTCTCTTCTCTCAAATTTCCTCCCTCTCTCTTTCTCGCACACTGAAAACGGAACCACAGCTTCACGTGCACGCAGCACCACTTGTCCACTTGCACCACTGCAGCTGCGCCTCTGCAGCACCAGGTACTTTCCATCGTGTAATCCGCCCACTCCTCTTTATTGTTGATTGCAGCCGCTAGCTTCTCCCTCGTAATCTCCATACTCTTGAAAATCTGTAATCATTCTTAGAAATAATTAGAAAATTTAATTAAGAAGAAAAAGAAACAAAAGGCTCTCAATTAACGTGTAAACGGAAGTATTTGAAAATTTTTCGTTGCTGAAAAAATACGGTTAAGGGTTTTGCAAAGAATGGAGAAGTATTTAGACATTATCTTCACCGACATAAAAAAAAATTTATAAATAGTCATAGGCCGTGAGTTGGGTGTAGTACGTGTGTTAAAAAGAGAGGAGAATTCAGAATTAGGAGAGTGAAATGTGTGGTGCATGTTCTGTACTGGGAGGGATTGCATATTTCTTTCGATGTCATTGATATGCTTGATTTTTTCAATAAAATGTATGAGGTAAAGATACGAGAGCCTATTGGGTTTTCTTGTAGATGCTTCTATATAATATGTCGAAGGATTGAATTTTATTGCTGAAGCATGAAAAAATTAAATGTTACCTCTCATCACGTAAAACCCTAAAATGTCACGGTGTAAGCCTTTGGCCCTTTAGCCTCTCTTGACTCTCAGCTCTCTATCAAATTCTCAATCTCATTATTTGTTTCTTCGGTTTCAATTTTTGCAGGATCCTCGAGATTTTACACTTGAAAATTGCTAGACCTCCGATTCACTATTTATGTCTAATATCCAAGATTTCTTATTTCCAAAAATTCATTTCATTTATTATTTAATGCATGGGAGTTTGGAAGTTTTTTTGTTTGAAATGTTTGAGATTGGATTGGTTGGATATTTGTGGATCATTTGAATTGAACGGATTGAATTGGTTTAGAATTTGTAGGATGTGAAATTTTTGGAGTAGATTAAGGTTTTGAATTTTTTATGGGTTGGAAAGTATTTATGGTTATTGAATTGGTTGTGTTTGTTTGAAATCAATTTGATTGTGTATCAAAAATGCAATTAACTCATTTGAAGACAAAAAATTTTTTGAAAAAAAAAAATAAAATTTCCCCCTTGGATTTTTTTGATCCCCCACTGTGTCCAGTCCGGTAATTTGAAACCAGCAAGCTCCCTGGCATCAATGCCATGAAGAGACCATTCATGCCATGTGAGACGAACTTGGGACATTGGTGAAAAACGCGATTGGGAGGGGATTTCCACAAAAGGATTCCCACACAAAGATCTCCATACTCCATCATTCTTTTTTGTTCTTGCGAATAGTTTGGTTCATAGCTTGGTAGTTTTGTCAATAACTAAGCCTCATTTTTTGAACACCTCCAGTCCTTGACCAGACTGTCTAGAAAGTCTCTTCACAGCAATGTTCATTCCCGGCCAAGATCAATCCATACATGTCTTTAGTTATCGGAAATAAAAACATACTTAGTAGAATATAAGCAATTTCATAAAGCTTCCAACAAAGACAGGAGACAACAACAAGTAATTTGGCTAAAAGGTAACCCCAAATGGATCAAGTCCTCATTTACCAATTTGAACTTTGTATTTCCATATTTATGCTCTATTGAGAAATCAAAGGAAAAGGAATAGTCTTGGGAAGTCATCCTGTTTCATGGAATTACCTTGTAAACAGGCCTGAAACCACCCTCTCCAAGCTTATTTTCTTCAGAGAAATTATTTGTTGCTATTGTTATGCAAGAAAAACTTAACTGTGGCAGTTCTTCATCCTTCATTCCTCACTATTTGTCCTCACGTTTATGTAATGCAACTCTTGCTACATTAGATCCTATTTGAAACTGGAACTGCTCCAGAATCCTTCTCATGCAGTCTTGGTTCCCTGCTTTTTGAGGAAAATGGGGGAAGAAACACAAAAAGAATTCAATTTACTTGACAGTAGCACAATCTCAACTCTGCAACGACATAGCATAAATGGGGTACCTCTTGAACCATAATTTCTCCATCTTAAGAAACAAATAGAGCCCATTATGATGGTTAGTACCACAGAAACTAGTGGAATTATGACTAACCACATCTTCTTGTTGTTCTGTTCACTTGAAAAGAGATTCAAACATCTCACTTATGCACATTGACAATAATATATAGTGGGTTCTTGTGAATTGCTTGCTGGTACTGTGGTTTACAATTCTTAACTTTTTAAATGCAGAAGAAGAGGTGTTCCGGCACACGTTCCAACACCACAGCACTGACCACCCGAAGCAGCTCCCGGGTGAAAGTGAGTGTCTCGAATATTAAAGTTTGAATTGATAAGCTGCAATGTAATGAAGAAAGACTCCACTTAGCTATTTGTATTGTAGAAAAAATTGGACTCTTTCTTAAACTAGCATCGTTTCTGAAACAATGTAGGTGAGCAGAAAAATTGAAATCTTGGATCCACAGTTCACATTGCCTACAATAGTATTGGGAGTGAGATTTACTAGTAAACTTAACTGGATTTTTCTAGTCCAAATTGAGTTTTTTAAAATTTGGATGATGTTTTAGATGTAAAATGTCATATATACTAAATGCATTTCTTAATGTCCATTTCTGCTTCTCAGTTTCCTGATGGCCTGTTGGGTGGCTGGCTGTGTTATATGTGATGTTCATTTAATAATAATTATCCTCTTTATTTTTTTTCGGTTAATATACTTGGATAGAAGTGTGAGTTCCTATATATGTTTCCAGTCATATACTTGAGAATTTGCTTACTGTCATTTTCCAGTCAAAGATAAATTAACATGTACCTTTTCTATACACACAAACATGGTTTAAGATCAGTCCCATGAATTCTAATGAGCATGGTTTATGTACAGGGTTATTTCTTAAGATCCAAATCATTGGGCCATAATTCAATCTCTGTCTTGAAAATGGAGGTATACTTTATTTTTTAGTTATGATATTTCTCATAATATTATCATGTCCAGCTGCTGTAATTTTTGTGATTTTTACACCAAGGATAACCATTTTCCTTTCAATGTGAATTTGACGTGGCTCTTTTGTACTATTAGTTGAGTTGGATTTTGTTTTCTTACACTTTAGGCATTAAATACTCACATTTGTTCAAATTTGGTTGTTTTGATGCACTGTCTTTGTCAATTTTTTTATTTATAATATTTTCATATAGCGTGCGCCGGACACACGGACTGTTTGGCACCCCGAGCATGTCCAATATCTCCTTGAACTTCATAGAGGAGAAGAATAAAAAGGCAATAAAGGAGCAAAGTTAGACAAGTTGATGTGGGGACGAGTTTGCTCAAAAATGCCTGTCCACATGTCGAGTTTGTCGGAATCCGCCATTCAAACTAAATGGAAGGTGCTTAAGAAAGACTATATGGCAGTTACGATCCTACGAAACGAAGGAGGGGTTGGCTAGGACACAACGCTTGGAACTGTTATAGCAGATGATGGCTGATGGGATACTATGAAGCAAGTACATTTCCATTTGCTTTTGAATCTTTTGAATCTATTGGCGTTCATTTTTTTTGCTTTCTCACCAATCATATTGTTATTTGCTAATGGCTCGTACCTTTTAACACGTATTTTTATTTTTTAGAGAAATGCAAAGAACGAAACAATTTAAGAACCACGGTTGTGACCACTATCAGCTTATGGATATTGTGGAAAGATTCAGCAAAAAAAGAAAAGAAAAAAGGATATGTTGTGGAAAACAAAATTGCGACTGGAATGCATGGTACAAATGCATGGTACAAATGATGAGGGGGACAGGCCGAGTTGGAGGCTAAGGCCCACAATAGAGTCCCTCTTCAAAGGCACGGGCATCGTGGGGGGTCTTTTACGGCTTCATTTCCAAATCGGTCCCCAATAGTGTGCCCAGTACATCCATGGACACGGGGTTTGCAGGTTCGAGGAAGCAACGTTCAGAGGGCTCTTCGGGGACTTCGAGTTGTCTTCGACCGGGATTGATGTAGAAATGACGAATGAACAAATGACGAATATTGGGCAGAGAAGCGATTGCATTTTCAGAGTAGCAGCACCGAAGCCGATGTTGCTGTAGGTGAATTTGTTGTAGCACTCGAAGCGGTCGAGCCCAGGCTTTCCCAGGAAAAATTCAACCGAGTTTACAAGCAGCTTGCAACTAATCAATATTTACGCTGATCATTCTTTTCTTTGCCTGCAGATCAAGGAGTGGGTTTACCATTAGGCCACGACTTGTGTATTTGTGTAGATTAGTGACTATCATTCACTCCTATTTTCATAAGACACTGTGCTGCATTTTTTATATTTTTGTCATTGTTGTTATGATTTATTTGTTTTTTCAGTTTTTGACACTATGATTTGAGTTAATTTTATATTGCGGCTAATTTGTTTTACGTTGTCAATGCTGCTTTTTTTTTTTATTCTTCTTTTGAGTTGTTCAGAAGGAGTATTCTGCATAATTTAGAAGATCTTGAATAAGAGAAATCTATTGTACCTTTTATCAAATTGAGGTACAAACTGATAAAAACATAGGTATTTAGTTCATTGGTAGGTTTTGTTACAAAAATGTGAGAATTTACAGATTTTGGTTTAATGGGATTTGAATTTCTAAACAATCTGGTTCCTCTTCAAATTAATTTTGACGAACCCATGTCCACTTTGGAGACATATTCGGGTAGATGAATTTTTAAAAAAGTGAATCCAACCTAAAAGATATTAGGCGTGAGTTTTTCAAGCTGATTTTTTTTTAAAAGCAAATCTAACCATTCCATTTTTTTGTTTGCATTTTTCTTTTAATTTATGTTAGGCGATAGTTTGGTTTGGGCATATTTTTTTAAAGAAATTAAAATATAATTTATTTTCTCTCTTTCTCACAATTTTAAAAAAATATTTATATTTCATTTTTCAACTTTTCACTTATCCCAATTATTATTTAACAACCCAATCATTGGTCTAAAAGTCTATAACAACCTACAACAATATAGAGACAACTCGCCTGACCTGCGTATTATCTTGGCTTGAGCCAAATAAGTATTTTTTATACAGAGACTTTCGCCCTACATTAGCCTGATCTTGGCTCGAGCTAAATAGGTGATTTTTTACATAGAGAGTTTCGCCCGACCTTAGCTCAATCTTGGTTCGAGCTAAATATGTTAGGTCATAATTTTTAAAAAAGTTGCACGTCTCTCCCTCTTCTCGCTTTTCACCTCTATTCTCTCTTTTAAACTATGGATTGACGTCTCTCCCTTGAGTGTGACCTTTAAAATTTCAAAAACACACGATTTGCCCCTCAGGTCTTATTTCCTTTCCTTTTTTTTCTTCGCAACCCACGACGCCCCCATTTTTCCTCACTCTCTTTTCTTCACCAAATCTTCACATTCCACCGTCCATTCATCTTGTCTGGCTCTCAAACCGAGTTCTCCATCATTTCTAAGGTAACCCTTGGCTTCTTTTTCAAGATTTTCTTTTTTTTTTTTTTTGAATTGGGGGTTTAGGTTTTTAACGATATTTTTGAGTTTTTCGAATTTCTAATCCAAGTTTAATTGTTGTATTCTTTCTAGTTCTTTGATTGTTCTTGGTTGGATTGTTTGCATGTTTTCTTGGCTTTTAGGGTCTTCTTTCATGCTTGAATTTGGTTGTTGCCTACCATGTGTTTGGTAAATTGTCTCAGTCATTTTTTTTTCATGTGTTTTTCTCTTGTTTCTTGGTGCTTCTTCGTGAGTTTTGTTCCTTTTAAAATTCTAGCATTGTGGTGCTATTGTTTGGCTCGGTTTCCATGTATTGTTTTTGATTGCTTGGTTTTGGTCATGATCCTTAGCTTCCCTTTTACATGTCATTTTCTTTTAAAACCAAGTCATGCTTATTTTTGAATGATGGGTTGGCTCTTTTTCAAAATATTTTCTTGTTTATTATTGATCTCTGATATTCTTCTGTTTGATTTAGATTGATTTCAATTTGATTTTTTTTTTTTGTTTCTTTGAATTTGGGTCATATTGTTTATGTCTTCTGGTTGGTTGAATTTGTCATATATACTATGTTTGGACATTTTTCAAGCTCCTATTGGTATTCTTTTGGATTAAATCATGTTTTTGTATCCAGTTGGAATAAAGGGTAAAAAGAGAAAAGATAGTATTTGGATGAACAGGAAAATGCAAGAAAACGATACTGACTCTATTCGAGAGAGAGCCATTCTCCTTTGCCTTTTTGCTTGATAGATTTTTGATGTCCTCTTACACAAATTGAAACTAGACATATACTGCAGTTGGGCTTATAGAGGCCCCTAGTCTAAGGCCCAAATCAACGGGCTAAATAAAATGACAATTAAACTAAAAAGCAACTAAATGAAAAATGGATAAAGGCCCAAAAAGGACACAGCCCAAATCGGCCTACCCCAATGGCCCAATGAATGATGTGGAGTTTAACTGAACTCGATACTTTCAGGTTCTTCCTAATCAACCCTTTTTTCGAAGCTTAGAAACTGACTAGAATACATTTTCAGATTTGGTTGTTGTTCCTAATTCGAGGGTTGATAAGTGACTTGCTGATAAGAAATTGCTCTTTCTCATGTTAGTGGTATTTTGATTCTCAAATATCAATTACTATTATTATTGTTTGTCGGTTTGTTGGAGATTGGAGGTCAAGAAGGCTTACCATTTGCTTATGGCAGTTTGTGATTTTTGTTGGAAGGCGGAGGGCAGGGCTAACTATTATTTGTTGTTGGTTCTTTGGTTTGTATTGGAGATTGGAGGTCAAGGCTAACTATTATCTATTATTGATTCTGTGATTTTTATTGGAGATTGGAGGACAAGGTTTATGTTGTTGTTTAATGTTTGATGTTTGTTTGTTGATTTATGTTGATCTATATTTTTATTTAACTTTCAAGATCACTTCCTGGTGGATACCTCTACACTGACATTGAAGGTCTAACCTGAGGTGAAACGAAGCCAGTCCTCTTTACGAAGGGATCTCTAAGTTGAATAGTTATTGTTTAATGTTAGTTTAATATTTAATGTTTGTTTGTTGATTTATATTTATCTGTATTTTATTTTACTTTGGAGATCACTTCCTGGTGGATACCTTTACTGACGTTGGAGGTCTAACCTGAGGTAAAACGAAATCAGTCCTCTTTTACAGAGGGATCTAAGTTGAATAGTTATTATTTAATTTTTGTTTGTTGATTTATGATTATCTATATTTTGTTTTAACTTTCAAGATCACTTCCTGGTGGATACCTCTACACTGACATTGGAGGTCTAACTTGAGGTGAAACAAAGTCAGTCCTATTTACGGAGGGATCTCTAAGTTGAATAGTTATTATTTAATGTTTAGTTTAATGTTTAATGTTTGTTTGTTGATTTTTTATTAGTTAATCAAAATCTTGATAATGTGATGAACATTTAAATGATATGATTTTTTTTGTTATTTCATATAGCTATTAGCGTTCATGGACAAGAGTTGGATGAACAAGAAACAAGGGACAAGAGAATATGTGTTTGGAGTCAATGAGTTTCTAGGTTTTACATTTAAGAGTGGGATAGTGATGGGAAAATTTGGTGCCCTTGTGTAAAGTGCGTCAATTTCAAGAGGTATAGCATAAGTACAGTACATGACCATTTGGTCTATTATGGGTTACAATCAATGGTTTGCACATTGGGAATTACAAGATAGGGCAGCAACTAGTAGTACCTCTATTTTTGTTCAAGATAGTCAAATGTATGAAACATCAACTGGGATGCATGGACTATTACATGAGGTATTTCCATTAGAACCGGAAAGAGAAGCTCATCTTGTACGAGAAGAAAGACAATATCCTAATTATACGTCTTCAAAATTCTATGAAATGCTTAAAGATGCAGACGATCCTTTGTATAAGGGTGCACAAAATTTAGTAAGCTGATTGCTGTTGTATAGCTATATCATTTGAAGTGTTTGGGAGGGTGGAGTAATACCATCTTTTACGTGGTTACTCCAAACACTGGGTGATATGCTTCCTGCGGGTGCTAAATTGCCAAAGGACACTTATGAAGCTAAAAAGTATATGAAAAGTTAGGACTTGGATATGAAAAGATTCTTGTTTGTCCAAATGGTTGTATGTTGTTCTGGAATGAGAATGAGAAGATGGAAGTTTGTTGAAAATGTGGAGCATCAAAATGGAAGGGCAATGGAGGGAAATATTTTGTCACAGAATGAAGGTGGATCATCCAAGAGATCTAAGAGAAAACCAGCTAAGGTTTTGCGTGGTTTCCTTTAAAGCCGTGATTACAAAGCCTATTCATGTCCTCAAAAACTGCTTCTCATATGAAATGGCATCATGATGGACGTGTAAATGATGGGTTGTTAAGGCATCTGGCCGATGGTCTAGCTTGGAAGGTATTTGATTCTCAGTATGCTGATTTTGTTTATAATCCTCGTAATGTTAGGCTTGGTTAGCAGCGGATGGGTTTAATCCTTTTGGGAACATGAGTACTAGTCATAGTACATGGCCAGTGATATTAGTACCATATAACTTGCCTCCTTGGATGTGCATGAAACGTTCATCTTTAATGTTGTCATTGCTTATTCCTGGACCGAAATCTCCTTCTTTCAAGATAGATGTATATCTAGAGTCATTGATATAGGAGTTAAAAGAGTTTGGGATGTTGGGTTAAATACTTATGACATTTCTTCGAAAGATATGTTTAAGATGCATGCGGCATTGATGTGGACAATAAACAATTTTCCTGCATATGGTGACCTCTCTGGATGGAGTACAAAAGGACATCTTGCATGTCCATGTTGTATGTTTCAGACTCATTCACGGTGGTTGGATAATGGCAGGAAATTTTGCTATATAGGGTATAGACGATTATTACCATCAAATCATAGGTGGAGAAGAGATCAAAGATCATTTGATGGTACACAAGAAATGGATCCGCTGCCCACTTTGTTGATCGGTGATGACATTTTGAGGCAACTAGAGGGCAGTGAACATTTAGAGTCAAGTGTATGAAAGAAGTGAAGTATTTTTTTTATATTGCCTTATTTGAAGGATAATATGTTGCACCATAATCTAGATGTGCTGCATATAAAGAATAATGTAGTTGACAACATCATTGGTACATTGTTAAATGTGGACGGGAAGATAATAACTACAGGGCACGTCTTGACTTACAAAGCATAGGAATAAGACATGACCTCTGTCCTGAGACCATTATTGCAGGAAAGGTGTTTTGCCTCCGGCTTGCTTCTCAATGACTTGTGAGGAGAAAGAAGGCTTTCTGAAAGTGATAAAGAATGTAAAAGTGCCGGATGGTTTTGCTTCGAACCTGTCACGTTGTGTCAAAATTCAACAACGTATATATAAGTTTGAAGAGTCATGACATCTTGAGCAACATTTGATGCCCATTGCAATATGGAGATCGTTAGCAAGCAATGTCTGTCCTCCCTCAATCGAATTGTCATGTTTCTTTAGAGAAATTTGTTCCAAAACCTTACGATTAGAGGACCTAGATCGACTTGAGGCTCAAATTCCTATAACATTGTGTGAACTTGAAAGGATATTTCCCTTCATTTTTTACTGTTATGGTGTACTTGGTCGTACATCTAGTTGCAGAGTGTAAGATGGGCGGACCGGTTCAAGTTCGGTGGATGTATCCTATTGAGAGGTAGGACTATTTAGAAATATGTTACGTATGGTTTCTTTGCACGTGTTATTTTTTGAACTGTAATATTGTTGGTGTAGGTGCATGCATATTTCAAATTATGTTCAATACAGCCGCACCTGAAGGCTCTATTGCTGAAGGATATATAGCAGATGAATGCCTAACATTTTGTTCAAGATATTTTGAATCAGTTCCAACGATCTTTAATAAATCCTCAAGAAATGTAGAAGACATAACGGGAGGAATCTCTTACATTCGTCTTGATATAAAGAAATGCATGCAATCTCATCGATATGTCCTTTTTAATTGCGATAAGTTAATCCAAATTCACGCGTAAAGATGTTAGACATATAACTCTTTCATTAAGAGTTATATCTATAAAAGGACCTAAATCGACTTGAGGCTCAAATTCTTATGACATTGTGTGAACTTGAAGGGATATTTCCGCCTTCATTTTTTTTATGTTATGATGCACTTGGTCGTACATCTAATTGCAGAATGTAAGATTGGCGGACCAATTCAAGTTTGGTGGATGTATCCTATTGAGAGGTAGGACTTTTTAGAAATATGTTACGTACGGTTTCTTTGCACGTGTTATTTTTTGAACTGTAATATTGTTGGTGTAGGTGCATGCATTGTTTCAAATCTTATGTTCGCAATACAGCACCTGAAGGCTCTATTGTTGAAGGATACATAGAATATGAATGCCTAACTTTTTGTTCAAGATATTTAGAATCAGTTCCAACAATCTTTAATAGATCCCCAAGAAATGTAGAAGACACAAGGAGGAATCTTTACATTCATCTTGATACAAAGGAATGCATGCAAGCTCATCGATATTTCATTTTTAATTGCGAAAAGTTAATCCAAATTCGCGTGTAAGATATTTTAAGCATATAGCTCTTTTATGAAGAATGTTTATACCCAATAGAATTAAGTTTTTAGTTCTATTGTCCATGCAAGAAACTGTAGACTCGACCATAGATTATGTCATCGATAAGATGCATAGGGATGAATTTTGTGGCTAGTTTCGAGACTATGTATGTGTTATGTTTAAAATATTTTTCATTGCTTGGTTCCTCTAAAACTTATAAATTGTGTTAATGTTGAGTTGCTTTTCGAAGGAAAATAGATTCAAAATATGGACGATGAAAGGAAGTGTGAACTTCCAAATAGGGTTCGATGGCTTGTTAAAGGTCCAAACCCCGAAGCTAGATCATTTAGCAGATATGTAAGTAATAGTCTGAAATTCCGTGCAAAAGAGAATGATATAGGTAGAACAACTCAAAATCTAGGAGTTTGTGTGACTGTTGAAGGGGGCACCACATATGACGGGCGAATTACTAGTATTGTTGAGTTAAACTATTTTGATGAAGAACGTTTTGTACTATTCAAATGTGATTGGATTGACACAACTATTGGTAGGGGATATAAAGTTGATGATTTCGGATTTGATCTTGTTAATTTTTAACATTTAGTGCATACTGAAGAGCAATTAAGTGATGGTCCATTCATCTTGGTATCACAAGCGTCTCAAGTATACTACGTATCTAATGAAAGACATCCAAATCGGGAAGTAGTTGTCAAGACCAAACCAAGAGATGTGTTTGATGTTGGTAATGGTGAGATGTTTGATAATGAGGTGGATGACTATTGTGAAAATGTGCCTTACAATTTCAACATTGAGCAAGTCCCTGAGAATGTACACGATAATTTGATGTGGTTTAGAAATGATGTGGAAGGAATGACACTAGATATACCTCAGGACGTACCTATGGTATGTGACTAATT
Source organism: Morella rubra (assembly GCA_003952965.2). Classification (NCBI taxonomy): domain Eukaryota; kingdom Viridiplantae; phylum Streptophyta; class Magnoliopsida; order Fagales; family Myricaceae; genus Morella; species Morella rubra. Next base: position 30,719,118 of record CM025850.1, on the reverse strand, counting down.
TTCATGGTGATGTATGGTATATAATTTGTAGATTGATATTTGCAATGTTAATTAATACAATATCTGATTATGCAAGGAAGCAATATAATATTAATAAATACAGTTTATTGTGTAGGTACAATGACGGAAGAGGTTCAGGACGATTTAGTCTAAGAATATAGGCTCACCTTCATCACAACCACCTACGCCCTATAGCCTCATCTTCACAGCAAGCTACGCTGCCTATAGGCACCGTTTTGCAAGCAACTCCTTCAACACCTATAGGATCATCATCACAACAACCTACAGTACCATCACCTTTATCACAACAACCTACGGTACCATCACCTTCATTATAACAACCTATGTTACCATCACCTTCAAACGATGACAAAATGCTTGGTATGTTAAAAACCAAAATAGTGATAATTTTACTTGTAAATTAGTGATTTTAGTTTCACTTCTTAAATGTGCAGATGATGCTCGAGTTCATAAAGCGCGCGGTGTTATGCACATGGCTAAAGTGTGGAATTTAGCAAAAGGTAAACTGATACCCACGTAGTTTAATGACATGGGTCAGCCTGTAGGTGTTGAAGGAGGCGTTTTTGGCCAATTCACAGGTTGTCTTGCCCGTGTAAGCAATCAAATCCCTTTAGATGCCTTAGATTGGCGTAGAGTCCTTATGGCGGTAAAGAAGGATTGCTAGAATATCATGACGGTATACCTAATTTTATTCATATTACTTGAAATGCGCTTATATAAGTTTAACAATTGACACACGTCACTCTTAAGTATATTTTGCAGAAGCGATCTGTTATCTCCGAGAGTCCAATGGGGAATGTTGTCAAACAACACTTCTTCAAAGACTTGGGAGAAAAATGGAGAAACCATAAATGTACTTTGAAGGAGAGACATTTCGATGAGGCCATGACGCCTCAAGAGGTAAAAAGTTGAGCTCCGTCGCAAGTTAATTTGGAGCAATTTTACAATCTAGTTGATTTTTGTTACTCCGCAACAGGACTGGTAGGAGCTTATTTCTTTGTATTCTGGATATTATGTATAAAATTAAATTATTAATTTCTAATGTCTTGGTATACATATAGGGTCGACGTCCAAGGGGCAAACGAAGTCGTTCATTTCAAACCTCCCTGCACACTGAAGGATCTCGAAGCTTTGCACATCATGCTTACGAGATGGTACGTAGGATTTAATTTGTTTGTTTACTAGTATAGTTTTTATTATTAAGTTTCATATATAGTATTTAAATATCATTATATATGGTGGTTGTGCTGTAGGAATAAGAGAAACAAGTTGCTATTGATCGAGCAGTATTGTACAAAGCTGTGCATTCACGTTCTAATGGGACTCCAATGAATGCTGATGCAATAGAGAAAATAGTATATTACTATAACATCAATTTTGCTTTGAATCAACAAATTTTAATTGATAATTTAAATGTATGTTCTATTCTTTCAGTGGCAAATTGAGGAGATTTTATGCAATGAGTCAGCAACCTCACAACCCTCGAGGCAATCTCGAATGGAAGGCACAATCAATTGGTCACCGTTTGACTCATATGCACAAGTTCTTGGTCTAGAACGACATGATTGCATTCGCGGCATGGGACTAGGACCCACTCCTTCAGCCAATTCTACCAACACATGCATAATCTTGAATCGATCAGGCTATAGTGTAGAGCAAATCCTAGATAGGAAAAATTAGATGCAGGATAAAATTAATTCTCTTGAATCTATAATTCAATCTTTGCAATCTACAATGCAATCCTTCTTGCAAGCCTTGATAGTAATTTATTGTTTTACCCTCACATAATAACTATTGATTCTATTTATGTATTTTCCTAGTTAATTGTCTGTTTTTCTTTTGTAAGAAAATCATGATGCACAAAATGTGGCCCATCCCGAACAAGTTCCATCAATTCCTCGATCAGCTCATGTAAGCACGAATGATCTAGGTGCAAACTTGATGGTAAAAGATTGTTTTAGTGTGTACTAGTTCTATGTGATTATCCTAGGCATTAATAATTTGAATTGAATTTCAATGGGATTTTTCAATGAATGTGAATTGCACTCTGGAAATGCTTCAAATGGGCAAATATTTACAGAATTAAGAATTAACAAGAAATTAATCAATTAGTGGTCAACCAACAAAGTAGATATAACTTTTCTCTATACAGCACAAGCAAATCAAAAAAGCTTTGATATAACTTGACAAGATGTCTATAAGGCTTTAGCTGCAAACCTTAGAGTCAAAGGATTTTGGTATATCCTGAGGAGAGAACCAAAAGGAAAAAAAAGGAAAGAAACCATTAGTAGATAGGTAATCCTAACAGCAAAGAAAAAATAAATAAATATAGCACTTCTTCTTTCTTTCTTTTTCAACCTAAAAATAATAAATAGAAGCCCAAGATAGGAGGTGAGCAAACAAAGATGCAAGAGAGCAAATAATCAAACCTACCCTATAGCAGTTGCACCCCAAAAAGCCAAATTATAAATAACTTTGCTTCTATCCCACGCCTTTCAAAGCTTCCCCTATTTCTTTTTCACTGACAATGTCTCGCTAAGACAAGAGAATTCTAATGATGCCAGAGCTCCATTCACACATCTTTGCCCACAAATACTGTAACAACTAATGCCTAGATAGTATTTGGATCACACAGAAGGATGTAAATATGATCGTCTTTGTATTTATTTATTGTTATCCTTAAAATGCCTTGAGCCAAACCAAAAAACAGGAAGTCTTATTAAAATTTTTTGTAATTTGCAATTACTGTGAACAAGCATTATTAAAATGATCATATTTACATCCACAAGTGCCGGATTTCAATGTCTTTTAAGCTATTAGATTCTAGAAGAGATTTCTTGATAGTCTTTGCAAAATTGTGTTCGTTCCACAAGGATAAAACCTTATATTTGGGGATTGCGTTAAGGCATTTATCAAAGATAATATGTGCATTACTTAGATTATTGTTTGAATAAAGGCATGGTGATCTATTTTAGAGGATACGATTACCAAGTTCGTATATCTTGTCCATCTTAACCTACTTAAGTACTTTTATTCTCGATGATCTATATATATTCACTCTCATTAGGATCTCTGTCTGGCATCTTTTTGCTTGAAGATTCGAATCACAAATTGTTCTACCAACACACATGCACATTCATGGACATATTTATGAACCTGTGTATAGCTGTGTGCATCTATGTGCACATCAATACTTAAGTAGGTCTCTCTGAAATTCATGACAAGAAATACTTGTCAGTTGTGACCTTGCTAGATGGTGGCAAAGCATTCCCATGTTTTGAAAATTGCATTCTAGAAAAAATATCCTTGAATGTTTTGCGTTTTTTTTTCCCTGTGAGAAAAGTGATTACACCAATTTCCCTAGGGCTTTGTTAAAAAGTTGGGAAGTCATCTTCTATTTTAGAAAGGACACTCAACCTTTTGTGTTATTTTGTATTTTATTCTGATGCTCTATAATCTCATATATGATTAACAAATGGACTAATTATACATTGAGAAAATCTAGAAAAAAATATGTTACTCCTTCACTGTGTAACATTTTTTTTTTATAAGCTTCTTTGTGTAACATTTGATGGTAAGATTACTTTTGTCCTTAAGTGTGTACTAAGCTCTTATGTTTGTAGTAATTTATTTTTATCTTTGTTCAAAATATTACTGTTTTGTCAAATTTCCAATAATGCAATTATAGCCAATGCTGGTGCTGGAGCTGGTGCTAGTGACGATGATGCAGATAGTGCTAGAGCTGCTAAGGATTAAAGTCATAGTTATTTGTTGTTAAATGTCGTTACTTGTTACTTTTTGGACTACTTAGAAACTTTTAGTTTATTATTTGTAAGACGGAGTTATTTAGTCAATGATGTATATATTTTGTTTTATTACACATCTTCTTTATCTTTTTACACCAAGCAATTAAAATTTGCATTATAGGGAAAAAAAGCACATGTTTTTAGCGGTGGTCACAAAACACTACTGTAGACATTCTAATGCAGGACAAGAACGAGCTATATCGGCGCTTTTAAAATGCTGCCGAAAAGTGAGATGTAGCGGCCTTTCTAAAATGCTACTGGAGATATAAAACACAGAACAAAATCAAGCTTTAGCGGCGTTTCTAAAACGCTGCCAAAGATGTGCTACAGCGGCGTTTAACAAAACTGCCGCTAAGTTCTTTTAGCGGCGTTTACGAAACGCTAGGAAAAAAAGGATGTAGAGGCGCTTTCTAAAATGCTGCCGCAGATTGGTCTATAGCGGTGGTTTGTAAACGTTGTAAAAGATGTTTAGTGGCGTTTGGTGAAACGCTGCAAAAAATACAAAAAACATGCTTCGGGTCATTAACAGCGGTCGGAACCGCTGCTACATGACCGCCACTAAAGGTCACACTCTTCATTCGCGTTTGTGTTAAACACCACTATTATCATATCCTGTGGCATATATAGTGGCGTGTACAGACGCCGCTAAGGGTATTGCGGCGTTTTTTTTTTGTCTTTAACGGCGTTTTTCGACCCCCGGTAGAAGTCTTTTTTATGTAGTGCAAATCCAAAGACATCTTTTATATATCCATCAAATGAGAATCTATACAATAGAAAACGCCAATACATTGTCTCTCCTTTGTTGTAATTGTTGGCGAAGGCTAAATACAATCTCTCTTGCGCAAGTATTGTACCAATAGTACAGGCCTGTTGCTTGGAATCAATTGCAATGCCCATACAGTACTCAATTTTGTCCCATGTCACTGCAACCTTCTTGATCATGCATCATGACTATATTAACTCCATGCAATCACTTGGAAAAAAAAAATCCACGCAATCAATTGATTTGAACGACATACCTCTAAAAATTATATAAAACAAACACGTGCAAAGTTACTGTTAATCACACCTATTTTCACACTATAAATGATACAATCTCTTTAAGGTATTTTTCTGTGGGTACCATTCATTACGTACGCTTTGTTTAAAATTGTAAAACTACAAATAAATAATAGAAAAGTTGCGAAGTGTTGCTGATGAATAAATACAATTCGACCTCACTATGTTAAATTAACTCCTTGCAATCCATTGATTTTAACGACAAAGATCTATATGATTGGTTCTTTCTATAACAAAAAAATTTGCATAATTTTTCAGTAAAGTCGAGTACATTTACGTTGAGTTTGGACCCTTTTTTGACATTTTCTGCTGCACTTGTCTAACCAAAGAAAGAATTTTGGCGACAAAATCTTGTGCATGGCAACAATTTGCTTCAACCAAATGACCGGGAGATCCAAAAGCATTGGAATCGGATGCATGAAAATGTGTCAAAAACAATCCTTTCTCTTTTGATGGAATCACGTTCATAGTAGCCACCGGCCAGTTGTAATAGCTTAGTTTTCATTGTCAGCACTACAAGAAAAACAAGCAACGCTGACCGAACGCTTAGAATTTGTCACCAAAGAGTAGGCCTTTAGGGACGTCACTTACAAAAGCGTCAGGACTAATATCTTTAGCAACAAACAGATGGTTGCCGTAGACACAGAATAATACGACGTAGTATATTTTATTAGAGACGATTTTGGCCATCACTACAGATAGTTAACTTTTCGACATTTTGGGAAGAGTAAATTACGCCTAGACACACCTATCTACCACCACTTTTACTATCGCCATAGCCCATTGTCCACGAAACATGGCTTTTCAATTTTTCCTCAGATTACTTAGAAAAAAAAAAAAATTCTTTCCTAACATCTCATCTTTTTTCTCTCCTTATTTCCTCTGCTTTTTTTTTCCTTTGCCCTTTCTCTCATCATCATCTCCAACGTAGATCTGTGTCGAAAGCTCCACTCCATTCTTCTAATACCTGGTGTTTTCCCTATTCAAGATTTACCCAACAACAATAAGCCACAACAAGATGTATGAAGAAGGGGTTTGAGCAAAGAGAACAGTTAGTGAAGAGGTGTACTAGCCTATGTGGAGCGGCTGGATTTTTTGAAGCTCATTGGCTGCCAACCCAGCTATTTGGGAGAGATGGGGCTGCAATTTGTGAAATCCTCTGTTGTTGCCGATCTTTTTTTTTTTTTTTTCTAAGTTTGTTGCAGATCTAGCTTGTTGTAGATCTAGATTTCCAGATCTGGTTTGTTGCAGATCTTTGGGTTTTCTGCGTTTGTTTCCTGCTATGGTGATTTGTAAAGTTCTTTATTCATTGTAGATCTTTTTTTTTCTAGGTTTGTTATAGATCTGGATTGTTGCAGACCTAGATTTCCAAATCTGGTTTGTTGTAGATCTGATTTGTTGCAGATTTTTGGATTTTCTGCGTTTGTTTCCTGCTATGGTGATTTGTAAAGTTTTAAATTTTGTAGAGTCAAGTCATTGTACAACCGTTTATGAAGATTCAAATTTTATATAGATTGTTGAGATTCAAATTTTTTATGGATTGTTGTCTCTCTCTGTTTGAAATGGATTATCTGGTTGGTTTTGCTATTTCTGTGCATATGGCGAAGAAGGACGGCGGCTTTAGCTCGTCGGCAATGGGGTTGCACCTCTGTTGACGAACTGGAGCTCGTCGACGCTGCTAGACCAGTGCCGACGGAGAGCTTCTGTCGTCGAATTAAGGCTCTCTGCACACTACAATCTCGATCGAGCTTCGATGACTGAAAGTCGTGGCTGAAGAGCAACTCCCACGAATTTTGTCATTTCTGTCTACGGAAGCCTCCGTCAGCAATGACCCCTTTTCCTCTAGTGTACAACACCTCCAAAATCAGTTGAATTTTTTTTTTTCGTATAATTTTAACCCTCACAATTTATTTTGTGTAGTTGGCCTCCCTGAGGTCCGATCCTAACTTGGTCCCTGATTCCAAGAATATGCAATCGGCTATTGAAAAAAAAAATATATATATTTCTTGTCAACTGTCTATAATACATCCTTAAAGAAGTTTCAACTTTGAAATACGGTCTTTCCGAAGGTGACCCCAGAGGATAGGAGGGTTTCCTATGTTTAGGATTTGATCAATAAGATACGAGTTTATAATAGCTGTACTGTCGGTTTCTTTTCCTGTCTTAAAACTATCAGAGTCCCACGATCAGTCGCTGCTATTTGCATAATAATTAGCGATGATGCCTTCTCCTGATCATGTGGGCTGGTTAGAGAGTCATGATATATATCAAACAACATATTTTTTAACTATAAAACGTTAAAGTACTGGGCATCCAAGTAGCATCAAATCAGCAGCGCTATGTCTTAGGACCAAATAAAATTAGTGAGATTTAGTTTCAGTTTACAAATTAAACTAAGAACAGTATAGCCTAGCAAATGCTAACCATCCCAGACCGTAAAGTAGTTAACAATCTCCATGCACCCCCACCTCCAAAAGACGAAATGGGAAAGGGAAAAAAAAAAAACTAAAGATGGTTATGTTTTCCCTTTGGCATAAGTAATTTTCACAGCAAGACTATAAAAGGGGCATTTGGGGCCACGTACCCAGAACCTTTAGCCTAATAATTGTTCAGGTTGTGTACGATGAAAAGACTGCACAAACTCTAAAACTAATGAGGTACGCATAACTTAGTCCAAATACACCTGGTTAAAAAAAAAAAATACATTTGAGGAAACTAATTTAAATCTTTTAGACAACAAGCTCTATCAATCACTTCGCAACCACTTGATAAGTTATGTAGTGGAGATGAATCATTGGTTGTATGGAGCTTTTCTATTATTCATGTTGTGTGTAAGATCACCTTCCCGGTTGTAACTTTGACCTAATTTCCCCAAAAAAAGAGTCAGCAACTACCACTGATCTTTCCTTGATTTCTGCACTATTTCTTTATTTTGGTGTAATCCAGTACTGTATCATCTTCACGACGCATCAAACCCATTCATAGAAATGACAATGAAAGGTCCAGAAACGAATATATTCTCTCCGGACAATAAGATGTATATGGGTTTATAATTCTGGGACAGGTTGTGTGACCTGCCCACTTCTTTGTTTTTTCAAGGAGTTTGAAGAAAGTGCAGAAAAACAACAACATCAAAACTCAAATGGGGCAGAGCAGCGAATGGCGATCCAGTACCTGAAGCAATTCCCAAAACAGAAACTGCATCGAATATCCCTCTGCATTTTAAATACTACCCCAGATTTGCATTAAGTTTATTCTAATCAATATAGGTGTATAGAGGAGATTTTTTTTTTTTTAATCATCTCGAAATATTGTAACTTTCAAGCATGGCGGATCTGCATCAGACTAATAAAAGCAAATGTACCATATATAGGCATATAGCTATAAGTTATTCAATTTGAACATGGGCAGCCTATACGTCTATAATAAGATAGTAAAAATGGTCCCGGGTGCCAATGAACCAGTCATGAAAGATCCAAAGCACGATACAATTGGATAGCGTCCAGAATGAAGCACAGTCAGTCGATGGATTTTTAATCCCCACAAATGGAGCACTAATTGAGATCGTTGCAGGCCAAGCCTTTCTTGGTATACTTGGCAAATTTGGCCAACCTGTCGAAATCAGAAGACGACAATTTAGGAGGACATCTAAGCAGCAGTACCATTCGATCACGAGGGAAAAAGCAGTCCAAATACTCTTTTGTCTTTCTTGTTTCTTGGGTGTTGAATCGAAATAGTAGTGAATGTTGTATTATTGGGTGTCCGAAGCCACGGCTCTCTTTCTATGGCATTTACATTGTTGTGGGGTCTCGGCCATGGTTCCTTACTGTGTGGTTAATTTTTAGTTGAAAGACTGTACTATCTGCTTCTTTAATCGAAATTATTAGATCAAAAAAATACCCATCAGACAAGACATAGCTCAATTATATATATATATATATAGTATGTTATCTATTTCATTAAATCTACGAGCCTTTTTTATAGTAAAGTCTCTATCTGCTTCTTCATATTATCAGATTTTCGCGGCTTGTAGAATCCATTGTAGAGATCTTGGGGGCCCTTATCTCCCTGGTCTCCGTGGACAAGGAGATGGCGGTGCCAGGCTCGCAAGAGATAGTCAACTACATTTTTTGTATGCAGGCGGAGACATAACCCTACAAGAGTGGGGGACAGTCATGTGTAGAGAATGTTATCAAATATGATATACTCTTTAAAATTATAACCAAAATTTCTACAGATTTAGACTTCTCGCAGGTTCCTTTGCCACGCAGCAAAAATTCATCTTCTTCCATCTGCAAAACCAGAAGACCGTTATCAGGAATTTGCTTTTATGAGTAGCCAATCAATATGATTCCTAGCTCTTCTATCTCGGCTTTAAGTAGCACATCTGTTCAGGCATGTAACCAATCCAGTTCATCTCCCAATTCAATTTTTTCAGATATCTATTTGGTTTGAGGTAGGTTGGATCGCCACCGAGAAAACGTGAACTTTGTAATCAATTTCGAATCAACTTCACTGCATTTAATTAAGTTCTTACCTGACCGACCTCAACCCATAATAAAATCAGGGAAAATCACGCTTCACCTCCTCATAAAACAGTACAGTAACCTGATTATGGTGCAACAAACGTGTTCCGTGCCACAATCTATATACAGACAGATTTAGTTTCGAGTCTCATTGCAAGAAAGTTCATTTGTCAAAAACAGTAGTTTGGGGATCACATTGCAAATGGATGTTAGCTTTAGACAGAAAATATGTAATTTTCCTTAAAAGCTTGCTTTTGCATTCAAAAGTGGCAGTATTACATGGCTCTATCTTAAAGGTTACTTGCAGTCTTCCTTCTGAGCACTATTTCACCCTGAACTTTGCAAGAACCTGAAGATTAACTCCACATTATATAATAGGCACCACAAGGCGTTTCCTCCATCAACTAGTTTGCCTCTCTTAGATCCAAATACCTGATCATACCTTTCCAGCCCAGCAAATACCCTTCTTGCTACCACAACTGCTTTTTGCCCAAGAATTGCAGCCGTACAGATAGCTAAATTTGTGGCCATGGGTTATATTACTCAGTGAGATGCCCCCTGAATTTTTAAGCACTTGCACTCTTAGATCTCTATTGGCAACATTTTCACATATACAGACCTAGTCGTGGTAATATAGTTCAGAGATAAGAATTAATTCCGATCTCAAATAAGTTGTTAACCATTGACTGAATAAAGCTACAAAGTAAAATTCCATGCAGTATAATGGGTCTACTTCTGTAGAGGAGCAAGAGGTTTAGCAACATACAGAATTCTCCAAAGATCTTTGCCAGAACCCCAGATGCAATATTTCTACAGAGCCGGTCCACGAAACGCCAATCAATCCTTCTCCTGAGTCCAGATTCTCACAGTTTTGTCGTTGCCAAGAGCACCAGAAGCTATCATGTTTTCAGTGGGGTGACATGACACTGATATAGCAGTGTCCGTGTGACCTTCCAATTTCTGAACAACTTTCCTGGTCTGCAGCTCCCACAAGTATAGGCATTTATCTTCAGAACCACTGACGATATACTTCCCATTTGTCACGGAAAAGGTGGACGAGATGCAATATTTGGAGTTCACATGACCAGTGTAAGTCTTCAAAAATTTTCCAGTTGAATAGTTCCAAAGCCTCTGCAGAATACCACATTGGAAGAACAGATGAGCTTATAAAACGAGCATGAATAGATAACACTACTCAAAGGACACTAGAAGACGAAAAACAAATAGATGCAGCTATTTATTTTTTGTAAGCAATTAAAAGCCAACAAATTTGGTGTATATGTCCTGCTTGCCTCAGGTATGCAGTGCAAGAATATTAATAGGAGCTTAATTGTGGATTATATAGGCTTGCCTCGCATACTGCACATAGTTTACTCCTTCTTAGAGCTAGGCAAGGAACCAAAAGAACTGCTACGATTCTCTATCAATGAATATTACCAGGTTAGAAGTAACATAGCATTTAATGCATAACATCATTGTCATCCGTGTTCTAAACATGAAAATTTATGAAGCTTTTCCCCTTAAACAGGCACAACCATTTTTAGGCCTATAACCCAGTTTACAGCGCATGAATTAGTGAGGCAGACAAAAACAGAGGATGCCTTCTGACTAGTCTCTCATGTTGCTTATTCTACACAACCCCTTCCATATTCTAGATGACGCCAATGAAGTGGCCAAAATAAGTCCATTTGATTGTCTCATTTCTATACGCGGGCCTCTTTTTCTTTTCAGTTTACACATACTGATGACTTTCATGCACTACAAATTGGGAAATTGTCCAAACATTTGAAGATTCCACTGCTTGGAAGCTTTGACAGGAACTTGTGCTACGACGTTATATTCCTTCGAAGTGGTCTCTTCTCTGATAAAATTGAAAAACAAACTAACTGATAAGAGCTATGAATGCAAACTCCGAAGAGCATAAGAAAGCTCGAGAAGAAAAATGTTTTTTTTTTGGGGTAAGTGAGACGAAAGATTTGAGGATCAATGCGAAACACATAGATTGTGAACAGGCGCAGAAGAAGACGACTAAAAAGACTCGAGGAAATTTGTTTCAACGCAGCACCCGTATTTCTCCATATGCAACGAAGCCTCTGTATACTCGCTACAACAATTGAACAAACAAGTGGAAGGACCACCTCCAGAAACAAACAAGCACTTGACACTTCCAACAACACACAAAGACAGCAACGCCATTGAACAAAGACCAAAACTTTAAGCTAAACCACATGGCTTAAATAACAAATGAAAACTTACCAAAGTGTTATCCAGAGTGCCAACAAGAAGATACTTGCCATTGGGCGAAAACTTGACGAATGAGACGGGGGGGTTCTCGTCGTCGATCAAGGTCTTCATACAATGGCCGGTCCCAGCGTCCCAAATCCGACACAAGCCGTCGTAGCTGCTAGAGACGATCAATGAGCCGTCGCGGTTGAAATCGACGGCGGTGACGGGGTCAGAGTGGGCGGGCAAGACCTTGAGGCACTTGGCGGACTTGACGTCCCAGACACGGACCGTCTCGTCGAAGGAGCCGGAGACGATGATGTTGGACTGTGGGTTGAAGTTGACGCAGAAGACGTAGTTGGTGTGGCCCGTTAGGGTCTTGACGAGCGACCCGGTCTGGACGTCCCAGAGCCGAAGTGTCTTGTCGTCGGAAGCAGAGACAAGGAACCGCGAGTCGGAAGAGAAGGCGAGGTCCGAGACGCCCTGCTTGTGGCCCTGGAATTCTTGGAGGGGAGACACGGTGGGATCGGAATTCGAATCGGTGTTGGATAAGCAATAGGTGCGGAGGGTCTTGTCAGCGGAGGAGGTGGCAAGGAGGCGGCCGTTGGACGAGAATTTGACGGCCGAGATGGCACGCTTGTGGCCGCTTAGGGTTTGGGTGAGAGTGTAGGGTTTGAAGGATTCTGTAGGTTCGGTCGTCATTTTCTATTTCTCCTTGTAGGTTTTGATTGGCTGATTGATTTAAGAAGAAGGCAAGGACTGAGGATGGCGGGGGGCTTTGGATGTTCAAATTAACGAATTTGGAATGGCCGACTGATTTGAGAAGAAGGCAAGGACTGAGGATGGCGGGGGCTTTGGGGGTGTTCAAATTAAAGGATTTGGAGGGCTCGGGTATCTTTGTCTGCACACGTTTTCTAATGGAACAAAATTTACCAAAAATAAAACAACTAAATTCTCAAAAAATACTATACAAAATATCAACAATTTTTCACACAAATTCTAATTATTTTCTAAAAAAATTTTAACAAATTCTCTCTCTCCGTACCCTTTCACTAAATTCAAAAAAATTTTATTAAAAAATTATGTCAAATCATTTCTTTATACATTTTCACAAACTTCAATAAAAATAAAATAAATATTTTTTAAAAATTTTTATTAACTTTTACACATAAATTTATAAAACTTAAATTTACATAAATATTCACAATTTTATTAAAAATCTTACTATTTTTCATTAAAAAAAAATCCAAAACTGAGAAGGTTATACCTTCTAGGCAAGGTTCAATCTTGTAACAAGGCAAAATAATCCAAGCAAAAGAAGATTAAAAAAGAAGTTACTTTAAGAGATTATATGGTGGTTAAAAGAGATCATATCCTCTCTTGTTTGTTGTATAAATTAGATAGTTTAATTAGAAGAAAGACAACACAACATATGAGTCCCCTTATAATTTCATACACTAAATTGGAAGGGATATCTATTATTTAAAAACACCATTTTAAAATGTTGTATGATCAGGAACACACTTTCTCTTCTTGGAATTGGTCAAATATTAACCCGATACGGCTAAAATGTGCAAGAACAATTACCGAGTGCCACCACTTACGTGGCATTGCTCAATAGCCATTGCTAATTTGCTGTATTTGGAGAATGCCTCGTGAATAGAAGTTTTTCTACACCCAATTCACAACCAATGTCAAATTGGGCAGATTATAATTGCTGCTATTAACTAAACCACCAATTACACGAGGAAATTTACAGTGTAAACAGATATACGCAGTTACTCTACCAGAACTGAAATTGTTGTTAACAAGTCCTGGACCATATTCCGCCCAACACCATCATGTAGCCTCTTTTTTCTTCCTTAAGATATGTACATTAGCAGAAAAAAAAAATGGAAAATGGATGGCGAAGGGGGGAAAAAGAAAAGCCCAGTACTCAAGCATCCTATACAAGTAACAAAATTCGAAGGGTAACCTTCTGCGTCGGGGTTAGGAGAAATCCAATTCAATTGGCCCCTCGTATCAAATGAAGGCATGTGGGACCGATCTGAGCAGTCGCCGGATTAGTTTTCTGCGTTATACGATTGATTTGAGAAGAAGGCAAGAACTAAGGATGGCAGGGACTTCGTGACTCGGTGTAAGATGAGCAGCACAAAAGCTATCCAACGAGAGAGGGGAAAGAATAAAGGAAAGAGAAAAAGTAGGAGAGTGGGAGAGAGAAAATAATAGAAGGAACAGAGAAAGAGAGGAGAGAGAAAAAAAATGTGAGAGGGAGAGAGAGGATGAGGTGCGACTAAGAGGAGAGAAAAAGAAAGAGAGTAAAAAGAGAAAAAGAGAAAAAGAGGAAAAGATGCCTCTAGGTTAAAGCTAACACCATTGTCATCAAGAGTCTCGAATACTTTTAAAATATTTAAGAAGTTTTCTTGCGTTGACATGTGTTTCAATAACTGTTTATTGTACAAGTTTAAAAAGTAATTAAATTTATCACCATGTATAAAATATTAGATGTTTAATTGTTAAAATTTTAGGGTGTTAGAGTTAGTGAAATATGAAAAAAAAAAAAAAAAAATTTGAATGAAATTTTTATATTTATTTAAAATGAAAAGTGATGATTTGATAAGGAAATAGAATTTTGTGTAGTTATTTTATTATGATCAAAATTTTAAGAAGTTCCCAAACACGTGTATAGCTCACGATATCATGTGATAAAAATAAATTAATAAAACAATTACAATACCAACAATTATAGTATAAATGATAAAAATAATGATTTTAAAATGTGGGTGCATGGTATAACTTAAATAGAAGCAAGTCAAAAATTGAAAAAATTGCATGTGTAATAAATTAAATATAAATTGACAATTAAACATACAACTTAGATTTAAACCCTTAACTATTTTTTTCATCTAAAACTAATATTAAAATATTTATATTTATATTAATTTTAAATATATCAAGCATATAATATTCTAGCTCGATCACTTTAGAGTATCGAAATTATAGGATCCGGAGAGAGTAAGTCATAGGGAACGAGAGGGTTTTTAGGCAAAATGTCACGGTAAATAAAATAGAAGCTGGGCTGGAGGCGATCTGGTGCTAAGGAGGAGATGAAGGTGTTTCTTAGGGTTTGAGAAAAGAGGAGCGGGGCTGGAAGAATCGAGAAATTGGTGGAACTGTGTGGAACTGTGTGGGTTGTCGAATTAAGACTCGAGGAACGGCTGAAATTAATCGCAAGAATAGAAGAAAGGGGAGCCGTTGGTTGTAATAGTCCAGCTGGCACAAGTGGGCTTAGGCTGAATCTGTTTGTTATTTGGGCTCAGTTAAAACGAATAACAGATTAAATAAGAGGCTGTGAGTGTGTGTTGTATAAATAACAGAATGGACAAGAAATAAAGGGAGAAAATTAAGCTAATGCATATCTTACAGGGGAGAGTGGCTTTCTGGAATCAGCCAAGTTTCCCTTACATTCAAATTTGAATTTCTTTACAAAGTACTCGAAACACAAAGGTTTAGTCTTCTAGCAAGGCAAAATACACATAGCGAAAAGAAGATTAATAAAGAAGTTACTTCAGGAAGCAGGCTTCAGGTTGAAATTGCCAATTTCTTTACTTCCCTCTCTCTGACTTTCTAGGAAACATCGAGCACAAACACATGCATAGGAGATTAAGCATCACTATTTTCTATAATTTTTTATCCGAATTATTTGGAGAGAGATAAACACAATAGATGAACCATACATTATTTAATATTGCTCATATAAAATTTCGAACAACTTAGACCCTACAATGAGATCTACCGATTATGTCTATCTTTTCTCCGATTGCACCATACAATTCAGACAAAAAATAAAAAATGAAAGCAACATAGTTGTTCAAAGCACCATTTATAAATGTTGGAAAAAATACATTTTTCACCAATAAACTATCAGGTCTGTGACACATTGCACTCTCCAATTACCAATATTAGACACTTTCCACCCTAAATTACTCAATTTGACACATTGCACCATTCAACTATCAATATTATACACTTTGCACTCTCTTTCCAACAATAATACTTCCAAAATTTAATGAATTGACAATAATTCTTCAATATATTCAAAGTGGGTCAAGGGGTTTATCGTCATTTTATTCTAAAATTTTGATAGATGGTGCAAAGTGTCTAAAATTGGTAATTAAAAATGCAATGCCTCAAACATAGTAATTTAGGTGTAAAGTGTAAAACTTATGGTAGTTCATGGGTAGGCACCCTCTTTTCAACAATAATACTTCCAAAATTTACAATGCGTTTGATTTCAAAATTTTATTAAAATTTTGTGTTGGTGTTAAAAACGAGGTGGTATTGGAATTG
This sequence comes from Morella rubra, assembly GCA_003952965.2. Lineage (NCBI taxonomy): Eukaryota > Viridiplantae > Streptophyta > Magnoliopsida > Fagales > Myricaceae > Morella > Morella rubra. Next base: position 30,703,133 of record CM025850.1, on the reverse strand, counting down.
GTGAATGAGTGATAAAAGTAAAAGTAAAATAAAATTTTGAAGTGTATTTGATAAAATAAAATTTTGTTAAAATTTTAAGTTGTCAAACGTCATGTTAATGAATTGACAATAATATCTTCAGTATATTCAAAGTAAGTCAAAGGCATTATATTCATTTTAGTCTAAAATTTTGATAAGAGAGTGCAAAGTGTCTATTGATAGTTAGATGGTGCAATATCCCAAACGTAATAGTTTAAGGTATAAAGTATAAAACCTACAGTAATTCGTGAGTAGAAAATATATTTTTCCTTGTGATTAGGACTATACTGTCAATTCTTGGAATTGTTCAAATATTAATCCGACATGGCTAAAATCTGCAAGAACACTTGCCGAGTGCCACCACTTGTGGCATTGCTCATTATTCATTGCTGTCTTCGGAGAATGCCTCATGATTAGAAGTTTTACTAAACCCGATTCACAACCAATGTCAAATTGGGCAGATTATAATTGCTGCTATTAACTAAACCACCAATTACACGAGGAAATTTACAGTGTAAACCGATATACGCAGGCACTGTACCAGAACTGAAATTGTTGCTAACAGTCCTGGACTATATTCCGCCCAACGCCATCATGTAGTCTTTTTTTCTTCCTTGAGATATGTACACTAGCAGAAAAAAAAAATATGAAAAAATGGCTGGTGAAGAGGGGAAAGAGAGAGGCCTAGTGCTCAAGCATTCCTATTCATGTAACAAAATTGGAAGGGTAACCTTCTGCGTCGGGGTTTCGAGAACCCAATTCAATTGCCCGCCCTAGTATCAAATGAAGGCATGTGGGACCGGGTTACGAGAACCCAATTCAATTGGCACTCTAGTATCAAATGAAGGCATGTGGGAGCGATCTGAGCAGTCGCCGGATTTAGTTTTCTGCATAATACGATTGGAGCTGAGAAAATCAGGACCTTGTTCCAATGGGCTGAACAAACTTGGTGTAACACCATTTTTTCCTTTGTACAAGTCTTGGCTGCCACGCATCCCAGCACAACTCTGAAAAGAGTGTTGACTCTTAGTAGTATCCCATGAATCCTGTAAAAATTAGCGACGGGTCAAAATTTGTTGACGACCGTGGGAATGAGATATTTAGAAATAAATGCTGCACTTAAGAGTAGCAAGTGGCAAAAAGTAGAATATTATTCAATCACGATATTAAACTTACAACAGGAGGAAAAGTTAGTCAAGGAATTTTCATCTGAGAGCTTACTGAAACTCCAAATGATCAGATGATCAGAGCTCACCAAATTTGAAGATTTCTTTTAACAGAATACTTAGGCAAAACCATAAAATCGAAATCTAAATATATGTAGGCTAAAGATGTTTCTTGAGAATCCTATCTTCCTAAGCAATTTGCTTTAAGAGAACAATTTAATGATTCTGACTAGGAATTTCTGGCGTAGAGATAAAAAAGGCTAGGAATTTCTGTTTTCCTGGCTTCTATAGGAGACCAGACAAATCAATTCTGTCAAAACATCAAACTATTTTCTTCTCCCCTTTTTGAGAAATAAGATATGCAATTGAAGGGAAGTGATACCAAGATAAGTATGCCAATTAGATATGCCAGAGGAACAACAGAACCGAACAAGTAGACTAGCATACTCATGAGAAACAAGCACTAGAACAACAAAACCTTCCATCCAGAATTAAGGATACCGATTTAACTTCTGTAGAACAGCTGCATGATAAACTCCAGGAAGCAAGTCTATCAAAGAAATGCTTAGCATGCAAACCTTATTCTGATTGCCAATATCAGCACTGAGAGATGAAGAGGACATGCAGCTTTCACCATAAGGAAAAGAATGATCCGTTATCTCAGGATATGAATGTTGCAAATGTTGAGGATGTTTCGTTAGAGTGCCACACCATGAACTTGGCCTGCTACCAAGCTCACTCATCTTACTTAGCATCAGACATGCTGATGAAGAGTGATCATGTGACAGTAAGTAGTAGGAGCTATGGTGCTCCTCTCTGCAAAAAGTAGAAGATGAAACCGAGTGCCCCCTAGGAAGCTCGCTCAAACTAAAGTCTTGATAATGCTGGAAGTTGCAAGATGTTGTTGAGTACAACTGCCCCGTGTAGGGATTGTATCCAAAGGATGCAAATCTTCCAGTAGCTAGATTTGGTAACTGCTTCCTGTCAGCAAGCCCGAGATTGGGCGTCCCTGTCCAGTCTTCAATTGTTATTCCTTGTTTGGCTGCAAGGTCCGATATCCGTCTTTCGTCAAGCCCTAATCCCATGAGCAAGTTCCACAGATTTCTTAGTGCTTCCCTTTGGTTGTGGATAACTTGGTCCCTCATTGCCATTTCAAACTGAAGCTCAGTATTAGCCATCCCCTACATTATTGTAGTGTACCTGTTAGGATCTAAAGGCAAGTTTATAGAATCACATGTACAGCCTGTGAGATAGTACAAGGTCTCTAAATCTTTGACCTGATGCATCCTGACAAAAGTTTTATGACAGCAGTTGGCAATCATCAGTTCTAACAGAAGTGACCAGTATTAGTTTAAGACAAAAGATGGTGTCAAGGTAAACTTTCTCATAAAGATTCTTCATTGAGGGGATTAATAGAGACCTGGGACCATTTTTCGTTTGAAGATTTCCTCCCCGAGTCTTCTATAATTTTAAGCAAACATTGGGAACTACCCGGGGAGGAGTTAGGAACAGGAACAAGGAAAAGCGGGGATCGCTCCCTGTGATCTCAGTCGGTTTGGCTGCGACTGAGCCATCTCTTCAATTTCCTTACCCGCAGCTAATTACAAGATGAGCAAATTGAGACCTATTTGCGTCTACTCACCAGGATCCTGTATTGGCTGAGAATGCGCAAGTAAGTTTTGTTGCCATTGTTACTAATGGCTTCCTCAATCATATCTTGCAGTTGGCATCGATGTTTCTCATTTTCTTCAATCTCCTGCAAAAGGTAAAATTGGTAACTTGTTAGAAGGCTTTAAAAACATTATTCTATGAGTTCCTGTACATGGAGAGGACTACCTTTTGGTAATTGACACCAGCTTCATCATTGTCACGGATATTATCTAGAATGACTTGCCGTCTTGCTCTTAAAGCCTCCACAACCGCTCCATCCTTTCCAATAGCCTATGACAAAAATAAAAAATAAAAAATTAACTCCAATCTTGGTATACACTCTATTGAAGTGCAATCACAGTAAGCAAGAAAAGATAATGAGCGAGATGCAAAAGTGAAGCAGACATTCAGACCTCTAGCTTGTCCTTTTTTGGTTACTATATCCACAGGATCTTGTCAGTGACCAATTAGAGATACAAAGTGCCAGATACTAAATTCTAAGGAACTGCTTAGAGCATCATATGTCAGAACAGACACTTTAAACTTTGTTCCAGAGCCTGTCTTAGACTTGACAAAGAATACACAAAGTAGTCTGCATGGTAAAAAACTGGCACCATCTAACCTGTTGTTTTGCAATAGCATCATCAAGATGTTGGAGTTCAGTGCGGTTACAAAGATTGGTTTCCTCAAGCTCAAATAATGCCTTCTGCAAGTTTATCCGTTCCTGAACATTTTCATTTATTTCATGGCTCAATATGTTCAACCAAGACAGCTCATCATCTGCAGCCTTTTCAGCAGGTTTGACACTTAGCTGTGATTCCTTTGCAGCTAGTTCTTTTTTCAGTCGGCCAACCTCAACCTGTAAAACCAAGTATGTCATATTCCCAGACAATTTTGTGTTACCAGAATAACCAGGAAAAAAAAAGTCATGTTGATGGCTTACCTGAAGACTGTCTATCATCAGCTGGTAGTCTGAAACGTGGGTATATACTGTGCCTATATTTTTCTGTAGAGAACCAAGAACATAATAACCAATCGAAAATTAAGGCTTAATATTAGTATGATGTAGCAGTGATGAATAGAAAAGAGGACCCACAAAAGGACACATCGTTTCTGAGCTAAGCTTGATAAACCAATTAGATACTATATAGAAACATATAGGAAGGATACATTTTGCTGCGACAGAATGGAAACTAAGCCAGTGATAATTCAATTGGCAAACAACTTGACCATAGTCCATATCCATTAAGAGGGACACTGCCCCAAACCATAACAGAAGAAAAAGTCAAGAACTATTATGAGCTATAATATAAGAAGGGCACAGTAGTTGCCTTCAAGCAGAATTGTGCTCATCCAAAACAGAGAACAGTTAAAGCACTGCATTCCCATAGAAGACTTCCACTGGGGGTGCTTTCAATAATTCTTAAATTAAATATATCCCACATAGAATTTTTTATTCCCACCTGAATGTGTGTCTTTATTTCCTTTGCCCTATCAGCATACTTCAAGGTATTCACAGTGTGATGATACTGATTGTCCGCAGGGGACACTGTAGCAACCATGATCGTTTGAGAATTACCACTCAGACCATCTTTTAGTATACGTGTCAATTTGCTGCAAGAAATGTACATTAGCTACAAAGCAGGGAGGAACTGAGGATATTCTTGGATATACCAAGCACCACCAGACCGGCTTAGAAAAAACGAAAGAACCACCAGATTGCTTAGAAAAAAAAGTTAACCCCAGATACCTGTTGCGATAAGGAACATAGGCAAGACCCTTCTTTTGTTGTTTCCCCAAAGCATTTATGCAGTTTGCTAAAGCAAGAAGTGATCGATTGATATTAGCTCCATCTCTTAGCTTTTGGCCTCCACTATTTGTTTCAGAAGCTCGTTCACTCCCAGCAAGATCAACAAGCGCAAGTTTTCCTCGCATGACTTGATTTTGATACTTATTTCTCTGCTTTCTTTTCACCGTAATCTCCAGAACTGCATGTGATCTGGTAAACATGCCAAAAAAACTTACCATGAGATCATCCCAAAAGATTCCACTGCATAGTGAGAGCTCTATGTAATAAATTTCTCAATATGATTGTGGTGATGGTGATAACGATGACATCTGTAGAAAAGTTACAGGTGCTAAATTTCTCATGGTGGCGAAGATAATGGTGGTAATAATATTAGTATCAGCACAGTTACAATATTATTTGCAGGAGCAGTTCAGCAGCGTTACTATGACCTGTTCTTTAAAGGCGATCTGCTAACAGTCAACAATAGAAACAAAACCAGCTCACAACGGCAACAATGATTGTGCATTTATAGCAAGTAAGAAACCCAGCTAATGCATACTCACCGTGAAGAAGTTGCATTAACCTCTGTGCTTTCTATTTTCCGCCGACTATTCCCCAAATTCAAAAGTTCAACGATCTTATCAGCTGAGTGAACCTTAATCAGAAGCAAAAGTAATCACTGACAAATGTATATTCTGATTATCTTACCAAGTTGATACATCAAAGACCAAAATGGACGTCGACAAAGCAATATAAAATAGAGAAACTAGTGAACTATTTAAGGAGAGAGTCAGACAAAAGCAAAACAGATTTTGAAAAGAATTAGTCAAACCACACTGGCCACAAGGTCGATGCGACTTTGCACATAAAAGTGAAACATGACAAAAAGACAATATTTTGCATTACAGAAAGCCACTGATCAAAACATTTGCATCTCTAGGATGAAGCCATTATACAAAAAGCTCCCATTTGCGCATTGGAAATAAAAAGAACACTCATTCATGATATCCAAAATTCCATTTCTGGCTCCCTTACTTCCAACAACATTGCAGCGAATTTCAATGCCTTTAGAGCACAATATTCTGATTCACACCTCAAGAGCATTCAAAGTCTTAGCAAGTTGATCCTTTGCAGAAATTTTAATATGTTCCTAGCAGTGGCTAATGCATAGCTCATCAGGATGCAAAAGTATGCCTCTGTGCACAAAACTGCCCAATATTGACTTCATATAAAGATGAACCATGATCTACTCCAGTACTAGATCATATAAATCTATTTTATATCTTTGTTTGAAGGCTAAAGCCCAAAAACCTACTCAATCATTCACAGTTGGGGCATCATCTTTGGCACCAAAATAAATGTAACCAAGCAACCGAAGGATTAACCGTACTCCAGTTAGATGGTCAAAGTTTACATCTTCAATATCAAGCACCGATCAGAAGATAGGTATCAACAAGGACCGTGGGCAAGGAACAGTGATAAACCTTAATACATCTCAGCCCCGCAACAATTATTCCTTGCTCAGGGTCCTCTCTAAGTTCCAAATGAGATGATGATTTTTCAAGCAAATCATAGATAACCTAAATTGAATTGAAATCAAATGTTAATACCTACTTAAATAAAAGTAGCAATATAAATAATCAATACATTTATCAAAATGCAACCCGTACTTCATTGTAGACTTCAAGGTAGGAGCAGGTGACTTCAAATTCATCAGAGCTCTTGTCTGAATTGATAAGATTAAAAATTGTATGCAGACTAAGAACCATGAGTCCAGGGTCATCTCGAGTCCCAACCATCGTATATGTCTTACCGCTAATATATATATATAATAAAAGTTAGATTCACTTACAGCAGGAATTAACAAATATAGAACGAGAACACAAATCAAAGAGCACAAAGATATAGGATAAAACTCCAAATAAAAACAATAACAAAATTTTTACCATCATTCCCAGCCATAAACAATTATGGTGAACTTTACAACCAATGTGCATACCTGAGCAGCATCTAGTCTCACAATATGAATAAAAGCTTTCATTGCCACAAATAAGTCAAAACTACATAAACAACTTGATACAACGGCTGTGACTAGAGAACATGAGACTATAGAGGTAATAATTTACAATGACAGGAGACCATGACAATCCATTCATAATCTGGCCACAAAACTATTAATTTTAGTAATTAGCACCCAAAATTACTATCTCTTCAGTTTCAATCTGACCCTTAAGATGGTCAAATAACCTTCAGTTTCAATCCGACCCTTAAGATGGTCAAATAACAGACTGCATGACTCAATTTTAACAGCCAAAAGGAGCACATTGCAAAAGAAAGTGGTAGTTTAGGGTACCAATTACCAAGATCGGTAATTCAGTGGTCACAATGCAAATAAGGTATAAGTTTGCAGCATTTTGGTATAATTTCTTCTACCTTTTAGAACTTAAAATCAGCTCCTGATCATAAATGACGCCCAAATAAGGATACTTTTATTGCAGACAATTGACGTGCTCTAAGAAATGGTACCCAAATCTGGACAAACTGCAAACTTCTATGGTACTAACGATGTATAGTGGTTGTAGCACACCATTTTGCCTTTGGAAATCCTATCTGGTATACCAAATTGGCTTGCTTATGTAATATATCCTGACAGACACCTATGAAAATATTTCCAGGGTGATTGATATCTCAAGTGAATGCAGCAGCACTCTTGATTTTCGAATTGTTCAGATTTGGGAACCAAGTACATCATTCATGTGCATAGATGGTTGCAAAAAATATTTGGTTCATTACTAATCAAACAGAAGAGAGAATTCATAGTTACCTTGAACTACTATACAAGCCAGAGTTAATAATCATACACTTGACTACTTTGCATATTGGCCATTGCACTTTGATGCCATACCTGATCACACCCCTAGAAAAACCGCCTTACTCTTGACGTTACAGCTCTTTTATTACAGCCTAGAGGAAAATAACTCCTAAAGCGTATGAGGGATACTTGGAAACTAATCATTCCAATGTGAATATACAAGTCAGAAAAATTGTGGAACCAGACCAAGAGAAGTAAATTGCCTTGTCTGGTTGAAAGATACAACTCGAAACGGGATGATTAAGAAACAAAAAACAAACAAAAAAGCACTGACAGATCCCTTAGTACCTTCCAGTTGAACCATATGCAAAAACAGTTGCATTCAGACCTTGGACAACCCCAGAGATTATAGAGGATATACATTTTCTGTAGACATCCTGGATAGATAAGTGTAGTCAGAAAAATAGACGAAAATGACTTAATCACCATTAAAAAAGAAACTATACTGTGCAACAGAAGCTGGCATGGCTTATATATTAACTACAGCCATTTACTTAGAATCAATGGGACTGTGAAATCATTTTAACATGAAAATAGGATGATCTCAGCTAATAATAGAATTGCGACCTGAAAAATTATTTGCGCTTCGTGTGTCTAAGGTTTTAATTGAAATGGGCATATAAGCATGCAACTGTAAAATTAGCATATTGAATATTCCGAACTATTTCACATTAGACGTGTAGCTTAGTAATCACCACAGATGAGGGGATCTAACGCCGAGAAATATCACTATGTATCTTTCTATGCAATACAGTATCCCTTTGTGTTAAATATTGTTAATCATAAGGAATAAAACTATATATATCAACAACATAAAAGTTGCAGCATACCACATTCGTACGGTTAGGACCAAATGCGTGATCGAAGCCAAACTTCTTCTCTTTTGTCCGATGCTGTATGCGATCAAGGTAGTCCGTGGATAGGTCAGGATCCAACACAACCACCTCCTACAAATCCAATTACCTTATCAACATATTTCTTATACTCCAAAAACCAGGCTGAAAATGAAAAGGAAAAACCACCAAAAACCTTATTTTCAATTACTCGGACAATATCACGACCTTGTTCTCTCTCAGTTAACGGCCTACATTTGACTGCAACCTGTGGCAGAGATTGAGCAGGGAATATCAAGCAAGAAAGTAAAAAGAAAATAATAATAATAAGGCCATGGTAAGGTTTCTGATTGGTACAGGAAGAAAAGACAAACCGTAAGGGTCGTGGTTTTCTTTGCGGCTGGAGCTCTAATGCTTGGCATGTTTGACCAGCATCGATTTTACAAAGTATCACTGGACTTAGCTATTAGCCACCAATTCGCACCGAAATTTGAAACATAGAATTTGTTTAAACCATTTTACAAGCCTAAATCTGACACTAAGAAAAATTGCATTCTAGCTGAATGAACTTCTTGCTTTACAAAATGAGCCCCAATTCAGTTTGAAAATCCACATTGCCACAAAGGAACCACAAACTCACGGAAACAAGCTACATTTGCACAATAGGAAGGTAAAAAAAAAAAAGGTACGACATCAACAGCTGGTTTAAAAACAAAAATCCTACAACTACCTAACCTTCTCAGAGCGAACGAGTAGGAGCTAAGAAGATCAAAACAAATCAAAAGACAAGAAGCTTCAGCACGGTTTTTTTTTTGTTTCGGAAGATCGCAAACTACAAAAAACAAGAACTCCGATTTCTCAAGCACATTGGGTTAAGCTCCTCACGAAGACTACATTTCAAGAATATCTGAAAACAGCTCAACTCCGGGGGAGCAAGAATTTAAGTACGAAAATCCTAAATTTTAAAAAACCGACAAAACATGACAGAGCTAACGGAACGACGTGGATGCGCGTAGCGGGGGCAGGAAAAAAGAAATGCCAGAAATCCTTCTGTCTCCGAGAGGGGAAAGATTTTGTGTGCTACGGCCTACCGTAATGCAATGCACTACGTTAGGTTCCAGTAACTTAGTGAACGCGGGTATGCAAACAGGTAGCGAAGGAGGAAGAAGACCGAGTGAGGTGGAGAGTCACAAGAATGATCGTGACCCGTTCTTTTGCTTTTGATGGACACAAGGTGAGAACTTTGGAGTTTTCTGGAAACGTATCAAGGACTCGTGGGAAAAGCGTGTCTGTCAGCGAAATGGTTGCTCCTTTGTCGGGGAGTTTTTTGGTAATGACTTTTGGGACAATGATTTCTCTGGCAAATGGGAAAAAAGTGGGGGCTCCAAAGAAAAAAAGATGAGAGAGACGGGGTTGATTCGGACAAAGAACGGGGGTTTTCCGTAACGATGTTCTATGTACACGTGTCCGATGGAGAAGTCAGGCAATTAATTGACGGCGGGGGTTGTGGCTGTGAGAGCTGTTTTTCCAGCCTTTTTCTTTCTCTTTTTGTTCTATGTACACGTGACCGATGGAGAAGTCGGGCAATTAAATGTCTTTTGTTTGTTTGCTCGGACGGAAATACACCTCTTCCCTGTGGTCCGAAAAGATTTCTACTTTTAGACGAATTTGAATTTAGTAAAATGGAAGTGCATTGGAATCTTATCATAATAGCAAGTCTTTTGAATGATAATTGTGGAGACTTACAAAAAAAAAAAAAAGGAATAATAATTGTGGAGGAGATGGTTCCAGATTTGCGGTTGTCCTCCCAAATTAAGTGTGTTTTCTAACTAAATTAGTCCGAACCTGATCGGACATAATAGATTTTAGGAAAAATAATTTTTTGTCCTTGAGTTTTACATTGTTTGTAATAAGGTCATTGAGTTTTAAACTTTAAATTTTAGTTTTTACCTGATTTTAATAATAGGTTCTCAAATTTTAAATCTAAAATTTTTTTTTGGCAGTCCTCAAGTTTTGAGCTCTTAAAAAAAAAATATTTCTAGTCAGCTCTTTGTCCAGCCTACTAATACCATAAAAGTTTATTTTAGTGTAAATCTAAATTAGTAGTCTACATGATAATTTCACATGTCTGATAAGCTGGCCACATTTGACTTTACGTCACTCACTGTCAACTCGAGTCCCACAAAAAGTTATTATTTTAACCTACCACGCTCAATCCCCCAATTGAACGTATTATTTCACTTTTATCGGATAAGTGGGAAGCATCATGTGAACAATTAAGTTGGATTTTTGATGAATATGTTCTCTCAAAAAGTCTAGAGAGAGAGGGTCCTCCTTCTCTCTAGACTTCCCCCATTTCTCTCTTTTGCAACTCTCCCTCCAGCTCTCTTTCGTTCTCTGGGCGGCGGGAGGAGTTCCTCCTCCTCCTGCCTGCCCACCTCCTAACCGGTCGACAATTTTTCGTTTTTTTCTTGCTTTTTATAATAATGGTGGTTTTGTTTCCTGGTGGTTATTGCTCCGATGAAGTTTTCTCGGTGACGATAGAGCGTTTTAAGGCGAGCACACACCCATTGGCCGACATCAGTAGCTCTAGATTTACGACGTCGTCCTTGTCCTGCGGTCCCACTCTGGCTCTGGATCCCCACACGCCACTCCTGCGACGTGTGGATCTGACGCGCTTGGTGTCTCCTCCATTTTTGGCCATGCTTCTCCTCCGTGGGCTCTTTTATGATAAGTGTTGGTTTGGATCCTCCATCTCCGACGACGGTATACGCCGTTCTCGACGGGATTATGTTGTGCCCCAGGTCTTTGTATTCGGGTTGGGTTGGTGGGTCTGTGGTACTAGTTGGGTGTTGCCTTTTATGGCCTATAGTGCTAGGACCCTTATAGTCCTTAGGTTGTTTCTGGCCCTTTGTGCCTTTGAAAATGAAAATGATGTAGTGGGTCTTTGTGCCCCATTTGAAGTTTTCAGCCATGGTTGGTTTCGGATTTTGCACTTGTATCTTCCCCTTGTGAAATGAAATATATTTTTAATTAGAAAAAAAAAGTTAGATTTTTATTGAGATGGACCTTCTATCTTTAGTGGTTGGACATAGAGTTAGGGAGGACTTTTTTTTATAAAAACCCAAAACTCAAAGATTAAAACTCTTAATTTTAAAACTTAAATACCTATTATGAAAAGAGTACAAAAGTGAGCTTTTTCAACGGAACAACAAAGGGATAAAAACAAAACTCAAAGATTAAAACTCTTAATTTTAAAACTAACTATTATGAAAAGAGTACAAAAGTGACAACACTTTTTCTTTTAAGGACTCCGACCAATTCATGAACAACAAAGAAAGGATCAAAACTATTGATATTCATTGCCAAATGAGTCAAATTTAACTTTTCCATTTGAGATCTCCTTGAATTCAAGTATTTGCGGACATTCCATTTGGAAAAAACACCGGATTAGCAGAAGAAGATATTGATTTGGATGAGTAATGAGATTTAATTTTCTTTAAAGCCAATTTATTACCTTCGCCACAATGTATTGCGGACTGAAAATTTGACACGTGGAAATAACAATAACTTGGCTTTTTTTTTTTTTAACTGTCCTACATGTTTGTCAAATGGAAATTTTAAGAAATTTTCAAAAAATTTGGATACGGTGTGAAAATTTAAGGAGACTGGAGTTTTATAAGAGTTTGTAAAAAGTTAGTAAAAATTTTGAAGTATGTTTGGATAGATGTTAAAAAAAAATTAAAATTATTTTAAGAATTAGGTGAAAAAATGAAGAGATAATTTGATTAAATTTTTTATGTTTATTTTGATGGATAGAAATTATGAATAGAGATGCTTTTGAAATTTTTTATTATTTTTTAATTTTTAGAAAATAAAAAAAATGGAGATAACATTATCAAAATAAAGGTAGAGATAAAAATGTCAACTTCAAAATGTTTGTGCCAAGAAATGAGAAAACTTTTTGAAAATTTTCATTTGCAAAACATGCTTGATTCAATCCAACCAGCGGCAGTTCACAACCAGGCCTCCAAAAAATATTGTTTAGTTCTAACAACTGGGTCACATATGTACCTATACCACTATATTTCCCAGTATAGTCGAAATTGACTACAATATCAGAGATTGTAATAATAATTATAATTGTTATTTTCAATTAATTAATTCAGTTTTTCCGCATCTCAGTCTATAATTTACTGAGACATAAGGAATTGACTGCTCAGGAGAAAGGAAAGTCAACGAGGCTGGTAAACACAATTGAGTGCAGTAGGATCAGAGGACCACAGCACAGTAACACGTGTAACCATCATGGTGGATCCTTGTATAATTAGCAAACCCATAACTGAAGGTGATGTGTGAATGAAAGCAAGGTCCCCATTCCAAGACAGTCGAATTGAATAAAATAATTGATAAAAAAAAAGAATTGAATAAAATAATTATGACAACATACGTGTTTGGTAGGTGACATTAATGACCAAATTTAATTATTGCTGAAGACGACGACGTACCATCCAGGAAGACACCTTGATTGTAATCTCAGTTGTCTTCCTCCAACTTGCTGCCAAGATGGAGATTGGCATGTGCTGAAAGAAGTCCCAGTACGCGGCTTCTCTGATTTTGTCAACTTTATGTCTATTCCCAGCTAAATGGGCCATGTGAAAGCATTACTGACCATTTCAGGTCTAACATGGACAAGAATTCTACCTAATTTGTGTTTAATATCTAATTAGAAGAGAAATAGACACAACGTATAAATCTTATAACATAATATATAAATCCTACAACATTCAATATACTATATTAATTACCGAATAGTATAAACTCCACAATAAGACTCATACATTTTGTTTATCTCTTTACAAATTTGATTATTTAATTCTAACAACAAATTGAAGAAAATCTTTACCCACGTAGCATATAATGTGATCTGAGAGGTTTTTCTAGTTTCATATGAAGATGACTTTTCATAACGGAAAAGAGGATGAAAAGAAATGCTAAAATTACCATGTTCTCAAATAATATAGCCGTTAGTTAGAAAAAACATAATAATAATATAGCCGTTATTTTTGTGGGTTTTGTAAGTTTAGCTGTAGATTTGAAAGTTTATTGCACTCGAGTCATACATTGCGCCTACTCACTGGAAGGCACGAAGGAGATCCTGCAACTTCTCCTACCAAGTAAGAAAGGCAGAGAGCACGAGCGACGAAGTCGTCGAAAGTGCATCGCTTGTATATATGAAGTAATAAACAGAATGCAGGAAGAATGTAGTGTACACCATTATTCTTGTTTTCTATAAACTTGTCGACAAATAATTGATATTTACATGAACTGAAGACTATACACAAGAAGATTGTACTATAAACAACAAATATATTCTGATCACAAGCATTTTTCTATCTACAATCTCTCTCTGAAAAGCAAAGAACATTGCCCAACCTTAACATTTACCTGCTTGTTTTCTGACTGATTCGAGGTGGAAATATGCTTTTCATGACCTCTCACAAATCTCTGACTCACAAGTGCGGACCGTAGCGGCAAGCTTTTATATTTCAATCCCTATAAGATGAGAGAGCACCAGTATTCGTCTAGATTCACAGAAGAGTCTTTACACGTCTACTCGTAGAAAGTTTGTTCGAGTTCTCCACTCAAGTCATTCCTTGAGTTATTCTGGGCTTTAAAGACTTTAATAAACCAGAAAGAGGTAGCTGCTCACGTTTGTCCAACTATCAAGTTACAGATCCAGATCAACAACTCAAAACACCCACAAGGATGCAGCATATTTTCCACCTCAAATCACTGATCAAAAAACATCCAAGTAAACAAATCCAATTTTGTATTGCATTCATGATGAAGCAACCAGAAGGCACTGCGCTACGGTAAAGCACACAAAAAGGATGGTCCAGTATTTCTTGAAACTATCGCATGGTGCAGATACTTGACAAAGCATAGTTTCAACATAGCATCAGGGAACTTATGCTTCACCAGAGTAATTTACCACCTCATTTCTTTTTCCCCCCAGCAACGGCTTCATGCTGGCCTTCTCAACCGTGGATGCTTCATTCTCACCTTCTTCATTATACATGTCTACGCTGTTCAGGAAAATCCCTGTAAAAGTAACACAATCTTAGTTGTAACTCCATAAATTTCAATTATCTATCACCAAATCGAGCATGTTATATGGACTTCCATTTCCAGCAATCACAACATCTCTCGGGTGCATGTCATATATTTAGCAGTTCAGTAGGCTGCTTTTTGCATGAAGCCACAAACCAGTGTCATAGACTTGAGAAGTTTTGGTCTTTTTCCACAGTGAAATCATGAATGAAGATATCCTAAGAAGAACCAGGGTGTTGATAGCAAAGGAAGCTATAATGTAGGCGATAAGAAACATAGTAGGACCTGATAAGACTTGACTTTTGAAAGATGTTGACAGAGGAACAATTTCAAAGATAACTGAGTAGCTCTAAAATTTTGACTAGGGACAAAACTAAATAGTTGCTTTTAAATGAATTTATGGGGAAAAGTCACTTCGCACCCTTAAACTACCAAAGCAATCTCAAACAAGGGTACTAACTTCCATCTTTGACATTGAGTCAAAAAAATACCAAATTTCATCAATTTGCGCCTCTAAAAAAGATTCAACAGTTAAAATCATGCCACGTGTTATAAATGAGTCATGTGGCACAATTTTGACCTAGGGCGCAAATTGATTGGTTTTGAAAGTTTAGAGGCTTGATGTGTCAAAAGTGGTAAATAGGACCTTTGTTTGAGAATTTTTGGTAGTTCGGGGGCATAAAGTGATTTCCCCCCCGTATTTATTTGTAGATATGGATTTCACTCCACTACATATATTTAGAGCATCTTTCCTCAAATGATCTATACTTGAGTTCACATGGAAAGGTTTAAAACCAAAATACTAGATGCTTCAACTGAAGATGGAGAGAGAAAAATTAATATATCATCAGATCTCTACAAGCTTTTCAACAGATAGTCTGTCACTTACCTATAAACCATATTCCAGCGGCAAGAAACAGAACAGATGTCAGAATAAGTGCTGTTTCCCTCCAATTGTTAACATAATCCTGTGAGTCACATATCAAAGAAAATGATGCCGTCAAAAAATAGGTGAGAAATAAAGAAAAGGATATAGACGAAGGAACCCAAAGCATCAGGAAACTCAATTATAAGCTTCAAAACTAAGCTGGAGAAAGGAATTGCAAGTGAATTATCAAACAAGAAACATAAGATAAGGACATAATACTTCAGCATATCAACAAAAAGCTGGTAGATCTCATAGTTATTAACTTATTATCATGCACGAGTAACGAGGTTGGCATTCAATACTGAAGAGAAACCTCTACAAGCTTTTTCATTGAAATTAAAAATTTTGGGACCACTGTTAATAAAACAAGAAGTCTGATTGGAGTGCGTGCTTTACTTTTCTCATGATCATTCATAAAAAAAAAAAACTTTTCTCATGATCAGGACACACACACACGTCTATGGTAATCCAATATAGAAGCCAAAGAATTTCTTCAATTTCAATGTGGTCATTTCTAGCCTCATAATTTCAAAGCCTCCACTGGGTATCTCTGCCTATTTTGCCCACACATGCAGTTGGCTTATAGGACCACACAGAATGTTTATAGCATCATCTCTTCAATCCACCGACTGCTGAGGGGAACTTTCCTTGATTTTGGAGGAATTACAGATTGCATATGAATAATCAACCTGATGCTCTTGCTACTAATACTATATCCAGAAACCCCCTTTGCCACAACAAATTGAATTACACATAGTCAGGGTACAAAATGGAGTAAGGTTATATGCCACAGTGGAACATGCTATACTTCTCTGTACACTATCTAGTTGTTTATGGGAACATTTAATGCATGTGAAGGGAACGCAACATAATATCAACAATATTAGCCTTCCCTTCCTCCAAGATTCGAATCGAAAGAGCTTTGAAGGCACACCTGAAGGACCCCAACGAGAGGTGAGGAAGGCACATCACCAAAGACATGGATTGAAACAGTTGAGATAGCTAGAGATAGAGGCCTCAGACTAGGTTTGACACAATGGAGACAAATATAATTAACAGGAGCCTGCAATAGCAAAGTGATACTGTGAAGGAAATATGACAGCAAAATGCAATTTCTCGATATTAGTTCAGAATAAAAAGCAGTCTAAAAAATTACTGTGAGTGTCACCAATGCAGCGACATACTAGCACTCTTTTAGGGAAATTGAAACCATACACATTTGCGAACAAAAGTGGAGAAATTAGGAAAATCAATAACCAGCGGAAAGGTTTTTTTTTATAACAATATGTAACATGTCTCATATTCAACCATTCTCAAAAATCAAACACATTTTAATGACAAACTCACAGGATAGTACTGAGATAGCAAAATGATTAAACGATAGACAAAGGACATAAGAAGAAAATAAAAAAGACTATGGAGTAAGAAAACGCAGAGTGATTTAGAAAGAAAAAAAAAAGTGTAAGAAAACACATAGTGCAAATAAAGGCTTGACAAAAACCCATAGAAACCTTATATCGTTTGCCTATGCATACTGAGAAGAGGGGGAAAAAGATACACCATTTTAATTAGCAAAGGGTTCATCTTTAGTAATTTATAAACTTAGATCATTCTCACAGTGAAGAAAAAATTATAAGCTATAAAGACTCCTCAGAATTTTTAGGCCCTTGCAAAGGTAATTCAAAGACTTTGAAAGTAAAATCACGAGAAAAAAGTGCCCAGGTGAAGAAGAGAAAATTATCATGAATGGTAACAGGAAAGGCAACAGAAAGCTTGTGCAAATCACCAAGCTCTCTATCAGTATCACATCCCAGTGAAACTCAGGATGATATAGAAATAGGCACAGAACAAAACGTTCAAATGCCGAGATAATTCCATAAAGACCCTAATATAACTTGTGCAGTGCAACATTAATAACATAGCCATTTGCCTCAATCCACATGTTAATAGCCCTTGAGATTTTGAGAAGGTGGCAAGCAATAATAGATGTTTCGAGAATACCTTTTTGTCTTTAGAAGGGTTAAAGGGAAAATTGTTGAGTACTCTTTTTCACTGGGTCAATGCTGTGTTGGGCAGTCCTTTTTATGATGTTTCTGATTTATTAGCTTTTTAGCTTGTATGAATTAGGTTTTCAGTATAGCTCTTTGTACTGTTACCTCCTTTTGGTTTGCAATAAAGCTTTTCTTACTAATAAAAAAAAAAGAGATTTTGAGAAGGTGGCAAGCAATAACACATACACATTACTAACCTAAGCAGTTCTAGATTACAAGCAATGGTACAGCTACAATATTTCGTAATATCACTTATGACCCCGAGAGTTATGGCAGTTACATTCACAGATTATCCACGCGCTAATAGCCCTTGAAATTTTGAGAAGATGGCAAGCAATAACACATACACATTACTAACCTAAGCAGTTCTAGATTACAAGCAATGGTACAGCTACAATAATTCGTAAAATCACTTATGACACTGAGAGTTATGGCAGTTACATTCACAGATTATCAAAATTTTCTTATCAAATGTCCCAGAGCAGTTCAACAACTTGAATACCATTGGCAGCTCTTTTACTATCTGTGTTCTTGACATCATTCAAAATGTAACGGTTTCCAACTATCAGGTCTCGCTTATCGACTTTCAATCCACTCTCTCTCTCTCTCTCTCCCCATAGCATACTTTTGATAAAAATCCACCATCTCGCATAGAACTACAGCAAGCCGGCTGAGATGAAACAGTTTTTAACCCAACTCATACAGTTATGAACTCACCTGTATGGCAAAGACTAGCATCTCACCCACTGCAAAAAGCGCAATGAACCCATACAAGCTTTTAAGACAGAAGGCGCTGAAGCAAAATATAGCACCCAGTAATGTTGCTCCAGAAAGAAGCTGTAACAGGAGCAGAGGAATTTAGAATACAATGCTAAGATACAAGTTACTGTCAGACATCCCAATCTATGAGACAGCAGAGGATAAAATCTCCATCAGCGCAGGCATACTAATCTGGAACGAAGTCAGACAATCAATTTGAGTGTGAAACTTGGTCTCTACGGGAATTGTATGACCACTGTGAAGATTATAAATAAGTAAGACATCACAATAAGAACTTTTAGAGACTAACATTATTTAGAAATTCAAAGAGAGAGAGAAAAAAAAAAAAAGCAGAAGTATGAGCCACTTTAACAAATGAATATTGAACATGCTCAAAAGAAAAACGATTACTTAACATCATTCCCAAACTTATTAATTTGAACATGACAAAAAAATAGAAATAAAATAAAAGAATAGGAATGGTCGGTAAGAAACCAATAAATTGTATGGTGTTTGTAATAAACGCAACACAGTGAGGTTTTGGGGAAATCGTAAAACGTTTTAAGCACTCTTGTGTAAGTGACGCAACGAACGAAACAGCTCAAGTAAAGCATTTATAAGTCTATCAAACAGAAAATTCATGCACTCATACAACATTGGAAAGCACTCACATCTGTACCAGTGAACTTACATAAAGGTTGAATAATTGTACAGTACAAACTAAAAATCAAACTGTATTCAGCAACTGGGATTACAAGAACGCATGATTATGAACTTCACAAGCCATTTGGCTGACATGTCCCTCAGCTGCAATATAACGCACCTTAAATGCATTAGAGATTGTAGCATTCATGTGATCCAGGATGAGGCCTCCAGATAGCGTCCCAAAAATTCCACAAACAATTGTGATCCCTCCAAAGAAATAATCTGCATTATTCTGCAAAAAGCCTCAAGGTTAACTCCTTCCAAGTAAAGGCCAAAACCATATTTTAGGTAAAAAAGAAATGAGGGTTGCATCAGAGATAAGAGGTATGTTAATAGGTGAAAATGTTGGACAAAAGAGTATTAATGCAAGTTAAAAAAACAGCTATACCATGTGGTAAATGCTATAACCAGCCTTTGGCCCCCAATATGAGTACGCCCCAAGGACAAAGTTGTATACTATGTAACCTGCCAACCAAAAAAAAAAACAGAAACAGGTATTTAGAATCCATGATATGAAACCTGAAAGTCACTAGCGCATCAGAAACTTTAGAGTTATCCTAGCACGGAATATGATCACAGAAGTAACCACAATTTCATTTCAGTATGACAAGAATTGTGAACAATAATGCATATATGTATGAAAATGATATCAGGATCAATGAAAATTTCACGATTTTTGAATTGATACTTTTCTAAGTGTACACCGAAATGAAGGGAAAAAAATGTGTTCTTATGCACAAAATTAGAGTTGAAAAAGTACCTAAAGCATTAACAACATAGACTTTATCGAGCAAAAGCACTTTCAGGTCTTTCGAAAAACTAGAGAACTCGTCCAAAATTTTGAATACCTCGCTTGACCTGAAATACAAAGCAGAAGAGACAATCAGATTGAGGACATCAAATAAAGGAGATGTGTATGCTCTTATTCATTTTTTGCAACAAATTTCTGGAGCCACAAGGATATCAAAAGGGTTACTTAATAGACAAACAGAACACAAAAAACTCGTATCTAATGTAATGGTGCACCAGGCATAGCAATTTACAAGACAAACGTCATGAACCACCTTATTGGTCCAAGCCTGAGAAACATTTAACCAGTTACACTCACTTAGAATGGCCACAAGAGTGGTCTATAAACAGGTGTTAAAATAGAGACTCTAACATTCAGTCCCCACCAATAGGGCATACGCGACTCGCAAATGGATGTGTCACATAGTCCTCTTTGAAGGGTTATCTAGTTTGTTTCCTTTTCAAAGGGGCAGTAACAAATCAATTGTCTTTCTTTTTCATACAGTTTAGTTTTTAGCACCCTACAATATCAACTGTCCTCAAAAGAAAAAAAAAACACGGGTGTGTTACAACTAGAAGAGTGGTCAGTGAGCAGGAATGTGTACTTGGTTCTTAGATCTTTTTTGCAGGGGTTTGTTTGTCTTTCTTCTACCAAACTCTTGTTTTGAACTCTCCCACGGATTTGGATAAGATTACAGTACTTACCCTTTTTCTGTTGACTATCTATAAATGTTTCTTTAAAGAGACACTGTTCGATTTTGCTCATTGTTAGCAACTGCAAGTATATGTAAATCATATGTAACAATATAAGAGACATGGAGAACATGGATGCAAGAGCCACTTACTTGGAAGCTTTGTTAAAGGCTTGAGCACTGATACCTTCATCTAGAAGCACAACAGAACTATCTGAATCTGAGACCTTTGAATCTACAATTGGGAAATATTATTACTGTGCAAAAGAACCTCGAATCAAAAGAAACAAACAATGAACATTTTTAGGATTGAAATTTTTCAGGCTAAAGTCCAAATTGGTCCCTTAAAAACCATGTGCGCTGCAATGGTCTCTCTATTTTAATTTGGTGAATACTCCTTGGAGTTCCAAATTGCACACAATAAAGCCCTTCCATTCACGTCTGTCAATATGAGTCCTCTAGTGGCACATGAACTACATAAGACCTCCAGACGATGCCAGTTTGATGAAAAATTGTGTGTTAAAGAAGAGTAAATAATAAGGGAGAAAGGGAGGTGAAGCAGATACAGGCTAGTAGTAGCATAATGGTCATACACTTTTTAGTTAGGTGTCAATTCTATGCTGTGCTCTCCTATTAAAAACCCTCTATAACTTGGTTTGTCAGTTTCGTGGAGTTGAGTATGGGAGAGTACTTGCATAAAGAAGGTGAAGATTTAAGTGACCACTGAGCCACATTGATGTTTCCATGTTGCGTGGTCGGGTTTCATGGAGTTTAGATATGAATTTCCTGACACACTTGAAGAGGTATTAAAGGTTGGAAGTGGGACAAGGGGATTATGAATGTGGAGGCAGCGGTGCCAGCAGCCAGGCAGCATCCAGTTGAGGCTGTGATGGGGTGAAAGATGGAAGAATGTAAAACCAAACAATAAGAAAGGTAATAGAACGATTTCATATTGGGGGTCAATGTGACCTTATGTGACACGGAATGGGTGGTCAAGGGTGACCTTATGTGACACAGAATAGAATACAATGGAGGGGTTACATGAAATGCAAAATGAAAATTTCTAGGGAGCAAATTGAACAAATTAGCAAAAAAATGACATCATAAGCCATTAAAGGAATGCATTTATACTTTTAGCAATACAAATATCTGAGGAGTCAAGAAGCATAGCATTGTGGTACGAATTTGGAATGATATCCAAATATCAAGATGTGGAATCACCAATAGATAGAAAGAGAGAGAATTTGGATACCAAAACTGCACATAATTGGGTACAAGAAGCAATTATGAAGAACAAGGAAAACAACAATAGATCTGCACAACCCTAACTGTCACTCAAGCATGTAATAAATAGGGAAAAATCAGACAAGATCTTTTAGACAATACAGAAAATAGCTCTTACAAACTGAAAGAATATGTGCATTCGTCTTTGTCCTTCATTGAAACATGATTCACACCAGACTCGAAATGGGAAGCAATATGCCAATCCCAGTCCAGCATCGAAGTGTGAAAAGATGAGTTTGCACATTGCCTACATCATCTTTAATTGTCCTTCATGAATATCCATAGAGATGGCAAAATACTTTGAAGAACCTTGCACTCTATACCATAATGTGAGCGGATACATAAGATCACCAATTTTACAGATAGGTATACTGCAGAGTTCT
Organism: Morella rubra; assembly: GCA_003952965.2. Classification (NCBI taxonomy): domain Eukaryota; kingdom Viridiplantae; phylum Streptophyta; class Magnoliopsida; order Fagales; family Myricaceae; genus Morella; species Morella rubra. Next base: position 30,681,100 of record CM025850.1, on the reverse strand, counting down.
TATGGTCGTTTATCCATCAAGTAGGAGTGCTTAAATAAGGGGGGGTTGGATATGGAAGGCACTGGTCCGTTTCAAAATTGAATCTTCATGTATTTAAATTATTGGGGGGGCTTCTATGCAAAAATAAGAAAAACAAAGCCTGAAATTACATTTTCTTTCTTGGTTTTGGAGGGGCGGGGAGTGTCACAGCCAACACTAGGCCAGTAGGCCCCCTTAACTTTACCCCTGCCCTTAAATAATCAGACTAATAACAATCCTATAGGTTTTCCCCAAAAAGAGTCGTTCACAATCCCGAAATGGTTCCAGATTGAAATCACAACTAGTTCGAACAAAAATAAATAGACAAAAACTCATAGATATAGCTACAACAAAGCATGCAATACCTTCCATTGCATGAGGAACGGTTTTACTATTTGTTGATACTTCTTTTGAATTAACAGGAGCAAAACCTGTGGTTATCAGTTCATACCAGGTTAAAGAAAAGTATGTGGGATCAAACACAATCAACTTAGTAAACAAAAACGAAGCATTCAAGAAGGACCTTTTAATTCCAAAGGCTTCATTAGAAAACCCCAAATAGCAAAGGGAAGCATAAAAAATGCCTCTCCAAAGAATGCATACCGCCAATTCAAATAGTATCCGACCTGAAAAATAAGCAAACACACAAGCTTTTTATCATCACAAATCTCCAGAGTAAAATCAACAGAGAATTCCACTAACTCAGCCAAGACACAAATTGAGTGCTTATAACAGCTGACAAATTTAACACATCCAAAGAGACGAAGACAGGCAGACTCTTGGAGCTTTTCAAAGTGGTTACAAACACCAAAATATCATTAATTAATGAAGCTTCCCCAGTTTAATAAATGATAGTGAAAATCAGTTGACACTAACTGGACAAATAGCAGAAAACTACCCGTCATCCTAACAGGAATAGGGTAGGAAATATAGTCAGAAACCCAAGAGTGGCTAAATGCCATTTGGAGTCCTTGAAGAACCTTCAACAGAAGGGAGAACTAATATACGGAGCTTGCTGGAGAAAACATGACTATGTTTCTCTTTCTTTTGGCTGATTGCAAGATAAAGGAAGCTGAAAGAAAAAACGGGGGTGGGGACGCCCTTCAGTGAAACACAAACAGCAAGCCAGCAGGACTCTTTGGAGTAGGGAGCTCAATGCAGCAGTGGTGTGATGAAACACCAACAAAATTTTGCAGGAAATTTAGATAAAGCACCATTGGGGTGGTGCATTGTTGTTGTCAGTTCATGCCTTAAGGTGTTGGGTTAAGTACCACTTGTAACATTTGTCTTGAACACCATGGTTATAATCATCTCCTCCAAAACTGATTAGTCGACAAGGTGTAGCACTTCAAGGATATTAACAAAAATCACACCCATATTTGAAAAAGAATAAACAACACTGTGTAGCATCCAAAGGAAATTTTTGTTAAGCTTCACAAAAGGAAACAGCTTCCACTTTCACCAAAAAGAGAATCCTAGTTGACAATAGTATCAGAAGATTAACTAGATTTGGAAAACTTACGAGTCCACCATAAACATAGCCTAGAGCGACTCCAGTTGGTATACACATGTAAAAAGTTGCAAGCCATGCTGTTTTCTGATACCATAACACAGAGCCATATGGTGTCAATTGCAAAATCAGCATGGAAAAAAATAGAATACAATATTCCAGAGGTCAAATACTAGAGTAAAAAAAATCAAAAAAGAAGAAGCAACGAATGAACAAACCTGAGCAGCAGGGGCCTTATCATCTATAAAAGGAGCAGCAAGACTTATGAAAGAAGCTTCTCCTTGAGAAATAACATCCATGTTAAAATTCCTAATCTAGTACAAGAAATTGATAAAAGCACTGAAAAAATACATTTTCAAAAGCAACAATTTTGTTAGACTTACAGCATATTGCAATGGACCAAAAATCAAATGAACTAGATACAGCGAATGTCCATACAGATAACCCAACTCAATAACACTGCATGCAAAATATTTATGACGTATAAGAATACCAAGAAGGATAAGATATTAGCAGATCTATAGGGGCTATGTAAGATTATCATCTTGACAGCATATATCCAAGTGAGCAAGCACTAAAGAAGATTTTCACCTCTTCGCCAAGGATGCAAATATTAAGTCCAACCATAAATTAGAACACCATCCTGGAAATTGTTTAAGTTAAAATCCCCCCTGCAAGAATCATGAAACAGCTTCCACAAAATTTCTACCAAAAAGAGATATCCTAGTTGACAATAGTATCAGAAGATTAACTAGATTTGGAAAACTTACGAGTCCACTCATAAACATAGCCTAGAGCGACTCCAGTTGGTATACACATGTAAAAAGTTGCAAGCCATGCTGTTTTCTGATACCATAACACAGAGCCATATGGTGTCAATTGCAAAATCAGCATGGAAAAAAATAGAATACAATATTCCAGAGGTCAAATACTAGAGTAAAAAAAATCAAAAAAGAAGAAGCAACGAATGAACAAACCTGAGCAGCAGGGGCCTTATCATCTATAAAAGGAGCAGCAAGACTTATGAAAGAAGCTTCTCCGACCCCAACCAGCCTTGAGAAATAACATCCATGTTAAAATTCCTAATCTAGTACAAGAAATTGATAAAAGCACTGAAAAAATACATTTTCAAAAGCAACAATTTTGTTAGACTTACATTCGGCATATTGCAATGGACCAAAAATCAAATGAACTAGCACACCCAGCTACAGCGAATGTCCATACAGATAACCCAACTCCAATAAGCCTAAAAGGATTGTGGCTGCATGCAAAATATTTATGACGTATAAGAACTTCAATACCAACGGGTGAAGGATAAGATATTAGCAGATCTATAGGGGCTATGATCTAAATATTTAAGATTATCATCTTGACAGTCAAAACCATATATCATGGACAAGTGAGCAACTCGTGCACTAAAGAAGATTTTCACCTCTTCGCCAAGGATGCAAATATTGGAGAAGCCACAAAAAGTCCAACCATAAATGCAGAAGATAGAACACCATCCTGGAAATTGTTTAAGTTAAAATCCCCCCTGCAAGAATCATGACATGTGAAGCCAATGAAATAGACCAAGAATTTTTAAGAAGCAAAAGCTATACAAAATCATGCCTCAACTACTTGTCAAAATTGTGCAGGTATGCGGTTTGATATGCACATGTAGCAAGCACAAATCCAATAAGGAGGAGGAACACTAAACTCAACACACAAATGTTAATACCCCACAGATACATCTAGTATTTTATAAAGAAAAGCAACATTATATTGATAAAATGGCAGCATCATATAGATCACAAAAGACAATTCATGTTTTGGCATACGAATGTGCACATCTGCATTCCAAGTAAGAGACCTGAACAAACGCCAATCTTTAAATCTCATAAGATAGAAAAGATAGAATGTGCCGGTCTACATTCCAAGTAATACACAAACTTCACTGTGTTGGGATTGCATTTTTCAGAATAGGATTGCTGTCTCTTGCTGGAGTCCATTGGACACAAACATGTGCCTCTGTGAGCTCAAGAGAGGAAGAACAGGTATACATTAAAAGAGAGAGCAGGTATGGCAGGGAGAGGGCGACATATTCATGGGCTTTTCTTCCCCTTCCTTTTAGCGGATCCTGAATACAGACCCTGAACCCCTTCTTTATCAGTGGAGGAGGTGCACTAGAGTCAGAGATCATTGTCTTTGTTACCTAAACCACTAATGCAATAGCCTTCTAGGAATATGAAGTTCCAAAACATCCTTTCAAAATTATCCCTAGAGTTTACTTTTAGAATTTCCTTTCATAGTCATTTAGTACGACAAAATTCTTCAGTATCACAATGAGATTCTAAAATCTGATAGATTGCTTGTGCCTTTCGAGTGTTATTAATGATGTAGGGAGGTATTACATGAAAATAGCATGACATGAAGGATGAAACTCACTCTGTGAAGATGGACATAGACTATCTCTACAGACAATTCATGGAAGTGAAACTCTTAGCAAGAACAATATATCTGGTATAGCAATCAAGTTCATAATTGGTAAACTCGTATACCCAATCAAACAAAATCATTCTGTAAATCTTACTGTATTCCACTACCCGAAGTACAAATGCCACTCTCCGTGCAAGTCCCAAGACTACCATTTACACCATTGCTTGCTATTGCTCCTCGATCGACGTAATTTATCAGGTTAATTAGGCAGAACATCATAAGTAACCTGTACATAAAAATAAATCCTTCATCATATTCACAAGCCAGCAACCACTAAAATTTCATCCCCTTTTTACAAATAAAACTGAGGATGAAATACCCAAAAATTAAAACTGAGATTGAAATACATTAGAGCTTCCCTTCAGCTAACATTACAATCCAAGGTAACCTTTAAACCCAACTACTAATAAAACCACAATCAAGTTTAATTCATGATCCAAGAACCATATCTTAAAATTATACTCAACATACAGCTTCCCTTTCTATGCAAACAGTTAGTTTCAGATGATTAAATGTTTATATTACAAACCCAGCCAGTAATTCATCCTTCCTACATATCAATTGCATGAGAATAACTCTATTTAATCAACCAAAAGCTTCTTTGTGCAATCTGGAAAATTGATATATAGCTTACAATAACCAAGTATGCTGATTGGTTCTCAATCATCACATAACTTGCATTCCTCAAAACTAAGCATGGTTTAAGAGAATTCACTCCTCAATGAGTCACTCCAGTACCGTTGCTCGGTAGTCACAGGGAAACAAAAAGAAAACTGTGGAAGTTCCACAACTACCACACGAGCCTCGGGAAATCATTGACAAAACACTTTTGTCCCCCTTTTTTCCATTATTTGTCAGTGACCAGACGAAGCAATTTATAGTTTCCCTAAAGCACTTGACAATTTAAATACCAGAGATGCAAATATTCAACCCAGCTCCAACATTCCCCCTCAGATTACATAAAAACAAGACTTAATTACAGATTCAATGTCTGTGGTATTGATTTTTTAAAGATCGGTCTTTGGGATACAACTTAGAATGGGTCGTCTCTGTGATTCATTTTTAAGATATATGGATTCTCTCGTCCACCAAACTTTAGCCCACTAAACAAGAATTGAGTCATTGACATCGGGTTGGGATGGGGTGTGTATTGCCAGCCTATCCCAACCCGTCCCGTTAATGGGTTAACAAAGACTCATATATCTAAAAAAAATGAACCACAAGACAAGTTAGTTCAAAATTGTACACCAAAAATAAGACTTATTTATGAAAAGTCAATGCTAACAAGTAATGTATTGGTATTGAGCTTAAGTGATGCTTGGATAAAAAAAAGTTTTTAACTTTTTAACAAAATTTTTCAAAAAGTATAAATTTGTATACCCAAACATCAAAATCTTAAAATCTTCACACAATTTTTCACACCTAATTTCAATATTTTTTCATAAAAAATACATCAAATATTACATCTCCTATTACTTTTACATTAAAAAATTTCATCAAATCTCTCTCTCCTTTACTTTTTAACAAAGTGCAATAAAAATCATTTTACAATCAAATATTCTTAAATTTTTTCACCAATTTTTTACCCATAAACTCTCAAAAAAATTTCCAAACATAAAAATCTTAAATTTTTTTGCCGGCTAAACATCACCTTAAACAAAGCAAAACTTAAAAAAAGAAAAAACACGCACCACTTCAAAGAAACCATGGAAATCGATAGCAACCTCAGAACTTTCCAAAAGACGACATCAAAATACAATTGTTGAAAATATGGATAAAAAAGAGAAGTGCGGTGGAGGTACCTTTTAGGCGTGAACCATGAATTTAGTGATGAGAGTCTGGAAGCTGAGTCTTCTGTCGTACTCTTCGCCATTTCTTCGTGCTTTCTGTGGCAGTAGCTTCTAAGCTTCTGAAGGCTTTGATTCTTGGATGGTCTACGGAGAACGATACCTGTTCGATTATAATTTCGCTCCAGAGAGCTGGCTTCAGAAATAATTTTTCACTTTATTACGCAAGCATCTTCCAAAGTCTCCGTTCCTCCAACGACCGTTCTCGCCTATGTTTTTTATTTTGTATTTGATTGCGAAAATTTTGAGTATCATTCAAATAAATTATAAAATAATCACTCTTTTGTTATTATTATAATATTCATTTTTTTTCTTTTTATTTTTTTACAAATTTATATAAAACTATCTTTAATTTTTTTTAATCGATTTTCATCAACTATCTCCACTTTTTCTCAAACTATCATTTTCAAAATTTTAATCACCCTAAAATTTTAATAATCAAACACCGTTATACATAAGATAAATAAGAAGGATTAAATACATTTTTCGCTTCCTATTATTGAGATTCTGACACTTTGTATTTCAGATTATCAATTTCGTTACATTTTACCTCTCAACTACCAACTGTTTACTTTTTGTATCTCCTACCGTTAATTTAGACGAAAATTGTTATTATTTTTCAGTAAAATGACATTTTTACTCTCGTAATTTTTTTTATAATCATATTTTCTATTATAATAAATTTGTTATTTCATTGAACAAAAATAGTAATTTTGTCCAAATTAACGATAGTGAGTGTAAAGTGTCATAACCTTAATAATTGGGGGTAAAAAATATATTTTTTCCTAAGACGTATTCAACCACCCCCTATATATTTTATACCCTCTCTTACAAACAAAAGAAAAAAAATTGGTAATGCCAACTTCATTTGTAATTTCATCAATTACTCGTCTATGAAAAAAAAAGTTAGTTGAGCTAATCTTCTTATACATTGAGTTAAGGATATTGCATAAAAAAATATATACATAACCACAATTGTATGACCAATCATATAACACATTTTTTATTTTTTTTTCAAAAAGAATTTGATTAGGAACACTTTTAACAAATGGGGAAGTTCAAATTTTGCAAAAATGAATTAGAGGGCTTATATGAAAAAAAATGTTAGAAATATTCTCATAAAAAATACTCTCTCTCTTCATTTTTTCAAACACCCATGATTTCGACTTTTAACAAATATATCTGTCCAATTTCTCTTATAATTACTGATTTTCAGCTTTTGAAAGTCAAATAACTACCAATCAAAACGCATTACGTGTATAAAATAGTTATAAAAATATAATAAAATATGAAAATAAATTAAAGAAAACTATAAAAATAACAATATAACAGGATAAAACTTTAAAAAAAAAAAGCTACATCACCTATATACAAAATAATAAAAATATAATATAATAAAAAATTTTTTTAAATAATATATAATAATATAAAAATTGAAAAAAAAAGTTACATAACCACCAACAAAGCAATAAAACGATATAAAGGGACAAATATTTTTTTACTTCGGTTGAATTTTTTTCTTCATTTTTTTATTATAAGTCGGATTATATTATATAATTATTGGTTGTTTACATAATTTTTCTAGGGTTGTATCTTTTATTTTTAGATTGATTTTTTTTTCGTATTTCTCTTTGAAGCATTTTTTAGTATATCTTTTTTAGATCTATTACATATTTTTTATACTTTTATCTATCTTATCTAATTAATATATTTATTTGGGTGTTAATTTAACTTTTTTTCTATTCTTTAGTATAGTTTTTATTTTTATTTTTTCCCTTTACATCCCTATTATTGTTATTTTTTTTATTATTTTTATTTTTATTTTCAATCCTAATGCTGATAATTTTATTTAAATGTTTTTTTAAACTGTTTTATATTACTATTATTCATTTTATCAATTGTTTTATATTTTGTATCTTATTATTTTGATCATGTGTACATGTGGGAACTTTTTATAAAAAAATTGTAAGATTTTAGAATTTTTGATAGAATTATGAATATTTATATAGATTTTAGTTTTATACGTTTTTATGTAAAAATTGGTGAAAATTTTAAAGATATTTAATTTTTATTAGAGTTTATAAAAATGTGTATAAAGAAATAATTTGATATAATTGTTTAATCAAAAAATATTGCAGTTTAGTGAAAAAGTATAAAGAGAGAAAATATGTTAAATTTTTTTTTGAAAAGGTATTAAAATTTATGTGAAAAATTATTAGAGTTTGTGTTAAAGGTATTAATATTTGTGTAAGATTTTTTTTATGTTTTGAATGTTCATTTTGTGAATTTTTTGTATTCATCATATAGAATACTTTTGCAAAACAAACGTACATTTTTAAATGCATAAGTTGAAACCATATAGATCTGCAACGCACTTAAGTCTTTATTTTAAAATTATCATTTTTTAGGCAGTATTTGGAACAAGCCCTCTTTTCCAAGGGCAACTCATTTAAAAATATAGACTTTCTCATTTTAAAAATCGAAAGAAGCAAGGGTTACTGGGTTAGCATGTATTTTTCCCAACCAAAAGAAGGAACAAAATCATACCATGTTAGGAGAACTTCTAACATATTCTGAATCAATTCTAGATGAATAATTTATAGATACCAGAAAGAAAAGAAAGAGAGAGAAGGTAAATTCAAGATCAATGTTTATTTAAAATGGTATCAATAAAAAGTAACAATAAAAATGAATCTTACAATAGCCCAAAAATGTCCTTCCCCTGTAACTATCCTTTCATTCCCATTTATGGGCTATTGAAGGTTTTTTATTACTTTCCATATGAATTTCTTATACGATTTGTTTTGTTATTTGCAAACCATTAGAGAGGGAAGGGGAGGAGGGAGGGGGTTTCTTTGTGTACAAATTATTATTATCAACTTCAGTATACGTGGAATTCAATGCCACTCAAATTGTCACGTACATGTATACAGTAATCCTACTTTATAAATTCTTAATGGCTGTATAGGCAGAAACGTGCACGTCACAGCACTCAGCATCCCAGGAAAAGTCCATTTTCATTGCGTCCATTATTTTTCGCCTCCATCTAGCAGGGTTGTTCTCCTACAGACAAACAAGAAAACAATGCTCAAAAACGTCCGTACCTTTCAGCAAGATAAATCAATGTCCAGTAATTGGAGGGGGTGAAAGAACTTTGGGATGAGTAAATTCATACAATTTCATCCAGGGCTTGGCTTAAGGACATTCTCCCAAAGCCAGAATTGATGAACTGGGCAAATTTAGTGCTGTCATAGTCATGATCTACAAAGTGCCTGTCAAGTCATTTCCGGAGTATGAATTTTACTTTCTCTTGTTAAAAGGAAAAAGACAGCTATATACATCCACTTCTCTATCAGTCACCTGGGTACAGCATCAGTGGGCATTACTGGTATTGGAGCAGCTCCATATTTCAAAGCCTTGAGCTACATTTTTCAAATAACCACAAACGAAAAAGTTAACCAGGAAGTGACATTCTATTATCGCATTTTATTGAACGCTTGATGCACGCGTGCGTGCACACAGCTGAGTAAACAAGAAAAAGGCGTGGAAGCAACAGTGAATCAGACACTGCTCCCAAAACAGAGAAGTGATCCAATGATGGCACTACGAGGAAAAGAGAGTCTACAAAGGGAAAACAGGTGAGGCTGCAAGACAGGATTAGTATCATACTGGACATAAGCCTAGAAAGAACTGCACGGCTGTATGCAATTTGTTAACTGGCTAAAGTTGCCGCAATATGCAGTTCAAGAAGAGATCCGTGCATCCAACTTCAACAAATGGGAATGCAGATACGCAACAGGTGCAGGCATATGTATGCAAATGTATTACGGTATTTCCACATGAATATGATGCATGGGATCTATTAAAATCTCTCAATAATGCCCGGTGATCTTTGAAGTGGTTGCTTGGAGTTGTACAGCCATCCTTGAGAATTTTTATGTTGATGCAAAGAGAGAGATAGAGAGAGAGAACTTACTGGCACTTGGAGAACAGGATCGTGCAAAGATTGGCACAAGATAATGTCAGATCCTGCAAAGACTAAATGTGATACTGCTTCATCTACTCCGTCTATGGATATCACATTTTCATCCTGAGTGCATAGGAAGAAAACATACACAGGTTATCCTAGCATGAAAGCTCGTCAAACATTTAATCTTCTGCATTAAACTAAATATAGCGCAGCCTAAGCAGATAAAAAATCATTGTCAGCTTGGATACTTCAGGATCATGGGAAATTGTCTAACAGCAAGAATGATTTGAATACAAATGCAGTAAAAAATTTGATGTTTTAACACCTGCACCAAATGGTTGTATATGAATAATTCTTTGTAAGATGTAAAAGATAAGAAATAGAACACAGTTGAGCCTGTACCTTGAGGAGATCTTGAACAGATTCCAGCACCCTGTCTTTGCTTGAGTTTTTGCTAATGTCCACAAAGACAAACTGTAGAAAACCACTTAGCAATCACATCAATGACAAATCCACTATAAGAGAAACAAACTTAGAAACCAGATATATCCTCCGATTTACTGACTAATGCGGTCAATTCCATTTCTCCTACCATCAATGAATCATGAACTAGTTCTCATAAAAATAGAAACTATAGTAGCACAGTATCGGGTAAATCCACGCGTTTTCTTCAGAAAAAAGTAACAACAAACTCTGATAGAGACAACAACCTGGACACCTCTACTGGTTGCATTCCGGACAATTGCCTTCAAGTTCCCCTTATCAATATCAAAAGCTTCTGTGAAGATGAAACCCACCTGAAAAACATCACATCCTAACTTAGGAATATATTCCATTGTAGATCAGGGATTCATTCGCTGCAATCAGTAGATATCCCTTATCCAGCTTAAGGCATCAGGTGCCCTTTATAGAAGAGTTAACACTTGATAAGAGTTGACTTCATAAGCAGTTTCCCCCCACAGCCACTTAAGAGTACCATTTTACAATTCAGAAACAATTACAAGCTACCGCAGTTGAAAACTTACAAGAACAGTAGAAGTATTATCAGGTAACGCCAGATGATGTTGCAATGCAACTTTGCAAACTGCTTTCCCTTTCATATCTTCTGCACAATAGGTTTCTGGAAGAAAGTTGTCCTTGGAAGGATTCCATGCGGAGTTGTCAAATCCACATGGAGAAATAGCCAACTTGTCCCTGCAATTTAGGAAAAATGGAAGAAACTTTCAGTGAAATTAGATTTTTCAAATCTACTATGCAGAAGACAGAACAATGTATTATGCACATTCAGCATTGACTAACTGTTACTTACTTGTGGATGCTTAAGGTAGCTTCTAATCCATGGCTAAAACTACCAATGATCCTGCTTTTTGAGTGTAAGGATGCCATTATCACAACCTTATTAGAGTAAACAACTCCACCCTGAAAGTTTGTATGGAATTGAAAAATTAAGTATGCAAGACAGCCAAAAGAAGCAAGAAGCTTCAAAGATTTTGCAATGAGGAATAGTATACCATACAATAGATGGTCAAGGAGAAGATTTTGAGACACCATTGAAATGATATTTTTACCTAAATAAAGTATTTTGGCAGTATTTGAGACACAGAGAATATGAGAGCAAAAAGAAAGAAAAAGAATTAATAGGCAACAGAGCACACCTTCAAAATGTTGACAAGATGCGTCTTATTGTTATCTTGCAAACGATCAGGAAGGTGAAGGCTAGGAGGATCCAATCCACATAGCGCAAGTTTATCTGGTTGCTCAAGACACTGAAACATTAGACATAGAGAATAGCACGAGTCAAGCTTAAAAGTACTCATGGTAATTTAATGCTAGAAAGGTAAATAATAGAGAAACTTGCCTGTGAATGATTCCTGGCATGTCAATAAAATTCTAGTACCCCCAAGTCCCTGTATATACAAGCCAGAACGTTTATGTTGCTGAGAATGATACCCACAAATTAATATGACGTGATGTTGTCCCTCAAGAGCAGAAACTGAATGCTGTACAGTTAAAGACTGAACTTTACAGGAGATATAGCACGAGTCAAGCTTAAAAGTACTCATGGTAATGTTAATGCTAGAAAGGTAAATAATAGAGAAACTTGCCTGTGAATGAAATTCCTGGCATGTCAATAAAATTCTAGTACCCCCAAGTCCCTGTATATACAAGCCAGAACGTTTATGTTGCTGAGAATGATACCCACAAATTAATATGACGTGAGATCAATGACCAACAAGAGATGAAATAACACTGTCCCATGATAGGCAAAACCAAAAATGCCCTTCAGCCCAGCAGAAACGAAATAGTGATATGAAATAAATGCTGTACAAAAAAGTCTAAAGACTGAACTTTACAGGTATGAATATAGTTCCAAAGGTGCCAAAACCGGTGTGTAGCCCATTCACAAACTTGACACCACTAGGTCATGATGAAGAATGTCTTGCAGAGTTCAGTTGTGAGAGGCCATGGAACTGATTGAGAATTTAACTATCCAGCTTCGGTTATTGTCTCACACACTAAGAGCGCTTCCCCCTTCATTTAAAAGAGAAAGGAGGCCTGAAAACGTTTTGTCCAATTAAAATGCCCGTAGAGTTTTACACCCATTGCTCCTCTTTGTCTTATCTATATGCCCATCAGCATGATGTATCACCAGATTATTAAGGATTTGTGGGGGAAGAAATTGCATAAATCTTCTTCATAAAGCCAAGGAATGCAAAAAATACTTTTGAGGTACCAACATCACATTATACTTGATCCAGCCAGGACAAAAAAAAAAGTGAATACTGCAAAGAAGCAATCCAGCTCAAGTGCTGCGTGCCAATTCAAATTATTCAACATGATAGAGTGAAATGTTGAATAAAAGAAGCTCAGTTTCAAATTGCACCTGTTTAACAAATATATCCCAGAAAAGTGGCCCAACGATAGCAGTCTCCCAGTTGTGTATGTGTAACACATCAGGCCGCTTTCCGGATTTTACAAGATAATCCAATGAAGCACGAGAGAAATAAGTAAACCTGAAAGCATCAAACAGATAGGCCACAACCAATGGAATTTTCACTAATCACTCTCTTACTGTGATAAAACTAAAGGCCCTAATCTGTTACGGGGCATCATAAAATGCAGTGTCTGTGATCGAAAGAGTAAAGTTTGATGAACAACTGACTCTTCAAAGTGCCATTTCCTGTGTTTTCCCCTGGTAGAAGACCAGGATTAAGGTACCCAGCCATTGTTTGTGGATATAGTATCAATTAAAATATGACTTCAAATAAAAGAAATAGAAGTTCGGAGTCTTATGAGTTGGATTTATATGGAAGTGATGATGCATGAAAACTGTTACCTACCTTCTCAGATTGTTTAGAAGGCATTAAATATTGGGATGGGATTGATGGTATCTTAAAGATTTCCAGCATAAGCAGTGGTCTACTCAGCATCAGGGAAAAGATGGAAAAAGGGTAGTGAACAAGATTACCAGGGAAATCCAGCAGGTGCCCAGGAGCACCCCGAGGTTACAAGGTTCCTATGCAACTATATTTCAATTAGAAAGAGGTCCACAAATTCACGGGTTTGCTGCATAGAATACAACAGCTACTTAATAGGATATTCACTTATTATTTCCTCTCACATTTGGCCAACAAACTCTCTCTATGCACGCAGATCATCAAGATGTGGATCATCTCTAGCATTAACCATCTAATAGTAAGCCAGATAGGTCATAAATAAGTCGTCAAAGTGATATACTGACCGTTCAAAGTCATCTGGGTAGCCATATACCTTCTCACGGCTGAAAAATGATGAGTAATACAAAGGTTGAATAAAAGAGACTCCAATGCCACGGACAACACTGCAGGATGAGTATCAAAAGTATGAACCTTACGAAGATTAAACAATTAACAAGGAACAATGTAAAACACAGTTTCTGACTGAATTTGTCAATTTTCCTCCTAGATTACTACCGCCTAAAGATAATTGAGTTTGTTCAATAACTCAGCTTAAATTTGAAGAATCTCACCCAGTCCAAACTTTGTTTCCATGCAGTTGACCATTAAAATATGAATAATGCTCTGCCTCAACTTCCCGCAGCCCTTCAACTTCATTTAGGTCCATAGTCTTGTACCTATTTCACAGTAGATTCCTTTAAGACAACAAATCAGGAACCTCAGACTTGCTATGCAACTTAGAATCAGAAGTAGATGGGAAGCATGTATACAAAAAGGACCTTTCATTTAATGCACATTACACACGTGATATTGAATTCCGTTACCGTTAATAAGTCCAATTCTACGTTCTTTTGACAAAACACATATGATTGTCAGAATGAAAAGGGTATCATATTCGGCAGGGAAGGAACCTTAGCTAGCTTTTGATATAAAAGAGTTCACGAGTTGCTTAGGAGGAAAAGGGGGCAAATTCCAGTGTATCATGTTGGTTTTAGCCCAACAAGTTCAGCTAGAATGCTTTGATCCCACATGACCTGAGGAGTTATCTCTGAGATCATGGAGATGTTTAATGATCCAACTAGGAAATGGAACCTAGGAGGATCCCTGGTCTACACCAACTTATGGGTACTCCTGTCAGAGAATTGTTTTTACATGTATCTCATCTTATGTATAATTTCTCCAACGCATCAACTTATGGCTATCAGTCCACATTCAAAAATGCAGAGGTACATTTGGTTCTAACCCCAAACAGGACTACCATGATGATGAGCTTGCATCTTTTCTAAAGCATTTATTGGATTCACAAGCTAGACAGTTGGGACCAACAATGGAAAGATACGTGTCAGAGATGCAAGACAGGGAGCTGGCACCTCATAATCCTTAAAAGGAATTTCAGAAATCCTTTAGAGAGGCCTATGGTAAGCTTATCACATTAAAAGAACAATCAAGTGACAGACCAACCAACCACATCAGCTGGGTCAAAATTACAATGTTTAAGCATTTACTCAATCTCTCCTTCATTCTTTCTCAAATCCAAAAGTGGCGTTATAGTATTCTTATGTTTCCAAATGAACACGGACATTGTCAATATAGACCTCCTATTCCTAAATTTCAATGATGGGCGATATGAGAGAGTGAACAAAAATGTCCGTCACTTACTTTGGCATTACAACCTCCACAAAGTGGCCCTTTCTTTGCAGTGCACAAGATAAGCCTGTCACGTATGATGCCAAAGATCCAACAGAGACCAATGGTTCCATTTCAGTGCAAATATGGACAATGTGAAAACAAGTCCTGATAGAAAATTATACAAACATGATTGTAAGCAGAAAGAAAATCCTCTCACATATTAAAAAATAAAACAAGGCAAGTAAAAGAAAAGAAGAAAAATAACGCGGACACAACAAATTTCTGTTACACCAAATTCCTTTTATTTTCAAGGGGACATGTATTACGAATCACCAGATTCACCCTTTGGATGCGGAACATCCCATGCATGAAATTGCACAACATGCATGAACCACACTTTTTTGGCACTTTGACGTAACTCAACTATATAACATTATACCAAGACATCCTAACCATTTACTTTTTTGTTTCGGATATGTGAGACACCCAACCATTTACGTTTCTATATAGCCGATATGTATCCGCTACAGTAAAATCATCACGGACAATACTGAAGATGGATAGACACAAATGATACTGCACGGAGAGGAAAGGCAAGATACTAATATACCTATCTGCATACATGGAATACCTCAGGGGACACTTAGCTCAGCTTGTAAAAAGAAACACTCAATATACTTTTCAATATATGAGGAAGTTACTGTTAAACATGTAAAAGGAAAGGAACACTAGTTGCAGGTCAGGAGACCACTTGTGTGTGCTACCATGCCTGTCTGTTTTGTGAGAGAATGTGTGCATAATCTAAGAAATACTGAATGCACATAGTTCAGTGTATTATTTTTTAACTCTTCAAGAAAAAAGTGTCATAATACGGAGTAGATAATTATACTTTTTGCTACTGTCTGAGAAGTGGCGTAGTTCTGCAAGAAGGTCAGCATCTCTTTTCTGCAGGATTTCATCAGGGAAACCAGCCATGCCAACTTTGCAATCCATGATTAGCCTTCTCAAATCAGATGCCTCCCCAGTGCTAATAATGCCAGTGAGGACCATTGAGTCTAGTCGAAGCAGCAACCCCCGACAAAGTGATAGTGTATCTGGTTTAGGTAGGATAATTATGGTTTAAGGCAATTTCAACTTGAACGCATCCCTCACTTTGATGATATATTTCCTTTTTCAGAGAAAGTATAAGTACTGGAGTCAAAGAATATAAGCAGAGAACACGATTCTTGTATTTCTCAAACTAAATGCAAAAATAAAATTGCTGGTACATATGCAACCTATCATGACCAGTACATAAATAACCAAGATGATCCACAGCCAACATAATTTTCGGTACCAGTGACAAATCTATATTTGATTCTTTCAAGAATGAATCAATCGCTTAGTTGCAATCACTACTAATTCAATCATTCATCTGCATGATGAATGCAGTCCCGAACTTTTCAAGCAAGACACTGGGAATATGTCATTGTGCAAGAAAGAAAGATTTAACCATAACATGATTATGACTCTCCATAGGGCTACAAGTAGTCATGATTCACTGCTTCAGCCATGTTATGCCATGGGACTATCCCTTTTACCTTTTCCAGCCCCATCATGTTTTTCTGCTTCCAAATGCTTTATCCTAGCGAGCAATAATTGTTTCTCTCTATTTGCTTTGTTCAGCTCCTCTACGGCCATGATACGTTGTTTGTTCAAGTACAATATGTCTGAACATCATCAAAGAAACACATCACGACACATACAAACAAAAATCTGAGAGCCCAGGAAAATTTAGAATAAAGTACAGTCGAATGAGGACTTACTTTGCTGAGCTTCACTGAATAGTCGCCAAATGTCACCCTGTTTCACTTCCAGTTCCCCTTTTGGTGACTGAAATAGTTCCAATGACCAATAAGCAAACAACAAAATCCACAGCAAAAAGTGCACGTAGCGTATAAAAAGAAAACGTCAGAGTTACAATGGGAGCAAAAACTTCATACCTGACCCACATCCGCATTATCATGACCTTCTGACCTAAATGCAAACATATATCAATCTTTTTGATAGATTTTTTTTTATGTTCTCTTTCTAAAAGCACAAACTCACCGCACATTTGGTGAGGCTTTTCCGTACAAGCCATTGAGATCCCCGTTTTTCCTGGAAATAGTATTAATTACTGAGTCGTGTTAGAAGTTAACCGCCACAGAACTTACTCATTTCATATAATAGAAACGAGAGCAGTGATGTGGAAATCCTTCGAATCTAAAGCAATGGCGGTATCCACCAAAATTTCAATGAGGAAGAAAGACCGTATTTAACTCCGCCGAGCGAATGTCGAAAGCACTGCCCTAAAGCGTAGAATTTAAGAATAGTAAAGGATTACACTGGCAAAGGCTTACAACCAAAATTCTTAATCAAATAAAAGAAAACAGCTAAGAGGCTAGGATTCAATACTTAGAAGATTGAACCATATGCCAGAATTATCGATCACCTGCATATTAAGCTAAAATAAGTGCTGTAATTAGGTCTAGTTTTACGTTCAGTTCGGTCCGCAGTATTTACCTCAAGCAACAAACGGCTCGAGCTTTAACTGGTTTTGGGCGCACCGTGCATGGGTTTGGAGGACGGGGAGGCGAAGGGATCGCTGCGTTTAGTGAACTCACCACTAACATTTCTCACAACTTGACATACAAGAGTGAACAGAGAAAGAGCAGAAGACAGTTTGAGATTCCAATATCACTGCATTTTTCACATTTTCTCTTTCTCTCCCTCGTCACCCCAAAAAATTTACTGAAGGAGCATGTATGTTCCGATTGGTCCGTTGGAGCCTTGGAGGGGCTCAAGAAGATTCTTTGTATATACTTTTCTCTTTTTTTTAAGCAGATTCTTGTATATTCGATTATGCGCGAAGTGGCTTTAGATAGCCAAAGTTGTCAGAAGAAAGCACAGCGGATTATAGGAAGCTAAATAAATATATACCTGTACGTTTGTTTGCGAAATTTTAAGCTCAAGCTTTATTAAAATTTGTAAAAAATTTTAAAATATATTCAACTTACTTAAAATTTGGAACCTCTAAATTTTAAACAAAATATACGGAGACACTATCTACGATTATGCGTGAAGTGGCTTTAGATAGCCAAAGTTGTCAGAAGAAAGCATAACGGAGTAAAAGAAGCTAAATAAATATATAGCACCAATATGTTTTTGTTTTTCTTTTGCGCTTCTTATGCTTTTAAGTGTGCTTTATATTAGGAGAGAAGAAGAATAAAACGGCTTTTAAGGTATAACTCCCTTCGGCGTTTGGGCACTCCAAACGGCTCAACTTACTTAAAATTTGGAACCTCTAAATTTTAAACAAAATATACGGAGACACTATCTACGATTATGCGTGAAGTGGCTTTAGATAGCCAAAGTTGTCAGAAGAAAGCATAACGGAGTAAAAGAAGCTAAATAAATATATAGCACCAATATGTTTTTGTTTTTCTTTTGCGCTTATGATTTTAAGACCTGAATTTTTAATTTTGTGAATTCAAGCATATTAGGAGAGACGAGGGCACGTACTCACTTCTTTGGTAAAAGCGGCTTTTAATGTATGATTATAAACTTTACTATAGTAAAATAGTCGAGGCTCTTTTTTAACTTTTCACGTCAGGCCAAACGGAAGGAGCTGTTTTCTTTTTCGTCCGACACTCCCAGATCTCTCCCCTCTGCCCCGATTCGACATCTCCGGCGGCTCTCTCCGATCTCTGTGGCGAACTTCCCACCAAACCTCTTTCGTAGGTCTCTCTCTCGCTCTCTTTCTCTTCTCTCCAAACTCAGCGCCTTCTTTCTCTCATCTCTGTCTTCGTTCCTGGTTTAACAAAGAATGTCAATATGTCAAAGGTGGAAAGCTCATATTTTTGTCAGCTTAAGTTTGCACCTGTCTGTGGGTCTTGTTTGCTTTTGGTATGTTTCTTATTATCTTTAGAGCATGTAACAGACGATGACAATTGGAATTGGACAATTGTTTGTTTTTGCAGTATGGATACTGAAGAAGGTAAATTGGATTCTGAATTAGAGAAGAAACTTTTCCAGATATACAAGTCTTTCCTGACCAGGTAAACCACCTGATAGCTTTTTCTGAGTGATTGTTGAAGGAATGTTAATTTGGGAGATAAAAAAAGGGGAAAATTTGTTAGATTTTTGTTCGACCAATGTTTTGTTTTTGTTTCTTCTGTTTATGCTGTAGTAAAAGCTTATATTTTGATGATTTTGAATGGAAATCCTGTGGTAGGGTTACGAAGTTTGAGGAACTAGTAGCTGTGGGAGCCAGGTTCCTTGTTGGTTTTCAGCAAGGGCTGGGTAAATTTTTCTCCTTGTCCTGTGTTATGATGAGGTCTCTGTACACAATTTAGACTAACATTAGACTCTTAAATTTTCATAGAGCATCTTCGGCGGTATCCAATAGACAGAACATCTAAATTCGTTGGGAAAATTTTTGAAGCCAATGAAACAAAGAGACTTGAATTATATTTTGAAGGTGGATGCATTAAAACTCACGATGGCGTGGATAATATAAGCAAGTGTAAGTGCAGTTGTTCTTTTGTCTTGCTTCTAATATGGTCCCTAGTTCAAGTTCTTTGTTTATGCAATGTCTCATTCTTTTAGATGTCATTAGGATATTGGTGTTTCCTTTAACGTTTTGAATTTCTTGCACATAAAAATTATTGGTTTGTCCGCAATAATTATTCATTTGTGTTTAACTATGCATACAGAAGTGCATACATGCCATCTTGGACTCTGTGAGCACTTAAGTAAAGGTAACTTCTCCTTCCAGAACATACCAGTTTCTGTTCTTATATGTATTCTTTCAAAGTGAACTTGTCAAAAAGCTTGTATGAATGTGAATGCCTTAACAGTGAGAACTAGATTTCATTTCCTGTTTCCAGCGTCTGTCATAGTCATTAATGTTTGCTATGTATTCTTGGTCAATGGCAGATTTTAGTCATCTATCAAATGCTAGAAGTGTTGTTCGAATGGTGTACAGATGCTACCCGTCCTAGAGAAATGTGCTTAGTAGCTCAATGTCATTGTAAGATTGGCTCATGGTTTAACTTATATCTGCAACCATTTTCAGAAAGGCTCTGTCACAGGGCTGTCATTACCAATAGCCTCTGGTCTAAGGCACCTCTACTACCCCCCACAATTGGCCCCAGCTCCCCAAAGAAGATGAATGGGATAGTTGGATGAAGTCAGAAATTGAATTCCTTTGGAGTTAAGTTACCTGCATCCCTGGGCGGGCCCGGGCGTGGCAAGAAGAAGAGAAAACTAACGATCTGATTTGCTATGTTATCTTGGGATCATGTAGTAATAGTTTTCATTGTATGTCATATAAATCACCTTTTGTCCTCTCTTCTACTGGCATACTTCAGTAGAAGTTCATTGTCCAGGTTTATGTTCTGTGCAATGATTATTGTGACAAGTCCCCTTTTCGTTGTAATTTGGATGTTATACATTGGAGGTTTAATGGTTCCAACTTGAATATCTTTGGCTTTAGATTTATGTTTGAATTTTTAATGGGATTGCAGCAAAAAGCATACTTAATGACCTTGAATGCCTCCTGGAGGATGTAATGGGTGCAATGCAAAATGTGAATGGTACTTTATCATCCATTTTGGGTCAAGATTCTGGTGATGGGATCAATAAACAAGCAACTCATAATGATGAGGTAGCCTTCTCTTCCCCAACCCCTCTTCCTCCTGGTCCCTTGTTTTCTTCTTTGTTTTTAGTAGTTAAACTCAATAAGCTGTACCCCACCCCTGCATGCAAAGCCTGGCTGTTGTACCTTCCCTTTTCTCATGACTAACAAGTTATATCCATGCTAATCAATTTGCAAACTCTTGGCTATACTCTGGACAACCATGTTGTTAAAATATTTCTCTGAATTTAGAATTTCTTGTCTAAGATTCTTTGGAGGTTATAATATTTTGGGTCACTAAAATGCTTGTCTAGATCTTTTGAGCAATATTTTGCAAAGGCCAAAATAGAAGTTTCAGTTTGTGAAGTTTGGCAGAGCTGTTCTGTTATCTGTGCCTTTCTCCTATTTGTTGGCCGAATGCTTTCGTTTGTAGCCTTTTAGATCAAAAGGCAGAGTTGTACGTATGGCAGACTGATCTCTCTATCGTATATTGACTTAAAGCGCTATTTGTTTGTTATGATTTACACCTGTGTGCCAACACTTGTTCTTCTTGAGAAGGAAGAGGCGTCATCTCAACTTCAAAACCCTGAAGTAACAACTGATTATGCTGCCTTGATGGGGATCATTTACAGTATGGTTAAGCAAGACTATATAATGCAGGTAATGATCTCCCTACCTCCATGTCATTTGTCCAGTCAGGATGAGCAGTACAGACAGATATCGTTTGGGGTTTTCGACATTTGAATATATATGCCGTACCATGTTGCAGGAAAAAATTGTTTCTGCTCTCAATTTCAAGACGTCAGCAGTGGAATTAGAGAGCTACTGCATGATGTGGTCTTTGCGCCCCTTTGTAAATGATGGAATAATGCATCAAGCTTGGAAACGTATCCCTTGACAATCACAGACTTCTGGGTTCTGAGTGCCAACTTATTCATTAATCGATTTGTAATCAGATGTCTAATTCATCTCACAAAATTGTCCTTTGGGGTATATGTACGTTGTGCGTTTGAGCAACAGCCGTATTTACTATTTCATTACGGCTTCTTTTGTAGATCGCAAGCTTGAAAAAAACAAATATATGTATTAAATTTGAAAAAGAAGTGGTCGTTGCTGTCGAGGCTGATGACTTTTTTGCTTGTTTCTTGAATAACTTGGGATCATGCTCAAATGATCTTAATCTACAAAAGCTATGAAATTCAAAATATCCAGACTGCAAAAGGGTAGTGATAGTTCAATTTCCGGATTTCGCAATGGATGTACTAGGTGTCAACATTATTTGAATCTTGAACACTTGCATGGAATCAGAAAATGATCTGTCTCAGATGGATAACCAAGAACAAAGTCAAAACAGGGAGGCATCCAAAGAGACTGCTGTTCATCAAGTTGATTGTAACTAATGATTGACATCTTCTACCATTGTAAGCGACAGTTGTCCAATGAAATCCCAAGCCATGGCGCTCTCACTTTCACATCTCTTTTCACCCCCGAGGATATATATATATAACAGTACAATTAAAATCAACGGACCTCAATAGATTGTCAAGGATATAAAAATCTCTGCACACTTATTGCGCCGTACACGAAACCTAGAATTTTAATCCTATAGAAATAGCAAGGATGGTGATATACGCTACGTCGCTACTACTATCAGTAGTTTATGCTTTTTTTTGGAAACGGTACGCCAGATAGACGAACAGGGATAGTTGACAAGAAGTGATATCGTCCAATACTCTAAACAAGACATTCCCGTACTTAAACAGGTACCCATATTTTCTATTATATTTACATTTGTTGGCGTGGAGAATATATGCAGATATCATCGTGATCATCGCCAAGCTCATGAGCTATGGTGAGCCTCAACTACTCTGTGAGAGCGACGACTTTATGATTAACATTGAAAAAGAAAAATCAAAGTAGCTTATAGTAAACAACATAACGACACGGCTCCGTGTTCATGTGCCATTGTTATTAGTTTAAGCTATCTTATCTAGTATTCTTAAATCATTGAACTGGTGCTGTTCTTTATTCAATGCCACTGATGAGCTGACCTGAACGTGCTGGCCCCCAAAAATAAGCAAAAGATCCGAGCAAGAAAAGTCTGCGTTGAACAAGCTCAGAAGATATCTCTATTCAGCGTAAATAAAATTTAAAAGTCTGCGTTGAACTTGAACTTGAACAAGTTCGGAACATATCTATCCAACTCGTAAATAAATAAATAAATATCCGTTGGAGAACAAGTTTTGTGTTTATTGGTTAAGTAGGAAAACTTAATTATCATAAATCTAGGAGAATATTTTGAACACTCGAAAACACTTTTTCACTCTTTCACATTTAGAGGATTTCACTTGGAAAAGAAAACGTTCCATATATCCCAGTTCAGGATCCTGAGATCCTTTTCTATCATATAGGAAGGGTTGTTGCACAAAATATACAAAAGGGAATACTTCTTTGTACAAATGGTACTTCAAGCTCTTGAAACGGTCATGAAAAAATTAACAATTTAACAAAGTCTTACATGCCAGAGAAGTTCGATATATTGACTGCCAAATTCTAGCCTTAAATGGCGGCAATTCGGAATAAGTTGGGACATAAAATGAAGGCACTCGAGTCAAGGAGAAACATTGAGAACCACGAACTTTTATAACAAGGACTACACCAACGATGGAACAAAAAGGATCAACCTTCCTTCATCTAAACATCATAAGAGTCTGAATGAGATTACACAACCATTCGTACATATACCAGTACTTAATAAACTTACGAACCGTTTTACATCTACATCAATTGAACCTCACGTTGCATCTCAACCCGACCACTTCTTCTTTCTATCAAGCACCATTTCCCAACATAGTTTATAGTTTATTATTGTCTTTTTCCAGTCTTCCATCTTTTTCTCAGAGCATTAGAAGTTTGGACCAGCTGCAAGGATCTCCTCGGTCAGCTTGTTGTCCTTGCCAATCTTGTAGTTGGTGAATGTCTCAAAGTTCTTCTTGAACAGGCCGCCCAGCTTCAACAGGGTATCTTGGTAAGCCTTCTTGTCTGACCACTGCAACCCAAAATCAGATGTATCAAGTCACTGAAAATGGAAATCACCTGAAGACAGAAAATTGCCAAACGATAGTAAGAGGTTGAAGGCCAGCTTACAGTGTTCACTGGATCCAGGATTTCAGAAGGCACTCCCTCGACCTCGGTGGGGATATCAAGGCCGAACACCTCAGTCCTTTTGTAATTTGCTGTTAGAAGGCTGCCAGAGTGGATGGCATCAATGATTTTCCTGGTGTATGGCAACTTAATGCGGCTCCCTGAACCATACCTGAAGGGGGATGAGAAGGAAAAAGAATTATCAGTTTTGTCTTGAAATTGAATCAGCGGTGTAATTTTACTGAGATGCGCCCAATATACAATTATGTTCTATCCACACCTTCCACCAGACCAGCCAGTGTTGACAAGCCATCCTGTGGCGCCCTGCTTCTGCATCTTCTCAGCCAGCATGGCTGCGTACTTGGTAGGGTGCAACATGATAAATGCAGCACCAAAGCAAGCTGAGAATGTTGCCTGGGGCTCTTTCACACCCTCTTCTGTGCCTGCCACCTAAAATTTACATTGGGAGATTTAGTCGCAAATCAACAAGTAGCCCAATTACTTTTTTGACGTCCAATTCTTCACATGTTGCTTACTTAAAAGGGAGTAGAAACTAGAAACTGCAATTTGATATTAATGTTATTGGAACCCCCTTTACTAAATCACTAAATTGAAACTGGAAAGGTATTTCAGCAATGAGGCATTTACCAGAGCAGTATAGCCACTGATGAAATGGTACATAGTCTGTGCCAAGCTCAGTTTGCTCACTGGTGGGAGCACACCAAAGGCATCACATGCCAAAAGTATGACGTTCTTTGGATGGGGACCTACGCATGGAATCTTCGCATTGGGGATGTACTCAATAGGGTAAGATGCGCGCGTGTTCTCTGTTTGAACAAGAAAAGCAAACTCATGAAAAAGTGGTACAATTTAACTAATCATATGTAAGCACATTAATAAAATATAAAAAGTGATGGTGAAAATATTGACCATATCCAAATAAGCTGTTCTTTGGCTTTACTAAGTCAACTTTTTCCCATTCTTTATGGACTTCAAGCAGCTGGTAGTGAACATACATCATATTCACCTGAACATAAATAATTGAAAGCTTACCTGTGACAGATTTGGCAGAATAATCGACCTCCCTCGTGTGCTCATCAAACACCACATTCTCCAACACTGTCATTGACAAACGTTTCGTTATTCCAATGAAGACAAACCGACAAAACAATCTTGAGGATAAACTAATCATTGCAATCAAAATGATCATCATTAACTATCTCCTACCAGTCCCAAATTTAATGGCATTCCATATGTCAGGCTCCTTCTCCCTCGACAGATCAATGCACTTGGCATAGCAACCCCCTTCAATATTTGACACACCATTGTCGCTCCAACAGTGCTCATCATCTCCAATCAAATACCTATTGTGATCCGTAGATAGCGTAGTCTTTCCAGTACCTAGTATAGGGACATTAGAAAACAAGACTCATGAGTGACAATATGAAAGAGGGTAAATAAAGGGCGCATACCAAATCTCATCTCATAACAGTTATAATAATAAGGTCCCAAGGACGGTGAGATAAGAGTTAGAAGGCACATATCATAGCAGCGTTTGGAGCCACATCATGCCCTGCTCCGACGATACTATACCTGACAATCCAAAGAAGAGGGCAACATCTCCATCTTTCCCCATATTGCAGCCAGAGTGTAAGGAGAGGATTTGACGCTTAGGCATGAGAAAATGCATAACACTGAACAGACCCTTCTTCATTTCCCCGGCGTACTGGGTGCCGAGGATGACCATTTCCCTTCTACCAAGATTAAGATCTATGCTAGTAGAGGATGTCATGTAGTGCGTGTAACGATTACATGGGAACTGGCCAGCATTGTATATAGTGAAGTCCGGAGTACCGAAATTCTCCAGCTCTTCAGGAGTGGGTCGGATACACCTGCCACCCACCCAGTTATCCAATTGTACACTAAGCTAATAGACACCATCACATTCATCGAGATTCCTCCATGGCTAGGGATCATAATTACTCGATATAGGATAAATGAGGATAGTTTCAACGTTTAAGGAGACTTATCTGGATGGCTTAGATCTCTTCGAAGGAACTACAAAGAAACAACAAGTACTGTAATTGTTAAGTAAACATATGTTCTACTTACATGTTGTGCATGAACAAGGAATGGTAGGCTCTGGCAGAGACAATCCGGACTTTGATTCTATTCTCTGGATCCCAGTTCAAGAACTGATCATTGACAAAGACCTGAAAATAATGAATTTCATCTCCCTTCGTCAATCATCGTCAACCTCCATACTTGCAAGCATGATTGAATACTATATTAATTCAGTCTCTTCACAACTATATTTTCCCTTTAGTTAGCAACCCAGAAAGTTTAAATACTTTACTGCCTACTCTGTTCATATTTTAAAAATCAAAACACTTGAAATAACTGTTTACACTACAGTGCACAGAGGAACACGACACGCATAGATGAGTAAGGCATGCTTATTAATAGCTGAATGGCCTAGTGGACCAGTTCATCCAATTATTATAGGAGGGGTTGAATACGACACATGTTCCATAAAAATAATTACACCAAGGAACATCAATAAACCGCGTACAAATAAATTAATTCTGTTCGGGATAAAGTTACGTTTTCTTAAGTCCCCCAGTGGATCTTTTCTTATTTGGTTCCTTTTTCTTTGGAGTGGGTGTTCCGTCAAATGGGAAAAAAAAAAAATGCGAAGGATTTTAAAGTTAAGACTAATTCGAGGTGAGTTTTAAAGTTCAAAGATATTTGAAGAATTTTATATTTATCCAAAAAAAAAAAAAAAACAAAGATACTACAACCAACATCACCATAGCTAAAATGTAAATATTAAATACAGACAGTTTTCCTCTTATTCTTTTGTATTTTTTATTCCCCCCATTTTGGAAGGTTTCCTCCTTTTTTCTCCTCTTTAGTCAGAAAGCGCGTGAAAGTCGTAGTGGCTAATACTAATTAAAGCTATACCTCAGAAGCAAGATATAAATAAATAATACAAATAAGAGCCTGCAATCTATCCTGTTTCATCAATAACAGAAGATAAAAAAGCCAGTAATAATTTACGGTTGGATGATGAAAGATTAGAAGATTACCTTGTCCAAAGAATTTAAGTAATCGACAGCTCTTTCTCTGTTCACCAAGAAAGTGTGCTCGTCCATTTCAATGTTAGGTGAACCTCTGTCATCGACACAGCAGGTAAGTATACTTCAGTTACAAGAAGAGAAAAGCTCAAAGGTACACATAATGGCAGACATAGTCGAAATGACCACGGGGCACTCACTTTCCCCACCAAAGGTCATCCTCAGTAGTCTCATCCCTGACAACGCGCTTGTCTCTGGGAGATCGACCAGTCTTGGCTCCAGAAAGGGTTGCTAAGGCGCCGGTCGATGTGATGAACGACCCTTTCTCATACTTAATTGCCTGCTCATAAAGCTCTGCACCAAACACAATTCCCAGAGACTAGTTTGTCAATATAGTAAACTACCATAATCTCGACCATAGACATAAGTCACGGAAAACCGACCTCCACCTCAAACTATTTAACATATCCACCACAAGATGCGCAATATAAGAGAAACTTGACATGTACCTCCAGGAGAGAGGTTGTAGAGGACATGTGTGAACTTCAGGGCACTATCACTGACGTTGAAGGTCGGTGTGAAATGGTGGTGCGGCACGTGCTTTGGGGTCTCTGCCTTCCGGGCTGGGTCTCCTTTCACCAACTTGGGTCCAGTTTCTCTAGTCAGAGACGCAAGCGATGCACTGTTTGGTCAACAGAAAATACGAATCGTTAGGAAAAACAAGCAAGTTTAATTCAGTACATGCAAGCCCACGAGGTCCTCTTTCTTCCCGGAAATTTCTTCAAAAAAAAAAAAAAGTTCTTTTCCGGTCAGTAAGGAAAAACATATTCCCAAGTCATCACAGGGACTCATGGCTGGCCCACACTAGAGGGATATTTCAGTGATTTCACGTAAAATTAAGATAAATTCTGGTACACGAAGCAAGCCTGCCGAGACTTTTATAGTATACGCATCTGGTATCTGGTCACGTGTCGTTTCTAAGGGTGGCACATCAACCAACACAGAGGGCCCCGCCTTCCATGATACCATGGACTCTGCACCACCCGATCATTGTACTTTTCCGAGTCAAAAGGAAATCAAGAGGCTGGGTCCAGTAGTCACTGGGTCCCATACCCTTTTTTAGTTTTTCTTTGGCTAAAGTAACCAACCCCCCGTCACCACCCTTCGCCTCGATGCCGTGTTCACGTTTTTCCTGCCCTCGTTCTTTAATACTATTTAGCTCTTTATAGCCCTTCAATTTTGGTAGTTGAGATGAGACAAAACTAATACAATGCATCCGGATGTCTATATAACCTGATAGACTGGAGCTGCTGTTGGTGGCGCTCCTCTTCGGAGATAGGGGCGAAGGCTCCCTGGGTCCCCTTAATGGGAGTGGTGGGTGCGGACTTCTTCTTCTGGAGCGAGTGTAGTTCGTCGATGGTCTGAGCCTTAACTGGAGGCGCGCTGTCATCGTGGCAGATCCCGTTCTCCTTCTTGTGCGTCTGGATCTTCGTCAGCCCGTTCCGTGCTATACCGGTCCCGAAGCTGAACTCTCCGTTAGCGTTTCCGTTGGCTGCCATCTTTCTCCTCTGCACGAAAATAGGGAAGAAAGAAACAACCAAAAAAAAAAAACAGCAGTTCAGCACCATATAGTAGTTGTTTCCGTCAACATGTTTATCTAACATAACAATTTGTCGGATTCATCGGATCCGACAAGTAAAAAGTTCTAGACTTTCCCGTGAAAATAGCTTGGGCTTTTATCCTAGAACTCCGTATATTTTTCTGTTTGATTCTCAAATTTGCTATGAATCTAGCAGTATCGCATGGCTGAAGATCAAAAGGACAATCTGGCGGATAATAAGACAGCCATGCAACACAAACTTATCATGAGAATGATGAAAACTACCACCGATATAAAGGAACAGCCAAAAGGAGAAACAAAGCAATAGCTAAGATAGAGACTCAACCAGGATTGAGAACCCGAAACGAAGATGAAGAAGGAAAAGCGAAAGGGCTACAGGTAAAAGAAATGGAACGAGAGGGTTGTGACCATCAAAGTGAAGTGGCTGTTTGAGAGAGGCAAAACGAGAAGGTGATGAGAAAACGGAGCATCAGGGTGCCCTTTTAAAGGCTTAGCGGCCTCGCTTAACCCGAGTTCAACCCTGGTGGATCATAACCATGGTTAAATCCTATCGCTAGCAGAGTTAAGCTCCAAAAAGGGAAAATTCCAAAATCAAAACCCACTAAACGAGAAGCTGAAGTTGGATAAAGACTAGTAATCTAGGGCTGCTCGTACCACCGTAGCTAGGTGCTCTTCAAATATGGTCAACTTGCTTTCGGTTTTGTCGCCTCTCTTTTTCCACTCTCTCTTTTTGTCTTCGTTTGCGTGAAGACTTACCACAAAACAGAAGAGAATATTGGAATTGATTTGCTCAGACTAGGTACTTACGGTGGTCTTTAAGTCAGCTGAATTTTTCCGTAAATCGACGTACACAGAAGCAAACGGCTAAGCAAAGTTGCCGCCACACGTATGCCAGAAGGCTTGAAATACAATGTAAGCTGCACTTGTTACATTCAACCAAATCTAAATTCATTTTCAAATCCGGAACCACCATCAGGCATACGAGTCCCTTCAAAATCTTTAGATTTTCATATTTTACTTTGCGTGGGTTCGATTTTTTTTTTTTTTTTTTTTTTTTTTCTATGCGAGTTCGATTTATTACCGAATGCGTAAAAGTAGCAGATCGGATAAAGATTTATTTTCAGACAGCATAAATTTTACAACAAGATTTTTATGGTAAAGTTATAATATAGAAAAAAATTACAACAAATACTTAAATACTATCCGTCAGATGTAAGTAAATTTTAAATTTTTATATGGTGAAGTTTATCGGCGTCTGGTCGCCACAAGTGCATAGCTATTTGAAAAAGTAGGGCCAGCTCTCTCTCTCTCTCGAGCTGCGCCCTTTAGGTAAGAACTGGGGGAGAAACAGACGCGTTTCTACAGAATTTGCTGGTCCATTAATTTCCACCGTTTTCATGTCCCGCCCCAAAGGGGTAGTATGATTACGCCTGTCGTTTTCTGATCTTACCAACTTTAGGTACTCTGTTCTATGACAACTTTGCGAAGCGAATAACGAATATTAAATTTAAATATTTAATCTTAGTTTTAAATTGATAATTATGTACGATATTCCATGACAATGGGAACAATATCCTTTTATAAAAGGGAGTTGTGAAGGATAAAACATAATTGGCAAGAACTAAGTTGCTCACTCACAAGTGACAAGAGAAAACAAAAATAGCAAAGAACATGTTACATGGTTAACCACGAAGCTAATCTACAAATTTAAGGCCAAGCACATAAATTTATATTTATAGTAATTTCAGTATGAACTGGGATTATAACAATTTCTTGTCGCAAATTTATATTTATAGTAATTCGGAATACTAATTAGTAGGTAACACCGCAAATTTCTTGAAATCTCATCCATTTCACACTTCATATCTGCATTTATGTTTTTTCGAACTTACATAGTTATCAATTACTTATTTATCTAGCATTTTTTATTCCATTCTAAAAATAATAAGTGTTATTATGGAAAAATATTTTTTTTGTATTATTTAAAAATTCATTTGTAAGATTACTTTTTAAAAATACACATTATAAGAGTTTGTAATTCTTTATTTATTTTTTTCAAGTCTATAATATAAATCATCGATCATAATTATTTATAATTTTCTATTTAAATTACATGTATAATTTAAATAAAAAATTATAAAAAATCTTCATCCTAAATTATAACCATTGAAAATGGTTATATCGTGGCTGTGGCCTTGTGTGTCTTTTTCTCTTTAAGTAAGATTATAAATAATAAATTACAGAAAACCTCGTAAATTATTTTTTTAAAAGCTTTCTTATTTTGACTTTAGGTTTGGTGCTTTTTTTCCTTTTGCCCTTTTTGTTCTAAAGGAGAGAGAGAGAGAAGAGGGGGGGGTTGGGGGTGGAGAGATTCTTGAGGAGAACCTACTCCTCAGGGGAATGAGATAGAAACCCGATGCGTTACTATTGACTCACTGCCTTCAGATTCACATCATTGCGTCCACGTCAGCCGCTTATCGTTCGGTCATCGAAACAAGTACGGCCCGAAAACGAAGCGACCACGTCATTTGTCCTTTTGTCGAAACTATCCGAGGTTTAAGCATCTCAACTGTACTTCCGTAGAAATTCCGGCTCTGACATCACCCTAATTTACGCATTTGCCTTTTTCATCTCTATGCATTGTATTGCATTTATTCACTTTTTCCTGGACAGTTAATTCCACTGTAGCTTCAATCTTCATGGACACAAAAAGTCGTTTGCTTACCCAAAAGTCGTTTGGCGAATCAAAAGGAAGGTCACTAGGAAAGGGTCTTAAGATGCATCCAGTTGCTTTCCTTCAAAAAATAATTACTTTGTTCTCGATACCTTATTATTTGTTACAAAAAAAAGCTTGTATTTTAGATTACATAGTAACAAAGAGATCCAATTTTTTTAATGAAAATTTGATTTTAAAAAATATTATAATAAAGTCAACCATTTGGTTTCTTATTAAAAGGAATCCAGAAAAAAAGGATACCATATGACACGCCAACCTACCGAGAAAGATGGGGGGACTTGGCTTCATGTCACCATCCATTTATTTATATTGGTCTGATGTTCATCTGAAATCCGATTTATTCAAAGGATAATGTAAGAAGCTGACACAATATTATTATCCTTTTGTTGTGTTTAAAACACCGTGGCTGGAGGGCTATTAAGCACGAGGGCGGTTCAAAGTTTAATCAAGCTTAGATCCATCAATTTCTATATGTTTGTCGGGGAGCAGAAACATATGCTATAATCCTGCCATGGGGCTATAGTTCATCGAACAAGTTGGCAAAATGCATTGAATTGTTCAAGGCCAATGCACTTTCAAGGCTTGGATAGTTCGAAAAATTGGAAGGCTTTACACGCAAATTCATGAATTTGCGGAAGTTTGGTTTAGGCTTTCCTTACGTTAGAGAGTTGCTTGCTACTTACCCAAAAAAAATAAGAAAAAAAACAAAGTCTCTAATCCACGTGTAGATAAAATGCTTTTAATTTATTATTTTTAAAAGTGTTTTAGTGCATACCAAAGTTTAGTCTAAGACTAAGTGTTGATTTTTGAGAGCGGTAAATTCAGACGTTATTTATGTGGTATATATATTATGAAGACGAGTGTGTATGTCTAGAATTTAATTGTGCTGTCTTAATTAATCGTAATGTCTTTTTCTATTTATTTCAAAGTTTCGTCTCGAATTGACTTTATTAGAAAAATAAAAAAGTGCTTTAGTGGTGGTGGTAGAAATTCACCTAAGGCGTTTATGAACAAAGATAATATTATTAGAAACTATTTTTTCTTTTTTTGAAAAAAATTATCTCTACTTTCTGTTCGAGGAATTGACTGGACTCCTTCGTGCATGCCTAGAAGCATCCAGTCGATGGGTCAGAAATCCAAAGGCCATAATAGACCAAAAGGGTAATAGAAACTACCCCCTTGATCTGTTTCCTAGATGAGTTGGTGGGTTGTCATATATCCAAAACACCGACAAAAATATACGATTACCAACACAAAAGTAGTCAAACAGTTGCTTACATGTTGTGGTATTTATTTATTTGTTTACGTGTAGTGATATAAAAAAAAAAAAAAAAAGGATAGATCCAATTACAAAGGCACAGCACAAATGCACAATCGAAGGGAAATTTCGCCAACACATTTTCCAACTCTCTGGTACTACTTTCCACTCTTTCAAACATCCACTCTACAGCTCGTACGTTAATTAATACAACCATTCACTGTTAGAATAATAGAGACTACCATAATTTCTCTAATTATTCACTATATTCTTAAGTATTAATTTTAATTACATTAATGGTTTTAGGTTTGGGATCTAAGATTTGTTTCGATCTCAATTTTAAAATCTTTTAGGCTGCGTTTATTTGGACTGAATATATTTTTATGTAGAATATTTTCAAAAAATATGTGTTTTGTAAGAGCTGAAAAAAAGAGTTAAAGTAAAATGGGATAAGTGGTTAAAGGAAAATAATGCGTATGAAGCTGAAAATAACTTAGTCTTTGAAGAAGAGTAAGTTATTTTCCAGGTGCCTATTTTTTCTTTATTATTCAAATAAAAGAAACTTAAGTTATTTTTCCGATGATTATTTTTTCTCTATTCTATTACAACATATATAAGCTATCTATTATTATTTCTCTACTATCCTAACAAAAGAAACTTAAATTATTTTATAGGTGATTATTTTTTCTCTATTACATATATGCTATCTACTATATATGCTAAATATTAATTTATCATTATGAAAGTCGTTAGTTTTAGATAATTTATATTAGGCACTATTTGTATTGTTATACAGTATTTTTAATATTTCTATCGATAATAAATATTTGTTTTAGCGTTTCAGTTTGTAATTCGTATTTCATGGGACTTGTTTTCATTATTTTTAATATCTCGTTGTCATTTAAACTTCGATTTCATATTTCCACAATTAGTTGCTAAGATAAAATTATAAGAAAGACACAAGTTTTCCGACTGTAGTCTTTGATAACTCAAATAGATTATTGGAGGAAGTATTTGTCTAGATACTTCTAATATGTTTGTTATTCTGAATCTAGAAGGTATATCAAACTAAATAAGCTCACAAAATATTCCTTAAATTTTTAGGTGACAATCAAACAAAATATGTGTATTTTCAAAGAATTAGTCACACACTTAAACTTGTTTTGTTTTCTCCGTAAATATTTTCAATTACAAATATTTTCTCATTTTCCTCATTTTACACTTAAACAAGCGCAGCCTTAGATAGTATTAATTTTTCCTGGGACTACCTATAACTGGTAATTTTTTTTTGCTAGGCAACCTATAACTGGTAATTACTCTTATGAGACGGGAGAATTCGCAAATCTAAAATTTTTATGGGAGCTAAACTGAATACCTCGTGTTCCGAAAGAAAACAAAAAATTCATTCTGCCTCCGTGCACAAAATACTAATTTTTTTTTTCTTTTGATCCGGAACCCATGTGAAAACTACACCATAACAAAACTAATTATAAACTAGTCATGTCCAGTCCCTATTTTCTGCCACTCATAGCAGAGCACGTAGTTCATGTTCACCTTCTCCTATACCGCGTGGCTCCCACTCCGCAAACCATGGGCAAAATCCTGCTTCAGTTTCCTTGGGGCTGGGGTCTGCCGAAAACCACACGTACAAATATATATATATATATATATATACACACGAAAAGAGATAGAGAGAGATATTGAGCTGCTAAAAAAAAAATTAAAAGAAGAACCAAATAGTTCCTTGTAATTAAGAATTTAAGATCATGCGATCAATTACTCACTGTACCATAATAATTCCCTAGTGCAGAATCTTAAACCCGTGCTGTCAATTTTGAAAGTTTACTTCTTGTGATATTGACTGGTCGTCCTGCTTAATTATTAAAAAAATGGAACTAATAAATAGTCTTTAGTTTGTGTTTTCAACAGCACACCCAGAGCGTGCTATTTACAAGGCCGAAACTTCAAAGCGCTGAACATGACCCATTCATTCACATGAGGGGGCACTTTGAAAACGGTACCATAATCTAGATCGAGGAAATTGGTTTCTATGAATGTGGGCGGTGAAATCAAAAGATGAGGTATTTATTGGTGGCTACTAGGGAAGGGGTATGTGGTAAAGGCTTATGCCCAATGCCTTTTTTCGTTCCTCGAGAAGTCTTGTCATGACATGGATGGGTCAATTAGGGTTTTCGTGACTGCAGTGTGGGGTTGGTATGAACAGTATTTTGTCTCGTTTGGGTGGAGGTGGATTCTGTGAGTTTAAAAAGAAAGGGGGGGGATGTTGGGGGCACGTAAGTTCCAAGCTTGGCGGAGAATTATATGTCCAATATTTGAGCTTTCTCATCCCTAGATGCATATATATAAAATACAGAAAGAGTTGCATTATGTTGCTCTTTACTCAGTAGTCAATAGACAGGTGTTTGGATACCTGCGCCTCCTGCTAGTTGTCTCGATCCTATTGGAACTAGGCTAGAGTTCGTGTCTTTGGTTTTCGATCGGTGCAACGGCTCGCTTCTTGTGGTCGACGTTATAAAATGCTAGTTCTGAACTCGAAGAAGATTGTTTCCTTCCTTCTCTTTCCTTTGGGGTAACTTGTGGTCGAAATAAGTTCCCAGGAATTTGAGTCATTACGTTTGAAATGGCTCGTGAAAGTATTAAAATTTGACTTTGAACTAGTAGATGAATTATAATTGACTAATGGTCCTGCTGGTGTATGCTGTGATGGCAAATTCGTTTGGACAGTAATCATGGTTTAAACCAAATATTTTGCATTAAATGTGTTTTTATAATCGTGTTCAAAGAAAATTACTGTACTAATTGTCCCTTTCCTCATTTGCTAAAAAAAAAAACCTGAGTAGGAGATAGATAAATCTATTACTATATATATTCCGATGATGACTATTCATCAACTCTACGAAAAGGCAGTCTTTTTTAATTGTTTAGTGAAACAATAAATAATCTACAAGAAAATACACATATACTGCGTCCATTAAAAAAAAAAAACATAAACGATTGGGATTTCTATCAATCTCTCTCTTCTAAGGAAATATTGGTCGAAACTTTCGATATCTTTTTCTTCGTGGCTGCTTGGATAGATATTTTTAAGGCCGAAATTTGACGAGGTTACATAATTGTTGATTCCATGTCGACTTTTCCTTGTAGACCATGGACTAAATCAAACAAGACAATTATCTAGATTCCATGTTCATCATGATCCGGTTGAGTTTATTGGATCGAATTCCTTTCTTTCTCTTGAAGCAGTTGGGAAAAAAAAAGTAGAGACTTTTGATCTTTGTGTTGTCAATATATCTAATCATATCACAAAAAGCTGATGTAAATATTGGGACTAAACTAGTGCAATACCTCCTTCGAAGAAAATGGGTTAAAGTTAATTAAGTGGTCCGAAGCTGCCTACTGTTAGACGTGTACGGCTGCTATTCATTTGCCAAATGACATGCACTTTTGGTGGAACTTTACGTGCACCTATTACCAGATGATCTTCCAATTAGCTACGTCAAGTCGTCAAGTCGTAACAGAAGAAAAAAAAAAAACTTAATAAATCCACGAGACTGGAAAAAAAGAGGAAACAAGTCACAAGATACGAATATCGAACAGTCTCTGGAAGACTGATAGCGCTATCACTTTCCATGGTTTTTGAGCAGCACAATCTATTTGATTTGTCATACTGACACGAAAAATGGTGGAATTCTTTGAACTTTATAATAAGTTAAATTAATATCATGTGCATGGGATATTAATGTAGATGTGAATGTTTTGGTAAAATCAAACTTGGGGAACGTGGCCTGGGTTTCACGTAATATTGGTCAATGAGAGGAATTTGATTCACATAACGTCAGAAAAAACCATTGATTTAAGTCCGTTCGATTTGATCATGTTCTTTCCATTAGAATTCAGCGACACATTTCCTCTGATGTTACGTTTTCTTGTATTGTCATTGAATGGGGGCTTTTGTAAGTGGTAGCTAGCTAGCTAGCGAAGCTTCTTGTTAGAACGTCTATTCGATTGGCACAAGCATTTTCAGTTGTCTTTTAGAGTCACGATGATGAGTCCCCTTCAAAACGTTTCATCAATATTAATGATTATTGTTTGGTTCTTAACTTCTTGGGCAAGTGTACGTATTGATTATGTTTGCAAATTTTCAATTTTAATTTTAAGTCCCGAATTTATAACAACACAAATTTGATCAATTCATGTTTCAAATTAAATCTATAGATTTCAAGACCATTAACTCAAAAGCCTTGCGTTCCTTCAGGAAATGGACAGAGGATGTATGTCATAAATGATCTGCACGGTTCTTCTTGTTATCCGAAAAAAGACACATTTATGCATGGGTCCGGAAGACATGTTCACATACAATTATTATTTATTCTATAGGTACGACCAGAGCGATATTCCATCTTACTCGCGATGATGGCCGAACATACATTATGGGTCCCTGAAGAACAGAGAATTCCAGAGTTGGTTACTATCCGCGTCACGCACGCGTAGAAAAAGCTTCCCCAGATTCAGACTTGCAGAGCTGTGATGCAATTAATACCAGCCTCTCCCTCTTATGCCCACATTTATTTCCATATTTCCAGAAAACCAGAAAACAGACTCTCAGGGCTTTATTTATTTTTTAAATTTTACTTTGCATCATCCAATTAATTTTAGAGTACATCACATCTATTTTTCTTTTATTTATTCATAAATTATTAATTTCAGATACTTACACTTACTGTTAAAATTTTCATTTAATTTAAATAGAAAAATAATTTTTAAGATAGTGAAATAAAAATTTTATCTTTAAATTTTTTTTTACATTGATCATTTTATGAGAATAAAATTATAATTTTGAGATAAAAATAATTTTAAAAAAAAATCTAACAAAAGATCCAAAGTGTTTGAGATTAATAGTTTATACTTCAAACGTGATTATATAAGATACAAAGTGTCAAGAATTCCTAATTAAAAGGTGTAAAATGTATTTTTTTTCTTTTAAAAAAAAACAGCCTCTGATTTCCCCGAGAGCAAAACAAACCCACCATAGCGACAATTATGGGCCTACTTTATTAATTCTGGCCACTTTAACATTTGACCCGTTTACTCCAGTTGTGCCTGCCATTACTGGTTGGGCATTTTTATGACCACTGGCTCGATATGGGCTGGGCCATTTTATCATTTAGGTCGGGGAGTAGGAGTACCTATTTCAAGTTGCAAACTTCACGGCTTGACTCAATTCCAGCCCATTGTTATCCTACTACGCAAGGTTGGACGCTGAAAACGAACGTTGAACTGGTCACGGCCGGTCTCTCTGTTCTCCGCCGGCCGGCGAAGATGGACTACGAGAACAAACTCGTCCTCGCTCCCATGGTTCGCGTTGTGAGTTTTCCGACTATAGCTTCTCTTCCTATTGGTTGGTTATCGAGAGAACGGAGCGAAAGAAGAAGAAGCTCTTTCTGTCCGAGTTTTTGAATGGAGAGCGTATTGATTTAAGGAGGTTTTTGTAGGGAACGCTACCGTTGAGATTGCTAGCTGCTCAGTATGGTGCGGATATCACGTACGGTGAGGAGATTATTGACCATAAGTTTGTCAAATGCGACCGAAGACTGAACGGTAGGATTTTCTTCTGTAATGATTTGTAATGGTTATTTGTGCTTTGTACTATATTATAAAAACAGAACAACTGGATGTAAGCAAGCTGTATGGAGCTGAACATAAAAATCATTTTAGTCTGTTATTTGTGCACGAGTATCCCTTTCTGAAGAAGGCTTAGTAGCGATGTTTAGGCTCCTTTTCGGCAGCATACTTGCTCCAGATTCTGCATTCCTTCTTTTAATCAGCCACAGGATAAAGCAATAAACTTTGCAATGGTTAGACTTACCGTTGACCAAAACTTTGGGGAAGATTTGCAGTTGGAAGAGTTTTTGTTACTTTTTTTGGGTTTATGATTATGAGTTGGAACAAGCCTTGTTCTAGGCTGAACAATTTGCTGTTTGTAGATCTGAGCCAACTAGACAAGGATCAAGGCTTTTAACTGTGTGAAAACCAGAGTTAACGTAAAATAGCATCTGCTTCCCCCTTAAAATCATTTTTCCTGTCTCTTTCTCTTCATCTTTCCCGCAGCGGCTAATCTGAGGAGTAGAAACTACTCAGGGGTTTCTTTATAGAGCTCCATGGTGTTTTTCTTTTTATGTGGCTCCTAGTTTGTTTTGCTGTGCTGGGCTCACTCAGGATAAAATACTGAACCTGTCTCAATAAGCCAATGTTGATTAGCAGGACTAGCATGTTGATTGTAAAATGTCTCCGTAATGGTGTCTTGCAAACAAAACTTCAATTTGAATGTTAGATTACTTTGGAAAGACACTCTTCCATGGTGATTCAGTGTTCTTTCCACGTTCACTAAATTTAAATATATGTACTACATTATTTTAATTATAGGTTTATGGCTGTTTAGGCTCCAGCTCAATAAGGTGAAAATATTTTACACGAGGAGGAGATTACTGATCAGGAACTAGTCGGTTGAGAGTGCACATTAAATGGTAATTTCTGCTCTATGTTTACGATGAGTACAAAAATTTACTTTAGCATGACATTTTTGCTTCTCTTTATTGAACTGTTCAATCTATAGAATGTATATTAAGCTTCAAAAAAACCCCACAGTGGCTGTGAAAGCCAATTACCAAATTAGAGAAGTGCATCGGCTCTTGGAATGCATGGAAAAAATTTGGTGCCTAGTTACTTAGTTTGGGTGAGTTATAGATCGTAAGAAACAAAGCGAAAGGTAGAGCTAAAGTACTTGGTTAGGTATGCAAGAGGTAAATCCCCAGTAAGAGCCTCTAAGGGTGTAAAAAGCAGTAAGATATTCTCTGTTTCTGCGACTCAAGGGACCATTGAAATGTAAGTACATCAGTAACCTGACAATAGTATGTGGGAGTAATGCTTACTTTCTAGAAAATGCAAACATTGCGAAAACTAAGTGAATTTTTGTGGCTCTGGTGATTGTGATGGATGTTATGATGTATGTCATAAGCTAGGTGCGAATCTTGGAAAATTTTATACAAAGTTACTGGGGGAAGGATGAAATCACATTAAATGCATGTAAGGTGAGGCTTTGAGATTTTCTTAAGATTATTATTCCCTTGTAGTCTTACATCCATGTCTTCAGCCTCCATGAGGATCTGAGAGATTTAGGCCTTGTTTGCAAACCAAAATTTTATGGAAATTTTGGGAATGTTGTAAAAATTGAGGTGATGATTTGAGTGAATTTTATGGGAGTTAGTGAAAAAGTAGAATTTTATGGGAGTTAGTGAAAAAGTTAAGAGAGAGATGATTTGAGTGAATTTTTTATATTTATTGTAATGGAAAGAGATGATTTGATGGGGAAAGAGAGATTATTTTGAAGTTATTTTATTATTACTTTCTTGACCAAAATTTTGAGTTAGTTATGTTTCAAACCAAAATTTTAGAATGGAGAGAAATTTTAGTTTGCAAACATGCTCTTAGTGGAGAAGACTGAGAATTAGAAAAATAAGTCTATTCTATAGTCGTTTTTCATTAATTGAACTTAAGGGCATGGTTTCCGAATAAATTTTTGGCTTGAGATGAGAAAACAGCAAATTACTAAAGAACTTAGGATTACAGTCTAAAATATATTCAAATTTTCCTAAGAGGGTTACATTGGGAGTTCTGATAAGCTCCAGAGTTCCAACACTTTTGCAGTTTTTGCATTTGCATCTATAGCATTTAGCAAAGCATACAACATTTATCACAAGTTTTGCCTGTGTTGATTATTTCTCTTAGGTTTTTCTAGGTACAAATGATATATAGAAAAACATTCTCTTCTTTCGTCTTCCATATCCTTTGTTCTTTTAATGGGATTGGGGTCTCCATGCCATTATTGGGCAACAAGAAAAGCGTAGGAAAGAAATTACATGGTCTATTTGTTGTATACTTCTTTTAAATCTTCCTCTTTTCTTCTGGATTTTGTGAGACTCATTTTTTCCGCTCCAATCTTGTTCAGAGTTTATTGGGTCTACTGATTTTGTTGAGAAGGGGACTGAGAATGTTGTTTTCAGAACCTGCAAAGAAGAAAAGAACCGAGTGGTATTTCAGATTGGTACTTCAGATGCAGTGAGAGCTCTCACTGCTGCTCAAATAGTGTAAGTTAATTGTTGCTTACTTTTTCTCTTTTATGATGAGATCAATATAGTTTAGCCGGAATAATCACTCTCACTTTTAATATTTTCTCTTTTTGGTGAATTTTGGATTTCAAGGGGCAAGTGTATTTTATTCAAGTTACATTTCTGCTATATAGCCTTTTGTTGCGCTTTGTACTGTGTGTTCATCTCACTTTAGTGGGTTCTCATGTTGGTTTTTTGGAC
Organism: Morella rubra; assembly: GCA_003952965.2. Classification (NCBI taxonomy): domain Eukaryota; kingdom Viridiplantae; phylum Streptophyta; class Magnoliopsida; order Fagales; family Myricaceae; genus Morella; species Morella rubra. The sequence goes on along the minus strand of CM025850.1, from coordinate 30,640,328 downwards.
AATGTATCTGCCTCAAAACTACAGTCTGTATTGCAGTATCATAAAAGGCTTCTCCCTGGTTTGATGCGGTGCTTAAATCGCTGACACAGTATTCCTTCTTTTAGGTGTAACGATGTAGCAGCTATAGATATCAATATGGGTTGCCCAAAGTCATTTTCTATTAGTGGAGGCATGGGTGCTGCTCTATTGGCTAAACCAGAGTTGATTCATGATGTATGCAGTGCTTATTCTCTCAAAAAATGCCTTCTTTCTCTTTTCCCTCTCATTTTTCAGAAGAAATTGTGGTTTTTACTTGACTCTTTACCTTGCTTACGTGCAAAACCAGATTCTGACAACATTAAAAAGGAACTTGGAGACACCTGTAACGTGTAAGATTCGACTTTTAAAATCACCTCAGGATACAGTAGAACTAGCAAGGCGAATTGAGAAAACTGGTGTCTTGGCTCTTGCTGTCCATGGCAGGTACTCTTTCATTTACTGAGTTTCTTTGTCCGAGACCTCATAACCTGCGGTAGATAAATAGTTGGTTTTTCACTTCATGAAGGATTTTATCCTCATATCAGCCTGTGGGATGCATCTTAATACTTCTTTATTTTCAAGAGTAACTTATGCTTTTAGTCATATGCCTACTAACGTGTTTAATTGGAAGTGAGAGGAGAAAATGGGTAGAAAAGAGTCCTGTTTTGGTTTTGTTCCAGTGGTATATACTTCCTTTCTCTTATCTCTTGACAACCAAGCAGGCACCATAAGGGAGAAAGAAGGGAAGAAAAGGAAGAAGAGATAATGATTGTCTTATTAGTAATCGGTTTCTCTCTATTTGTTTATCTAAAGGATTTATGTATACCTGTTCAATGATTTGCAGACAAGTTGTGGATAGGCCCAGGGATCCAGCTAAGTGGAGTGAGATTGCTGATATTGTAGCAGCCTTATCCATTCCAGTTATAGCAAATGGTGATGTCTTCGAGTATGATGATTTTCAGCGCATAAAAGATGCTACAGGTAGCTAATAGATCACTAATTGACTGAAAATGGTGTTACTTGACATGTATGTGATACTGTAAAACAATGCTTTTAGTGGATTCTGGCGGATTGGAACTGACCTGAATCAGATCCATCAAGAAACTATCTCTGAGTCTAATTCATCGTACATGGTGTAGAGATGCTGTGATTGGCCTAGTTGCTTTACATTCTGTGTCTAATTTGCATATCCCTTTTAAGTTTCCTTTTCTCCTGCTGTTCGTGCAGCCCATATTTTTAAGTATGAACATGATTCAACCAAGAGATAAAACCCTGAAAAGTGATGGTTATTTCTAAGTTGGTATTACTATTGCTTTAGCCAGCAATTCAAGAGTCCTTGTTCAGCTGTGCAGGTCCATTTTGGGGATGTGCGTGTGTGTGTGAGAGATAGAGAGAGAGAGAGAGCAATTTCATCCTGTCCATGGCCGGACTTTGAGCTTTTTTGTCGCTGTTCAATAGATGAGGATTCTCCAATCTTAAAGAAAAATATCTGATAGCCTGTTTAAGTGAAATATCTGATATTTCAGAAGTCCTGCAACTTCAAGCAATAGGAAAGAAATTTGCTGTAAAACATGAGTAGTTTCATTTGACACTAAGGGTTATACCATACCAGCATTAGATATGACATTCCCATGGTGATGGGGCAGATTGTTGTGTATTCAATGTAGGCATATAGGAGATTTGCTTAATATGTAATGATGTACAATAGAATGCATAGAGTCATAGCAAAGGAAGATATGTGCTTAACAGAAATAGGTTAGTGAGAGTGAGCATGCTTAACACTAATGAAGGCAGTTGATCAAGCCGGTGGAGATAGGAGTATATTACAAAATACGTCAGAGATACTCAGCTGGTGTAGGGTAGATGCAAATTTGAATTTCATGTCGTAGTAGATCTGCATCTTGATGCTCCCATCAAAGTCTTGTTCTAAACTCGTGTACTTTATATTCATGTATTAGAATGTGGAACCCAGAGCTGTTGTTTATAATCTAAGCTTCACCAGTACCATTATGGACAATCATCTTGTCGGTAGTCTGTTATTCTTTTTGTTTCGAGGTAAATTGAACTTTCATTAGTAAACAAACTCGTAATTCAAAAGAGGCCCTTTCAAAATTGGGTGACATTGGGCCTGCTAATAGACAACATGGCATAAAGTCTTTGACAACAACACAGGAGGTCTTCTAACTATCACCAGGTTCATAGGCCCGAAGCTTGTCAGAAAAATGCCAGAGACGGTGGTGTCTGTTATTGACAGATGACGGTAGTCTGTTATTTACAGCTAAGGCTTATTTGCTTTTTGGGTCGAGTCATTGGGCGTCAGTCTGTTATTCACAGCTAAGACTTTTATTTGCTTTCTGAGTTAAGTTATTGTGACGTTAGCAGGCAAGATTAGAGATTGTGCATGTAAAGACCCTGACTTGCACCAAATACATAGTAATTTGTTGAATATTTGAGTTAGCTAGTATATCGAGGTGCTTTGATTCTGATTGGCTTCTAAGATTATAGCCTCTTGCAATGTGATAAAATCTTAGTTTGTGGAAACCGTCAAAGGGATAGATGTCACTTGAAAGTGAAAGCGGGGGGATAAAAGGAGTATGTTGTATCATCCAAATCCTTGAAGTCCATTATTCATATGAGGGTCATAGCTATCTATTTAAGAGAGTTTCAAACTCCTGTTACTCTTTTTCAGGTGCCTCATCGCTGATGGTTGCTAGAGGGGCTCTTTGGAATGCTTCAATTTTCTCTCCCCTTGGCCAATTACCTTGGGAAGATGTGAAAAGGGAATATATTCGTAAGGTCTGTTTATCCTCACGACGAATCCTTGTATGTTTAAATGTTTAATGGAATTGCAATGCTTCCACTAATTCCTTTTTTAGATGAGTTTGTCTTATCCTTCTCGATAAGTTCCCTCCCTAGAGGATGTTACCTTGGCATTTTCCTTATACAAATTTAGCCGATAGTTATAGATGTTGTCACGATCATGTAATAGATTTGCATTCTAGTGGATCAATCGAACTTTCGGTAAGCTAACTGGTTTGCACTTGTGATTTCAGAGCATTTTGTGGGACAATGACATAAAAAGCACGAAGCACACATTGAAGGAGATGATTATGCATTATTCTTGCCTTGAGCTCCCAGAGGGGAAAGCCGTGATCAAATCAGAATCCTTAGCAGATTTAGCGTAAGTGCAATAACTAGGCACCCAACGAAAACGGCTTTTATTTTTTCAGTTTTTCAACCCCAATTCATTGGACTTATACATCTTCCATAATTCGGGAGTACTGTCTGGGTAAGTGTCCAGGGGTTTGTGTCAATCACTTGAATTTAGAATGTCCATTGGCTTAACTCACTCCTAACCTCCCTAGACATTGCAAAGAACACATAATGAAAACTGCCAAGTAAGGGCTGTACAAGGGAACGAGAAAGGAGTTTGATAAAAATGAGTTTATTAATTTCTAGCTGGTTCTAGTTCCTGACCTGGAGATAGTCATCTAGATGATGTCAACCTTCTAGCTGTAGGGCACATACATGGTCCGGGCGCTAAGTAATATGAAGACCATTAACAACAAGAGATCAAATGAAGCATGAATAATATTTTGTAATGTTTTTTAATATCCAAAGTTCTGGAGTGTTGTGCTGTATATAATGGAAAACTACAAAGTGAGGTATTGTAGGAAGACCAAGCCATATAAATACGTATATCTAATTATGTTAAAGAGTGATTTATGGATTCTGAAGGTTCCTGCAAATAAGAACTTAAATAACTTAGTGCATTGCATGTATTTTATTTCATTTTTTTATTGAGGAGCTAATGTCATTTCGTAACTTTTCAGGCAACTTTATGGGGAGGAGAGGTACTATCAGTTTGTCAGTCAAAATAGATTCTTGGGCAATGGGAGTGGATGAATCTCTGTGGTTTTGTTCAAAAGTCTGGCAACACTGAATACAAGCATGTGAGTTTTTCATTTTCTCAATTACATCTAGACAGCCTTATGTCCATGATAGTCACTGCAGACAAGTTGGCATGTTTCTTTGGTTCGGGCATCAGAACTTAAAAGAATACTCGCAATATTAAAGAATGGCTATTATTTCTCACATTGTCTAGCCATACTAGCTGAAGTTAGCACCCAACACCTTATTCAATAGTTGCATGGGATCATGTTGGATCCTTTCTTCCCTCGTTGGTCTAGATCTGTCTTGATGACCATGTTTGTTGTTTGCATCTTTTGGAATTGTAGCATTCACTTCTACATTCTATTTGAATGTTTGGAATGCTCATACAGTACTCACATCATCTCATGTATTCTAGAACTCCGTCATTTGTTGCCATAATTCCTTATTTGGTCATCTTTTTCTTTTTCAAAAGGAAGAAAATGTGTTTTTTACGCAGATACACGTGAAGCTATTCTTCGTGTTCCGGATTTGGAAGCAGGGAAGGGTAGGTTGAAATTTGAATTAACCGAAGTTGACTGGGTTCTTGTCTAAACACCTAGGGGTCCTTAACCATTTGGTGGTTGTTGGGGTATCTAACTCTGCAGTCTCAATGTTGCTGGGTCTTGCCATACGACGTTGAAGTAATTGAAGGCTTTGTAGCATGAAATGTTTCCCCTGTTGTTTGAGGCGTGATGCACTAGACTAGATAAAGATATACAATTCTGTTTCTGGAGGGAAAATATATATTTATTTGGACAACATCGATCCATGAGAAAATAGATGCTAATATCAAAGAAATATATACTAGAAGTCTGTCTTTGCAGTCTCGAATATCTTTCGTCTTGTAATTTTTGCAATAGTTGAAATACACTCTACTATGAATCTCTGTTCTCTTCGGAGGTTTCCAATTCCTTGCCATTTGAAGAGCTTCTTGATCCTATGAAGCTGTAACTTGTCTTTAGTAGTTTACAACTTTTGGTATGAGTAAGATTTTTCTCTCTCTTCATTAAACAACTTGCCGATAAAATGGTTGCTTCCACATTACCTCTTCCCTTTTTAGCGGCTCGTCAAGCTCCATGAGCAGATTCCCTACGCGGCCCAAATTCATATCAGTCGGATCTCCAAATTGCACCCTGCCCAGCACTCCCTTGACCAATGAAATATAATCCTGAATATACCCAAACGTCTGCCTATTCCATTTCCTGAGAGCATATACCGAGTTGCTGTAATGTTCTTGAAGAGATTCCAAGCTGGATGATCCCCATAATCCTGACCCCACGCCGGCGCCACCACTGCAAAGCTCCTCAAATCGCAAAGCCAAAAACCTTCGAACTTAAACCAAACCCTCTCGGCACTGAAGGTTCACATCCATGCAAATGCAACACAATATCAAACTATAAACCCCCACTCCTCCTGAACAGACACAAAAAAATAATCCCATGTTTTTTCATGACTTCCGACAGGTCGTTTGCTCTTTTTTGGAAACGTTCAAGCCGTCTGAATCCTTGTTTGCACTTCACGGTCGGATACAATTGAAGCACTGAAACCTGTACAAACAGATAGAGACGCGACATTGTGATATATACAAATTTCACCGACAAATAGAAAAATAGATAAGACATACCAGAAGTTTTTGTTTTAGACGTTTAGGTTAATGAAATACAATAATTGAGCGAGGAACAACATTGTTTTGATAGTTTGATTAATTTGGAAGAGATTCCAGCCAAAGACAAGGTGGCAAACTTCATGCACCGAAATTTCTGCGCCCGTGCGCCGTGCGTGTATCCGTTAGTTTCGGATAAACAAGTTTGTGGGATGGGCCCAGCCCATCTCAAGTTTTACCGACCAATTACTACACGGTCCAAATTTGTGACTGACCCACGAAACCAGACACCCTATCCTCCGAAGACGACAAAAATGGCCATACAAGAGTGGATTAAGGGCCATCTTAGTAAATCCACTCTCTCCTGGCCATCTCTCTCTCTCTCTCTCTCTCGCTGAGGCGTTTACTTCCTACCGAGGTTTATTTCGCAGATACGCTTCGATCACCTTGTGCGTGAAGGTTTTCTCCACCTCCCTTCTTCTTTATCCGGTAAACTCTCTTCCTCTTTCTATCTGAATATTGGATAGGGTTTGTTGCAGAGAAGCTCATTTCTTCGGACGATTTCGCTGACACACTCGAATCAAATCTTGCAATCTGTGTATTTTTTGTTTCCAAATTCTTAATCTCTGGATTCCTTATCTCGTTTCAGTTTCCTGTAGTTTTCTTTTTTCTTTTGGTTTGACCTGGATGAAGATCTGTTAGTCGAAGCAGTTTTTGATTAGTTACTTCCGAATATATTACGGTTATTTGGTAATTCCCCGCTGTGCATTGAATATGATTTTTTCAATACAATTGAGTTAAAAGCAATCGACGGAACTCTTTTTATCGGCTTAGAAATTGAGACTTGTTATGCCGAGGTGAGAGCGAGTACGTGTAGTGTTCTATTTTCTTGCAAATGTTAGCTGTAAATCTAGACCATTAAGCTATAGCTCTTAGAATTTAAAAACTCTGGCTTTGCAATGAATATAAACTGAGTTACTGAAATTCAAGATGGTTAGTGGACGTTGCTTCTAATTGAGAGTAGTGGAAGTGCACCGCAAGCAACTGCTAAACTGATACGCATGTGCGTCAGATATCCATGACTTCTAAACTAACTACATGTTGCGAAGGAGAGAGGTAACTATTTGGAAGTCGTTCATTGATCTACTTGGGATTAGGATATTATGACATTTGAAGAATCTTGAGCATCTTTTGAATTTTCCAGAGGATTAGGTTTTCTAGTTTTCAAATAATACTAAATGATTACTATTAGTTTATATTTTATTCTAAACTCCTATGCTCAAAAAAACTTCTACTTGGTTGGGCATTTTTGAATGAACACTATAGGGTAAGTTCTACTCTGTGTATTGCGTGTTTGCTTCTGGGAGCTTACCAGATTCTTTCTCCATTTTGTTCTGTGTGGACTTATGATTGTGTGGACAGCAAACAAAACAAAGAATAAAAGAAAAATGAAAAGTAACTTTATTTGACTCTGGAGTATTTTCTGCATGTCAGATCTCTGTGATTTCCAATGAATAGCTTTGTGGAGGTCTTATTTCTCTGTGGATATTTCTGAGAATAATATTACTCAACAAAAAATTCGGTACACCCTGATACTGTTGTACTATAATACTAGGATTAAGCTGGTACGTTCAACATTTAAATTTGATTATCGTTGCGGGTGGAGTTATCTGAGTTTTAGAATTAGACACTGAAGTCATTAACTCTTTGAATTGAACTCTAGCTTGCTATGCAGTTTTATGCAGAATTTATTTTAGAGAATTACCTAGTCTATGTTAAGGAAAGGCACTTATCAAAAAATGTTAAGGAAAGGCCATTTTGCATAGGAGAAAAAAGAGGAGAAATAAAAAGGATAAGGAAAGGTGATATTTTGATTAAATACTTTGTGGCTTGTCTGGCTAGGATCTGGCAAGCGCAGAGGGATGTAATTAGGATGGAAGGAGTTTTGGAAAATGAAAGGGAAAAATCTTTAGGGGATAGTAGAAGTAGTGGTCCTTGGGATGTCAGTGGGTATTGCAAGGAGCATATATTTGCAAGAAATAAATCCATCTTGTGAGGCATGAGTAGATACAAGTGGTATAGTGATTGAACAAAGGCATGTTATTTGTTTCCAGTGGACATGTATCTACAGGGTTGTCTTGTAATATTTTCAACTTAACTTTAAGGGTTAAATGCACTTTTCGCCATTGAATATCAAGGTTCTGACACTTTGCACCTCGAACCATCGACTTCTTTACATTTTGCCTCTCAACTATCAACCGTTTACACTTTACACAACTATCCATTAATTTGGACAAAAATTGATATTTTGATTTAGTAAAATGACGATTTTACCCTCATAATTTTTTTTCCATTATATTTTTGTATGGGTAAATTCGTCATTTCACTAAGCTAAAATATCAATTTCTGTCCAAATTAACGGTGGGAGTGCAAAGTCTACAAGAGTGATAGTTGATGGACGAAACATCACGAAATTAATAGTTGGGGGTACAATTTGACAATATCTCAATAGTTGGTGGGCGAAAAGTGTATTTTTTTCCTAACTTTAACATAAAAGTGACAATGAGCAGGGAAGGGGCCCATACTACACGAATTCATTGTTGAGTGTGTCTTTAGCAAAATTGAACCCTCGATATAAAACTAAAATCACCACCTTATTCTGATGGGCTTGGTGGTTGATTTTCTCCATATTGTGAAGAATTCATAAAAAAATCATCTTTAATTCTTGTTATTAATGCTTACTAGTAAGTGAATGTCTAAGGTATCTTTAGAAGCCCCATAGTCTAAAATTGTGTTTTTAATGATTGCTTTCCTTGGTATTCCAATTGTATATCATTTTCTGTATGTTGGATTGTCCTGAAAATGACTGGTGTTCAACTTTGTTTTCATTGGTGGTCTCTTTTGTCATGGTTCATTTCTGGGAGATGTTTCTGTTCCTTAATAACATGAGACATTTGATTGGAGATAGTGAGTGTCATTATCCCTCTCCATTGTGGTGGTAATGGTGCTGCCATCTCCAGCAGTTACCTCGTTCTTTTGAGACTTGCTTGTGCCATGTTTCGGTGGTAATCAATTCTCACATGTGGATGCTGAGAATGAAAACTCTCAGTCAACTAGGTTTGCCTTGAACAGGCAAAAAAGTTAATCTGGAATTACGTCTATGAAGATGCTGGTAATCCTCATTTGTTCACCGGAAAAGTAGATCCTGATTGGTGCATGGACTTTTCCTCCCTTTTAGTGGACAACCTAGAACTCATTGAGCACCTTAAATTTACTTGGATTCAACTTGCTTCTAGTATCTTCGATGTACCATCAAAGATCCTATTTGCAAGCGTTTGGTGATGCATGAGGGGGCCTCTGCATTGTCTATGTGTTGATTCCTTGGAGAATCTCTAGATGTAATACATCTGGTGTTACAGATATTTTATTAATCAAGCAGTCATCATTCCTGTTTTCTTTTTTTTCATGAATGCCACATGAAGAGTTTCATGGCGATAATAGCCTATAAAGCTCTCAAGTCTTGTTGTTACTTGGATGACAGTTTCTTTGCTTTCAAATTGTAAACACGAGTCCTTATTTCTTCCTTGCAGGCGTTTTTCAGTACAACTTTCTGATACAGCGATTAGACTGAAATGGAGCTGAATACTATTAAAGATGCCTTTGATCGTGTGGCAAAGAAACAAAAGCTGTCCTGTTCAAAAACTCAAGAAGTGATTGACCAGATTATCCAAGAAATTGAAACGGCACTAGAAAAAATCGAGTTAGCCCATGGTCCTGACTCCAAACTTGATTATAAATCTGCCCTTTCTGATCTTCGAACTACATTAAAAGATATTGCTCCACTCACTCAACTGGAAGGCACACAAAAGGAGCTGAACATAGCACTAGGCAAGTATGCAAAGGTTCTTGAGAAATCGTTCAATCCAGATATAGCTAAGGCTTATCGGAACGTCGACTTTGATGTGCACACTGTGAACCAAATAATTGCAGGCCATTTCTACCGGCAAGGGCTATTTGACATTGGCGACTGTTTTGTAAACGAGGCCAGCGAACCAGAATCTGCTGCTGCTATGAAATCCCCGTTCCTGGAAATGTATCGGATACTTGGAGCCATGAAATGTCGGAACCTTGAGCCAGCACTGAACTGGGCAGACAACAACTCTGATAAACTTAAACAGAATGGATCAGATCTTGTTCTGAGACTTCATAGCTTGCAATTTCTGGAGATACTCCAAAATGGTAGCAGAGATGAAGCTCTCGAGTATGCTAGAAGTCACCTCACTCCTTTTGCTCATGACCACATGGCTGAATTCCAGAAGCTCATGGCATGTCTTCTCTGGGCTGGAAGACTTGATAGCTGTCCCTACCCTGCATTACTCTCACCAACTAATTGGGAGAAATTAGCTGAGGAGCTAACCAGGCAGTTCTGTAATCTTCTGGGGTACTCTTATGAGAGCCCATTGAGTGTGACTATTGCAGCAGGGGTCCAGGGGTTGCCACCTCTTTTGAAGTTTATGAATGTGATGGCAGGGAAGAAGCAGGAATGGCAGATTATGAAGCAGTTGCCTGTGCCAGTGGAGTTGGACAGGGAGTTTCAGTTCCATTCCATATTTGTATGTCCGGTGTCTAAGGAGCAATCAACTGAAGATAACCCCCCAATGTTGATGTCATGTGGCCACGTGCTCTGCAAGCAGTCGATCATGAAGATGTCCAAGAACAGCACAAAAACTTTCAAGTGCCCTTACTGTCCAACCGATATCGAAGCAACACATTGTAGGCAACTTAATTTCTGATGCATACCCAACATTCCGCCTCCTCCTGCCCTCTTCTCCCTTCCCCCACCTCTCTCTCCCTCTCTGTCTCTCTGTCTGTGATGAAGTGAATCAAGTTCTGTAGAAACTAATTGTGTTGTGTCTCGGGGGTTTGTGGAGATGGCAGGAAAAGCTGACGGTCTGTTGTGATGCTCTGTCTCGCATTTGTTGTAAATAGACATTCTTTATCTGCTGGTAATGAAAGTGGAATTCACGAGAACAACTCTGTAAGGCAAATTTTGGGTGAAAGCGATAAGTTTGGATCAAGGCCACTGGCCCAGGGCGGCTAGGAGATTCTAGCCTGAGCCCGTTACTCTGTTGGGCGAGTTGCCAGTTGCCATCCTTATTGCTGCCGGCAAGAAAATTAAAATCAAACTTCTGAGTAGATGTAACGGATGAATCTAAGGGCGTAGGAAATGACGTGAAATCAATGACAAGTAGGTTGGGTTAGATGTTTAGCTGGGCTGGCAACTTAGTTCTTAGGAGTTAGTTAGTGGGTCTGTGAATCAATGGGCCGTTAGAATAGGCTATATAAACATACAGTAGTTTTGTAATAGGGATCGGAGAAATAAAATCTAGCAGAAGCTTAGTTTTAGTATTTTGGAGTGTGGTTTACTCGAATAAGTCATTTTGTAAAGTTCTTTTCTATTTTCTCCGGAACAAACATAATACTTAAAAGTAGTTTGTTACAATAGATGCATAAACAAGAAGAAAGTAAGAAATCCTTTGCAAGTCAAAGTACTCTTCTTTGAATTCGAACAGGGTTCTGTTTCACAGGTTCTATCCAATTTTTTTTTCTTTTCAATCTTCCTACTCAAAAAGAAAATAAAATAAAAACTTTAGAAATCGTGACTTTGTCGCCGGTTGTCGAGATTTGGCTCACCTATATATATCCACAAAATTACTTCATTTAATTGTTAAATAAATTTGTATTTATTTTCGAAGACAGGACTTGTCTTCATTAGGATGTCATATACATTTGAGCATCGAATCGTTTAGTTTTCAGTAGATTCAAACCGTCGGGTCAACAATGTCGGTTGGCAATATCCGACCACCGAACTGACCTGCGATGACGTAAACCACTATCTGTTCAACACGTCAATTGGGCGGAGGTTCTGAGTTTCCCTTGACCCGCTTGGGCAGACCATGTGTTTTGGGTTTTCTGGATCTCTTGATGGGGCTTGGTCGGGCGTGACTTCGGCCTGCTCGATGTGTTTCAATAATGTATGGACTTGGTAGTCAAACCCGACTCAATACGGGTTAGCCTTTAGTTTTCAGCATTTTCGAAACTTTGGAATTTTATGGATCTGTCAGGGCACATATTTGCCATATTGGGTTACTCGGCCTGTCACCGACCAATCTGCTCGTTGGGAACTGATTCATGTCGGTTGCTTTCAGATCGGACCACTGGGTGAACTTTTTTATTTTATTTTATCTTTTACGTCTTTTTTTCACCCTTTGTAAACTTATAAGTGGCGACCAGAGAGAACTTTATTTCCAATGGGATATGGACATTAAAATAATTGCACATAAAGTTAGGCACTCATGAACACCACTAGGAAGTTGCTAAAAAGTGTTGCGCAATTTAAGGAAAACATCAGTCATATTAGAAGGTAGAAATAAAGAGCACCTTCCCAGACAACGGACAAGACAATCGAAGTGTCTCGGCCCAACCCTTTTTGTAAGCTCAAGTTACTGTCCCTTTTATCTCTTTTCACGCAGATTTCAGGTTATTTTCCGAGTAGCCAAACCATGTGATCAGTCAGTAGTTACCAGGTTGTAGAAGACAAGTTGAGCAGATCAGAGAAAGGGGACTCAGGAAATTGAGAGGCAGTGTTAGCTGATAGGAGAAGGAAAACACTATAAAGGGATTCAACAAACTTAGAAATTCTAGGCGAAAACCGAAAAGACACGGAGCTACTCCATGATTTGTGTGATTTCGGCTGAGTGGATTGTAGTTTCGACGTCTCAGAGCGCATGAGGAACAACTTGGCAACAGCGACACAGACTTGGCGTCGGGTGGTCCAACTTTCAGGTTGAAGATGGACATTTAGTGCCGTTGGATTGAACTGCAGGGCAGTGTCATGATTCAGACAATAAATTGGAGGTTCTGAGGGTTTAATCGATTAGGATAAGAACATAACAGGAAAAGTCAGAATGAAAAAAAGGACGCATCATATTCGGAAAGCAGCACCTCGCCCATCAATTCACAAACTTCAATAGGGTGTTGACAATACGGAAAGGATTTTGTAACTTCAATGGCGATGTAATGCACACTTGGGGAGTTCAGTTGGGTTGAAATATTTCCATTTTCTTTATTTCATCATTTTATATTTTCTTTCTCCAATATCATTTTCTTCCGCCCATGTCACATCCCGAAAAGTAACGAGAAAAGAATGTTATAAAAGTTAAGTCCCATATTGATTCTAAGTGGTTTTAAAAGTAATCTTGACTAGTTATTTTGAAATCAAAGCACAAATGTGTACGTTTTTCTAATTTTATAAACAACTTTTTGAGGTTCATTTTCGGTCCCAACATGAACAGGTCTTCATCATCTCAGACTCAGTCTCAATACCTATATAATTGCTGATCTGTCGTGGGATGAACTTTGAAGTAGAAAGGAACAAAATCATGCGTACTTTTAAAACTGCGAGTACAAATAATTAGGTCAAAATCCCTCCTCCCTAAGATCTTAAACGGATCAACAACAAACCCATTATTGTACATCATCCTTAGAAAATCCACGAGCATTTGGCATCATCCTGATGTTCTAATTTCAACCTCACCCACTTTGGCCTTAACCCAACCAAACAACTTACAGCTCATATAAACATACAAAAATGGACCCCCCCATTAATCATTCGCAAAAATTTTCCAAATTTACATATTGTACTATTCTATTAGCCCCAAATACCAAATAAAGAATACCCCAATAATTCAAACAGAAGGAAACATCCAGATACCTCCCCACTCCCTACTTCTTTTAGGTATTTTATACCCTCTTTTTCAATGTAATTTTATACTTCTTTCGGCTTTCGGCCTCGAGAAATAAAAGGAAAGAGCAAGACTAAGAGACAAATGAGATAGCCGCGCAGCCCCAATCAATCAATTAGTGTGGGGTTCCCTTCACTATCTCTTACTTTTCCACTGCTGAAAAGGGCCTAGCCGTCGGGTACTTCTTGTCGCAATCATGGGCCTGGGCCCTCTCCAATCATAATTTTCCTTGTCTTCTTTGCGAAATTTATTTATATATGGATAATTTATATTAATTTTCTCTGTATTACTACAACATAGAAAACTAAACTAAAATCTGGCGTTTTCAAAGCCGTGCAAATCGCTGACTCTGTTCATGGACTTTCTCATTATGGCTACCTTAGCCAATCTCTCCGCGGCTCTCCAAGCCGATGTCGGCGTTAGCGGCTCCGGCTTCTCCTCCACTCGATTGGTTTCCAGTCCATTGGCTCTGCGTCTTTGACTCTGAAGCTGGTATTGCTGTCTTCGCCGGTGCAGCTCAGCTAGCTCCGCTTCTAAGCATTGCAAGAACTCATCACTCGACTCGGAGCTCGATTGCATCAACAGGGCTCGAGCCGAGGACAGCATGTGATGAGCTCCTGACAAATTGTTGTGCTCAATCAGCTGCCGAGACTCGGCTACGGCGCGAGTGGTCACGTGGAGGTTCCTCAAGCGTCGGATGCTGGGCGAATGAGATCGGACGGATTGGGCACGTGGTATCAGGAGGGCCCGATCCTTGCAATAGAGGAGCTCTTGCGTTGACGGGTCCTTGTAAGAGGCCCGTACGGACAACACGGGATGGGACCCAACAGAGGAAACGGGTACTTTCAATTCGACAAGCAATTCTCTCTCTTCCTCAGCGTAGAGATCACCGAGCCGAACTGAGCAGGACCCGAGAACTGTGGGCCGACCCGTTAAAGAGTACACCGCGGCGATCTCAGCCGGTGCCGAACCGGAAACGAAACCGAGTTGGACCCTTAGATCTTGAACCACCACACTCAACAAACCACCCACACATTTGGCAAATGCATCTTCGGGTTGCGCCTGACCGTACGCGCCGCTTTCATCGAAACCCACAGCGTGGACAGGGATTTCCAAGTGAGCGAAGCGCGTGGAAGACACGACGGCGGGACCCGACCGCTTCTGATTAGCGGAACCCATCGTTCCCCGCTCATCGTGTCTGTCGGAAAAAAGCATAATGCTTGCAACGGGGTTCCTCTCCCGTCGATCTTCAAGCACTTTAGCGGCCTTCAAGAGGGCGTCGTTCACGCACGTTCCCTGACCAACATAACCCACCGCGTCGACTATCTTTCTCGCCGATCTCCGGCCGTTAGACGTCATCCTTGTCAGAGGCAACAACCGCTTGGAGCTCGCGGCGAATGCAACGATCGAAAGACGGTCCGTTGCACAGAGTGACGATATGACCAACCTCAGAGCGCGTCTCATCATCTGCAACTTGGGCCCACTCATGCTCCGGCCCACATCGAGCACCGTCACCAAGTCAATCGGAGCCCGATGAGCCGGATTCAGAGCGGGAGAAGGAGGAGCTTTCACCTTCAAAACGACAGCGTACGTCTGATAGCTTTTACCAACAGCCACAACGGCTGCCTCTGGCAATAACCTCGCCTCCACGTTCCTGAATTTTTCATCACACCCTGTTCTTCCATTAACCCTCGGGGAAAGGGAGGGAGCAGAATTTACGAAAAAGCCTTGGAACTCAACGGCAACGTTTTCGTCCTCTTCGTTCTCATCGGATTCGGGTATGGGATTGAACCGGGCACCGCAAGTGGGAGACATCAAAGGCTCATCGTCATTGTATACTCTCAAGCATTTGGTCTTGACATCTCTGAGTTGGGATTCTTTCTTATGGCTATTATTACTGATCTTATCTGCTTGGCTGTTGTCTGGGTTCTGGTTTTGGTGGACAGCGAGCAAAGGAAGTTCCTTCCAGGTTGCACTGCACACGGGGCAAATCAAAAGTTGGTTCCTTTTGATGTGCGAAGAAATGCAATGGAAGTGAAAGATGTGGGAGCATTCGGCCGTGAAAATGGCTGTTCCATGACCTGTCTTCACGCTCTGTAAACAGATTCCGCACCTACTCTGCAAGTAAAAGATTAAAGAAACACGTCACGGAAAGAAATAATTGTAAAGAACATTCATGATTCAATAAAGAGGAGCTGATGGGAAACGAATATGATTGTACGGGAAAAAGAAAAAAGATGCTTACTTTGGTGAGTCGTAAGGTGGCTTTCAGAAGCGAGAAGCTCGAGGGTGATTTGGGGGAAAGAGGACTGGCGAGCTGGAACAATCTGGGGCTGCTGTACTTCTTTGGGGTGGTTACGGTTTTGCAATGGAGTTTTGGGCTATTGGGCAACGATGACGTTGGTGTGGTGGTGGTGGTGGTTCGGCAACGGAGACTGGGTCTCGACACCGGTTGAGACTGCAAACGAGGAGTGGAGGGGTTGGAGAAAAACCCAAACTTGGAGCTGATTTTTGGACTATGGATGACGTTGCTATTCTCGCAATGCTGCTGGGGATGATGCTTCTCTGATGCTATTTTGGTCTCTCTATCTTTAGGGATGGATGTGCAGAAAGCTCTTCTCCACCCAGTCACCATTTTCACAATCTGAAGTTCTCAGTCTCTGGGCTCTGTGAAAAGTGGGTTTCTGAAAGGAAAGGATGTGGTATTGTGGAGAGGGACAAAAGGTGCTGGGCATGAAATTGATTAAAAAGACAAACGAGAAGGATTAGATAGAGACACCCTTTTCATCTTCTTTCTCTCCATGCTTCTATTTCGCTGCTTCTTTACAATTTCTGATCTTTCTTTCTCTTTTTCTCTTTCGAAACCCCCAAAAAGAGTCCTGCTATGAAAAGGCCTCACTGTTCCTGCCACATTGAAAAATCTCTCTCGCTACTCTCTCTCTCTCTCTGTGGCCGTGGGATATGAGATATGGAAATAGAATACGAGGGCTCTTTACAATCTGGAATAATTATATATGTCCAAAACGAAAGTGGGCGTATTGGGATTAACATGGGGGTGACTGGCAAGTGGAGGTTCCCACGTACTGTAGCATGTCAACGGGGCCGGCTCTTCGAATTGGGCAATCACGGTCCCATTCCCACGTTATGGTCACCGACCCCTCCCCCTCTCTCTCTCTCTCACTGCGCAACGGGATTTTTCAAATCTCATAGGACGCACTGGTGCCCTTCTTAAGGGCACATTTTGATTCACTACTCTTTCGCCTTACTCTTCGGGACCTTTCCCTTTTCTAACAAAGCAAATTTCCTTTCTGTGATTTTTTTTTGTCTGACATATTATTGTGCATGGAATTACTGACATCTGACGGAGAGGAGGTTGGGATGGGGAATTCACTGCTCTCTGCATCTGACTGATCTCTGGGAGTCTGATCCGTTCTGATCTTGTCCGTTCGTGGTGGGGTCCATTCAGTTGCAAGTGAATTTAATGTGCGGGATCTTCAAAATATTGGGAGGGTGGAATAGTCATTTCATCCCCTGACGGTGATTAGTAATTACTCTCCATTTTCGTAATTATTATTAAATAAAAGAAAGAAAAAAACGGCCATTCAATTTCGATCGTTTTTTGGGTTCATCAATCCCCAGAGATCCAGAAAAACACTGTAGTAAATGTAAAGCAACAATCCTCAACCCAGAGCTGTGGGTCTTCTTGCTTAACACACTGGTGTCCAGATGTTCAGTTGCTTTCAAAAGTCAATGCGATTTCATCGTCTCTACCGCGTCCCAATATCTCTACCTCTGTTGTGTCTTCTACCAATTAAGGTTGCCTCTAAGACCTACTTCTCATAGCTGTAACCCCATTCTTGAAAACCTTTATCTACCCAAAAAAAAAAAAACCATGCTTGAAACCTGTTATTGTACTTCTCACGTTGTAAACTGAATCATTCAAAATACATCAGTGTGAAAAATGAAATGTTTGAAATTCAAGGAATTTGTTGGAGGGCTTGTTCAATAAGTAATGATATGGTTAATGTCGAGAATTAATGTGCATCCAAAATTAAATGACAAAGAATTCCACAAGGAGCAGTACCGTTTAGTTTAATGGTGCAAAGAGCGTTGGATTTTGTTTGCAAGAATAACTTTGTCTTCATTGTTTAGCTAGAGTATTTGAAGTCCTTTGGTTCCACACAAATTGTATAATATCAAGAGATTGAACTTGAAAATGATTCTTAAAAAAATTGATGGCGCAAAGTTTCGAACCTAAAATCTCAAAAGGAGCAAACGTGTAAGTGTTAGTCTCACCATTAGGCCAAACCTCATGTTAGAGCTTGCTTTTTCATTAAGTGGAATAAATAGCTATAATCTTCGGCTACATTTTTTATATGACTTGACGGAGATATAAACCAAACTGAACCTGCAAAATAAGCTAATATGGTATAGTAACGGCGTAATTGTGATTGACGTTAGTCACATCTCACAGAAAAGTATACGTGGGTTTCTAATTTGACATGAAAATTCTTGTAATCATTGGCATCTTGAAATTCCAAAAAGAAGTTGAAAGAGCAATAAATTTCAAGCTGGGTGAGAACTTATATTAATGGTACAAGAGTTGATACAATGGATTGATAATGACTTCACAAGAATAAAAGAACAGAATTATTAAGGTCGCGCCGACTCTACATATTCGTTGGGCCGACCTTCTTCATAAAAATAATAAAAGAGAAAATAATGGCCGGAGAGAATATGGTTGTGTATTATTTATGAAATAAATTCTTACAATACAAGTGTTAATTAGTTTCTCAACCGAAACTAATTCAGTACTTTTGGCTCACGTGACAAAGAGGCCGTGATCATGGGTTTTAGATAATTAATCCTCAAAATTCAGATCTTATATAAAAAAAAAAGGAGCAGAACTTTGGAACTTGTATCCTGCATGCATTACTATATTGCAGCACTGCAAATGCCATGCACCGGCAACCCGAGACCAATCCTGCAGTACTTTACTCCAAGTCGTTTTCATGACCAATTGCAATGTTTTACAGCGGGCCCTGACAAAGAAACAACTGGTCAAGAAGGGCTAGAAAAAAAATAAAAAATTGATTTCTGAAATTATCCCTTAAATTTTCGCTATCTTTGTGGTGGGCCATTTAATAGTGTCTGGTTATTGGTGGGTCGGTCATTTAATATGTGTTGATCTCGAAACAACGTCGGCCTGAGGTGATGCTGGTGGCGGGAACGACGAACACGTACAGTAAATGCTGAGCTCCCTTCTCAAGTCTCAAGAAAGTCGCGTCACGGGAGAGACCGGCTCATGCAAATATTCCACGTACAGTGCTAACGTGCGATACTTTAAGACACTGCAGTTTTCCACTGCTGTTCGAAATCGATCGGACGAGAATGTAGGTAAGGTTGCCATTGAGATTCAGCCATAGTATTGGGCCTATTGGCGGATAGTTCATAGCTCTGTCGAATCTAATCCTCCTGGCGGACCCCAAAGACGGGTTGCTGATTAAGAAAGCACTAGAAACCTCTACCCCACTAAATAGATTAGTGTGTGAATCGGCGGAGGACTCAATTATGTCCTTCTTGACACTTCTTTATCTTTGCCGTACTTTTCGACGCATCTAATTATGGACCGTTTTATGTTAATGAACTCTTTATACTTGCACGAAGCTCTCTCTTAACTTTCTTGATGCGGTTTAAGTTATTTTTTTCTTAAAAAAAGGGAAAAACAGAGATCTTGTTTTCTCTTTTCCATAGATATATTGATAACGGATTTGCACCCACTTGATTATACTGTACAAAAGTAGAAATGTATTTCATGACTAGATGCAAGGGGACCAAATGAAATGATGTCGCCAATGCTAACCAAAATGGTTGCTCGGAGGTGCATAAACTAGTAAATGCGTATGATTCTTGTGTACTTTTAGACTGATATTGTTCCTATGTGCGCTAGTTTAGTGGTTGGTAAGTAAGACCTTCCAGTATAGCTTTATATAGGATAGAAGCTGTTAGGTGGTCTTAGGCTTTCTCAATCTCAAAAGTTAGCTCTAGAGATAAAGTTTTCCTTTATACTTATAAACTGACAATCAACTTCTTTTACAACCGTCGTGGGATTAACCCCAACAGAAGCGTGTGCAATCATCCAATTAGAGATTATTCACGGAACCTTACGACGTAACTAGCAAGTAGAGACAAAGTCAAAGGAGGCTGGCCCCACCTTCCAAAAACTTCTGAAAGAACATACTATTCTTTTTTATTTATTAATGAATTTTTAAATTGTTTTCTATGTTTTATTCATTTTTGCTCTCTAATAATTAATTATTAACTTTGTCCCTGCCCGGCAAAGTAACTCTCTTTATAATTTTTTTCATTGCAGACCATATATGAATTCTTTGATTGACTTGAAAACTCAACAACAAATAAATTTTGCATCTAAAGTGTCTTTGGACACTAACATGAAAGAGTTAAAATTTCTCATCATCCAAAATATATATATAAAGAAAGTTACATATAGCAACTAAAGCAATAAGAAAATGAAAGGTTTGCATTGTCCATAAAAATTATTTGATTTGACAAGTTGACAGCGTTTAACAGTTGCTCCCTTGAAGTCACGTGCTCTCGGTGTACCGAACCAAGGCATATTGGTAGAGCAACGCCGTTAAATGTGCCTGACGTTCGCCTTATTGGTAAATGAACCCAGTTCGACGTCGTTTGTCAACTCTGCCTTTCGTCCTTTTTAACCTCGAAAAAGTCGCTGTTACTGTCACCTCCCACGTCACGGTAAAAAATTTCTCTGATGTAATTAGTACCAAATAATTCAAGTTTAACCTCGTTGTGTGGGTCAAAATCACTTTTACTGGTTTGTTTTCCTTCTCCCGGTTGACTATGTTCCTTTTTCTTTTCCGAATTTTTTAGCTTCACCGGCAACCTGCTGAGATTGTCGTCTGTAAAGAAGAAAAACCTTTGGTGGCGTTTTGGGTAAATTATGTCCCATGTGGCATGTGACTTCGTCCACGTTAGAAGCCTCAGGCAATCGTTTGCTGATGACGGTACTATTTTTTTTTTTTTTAATCTGATGACTGTACTAATTAATTGCACGCCAGTGGGCTTCGTCCTTACCGAGGTCACCCATTATTTTGACCACTTAAATTTTTCCAAATCACGTGGAATTCATTTATGGCCAATTTTGACTACATTGTTCTACGTTTGCACGGTCTCTCTTATCGGTTTTTTTTTTTTTTTACAATAATTTTATTTTATCTTTGACTTGGACAATGTCTGCAAACGAAATTTTAGCTGAAATTCCCTTCATTCCAAAAATTTTATTTGTAAATATAATTAAGGGAAAAATATACTTTTCACCCACAAACTGTCGGGGTAGTGATACATTACACCCCAAACTGTCATCTTTAAGACATTACACCCTCAAATTACCAATGTTAGACATTTTGCACCTTAAACTACCCACTTTGACACATTACACCCTCCAAGTACTAATATTAAACACTTTGCACCCTCCATTTGACAATAATACCCTTGAGAAATTAATGAATTAACAACAATATCTTCAATATATGCAAAATGGGTCAAAGACATTATCGTCATTTTAGTTTAAAAATTTGATAAAGGGTGCAAAGTGTTAAAATTAGTAGTTAGAGGGTGCAATGTGTCAAAATTGGTAGTTTAGGGTGTAAAGTGTAAAACTTATGGTAGTTCATGGGTGAAAAATGTATTTTCTCCTATAATTAACTTAAAATTTTAATTACAAAAATAATTTTAAAAAAAAAAAGAAGAAGAAAAAATACACTTTGAGCCTTGGGTGCACTGTGAGGACACTTTGCACCCCATCTTTTATGAGCCCCTAGATTTCGATTTTTAAAGATTTGTACCCCGCAGCTAAATTTGACACTAAAAACTAATGAAAAACAAGATGTTTTTACCCTCAAAAGACATTTTATGCTTGTTGGCTAATTGAAGACTAGGAACGTATTTTTCTCTATTTTGCATTGGTTTTAATTGTCAATTTAACGGGAGAGTGCAAATTGTCAAAAATCGAAACTTGAGGAGCTCAATGTCACAAAATTGAAAAATTGAGTGCAAAGTATTAACATCCTATACTTGGGGGTGCATAAAATTATATTTTCATTATTTTTCTCTCAAAATCCAATAAAACACTAATCTACCTCAATTTTCACAACATTCCTAATATTTCTAGAAAATCTTAGCTTACAAACATGCCCTTACTATTTTTAAAACTGGATCAAATAGATAGAAGACTGAATTTTATTTTTAAATCTAAACAGAAAGCTTAATCACTATTATTATTTATTGCTCATATATTATTCTAGACAACTTAAATTCAATATCATTAGGAGGCGGAGTGAACTAAGTCTTATACTTTTGAACATATAAATGTTGCAACTAATACAAATATCGTATAATTAGTTTGAAAACTTAGTGTTAATTTTACTTGCAAAACAATAATTACACGAACGTTAGAGATGTATTTTAGAAATTCCTTGGGAATAAGGTACATAGGAACTTTATATATTAATGTGGAAGATTATTAGAATCTAGATCTTTTGAATATGCATTTAAATGGACGCATATGATCCCCTTTGACCGACTCTATGTATATCTTTTTAAAAACTGGGTTTTCTGTAAATCAATTTGTCAGTATTTTTATAAACACTGAACACATAATAAAAGGATTTCAACGCTACCACCTAAACCTACCCCAATCTTCATTCGTCAACAGAATTTTTATTTGGAAAATGCCGAATATATACTCTCAGAAGTCAAGCAAAATTTTTAATAATCTTTTCTGAGCATATCTGGTACGCCTTATCTGGACTGATTACATATACTTATTTGACTTAAGTACTTGCGAGCATCAAGCCATTTAAAGCCCCAGTTTGCCCTTATTTCGTTGATACTAATATAGTTATGATCGTGTGGACAAATGCGTCCTTTTACAAGGAGGTTAACCAATCAATCCATTGGATACCCATATGATTCTCCTCTAGATAAATGAAGGCGAAAAGTACCTCTTTCCCACCGTGTAATTCGTACGACCCATATGACAGATCCACGGAAATGTTTATTTTTCCAACACCTTACAGTCTCATGATCTCTGATGATCAGATCAGAGGAAAGCCTCTGCAATATTCACAATGACCTGCATTTGCAGAGTATCTTCCTTGTTGTCAATGTCACCCCGAGGGATGCCTAGCCTGCACCTGCTTCAATGCATGAGACGTAAAGCAAATGGCAGATCACTGATTCAGTACTTTGTTCTACTGTTTACTGATCTGCTCCAATAAATTACAAGAATCCTGCAAAATGGTTGGAATTCCTAAGGACAACTCGGAAGACGCTGTATTGTATTGTATTGCTGCCCATGTAAGTATCAAGTTAAGTGCTGATTTTCTATGTAAGTGTCAAGTTAAGTGCTGATTGTCTTGAGCTTCCTGCAGTCTCAAATAATTGGAGCTCACGCCCGTTAATGGTTTTAAAAGAAGATATTCGTCATCACCATCCTGCTGCAAGTGCTTGCCAAGAGTCCGGAAACCTTTTTCCATAAAGACAGATGCCAATGATGGGCTAAACATATTGCTTGCCCTCACATGTCCAACCGCAAGGAATGCATGAACAGACATAATCATAACCAAAAGATTCAATTAATCAATTGTTTATTGCTATTTAAAAGTGTATGATGAGTTCGTTTCATGGGACCGGAATCGGTTGAACGGCCATTGGAACAAGGGTAAGGTAACATGGATAAGCAGTATAGGGAAAGAGGAGAGGGATAATTAGTCCCACTAATTTGAAGTTGAGAGGACTAAATAATAATCATATTCTGTAATGAAAAAAAAATTGAGAGATTTTCTCTCTCGGTTGGTGGTTGTGTGGCTGGCATTATTGGCGCACATGCTGCGAACCCATTGCTGCTAGAATCCCCTCCAACCAACTATAATTAATCTCACCACTACCCCCCCTGGCCCCCCACCTTCAATTCCGCCTAACTTGACACGAAATGAATATACATTAAAAAAGGCGACTCTGTCATTATTTAGGACAAATTATATGTGTTCAAATTTGTTCGTTATTTATGATAAATCAAGGTACGATGCATCTACTCACTTTGGAATTATGAAGTTCAGAGGAAGTCATTCTGAAGCAAAGAGTTTTAGCCAACAGAGTAGAGGAAAAGTACATTCGTTTCCTCTGATCTCCAACTAGATGCTAAATGTTCACGCTAAACTTGAGCTATAGTAACTGTGATATCTTCATTTTCTTCTTTTGATCCAATCTCGGGCAAGAAATGCAGTGTTTGTCGAAAGTCTAGGAGATTTGTTTCATAGAAAAAGAATTAATATTCAACTCGTTAATTTAAAGGTAGCCCTCAACATCTTTATCCTGACGAAGGATTTAGCTCTGCACCTGTATTGTCCATTAATGTCCATCTCAATCAGCGGGTGAGACAGAAGTTTCAAGTGCAGTGCTAAAATAGATACCCAAATTTTGTGAACAGTGACGGGTTCCCTCCCATTTAAGAAATAACGCTTGAATGCTAGTTCATTGGCTTCCAAACTTCAAGTGCAACATGTTTCATACTGCTCGAACCGAAGGAGAAGATTCCGAAAATGTTCATATCAAATGGTTACAATCATCAAATTCTAGGGGCTGCCAAGGGCTTTCTGATAAAGACTGCAATGTGGCGCCAAGTGACACGGACATGCAAACGTACATGCTTAAATGGGGTGGTAGGAGAAACGCGTGGAGTCATCCCAGAAGAACATGAAAGACAGTTGAGGGTTCACAGTCGAGAAGCGGCTGGTGTCCTTTGAGTTTTAAAAGGCAATGTGGCAGCATAGGGCACATATATAAGTACTGAAGCAATAATGTTTATCGGAAGAGATTAATAGCATAGATGGTACTGGGACTACGTACCTAGCCTCTGCTGACTCAGTGGGCCTGCTAGGAGTGTCAGCTATATCTTTTGGGCATAGTACGATCGAGATTGATTTATTCAAGAATCATTCATAAATTTTACCGTTTTTTACTGCTTGCATGTTCTAGGAACATATACAAGATGTGTGAAGGGGAGAAATACTGCAGATTTGCAACCCACTTGTTTCCTTTGTCTTCTACCTCTGCCGGTGAAGGTTTTGGGGGCGAAATGTTGATCTTCTCTTGCACCAAAAACATTTGTGACCAAAGGCCATAATTTATTGCTCGCCATCCTCCTCTATATGTCCTGGTATCCAGTTTCTGTACACAATTCAATTTTGCCCCCATAAGCAGTTTGTGTACGCAAAAAGAAGAAGAAAATCGAGTAATATCAATTGTTCATCTTCTAGGATCACACAAAGCGGATGAAGTAGTGACGGTGAGGTAAGTAAAAAGCTTATAGATGTGATAATCCACTGTTGAAATGTCATATTCATGCCACTCCGACTATGCAAGTAGTTGTTAAGGGAAATAGACTCCTATGCTTGATAGAGCGATTTCAAATGGCCCATTTTAGGTGTACGTCTTCATTACTCTTAAGTCTCAAAGGAAAATTGGAAGGGGAGGATCAAGGCGCTAATAATGCTATGATATTTCAAACTTAAATGTTGGTTTGGGGGATTCCCCAAGTTATAACGCCCCTCACGCTTGCAATTGGAAGCATAAGATGAAAAGTCGTACTCATGACATTACTCGTTTTTGGCAGTTTTTTTGGTACAGTGCATTTTGATAAACAAATCCAGGAAGGCAGATGATTCCATTTCAAATGAAGATTTTCTTATATGGACTGTCGTATCAATTAGCATGACATGTCTTTTATATAGACAATAAGGAAAATACTTAGCATCGTGACGGGAGACTGTACAAGTCTGGAAGGATTACATAGTCGGGGCAAAGCTCCGGATATATCCTCCTCATCTTAAAAAAATCCAAACTTCGTACATGTAATCCTAGATGTTATTTGGTTGGTCATTGCTGTTGGAGGACTTACTGTTTAATTCTGTAGCAATTAATCAAAGGAATAAAGTAGTTGGGTTAAGGTGGTCAGGGTCTCCCAATATATTACTTCAAGAGTCCTTGGTATTTATTTGTCACCATAGTTCTAGTATCACATTGTTGAGAAGATGATTAGAATCATTAGATTATTAAAACCAGAAAATCGAATAAAAAAACCTTCAAGTCAAATCATGATGTAATATATTACAAGACTACCTTATTTTAAAATTTCAATATATTAGATGAGCGAATCGATAATATGTTAATCACCCATTAATTCTGTTGTTATCAACCGGCACGAGAATCTATCACATGTAAATTGCAATACTTGGGGACTTCTTTAGATGTTTCTCTCCTAGTAAATGGAAAAATATTGTACCTAATCCAAGCAGAAACAAATCGACTCTGTTCTATACCGCCAGGACAAATAGAAAAGTATGGCACGCAAAATACCTCAAGCATGCAGTACCAGGCCGACTTTGTCAGCTAGAGAGCCAATTTTATAGGTGCAGTCTGTGCCTTCTCTCGCAGCAGATTCCGGCTATAAGATTATTGGAGTTGGTACCTGACAAACCGCGCGCACAACGTTATACAAATCAATAATCCCAACAATCTCAGTATTCTTAAACCTTCTGCCCACCAACTTCTTTGTTTAATTTCCCCCCGTTTTTAGCATCAACTGGAGAATTTAATGATTAGTAGATGACAACTAATCCTACCAACAATGAAGACTCCCAATTTTTTCTCTACTATATTTTCATTACTGGTTGACAAACCAACCCACAGTCCCTCAAATAATACGTTTTCAAAGCTTACTTCCACATCAGACAAACATATAGTTTCATTATATAAGATCAGCAGGTACAGTTTTCGTCAGCTTTAAGAGAACCCAGAGAGTAGATCTCATATAGAAGGGCAGTTCGGAAGATGGCTTTTCTTTCACATATACTACTTTACGACTGCTTGAAGCTGCAATGCAAATGGTTTAGTTCTGCAACATCGCTTCCAGAAAGCACTCTGGAGCCCTTGAAGTTTAGATAGGGACGGACATATACACAGACACACATCTTCAATTGAAACTTGGGTTAAGTCGAATTAGTTGATTTATATCGATCGAGTAAAAAACATGCGTGAAATCCCAACTTGTATGGCACCGCATGCAGCTAGAACTAGAAGCATATTTCCTCTGAATAATTTCATGCCACTCGCAAGTGTCTGTCTTGTCCACTCGCGCTCTCGATAAAGACATATCTCCGCCGTCATTGCAGCTACTGTTTTCCAAAGGATGCTACCACGTATATCATGAGTGCAGTAATATAATATGTAAGATCAACAGTGTTTTAAAAGTACTCCTGGGTAAAAACTAAAAAGGTTTGTGATTCCTAAGGCAGCGACACCATCATGTGCCGTCCAATTTCACATGATTGGAATAAGACAAAACGCGATCATCCATGGAATCCAGAATAAGCGACGAAGCGGCCTTGACAAAAGCCATTTTTTTTGTTGGTCATTTGATGCGGCTTCTCATGATTAACGTCTGCACTAACTTGAGAAAAATCGAAAATGCCAATACCACACATTTCACAGGGCAAATAGTACTGCCAACCGACCCAAAAAAAAAGGGTCGGAATTGAGGACTCGAGAAGTCCACAAGTACAATAATCGAGTTTGGATAATTGTCACAACTACCATGATGCATATAGGAAGAATGGTTGAGAGCAGCTTACTTAGAAGTGAGGTAGAAGTAGTGTGCCAAATTGGGGTGTCACATATATATTATTCAACGGCAAGATACCTGAACCAAGAGGAAATATCGTAGTGTTGACGTTCCGATGCCTCTACAATTATTGCTTCCACTAGGCAAGATCCGACTTTAGATTGAAAATCTGCAAACTTTACAAGAAAGTGGGTAATCCATGCACTGGAAGTCAACATAGGCATGATATGAATATCAATGTGCTTTTCATATGTGTAGTTTGTTGGATCTAATCGCGTCACCTGAAAAGAAAGCTGAATCTTGCAGATGGGGTACAATTGTGCCTTCTTTATAGGCTGTGAAATAAAGTATTCAAAGTGTTCATTCGCGAGGGAAATGTTATTGGAAAACATCATATCAGCTTAGGTTAAAAAAAGGATTCAAAATCCAACCCAGACATTAAATATTTCCGAAGGAATATTACGTCTTGTCCAGGTAATCTGTCGCGTCCTATCCCATTATCTTTACTCTTCTTGGATGGTAATATTATGTCACCCGATCGAAATTATCGACTGAGATATTCGATCCACATGCAGAAAGCATCAGGAAAGCTGAACCCAGCAATTTCGTAGCGTCAAGATGACGACTGCCATTATAGTTTTGGAGAGGAGGACATTATTCGCTCAGTGGCTTTAAATCGGAAGAACGTCTGAATCACAGCCCGTTTACTGCCACATGCAGAAAGCTGAACCACAGAATTTGTTCTCGATGGTTTAAAAGAATTGTACAGCGGCCAACTCGCAAGAAATATGCTTTAAAATTATTATTTATTTAGATATCACGTGTTTATATTTATTATATTAGATAATACATTGTAATATAAGATGTTTATATGGTTATTATTAAATGACATTATAGAAAAGTCATGTCAACGATTATATGAATCAAAGGCGGGGAGTATAATTTTTCGGTTCCTTATACACTTGATATTTTGTTACAGACCAAGGTATATATTTATGTACAATAGGTCTACACTCGTTGTATTCTATTAAATAGGATGATGTACTCAGTCATCGAGGTGGTGACCTTAAGCAGATGAGTGGGTGTAATGTAAGAGTACATGCACTGAACGAGATCAAATATGGATACCTTCTGGAAGTGATCGTTGATGTTGAGAAGGTATTCAACACAATTGGTTTATTGTATCCTTAGACCTGAGAGGTTTATAATCTGTTTGTTGTGTATTTGTACTTTGACCAGTCATTTGGTGATGATCTTTCTAGATCAAATATTCAGATAACGTGGGTCTTGTGTATATAATAAGTTTGTATAAATGCTCAATAAGGAATCCACCAGTCTTTGTGAGATAGTATATTCAATATATCTGTATAGGGTTGGACTCGAGAAAAAGAAATCTCTGGCCAGAGGAATTTTGTGAAAATATTTTTTTAAATTAATAATATATATATATTTATGAAATTGTTTTGGAAACAATTTGAGAGTCCAACGAGTTACAGATTATAAAATTAAGAATTATATGAGCTAGGATTTTATCAATGATAATATTCCGGCCTATTCGATCCTATATTCATGAATTATAGTGGTGGAAGGATAAATAAACAAATAATTTGTTAGCGAAAAGGATTTTCACAAATCAATCTCAAATTTTCGAGGGTTGAATTGTAATATGTGATGATTGGTGAATTAGTCAAAATAAAGAATATAAGAGAGTTAATGGATAGTTTCCATGTAAATCCTTATAGAGATTTGAGATCCTAACGATCCACTAAATATTCAGCTAGGGATTTTACGCCGATCTGAGATTAAGATTCACCCTGTTATTCACAAGCCACAAAGATATCATGAATAAGCTCTAGGAGTACTTAATCAGCATCCGGTTGGATGCCACATTGTGGAATCTCGGGATTGTGAAAAAAGAACAGAAATTTAGCGAAAAATTCTAAATCTGGAATTGGTAAAAATTAAAAAACTTTGAAAATGAGAGAGTAAGCCTATCCCCCAATGCATAATTAACCAATTACCTTTCAATACCATATATAACAAGATCATTGGCCCATAAGTAGTTAACGCGAGATGTGATGGGCTCCTAAAAGAAGCAATCACTCCGGTTTGATGCCACATGCCCCCACTAAAGACTCTTGATAATCTATACATCTTAGAGAAGAAATATCCCTTATCCTCCCAGTAAATCTTTAATGATTAATCTTGTCCTAAATGAAAACCATTAGGCTATTATATAAGCAATAATAAATACACAAGGAACAAAACAACGAGAGAAAAAGCACAAATTTTTTCTAAAAATAAAAATATTATTTTACTGTGCCAAACAATTTATAACAGATCAGCTTTTCAAAATCTTTCTTCTTCCTTTTTCTTTTTTTAATTTCTTAGAAACTAAAAAGAAAAAAGCCAACCTTAGAAACTAGAACTAGGCCCAAGCGAAGCCCAGTGAGAAGGCCCGTGAGACGAGAGAGAGGCAATGCAAAATCACCATAGCTTGTGAAAGGCGAATGTTGTATCTGTTGAGTCATAAAAGACTAAAGACGCCTTATTTCTTTATTCAGCATTAACACATGAGAAACAAAGCAACAATATCTTTGAACCGTACTAAACAACCAATATGGACAGAACCAGCTCGGAAGACATGGGCTCGTGCCTGGCCTAGTCCAACCTTAGAATCGAATATCAGGCCCAAGCCTAGAGAGAAGGCCTGTCGAGACTCGAGAGAAAGAGAGCTAATAGGAAGTACCATGAGAAATGAAAACAGTTAAATTTAAAGGCCGCCTAGTAGAAAAGTCTCTCAATCAGTAGCATTAAAATGTCATTTATATACAATACTAAAAAGACTTTTTAACAAATAGCACTCTTGATAGAGCAAGAGATACAATAAAAACAACTAACAAGCTTTCAAGTTTCAACAGCCACGGATAGAGACGTCTCAATATTCACAAGCAAGATGAAGATGTCAAGAGTACACAATCAGGACATTAAGCGGAACGAGAGGGTATCGAAGCATCTAATCAACTACATACACTACATAAATTGGCCATATTGGGTAACGGATAGATACAGAGGAAATTGGATGGATTAACTAAGAAGCCTTCCGAGGGACGAGGTAGAGAGCCGAGAGGCCTAAGTTGGATGGCATTTGATCTGTTTGACACTCAACATGAGAAGCTCGATGTGCCAAGTAAGAACATAATCATGGGAAAGACCTCTCGATCCGCCTGAGTTCTTTGGTAACATCGATCATTGCTGGCCGGATCTCTGAATCGTTCTCTACGCAAGCCAAGGCAAGGTCTAGCACAGCTTGAAATTGCTGCCCCGCGCCAGCTCCTCCTTCCTCTTCCTGTAAGTTTTCGCAGCGGAAAAATCTGGATCGTCGAAATGTAGCCTAAGCGTTCTGCCTCCTTCAGATCCACGTGCACAGTTCTTGAGAGAGAAGTAGAGAAAGAGTTTTTAGAGAGAGAACTATTCTCGCGAAAAATGACTTATTATCTCTAAAATAAAATTCTGAGCTATTTATAATGGCTTACTCAGAGCTTCTCCTGTGCTTATGCGTGAGATCTTTAGGGATCTTCTCTGCCGTAGGATCATCATGAAAAACTCTTTTTCATTTAACTCCCTTATATTCTGTATTCCAAATTTATGGGCTTCTACAAATTGTGATCATATCCATTAACATATCACAATTGACCCCCGAGATAGTGAGACTATTTTTGTGAAATCTCTTTTGCTAACAATTTTTTTTATTTTTATTTCACCATACTATATTCCACAGAGTAATAGGAATAATATATAATGTCCCTAGCTCATATAATTTAATTATCTGTAACTCGTTGGACTCTTAAAAATGTTTCTAAAACAATTTCACAAATAAATAAATAAATAAATAATATATATAATATAATATATATATATATTAATTTTGAAAAACATTTTCGCAAAAGTCTACTAGCCAATGATTTCTTTTTAAGTAAACTCTATACAGATATACTGAATATATTGTCTTACAAAAGACTGGTGGATTCCTTATTGAGCATTTATAAAACTATTTATCATATACAAGACCCAACGTTATCTGGAATATTTGACCTAGAAAGATCATCACCAAATGACTCGGTCAAGGCACAAGTACATAACAAACAAACTTGTATAAACCTCTCAAGTTTAAGGATACAATAAAGTAATTGTGTTGAATACTTTCTCAATATCATTGATCGCTTCCATAAAGTATTATATTTGATCTCGTTCATGCAGTGTGCATGTACTCTTACATTACCCACTCATTTGCTTAAGGTCACTACCTCAATGACGAAGTCATCATCCTATTTAATAGAGCCACAACGAGCGTAGACTTATTTTGTACTTAAGTATGTATCTCGGTCTAGAACAACTGTCAAGTGAACAAGGAACCGAAAAGTCATACTCCCGCCTTTTGATTCATTAATCATCGGCATGACTTTTCTACAATTTCACTTAACAATATAACTGTGTAACATCTCAAGTTGCAACATTATACCCAACAAATAATAAATACATGTGAAGATAAAAAATAAATAATTATCTCATAATTATTTCTAATAACTGGTTTTGAGGGCATATTTCCAACACTTCCAAGATTGCAGGGTCCATAATTGTTTGCATACCATGCTTTCGTATGTGATCTATGAAGTCTACATCTCCATCATCAACTAGTCGGTATAGAAAACAAAAAGGGTTAAATACACTTTGCCCCCCTTATCTTTGGGGTCATTTTCACTTTACACCCGATTTTTTATTTTTGAGACATTGGACCCATTATCTTCCACAATTTTTCAATTTGCACCCTGTACCCGATTTGGCCGTCTATTTAGACGATTTTCGTCAACACGTGAGAGGCACGTGATTGACCCCTAAGTGAGTTTACGAAACTGCCCTCAACGCCAAAACATGAAGATTCTAATCAGCTTCAGAATTAAATGGACAAAAATACCCACAGTCAATACGTGCGTTTCACCTAGGGCCCTCCATTCTAATTTCGAACATTCGATAAAATCATCTCCACTTTTTGTCTTGCCCTAACCGACCAATCTGTCTCTACTTTCTCTATTTTCTTTCTTGCCGAACCCAACAATCTTTCTTCCCGAACCCAACAATCTGTCGTCTCGAACCCAGCAATCTGTCTTCTCGAAGCCGAACTTAGCTAAAAAATCTCACGCATTGAAGTGTCGTTGTTGCCCAAACCGACGAGTAGCAAAAGACCCAAAAAGGGATAGGCTACAGACCCACGAAAAGGTTGAGGGTATGTGATTGTTTTATTACAAGTGTCTATCCTATGCCCGTTTTGCATGGATTGCATGTTTGGTAGTTTGATTTAGGTTGATGCATATTGTATTACATGGGTCCCGGTTGTTGGTTGGATTTTATGAGAGCATGTGATGTCCTATAAAATATTCGTGCACATAGTACATTATCTCAAATAAAGTGGTCCCCTATTAGGATATCTCTGTTGGTGCGAGCATGTGGTCCTCCTGGTTGTTCCCCATTAAAAGATAGTGGTCCTACAGTTGGTTAAGAAAGTGTTTTGTCTCGTTTTGTGTCTCTTACTTGTTTTGGAAGGTTGTGTTTTTTTTCCATCTAATGCTGTAAGTTTAAGTGTTTCATATATTTTTTTTTTTCACCTTTTCGTCGTCTATTCATCCATACGTGATTATTGCATTATCACTACCCATGGTTGCTGCCTATATAGTATTTCTTGTTGCATGAAGTAGGGAATGTCAGGACTAGCACCTATTTTTGCGTCAACTAGTCAGAAAAATGGGTACTGGCACATGGTTTAAGAATTCTATTTTGAGTCAAGAGAAACTGTCTATTTTGTGCTTAACTATATGAAAAACACAGGAGGTTATTTGATAATTTTTATCCTAATGTTTGTTGATAAAAGTATTAACAAGTGAATCCTCTATTTTAGGAGGCGGGTGAACGACATCTACCTTCTTGAAGTTCTGTTTCTCTTGTGGGGAGGACCTAACCCAAGTTCAAGAAGGTAGGTCTACTTGTCTTTTTGCTCTCAGATTACTGTACTCTTTAATGTTTATGATGTGTAACATAGGGTTTCATGGTTTTAAGTATTGTCTGATTAACTTTCAAGAAATCTGTTATGGCCCGTGGATTCATTTGCAATTGTAATTGTAATTGACATTCTGAAATTCGTAATAAAGATGCTATAATAAATGGTGGTAATCTGCAAGTAAACCTGACTTTGTCCTGTACTATTTGCACTTCATAATTTCCAATCTGCAGAAGCTCATACTACTTTGCTTGTCTTTAATTAGTTTGTCATGACTCAGGATTATGCAAAATCATTTAGAGTTCCCTGAATATACTTTGTAATGATGTGCAGATAATTTTCTTCTTGATCTTATTACTTTGTACAGTCAGTATTATCAAATGACTCAATGGAAGGCATGTGAAATAACTAGTAGATGAAAAGCCAAGAACTGTACAGTCAAGTATTTGAAGGAGATATTTTTTTTTTGGAATTAGTTCATGTATATACTTTGTAACGAAGTGTAGATAATTGGTACTGTCAGTGCATTTCGATATTTCAAAACTAATTTAATGACATGAACAATGAGTCGTACTTGAAATAAGAACTGATTGTGTTAAAGTATTGGTGATTATATTAGGATATATTATATATGAGGTGACAGATGTTGATTAGTGGCACTTCAGAGATTCTGAAAGTTTAGTTACTTATGCGTACAGCTAAAAGTTTTCACATTTGTGCAGGTGAATTTAAGTTGAACATAAAACACAAAAAATGGCTTCAGAGTTCTTCCTGTTCGAGGTTCACTTTGGAGGCAGATTCGATAGGCAGCTTGGATGTAATTACGTTGGCGGAGACATCAGTGTTTACGATGAACCGTATGAGCCGGATTGTCTTTCCTTCATCGAAGTCGAGACAATTGTGAAGACTTACGGCTACAAGGTTGGAGACTTGATATACTATAAGGAGCCAAGAAAAAGTTTGGATGAGGGGTTGAAGTTAGTGACCTCAGATCATGATGTCCTTCAAATGGTGAAGTGTCATGAGGGAGAACAAGTTGTTGTTATATATCTTCAATCATTTGCTGATAGAAGTGGGGATGATGAGAATAATGAGTCTGAGGCTGACATTGATGAAGAGGCTGAGAGGCGTCGAATAGGGGTGAATGATCCCTTTTGGAATGAAGTTCTCAGCTCAGATGATGAGCTGTTCGATGTTGATGTTAACCCACATCATGGAGACAATAGTGGTGCAGGCAAGTGTGGGTGCGGGCCCTTCAAGTTATGGTACTGATTCTGGTTGCGACAATGAGGTTGTGGATGACATCATACGTGACACTGAAAGAGGGAAGATGCCGATGACAGAAGAGGAGGAGCACACGTCAGATGGAGGTATTGATAGACTAATATGTTGTGTTGGTTTAACATAGTTTCTCATATAAGTATTGATACACTAATATGTTATGTTGTACCCAAATGCAGGTGACGATGAAGATATGGATCCAAGTTATATTTTGGAGTCGCCTTCAGTGAGTGATGACGAAGTGGGGACAGTAGATGTCTACCCAGGCCAAGAATTCCACCAGCAGGATATGGCCAACCCGGTTATTAAGCTTGGTATGAAATTTCCATCCGCATCACTATTTAGAGATTGTGTCCGGGAGTTGAATATTAGTATGGGGAAGGTTGTTCAGTTCAAAAAAAACAATGGAGATAAGGTAATCATCGTATGTCAGGATGCACCCAAATGCGAGTATAGGGTCTATGGGAGGTGGATGAAGGCTGAGAAGAGCTTCCAAGTAAGAGGTTTCAACCCTGATCATAGGTGTACTCGTAAATATAGGAGTTCTCTCGTAAACTCCAAGTTCATCTGTGAGAAGTACATTGAACAATTCAAGACTCAACCAAATATGCCGGTTCAAGCAGTTGTTGGAGAAGTTAAAAGAAAATGGAAGGTTGATGTGAATGACAGTCAAGTCTATCGAGCGAGGAGGAAGGCTCGGTCTATAATATTTGGACAGTATAAGGAGCAATACCATCGATTATGGGACTATACAGCAACCATCAGACAAACAAACCCGGGGAGTTGTGTATTGATGAAGGTTGATCGGTTGACTACAGAAATGCCACCCACCTTTGAACGAATGTACCTCTCTCTGGCAGCAATGAGAGATGGGTTCAAGATTGGGTGCAGGCCTGTCATCGGTCTCGATGGGTGCCATTTGAAGGGCCCGTTCAAGGGTCAGTTGTTGAGTGCTGTCAGCAGAGATGCAAATGACAACATGTACCCCATCGCTATCGCGGCTGTTGAGGCCGAGACAAAAGACAGCTGGACATGGTTCTTAGAGACACTAGTCTCGGACTTGGGACAACAACCTGTGCATGGATGGACATTTATTTCAGACCGTCAGAAGGTTAGTCCTTTTTCCATTGATTCATTTGTGTTTTGTTTATATTGTTATATCATTGAGGCTGATAATGTGTTTTTGTTTACGTAGGGTCTGATACCCAGCTTTGAGGCTGTGATGCCTTTGTCGGACCATAGGATATGCCTCCGACATCTCTATGCCAATTTTAGAGATGCCGGACACAAGGGAGTTGCATTGAAAGACAGACTATGGGCTGCAGCATCAGCATATACTGAGAGGCAATTCAATATTGAGATGGCAGAACTGAAGAAGCTCAATGAAGACGCATGGATGTACCTATCGAAGATTGATCCAAGCATGTGGTCCAGAGCTTGGTTTCATACTTACTCCAAGTCTGACTTGTTGGTGAACAATCTAAGTGAGTGCTTCAACGCATACATTATGAAGGCTCGGGACAAGCCAATTGTAACTATGTTTGAGATTATTCGCAAAAAATTAATGAGACGGTATCAACTGAAGCGGGATGGCATGCGGAAGCACGACCACTTTTTGTGCCCGAAGATTCTAGAAAAGCTCGACGCGATTGGGCTGGAATCTTGCCACTGCCTCCCAACATATGCTGGCCAAGGTCTGTTCGAGGTGGAACATAGGCATCAACAATTTGTTGTTGATATCCAAAATCGCAGCTGTGGTTGCAGAAAATGGGACATGACAGGAATTCCATGTGCCCACGCTTTTTCTGCCATTCTATATCATGGAGGCAAGCCAGAGGACTATGTACATCCATATTATAGTAAAGATATGTACCTCTTGTCCTACGACCCCATTATCTACCCAATGCCAAGCGAGGATCAATGGGTCAAAACAAATAACGATGTAATGGAGCCTCCGGTGGTAAGGACACAACCGGGCCGACCTAAGAAGCTTCAGATACGGGCTCCCGATGAGCCAAGAAACCCCCATAAACTTAGTAGAGTTGGATTGCGAGGTCGATGCACAAAATGTTTGCAGTGTGGCCATAATGCAAGGACTTGTCCTCGGCGAAAGGCTGCTGCCCAGAGGTTTGCAGGAATGAGTGTTGCCAATGCACCATTTGTGGGTAATGCTAGACCTGCTGTGCATGACATGGCTGTTGATGATGTAAGTTTTCATCTCTGATTTGTCATTTTCAGTGCGAATGTTTTCATAGTATTTTTCTCAGTTAGTCTGAATGCATTTGTGTTATGTTTAGGCGACAACTAACCCAACTGAGTCACAGTTTGGTGGACATGCAACGGAGATGGAAACTGAGGCCGTAAGTGCATCACAGCCGGTTGGATCTTCGACAAAAGTATGGGTAGACAGTTTTTTTTTTACATGGTTATGATTTAATTCAATAATGTTAGCCACATGTCATTAATTCCAATCTGATTTTTTTGGAAAAAAGTCTAAAAAGGGCAAGGGCAAGGGTAAGGCTGGCGGGACTGCATATCAACTTGCTGGACGTGCAACAAAGGTATGTGTAAACAAATTTTTAGACATGTATTAGCTTTAGTTGATTTAGAAGACTACACATTCATCTAGATATGAACTCTGAATTTTGGTAAGCAGGCTACAAAAGGCAAATCTAAGGCAGCAACGTTGGAGGGAGTGCATCTCAGCCGCTGTGTAATGCTAGAGGGATGGCAACCGAGACTACAAAGGTAAAGTTAGTCTATTTTGTATTCATTGTTATGCCTCACAGTTGTATTTAACACAAATACTTAGAGTAATGGCATCTTGTATTATTCTTCAAGGCTGCTCGCAGGACGAGTTCATCACAACCTACAACTGGTATTGCATCACGGATAAGGGCACACCAAGCTGAGAGGAGAGCCTCTGAACGGTTAAGGGGCTACGTGGGTAGTGGACAGCCTGCTAGAGAACCAATTATGGTTGACCTGACAATAGAAGAAGCTGCCCAGAAACGAGAACAAGTATTCGATGTGCATGGGGCAATCCTGGAGCCCTGGGGGTCGCGAATCATCTCTTCAACAGTTGTTGTACCTACCATAGAGGAAGCACTCAAGCGGATGCAAGATAAGCAAAAGAAGAAGTTGCCTGTTTGGCGAAACTAAAACCACTTTCAGTTTGTATTTTTTGTTGTTTATGATGGGCTGTGTTGATGTTTTGAAGAGGGGCTAGATTGGTGTTTTGTAAATGGTCTGTATTTTTGTTGGATGGGATTCTGACTTGTTGTATATAAGGATGGCCCTTTGTTTTTTGGTTGGATGGGTTTATGACTTGTTGTATAGGGCTGACGTGTTGTTCTGAGAAGTTGTTGTTTTACGTATATATTTTGTTGAAATGTAGATGTTAAACAGATGATGTAAAGGCATGTGGAGACTTGGATACTCGGGTTTTTGGATGTATTGAAAGTTATGGATATGATATGGATGTTATCTTGGAATGAAAGGATGTCATTGATCATTATGGTTTATTTCCCTGTATGCTTTTAGGTAGCACCTCAGGATGGTTGTCTTCGGTGTAAATTCTAGACAACTTTGTCTACAGGTTCATGCTTCATCTATGTTTAGAACAGATGTACGTAAAGGTTATTGCATTTGGAAATCTAAAACAAGAACAGATACAGATCGTTAATTGAAGAAGCATGATTATTAGTTTGATTTTAGGGATATAAACAGTCCAATTATAAGAAATAAATGGATATGCTCATATATATACTAGCTACAGATTATCGATAATATAAAGGGAAAGGGGCCAAAGGGCTTAGCAAATAAAAAGACTCAGAGAGGAAAATAACTGAATCTTCATTGGAAACTAGCTGAATCTTCAACCTAGACCTCGTCTTGGTCTTTCACTAAAATCCATCGGGCGAAATTGTTCATTATTTTGTGTGAACCGATGGACTGACTTCAATATTTCAAATTGATCAGATTTATTATTTTATGTGAACCAATTGACAGCTTCTTGTTCTATTTTTTTCTTTGCGCTGCCTACTTCAACCACATGCGATAAGAAACGATGAATTAAGATATCTCATCACACTACAGCGCAATGTTGATCAGTAGAATACGTTATACTTTTCAGCTTTTCTAAGCTATTTCATCCTTCGGGGATCATCCAATTATGGTTTCAGACCCAAAGTTCACACATACAACATACTTGAAATTTAACGTATTCAATACTCAAAGTTCACACACTCGGTCAGTACTCAAATAATGACACATTCATGTCAATGCTGGCTTTTCATTAGAGGGAGATCCTCCAAGGAAACCCAAAATAATACACACAGAAAAAAATGCCCATGACAACACCAAGGCCTTCCTATAGTAATGTCGCTCTTGCTGGTGTTTAGATTTCATGGATTCCATCTCACAGCGAAGTTCTTCTTGGTGTTTAGACTTCATGGATTCCATGGATTCATATCAAGAATTTCTGCCACTTCAAGAACCAAGGATGCATGTTTGCTTGCAATATTTGGCTCAGTAGTTGCTACGCTGCTGGTGGCCTTCATATTCGCCCTTTCATGCTTCTCCCGTAAGTGTCTCAAAACTCTTCTTCCATGGCTGCACATAGGAGGATCATACCAGTTGAAGAAATTGCAAGATCGCCCATACTGCAGCCAGAATAGTTTCGTCAAAAGCAAGGACTTTGGGTTTCGATAACAATATGTACTTTGATTACTTAGTGGTGAAGGAAAAAAATTTACAGCCTTATTATACCTTGTGATTGACACAGGCAAAGAATCTTCGCCCGAAATTTCCTTCGGTGTAAGTAGTTTTCAAAGAGGCTTGAACTGAACAATCACACATTGGGTATCTAAACGATGATCCATTTCCACCAGTGCACGTGCTTCCACTACTGGGGGATAAATCATCTATGTCCAAGATTGAAAGTGTAATCACAGTGCGTACATTCAATTAACAAGAGTGAATAAATATTAAGGTGCAGCACATAGAATCACCCACAAAAAAATATTAAATGTTGTTGCACCTTCTACATGAGAACTTTTTCCGATAATCACCAATAAGAAATCACACAGGCTAATGGCAGATGAGGGACAGTCGACTAAATTGAAATAGCAACTACAGGTCTCCCACAATTTCCACCAACTAGCTTGGTGGTTACTTTGTTACATTCACCGCATATTTAATGAAACCCACTCCTTGTTTTTTTTTTTTTTCACAAGTTTTATTTAAAAAGACCAAGACAGCCAAAAACTATGCAGCATAAAAGCAAGGGAAGACATCTAAAATTTCCTGCCATAAGCTATATCATTAAAAGGCGAGGGAAGAGTTGAACATAGGTTACGTTTTAGCTACTGTCGTAAACCTTTTTGAGAAAACCAAAAAATCAAAGGAAGAGTTGAGCAGATCTACAAGGATGATAAGTCAGATTTAAGGTTAGCTTCTTTACCGGTTTGACGCCATCTTCACAAAGGTACAGACTTGAGATCTGGGTGTTCTGCGCAAAGCTACCCAGTGCTCACCCGAATGTCTTCTTCGTGGGTTAGAGCAAGAAAGCTGCCCAATCTTGAACGATCGTCTTCGATAGCGAGATTTGGAGTGTTCGTGGGTTAGGCAAATATTTGAGAAGAAATGGTTTTGCGATTGATGAGGTCTATTCATGTGTTCAGGGAGCATATTTATTTTGAAGCTAATTATGTTTTGGCGTTGAGGGTAGTTTCGTAAACTCACTTAGGGGTCAATCACGTGCCTCTCACATGTTGACGAAAATCGTCTAAATAGACGGCCAAATTGGGTACAAGGTGCAAATTGAAAAATTGTGGAAGATAATGGGTCCAATGTCTCAAAAATAAAAAATCGGGGTGCAAAGTGAAAATGACCTCAAAGATAAGGGGGCAAAGTATATTTACCCCTTGTTTTAATATACTTGTGCTAAATTAGACTTTACTTTGCAAACACGGTTTTGGGGGTTAAAAGCGAAAAATTTTGGAAACCCAATTCACCCCCCTCTTGGGTTGCCTTAATCTAGGACTCACAATTGGTATCAGAGCTTGATGCTCGTTATACAAGATTTAAAAATCTTGAGTTAGAATGGCAACTTCAAGCTTCAACACTCAAGTTGAAGGACTTTCCACACTTAGACCACCATTCTTTAATGGTAGTGATTATGCATATTGGAAAGTTAGGATGAGTATTTATTTTCAATCTATTGATTATGATTTATAGTTATGCATATTGAATGGTCCACATATTCCCACAAAGAAAGTTGGAGAGGTTGAAACTCTTAAAAACGAAAATGAATATAGTGACCTAGACAAAAAGAAAATCTCTCTAAATACAAGAGCTATGAACATATTATATTGTGCTTTAGATAGAGGAGAGTTTAATAGAATATCTTCTTGCACAAATGCTAAGGAAATTTGGCATGCTCTAGAGATTACTCATGAAGGAACAAACCAAGTTAAAGAGTCAAAAATCAACATGCTTGTTCATAATTATGAGTTGTTTAAAATGACACCAGAGGAATCCATTACTAGCATGTATACTAGATTTACCACAATTATAAATGCCTTAAATGCACTTGGTAAATCTTATACTAACTCCGATTTGGTGAGAAAAATCCTTAGGTCACTACCAAAGTCATGGGAGGCCAAAGTGACCACCATACAAGAAGCCAAGGACCTCACCAAGCTTCCTCTAGATGAGCTTATTGGATCTTTAATGACCCATGAAATCCAAATGCTCGAGAATGAAGATGAGAGTAAGAAAAAGATGAGGATCGCTCTCAAATCTTCCATAAGCAAAGATGAGGATGAAGATGATGATGAAGACATAGTCCTGATGAC
Organism: Morella rubra; assembly: GCA_003952965.2. NCBI lineage: Eukaryota > Viridiplantae > Streptophyta > Magnoliopsida > Fagales > Myricaceae > Morella > Morella rubra. The sequence goes on along the minus strand of CM025850.1, from coordinate 30,599,053 downwards.
TAGAAAGTTCAAGAACTTCCTCAAAAGAAAGAAAGTGAAGAGAAGCCTCAAATACACAAAGACATCTTGGAATGTTAACGATGAAAGTTCCTCCTCCTCCGAAGAAGATGAGGGAGAAATCGCAAACATGTGCTTCATGGCTCTAAAAGACAATGAGGTATACTCTTCCGATGATGAACCTGAAACTTTCATATATTGAACTTCAAAATGCCTTTGATGAACTTCTTGGTCAATTTGAAAAATTAGGTTCAAAATATACATCATTGAAAAAGAAACTCATTTTGATTTCAAAAGAAATTGATTTATTGCAAAATGAGCGAGATACTCTAAAGCTAGAAAATGATTTATTCCAACAAAAAGCTTTAGAATTTGAAAAAGAGAAAGTTGCTTTGAACAACAAAATTGTTTCTCAAAGCAAAATCCTTGAAAAGTTTACTCAAGGAACAAAATCTTTAGATTTGATTCTTAATAGTCAAATATGTGTCTTTGACAAAAGTGGCTTAGGCTATAAGCCTTCGATTCACCAAAAATATTTTAAGAATTATTTTGTGAAGGCTAAGTCATTTTGTGCACCCACTCAAACATGCCATTTTTGCAAAAAGATGGGCATCTTATTTTTGACTGTGCACTAAAGAAACTTGGGAGCAAGACTCTCAAGAAAGCATGGGTTCCAAAAGGAACCAAGGCTAACACCGAAGGACCCAAGAAGGCTTGGGTACCAAAAATGTTTCTTGATTCTCTTGTAGGATGGAGCAACAAATGGTACTTGGATGAAACTTGCCTATCAAGAAGGCTTGTGACATTTGAGGACAAATGCTAAGGGGAAATCCTTTGGTAACTTCTACATCCTTGATTGAGAATATGTTCTAAATTGTTGGTTGATGTTATAAATGCAAATGTATTTTTCTTTGACATATTTCTTGTATTTATCAAAGATAGAACATCTCTATGAGCTAACACTTTTACAAAATCATGAATTTTTTATGAGATTCTGTGAGCTTTAATTTTTTGGTTGAGAATGACCTTTAAATTGTCATTGGTAGCTAAGAGGTTGGTACAAACCCACTCGGTGGGCTACTATCGTAATAGCAATGGACTTTTGAGTCCCAATTAGTCATCCTCTATACCATTTCAATATGATTGTCATTTGAAAGCCTCAAATTGTTCTTTTGGATGAAAAAGATTATTTTTGAGCTACATCCATGCATTCACTTTTTGATTGACAAAGGGGGAGAATTCTTCAATGTCTATATGCATCTATTCCCTTTGAATCATATGATGGATATTCTTAGAATGCATATTCCTTTGTCTTTTTGATATGACAAAGGGGGAGAAATGTGTTGATAGTTTTAATGACTATATATTCTCCTTTTGAATTGGATTATAAATATTGGCTACTAATGCTTTGTCTCAAGTTTCAAATGATTGTCCAATTGCAAAAGATAGGGGGAGTCGTCCCAAAACTATCAATTTATTGTCATCATCAAAAAGGGGGAGATTGTTGGCTTTTGTGCACAATCGAGATTTTGATGATTTCAATAAATGGATCAAGTTTATAAAATGGACATCTTCAAAGACAAAGACATTTTGATGAAAGAGCCAAAGACTTGAAGAAAGAAGATCAAGAAGATGCAAGGAGCTCAAAAGTGAAGTTTCAAGACCATAGGGTATAAACCTTGTAACTCTTAGTTTCACTTTTGACAAGGATTATGAATCACACTTGCATATCTTTCAAAACGTGCATAAACCGTTTTACCTTTTGTTTGAAAGATTAAAATGTTTTTAAAGGTTTTAAAACACCCCAATCAAACTCCCAAACCTTTCTTATACTTATGGGAAGTAAGTCTTTAAAATTGGGTGTTTCAAAGAGGTCAAAAACGTGGTTTTAAATTAACCGGATCATGTGCTTAAGTTGAGGAGGTGCTAGTGAAGCGGTCGATCAGAACCGCTTGGTATAGCGGTCGACCGGTTGATTTTGAAATAGATCCGTTGAGCTTCTGACAATATGACCGTTGGTAACGGTAACTTTGGGGTCGACCGGCTCGTTTTAACAGACGACTCCCAACGGCTATAAACGGCTAGTTTTCATATGTGGCCTATAAATACACCTTCATAACGTCCAAAATAAACACACAACGACCACATATCATTTAGATCACTTGAGAAATATTCTAAACCTTCATATTCTATATTTCTCATATCATTCACACAAAACACACTTTCATATCCTTGTCTTTGTGTGAATCAAGAGATAGAGCCTTTCAATTTCACATCTACTCTTTGAGAGAGTTTATTCTTGTAATCTTCATATCCAAAAGAGGTGATTCCTTTAGTGAGGTTGTTCACTAAAGAAGAAGCTTAGAGAGTATATCTCAAGCTTGGTTAGGTTGTGAGTGGTGAGCCCGAAAAATCACTTGGGTGGGTTTGAGTGTTAAGCCCGGGAAAACACTTGTACGGTTCTCTAGCACCCGAAGCTAGAGTGTACACTATTTGAAGATAGTGGAAAAACCTCAAGGCTCGGTGAAGGAGCTTGAGGGGTGGATGTAGGCGGGTTTGCCGAACCACCTAAAAATCACGTGTTTGCTTCTCTATCCCTACTCCTTACATTTAGCACTTATTTACTTGTTGTTTTAATATACTTGTGCTAAATTAGACTTTACTTTGCAAACACGGTTTTGGGGTTAAAAGCGAAAAAGTTTGGAAACCCAATTCACCCCCCGTCTTGGGTTGCCTTAATCCTAGGACTCATAGGAGAGGCCGACCGAAATGTTCCTACGACCACCGCGATGGGCACTAGAAGGAGCAGTACTATCACCTCATTGGGTTTCCTCCCAACCGCCAGCCTCCATCTCGCCCACCGTTCGGCCACGGGACGCCAGTCCCGCCTCAGCTGCTAATGTCTCGCTTTCTGCAGGTTTCTCTGTTCCTTCCACTGTTTTGCACAACAATAGGGGGTTCTAGGTCTTTCGGCTGACCAATTTAGCCAACTAATGCAGTTTTTCAATTCCAAAACACCACTCAAGGGTCAACTTTCAGTCAATTTCGTCGGTAACATCGCCTCCTATAACACTGTCTCTTATTTTAATTCTAATTGGGTAATCGAATCTGGTGCTTCTGATCATATGGCCTCTAATGCATCTCATCTTATTAATCTGCAATCTCTACATCGCCCTTGTCCAATTAATTTGCCCAATGGTGATATTGTTTCTATTACTCATTCTAGCATCGTTAATTTATCTCCACAATTATCCTTACAAAATGTTCTCTTTGTTCCCGCTTTTAAATTCAATTTATTATCTATTAGTAAACTCATCTCTTCTCTTAATTGTGTTGCTTTTTTTTCCCCTTAATTTTTGTGTTTTTCAGGACCTTGCCACGAAGAAGCTTATTGGAACGGGTGAAGTTTGAGATGGACTTTACTATTGCAACTCTTCTTCCCCATCAGCCCTTCACACTTCTCGTGCTTAATCCTCTCGTTTATGGCACACGCGTTTAGGTCACCCTTCTTCGCAATGCCTCCCTACTGTTTTAAATATTTCCAATGCTACGTTTCTTTGCGATATTTGTGCTAGAGCTAAACAAACTCGGCTACCTTTTTCATTAAATTTGAATAAGACCACATCTTGTTTTAAACATATTTATTGTTATATTTGGGGTGGCTATTCTACTTCCTCGCTCTCCGGTGCTCATTATTTTTTGACTATTGTTGACGATTATTCTCGTGCTACTTGGGTATATTTGATGCGTTTTAAATTTGATACGTACTCATGTCTCACACTATTTTTTTCTCTTGTCAAAAATCAATTTGACAAGACTATTAAAATTATTTGCACGGATAATGTTCTAGAGTTTCTTTCTCACAAAATGCAACATTTTTTCCATGCTTATGGCATTTTCACGAAAAAACATATGTTGAAACCCCCAACAAAATAGCGTTGCTGAACGTAAGCATTGACACCTCCTTAATCTAACTCGATGTCTCTGTTTCCACCTAATCTTCCTCTAACTTTTTGGGGTGAGTGCATTTTAACTGCCATATATCTTATTAATCGCACGTCCTCCACTAGCCTTGACCATAAATCCCCTTATGAACTTCTTTTTAATAAAACTGCTTCCTATAGTCACTTACGCATTTTTAGTTGCTTATGTTATGCTCACACCCTCTCTTCTCATCAGGATAAATTTCCCCTCGTGCTCGCTGCTGCCTCTTCCTTGGTTACCCTTCCCACCACAGTGCTTATCGCGTTTACGACCTCGACACTCGCCAACTCCATATTTCTCGCGATGTCACTTTTGAAGAGGCCATTTTTCCTTATCATGATTCCGTCACTCATTCTTCTCCCGGTCCCGTCCTCTTGTTACTTATTAATGACATCCCCTATCCTTCCAGCGATACCCCTCCTCCTTTCTCCACTATTCCTCCACCCCCTTGTTCCCCCACCTCCTTCCCGTCCCAAACGCCACATTACTCGCCCTTCTCGCCTTCGTGACTTTATCTTCCCACTCTCCATTCCCCTTCCTTTCAGCTCCCTCAGGTACGGCTCATTGTCTCTCATCTCATTTATCTTACCATCGCTTTAACTCTCATCATTTAGCTTTTCTATCCTCTTTAGCTCAATATGATGATCCTACTTGTTACTCTACTGCTGTTTGTCATGCCCACTGGCATGACGCTATGACTGTTGAGCTTAAAGCTCTTGACAACAATCATACTTGGACTCTCCAACCTCTCCATCCAGGTGAGAAACCCATTGGTTGCAAATGGGTTTTCAAAATCAAATTTTGAGCTGACAGTTCTGTTGAATGTTATAAAGCTCGTTTGGTTACCAAAGGCTACACCCAGGTAGAAGGCCTTGACTACCATAATACGTTTGCCCCTGTTGCTAAACTTGTCACTATTAGATGTGTCCTTGCAGTTGCCGCCGCCAAGCATTGGACTTTTCATTAGTTGAATGTTCACAACGCTTTCTTGCATGGAGACCTTGACGAAGAAGTTTACATGACTCTCCTTTCCAAATATTACAACAAGGAGGAGTCCTGTGTCTATTGCCTACAAAAATCTCTCTACAGCCTCAAGCAAGCCTCTCACAACTGGTTTTCAAAGCTATCCACCGTGCTATTGGCCACTGGTTTCCATCAGTCTCAGGCTTATCACTCTCTCTTTACTCGCACTTCTGGTTCTTCTTTTACACTAATCTTAGTTTACGTTGATGACATTCTTTTGGCAGGTAATGACCCATCTCATATTCAACAACTCAAATATTTCATTGGGCAACACTTCAAGATCAAGGATCTTGGACCCATCAAATATTTCCTTGGTCTTTAGGCCGCTCGCTCTCCCTCCGGCATCTTTCTCAATCAACGCAAATACACTCTTGACATCCTCACCGACAGTGGCCAACTTGGTGCTCGTCTTGCTTCCACGCCCATGGAGCAAAATCTCAAACTCACCGACAGTGATGGTGCACTCATGCCTGACCTAAGTATGTATCGCCGCCTCGTGGGCCGCCTCATTTACCTTACACTTACACGTCCAGACATCGTCTTCTCGGTCAATCTTCTCAGTCAATTCATGCATGTTCCTTGCTAACCACACTATCATGCTGCTCTCCCTATTTTACGCTATCTTAAATCTACTCCGAGCCAAGGTCTTTTCTATCCTATTCAGAATTCTTTACAGGTCACTTGTTACACTGAATCTGACTGGGCCAATTGTCCAACTACTCGTTGTTCCGCCACTGGTTTCTTCATTCAGCTTGGCTCTAGTCCCATCTCCTGGCGCACAAAGAAACAGTCCACTGTTTCTCGCTCCTCCGCTGAAGCTGAATATCGTGCCATGGCCTTCACTACTTGTGAGCTCACTTGGTTGCAGACTCTTCTTCACGATCTTCACGTTCCCCACTCTCAACCTATGTACCTCTATTGCGATAATTAAGCCGCCTTGCATATTGCTAAGAATCCGATTTTTTAATGAACGCCAAACATATTGAAATTGATTGTTACATCGTTCGTGAAAAAATGCTTAGTGGTCTTATAACTCTTGCTCATGTTCTTGCCTTGGCCCAATTAGCAGACATTTTTACGAAAGCCTTGGGACGTGAATTGTTCCATGATTTAAATCGCAAGTTGGGCATTTCGGATCTATATGCACCAACTTGAGGAGGAATCTTAACTGTCCAACGTTCATATTTTGTTTATGGTTAGGATTGTACATAATTATTTTCTTTCCTTACTAGACAACACCAAATCTGGGATTCTCTCCCTACGCATGTAATATAAAACATTGTACTGTTACCATATTTTCTTCAATACGAATAGAATTCTCTCATCGAAGGCTGTCCAAATTGCAAGCTTGACAACTTAGGAGGACTGTTTAGGAAGAGTCTAGTCAAGTAAGGATTATGTCGAAAATAAAGATTGCATAAAGAATTTTAAAATCGTTGTTCTGATTTTAAAATGAATATTCAAGAATCAGAATTTGGATATCTAATTTAACGAGTTACGGGAGACAAAATGACTAATAAGTTTAATGGCTAAATTCTGACTCATGAATGTTCATTTTAAAATAACAGTCGTGACATTGAATCCTTTAGATAATCTTTCTTTAAACGCAATATGTGGTCGAGTCTTAAAAATACTATACATTCACACTCATTTCACAGTGTATCCTGTGAGAATATGATTTCGTAAATTAGTGTTGTTAAGATTGATTCTTGGACAACTTCTTGGAGTAGAATATCGTAGAGGGAGAGATTCTCCGGCAGATGTTGCCATGTCAACTACTAACAGTCATATTACATCAATCTTGCAAAAGAAGGAAGTGTTCCTGATTTGTTGTCACTTTAACCAGCATTGCCCTTCAGGTGCATTCCACGACTCTATCTCTGAACGTGTCATGTCGCGCTAACTGGAGTACTACATCTGTTTTAGGTAGTTTATCTTATTTTGGTTGGTGACCTACCACAGAATAAAAAAGGAATAACAAATTAGGAAAAAAAAGTTGGGGGATAATTTTGTTTTATCCTTGCATTCAATTCTTTTCATGAGCAAGCCGTGACTATATATATACTTTCAAAGTTGTTAGTTGAAGTTCGAATCACTAAACTTATAAGTAGCTGTGAAACAGTTTCGAAGATCTGCAATTATCAGTGAACCTCGTAAACAAATTTTTTATCTTAATAGAAAAATCATCCCATTAAATTCATCAAAATCTTTTTTTGAAAAATATTTCAAAGTAAGAAGACGCACGAAAAACCATCCTTTTTTTTTTTCACAAGAAAATTTTCATCTGCTACGTTTGGACCGCCCACACATGTGGCTGCTAATTACTTGAGGCAGCTTCCCATATCCAAGACCGAATAATTAAACATTCGAATTTATCTATTATCTTAAGTATATAGCATGCTGATATATATTATATGGAATCAGATTGTATTTAATTCCCTTGACAAAGACACCGCACGATCGATGAGTGGCCGGACAAAAGAGGAACTTTGTATTGCCATCACAAAGGACAACTTTAGTGGGTCAAAGTTCTAATTATTCAGTCCTCGATATTTCATATTAATCAAATATACTTTTACTGTTTAATCGGTGACTTTTCCAAGATTTTTTTTAATGCCTGAACCAAAACAATCAGAAGACGACGTAGGAAATCATTCGACGTGATGTAGGACGACAGGACGTTTGCCATGACACGGCAACTCGTGAATTAACCTCGATTTCGTCATCGGAAGACGTTTCAGGAAGCAATATTAATAGAGATTACCTAAAGATTTTAAAATATTATTTTTCTTAAGACTCACGTCTAAATAAGCTTCGAAACTTGGACTACTTTTTCCTAGCTTGCATTTTTATTGAACTGAATTCAGGGAATTCACGCTTCATCTTTCTTCCTTTCCATTTCAGTACTCTGCAGGTCTCTTCATGTTATCAATTTACCCTAAAGTTCATCTCGTAGTACTAGGTCGCAAATAACCATAAGGCTTAATTATTTTATTGGTACTTATGGCATTACGAAATTTCAAACTAGTCTTCAAGATATTTTTCATCACAGAATAGTCTATATGGAATATTACATTTCCGTCTCTCGACATCTGTATACGAAAGATAAATCCAACTGAATGATTAAAACAAGAGTCGCGATAGACTAGTCTATAGTGAATTGTCTGAAATGGCTCCAAGAACAAAATGTACCAAGATAACGAAGTTAGCGAAAGTAACTGCTCGCCCATTCAAAACAACAAACTACGTACCCTGACTGTGTCAGGCCCCGAGACACAGACGAGAAATTTGACATTTTGTACATGACAAAAAGTTTTTCCTTCGTGATCTTGTGGTGCGGAGTTGAGGTGGGGGACGGGTCACAATCATGTTGTTTAACTCCTGACAAATCAGAGGCGACATGCGGCTTGTTTTGGACTAGGAGTTGGCGAAAAGTTCTTTCCACTTCCCTATGCGGCGGCTATGCCTAAGGCTATCAGTATGTTACTATGTTATCAGGTTTGGCTTGACAAACCATTGGACCCTATGACCTAAATCTCTGCCTAGGAGTTCCTGCCTTACCGTTGCTGAGTCCTGCCTTTCCTTCAAGCTTCGCGGAACTGACCATGAACTTCGAATCTTCGATGATGGAAATTAGACGGAGCGAATTCGTCACTTGGACCCCCTGATCGGTGAAGCTTTGGTAGCTGGAAAGGCTATGGACATTGTAATGCAGCAGGGCTGGCTGAAGACCATCTTCGAAAGTAACAAGAAGCTTCTTTGTGACGAGGTCCTCGAACCTTCGCGCCAACCTCTCTGGAGTATAGCTAGAGCACTGGGTGCACGCTTTCCATTAGGAATTTTCTTTCCTTTGCCACGGAATGTTTTCTAGCATGGATTTCTAGGAACCAAAACAAAATGGCTCATAGGCTAGTAAATGGGCTGTGGACAATAGCTTTCTCGCATGGATTTTATGATTTTTTTGAATCTTAAAATTTTAAAATTGAACATATTTTTTAACATCACTTAAAAATAACTGTAATACATATTAATAAAATTAACATCACTTAAAATTTTTAAAATATTAAAAATTCTCAAAAACACGTTATAACACAACATCCTCTTTGACGAAGAATCAGCTTTCAAGAAAGACTACTGTTTCCCCAGAAAATTTTACTCTTTTTTTTTTTTAAACTAAAATCGGAAAAACCATAAACAATGTTCAGAAACTTCTACGGAGGAATCCCAATCCTTGACCTTGACCACCCTGGATATGTAATTCAAGAGACTCGTAGCTGACCTACCAGCTGGTGAGCTGTAGTTTGAAACTTTGACTCGACCCGACTGCAGAGAAGAAGAATCATCATCGAGATAAGAGGGCAATTTTATGGTCTTACTCGTTCCTCGTTAAAACTTCCGTGCCCAGATACATAGTCTACGACTACATGGAAAACAATAGCCTAGCCCACACCTTACTTGGTACTTAATCCCAATCTTGTACTTCAATCCCCACAGAATGACGAAATTGTAGGTGCTGTTTCAGATTGTTTTTAGACATGATCGTGTCTTACGAGCGCTTTTTTGATAGGTGGAGAGCAAAACAGGTTGAAATTTACTTGGGAATCAAGACGGGATATTTCGATAGGTGTGGCTCGTGCACTGGCTTATCTCCTTGAGGAGGTTCGACCTCACATTATCCACAGAGATATCAAGGCCAGTAACATACTTCTTGACAGAAATTTTATACCAAAAGTTTCAGATTTCGGTCTGTCCAAGCTACTTAGAGATACAAGTTCCCATGTTAGTACTCGTGTTGCCGGGACAATGTAAGTGGAATCTCTCTTTCTACCACGCACCAACACTCCTGTACATCTGTTTGGAATTTTTCTTTCTTGAAAAGCTATTGCTAATGGGCGTTTCTTGAAATGTCAATTGCAAAAGAGGGTATCTGGCGCCAGAATATGCCATCAGCGGGCATCTGACTCGGAAATCAGACGTTTACAGCTTTGGGGTGCTACTCTTAGAAATTGTCAGCGGCCGGCCAGTCATGGAATTTGACCAGGACTATAGGGAACAGCACCTTGTTCAGAAGGTGAGAAAGCAAAGTTGTTAATATAGCAATGTCATACTATTCGCCAGGACTGGTATCTTTTCTCAAATTGCTGCTAGATATGAGATTATGGTAAATTCACACGAAGCTATTTTTGTGTATGTGAATTTGCAGGCATGGAAAGCGTACAGTTCCAATGATCTCATACAATTAGTGGATCCTATACTGGATAGGAACTATCCGGTGGAAGAAGCCGTTCGATTCTTAAAGGTGGGCCTGCTTTGCGTGCAAGAAACAGTAAATCTCCGGCCACGAATGCCAGTGGTTGTTCAGATGTTGACTAATGAGACGGCCATTGAAGATACTCAAATTTCAGAACCTGGAGTTGTTGCTGATTTCATGACCATCAGAATGCGCCAAAACGAGTCATCAGATCCGGGGTCAACCTCCTCTTATCCGACGTCAATGTGGGGTACTTCGGCCAATCTTGGACGTTGAAGCGAATGGTTGATGGGCTGGATACGGGTTGAGTTCTTCAACATGAGAGAGCAGAAAATGGGGTTTATTTTCTAAGCTGAGCTGGGTCAAACTCTATTTAACCAGGGTTTTGCTTCCGGCGACCACATTTATGAACTTATTTTGACCGCCATCGCTGATCCAATGAGCAAGTATGTTTGGTATGTGTTCGGAGAATGACATCTTCGAATGCCCTTACCATTGTCCTTGGTCATGGACTCACGTGGATCCGGTTCTCGAGTTAAAGATCTTGCGAACTACATTGAATTGTATTGAATTGATTTTTTTTTTTTTTTGAAATTACAGTGTAATGGTACAAAATAGTCATTCTTTAAATTGAATACAATAAAATTTGATCTGTGCAGCAATTAATACTCAGAACGCAAATGGGTTATACCAAGGCAAGTATGATTAACCAATAGCAGCAAATTAGTGCATGGAAGCATTCTTGGACCCTTTTCCTAGTTCTGAATTTGCCAGCTGATTTAGGTCAGGTGCGCTTCCATCAATGTTAAACATGATACGACCTCTGCATTTGGACGACCAACGAAGATGGAGACAAATCCTCAAGATTTATCTTGAGTTGGATATGAGCAGATCTAGAGTCAAGCGGCAAATGCGGCATGATTTGGAGACAAACTGCATTTCGATTGACTATGACAGAGGCTAATTGCTTCAATCCCAGATTTATAAACAACATACTCTGAAACGATATATCTATGAGATGACTATTTTACTCTCATGTTAAGCAGAATTATTCGAAACCTTTTTTTGTTTCCAAATCATGCCCTCTTGACTCTGCTCTTGATATCCGGCTGAGGACAAATCTGTGATTGGAGCAGTCAACCTGTCATGGTCATTCGAAATGCAATTTGTCCCGAAATCATGCTCCATTTGCCTCTTGTCTCTGCCCATATCCAACTAATGAGGATTACTGTGCCATGTGAGCTGTCTGTGTATTTCTTCACTCACCAATTGACTCTTCAGAACTCGTTCAAGTCAACAACCTCCTCCAAAACCTTCGGGCATCATCTAGAATAGGTTGTTTTGGTACCTGTACTGTCTCTAAATTTGTTGCGCACACTCTGTGCTCGAGATTATGTCCGAATCTCGAGTGTATATATTTACTCGTTCCTTTCAAATAAATGAGAATAGAAATATTCCTCACCAATGTCTGTAAAATCTGGAGGATTTGTCTCCATATTCGTTGCTCGTCCAGCTGTAGACGAAGGGTTTTTACAATCGACATCGTATCCATATAGATACATGAGACGAGCGACAATAATTACATGGAAAAGTATATAACAATACTTGATTTGACGGGAAGACGTGGATGTGCAAAAATGTTTATAGAAGAATTAAAATATCTAGAGCATGAATATGTTATTATATAGTCCTCCAATTAGGACCACCCTTTTGTGGCCCGTATAGAGTCGTTTGCCTGACCTCTGGAAGGTGGCCAAAGAAAATTAAATTAAATTTGGTAGACAGGTACGTGCTTATTGGTGGCCGGTCAGATGACGAAGCGTTCAAATCCAATGTTCGTAAGCTTAATACAATTTCGACGTTCATTTCTGCTTTGTCCTTGAGCTCAAACAATAACCCAACTTAGTTCTGTTAGAGCATATAATTCAAATATTAAAAAAAGTGGCGTGAGGCATTCACGCAATCTTATTGTTATTTGTCATGAAGCATAAAAGAAATGCTTTGCTGGTTGTCGTGAAGCATGCTGGTGAAATCGGCTTAATATTTGACTTTGTTGATGTAGAACAACTATGGAAGGAAGAGAGAGCTTTGTGGAGAGAATCCTGGATCTGTTCAGGTGAAATTGAACTTTCCTTGCATGACCATTGAATGAGAGTGAAATTATGGCTTGATACACTTCGACTTGTGGTTGCAGATAGTGCTGTTTAGTAGAACCGAAATTTTTCGATTCTCCTGCCACCGGTATCGCCACCGGTACCGGAAACCCGTTTCCTGCACTTAACGGTAATAGTAGCAATGATTAATATTTGAAAATTGGCTCATCCGGTATCGGTGGCAATAACCGCCAACGCTACCAAGTTTGAACAGACCTAACATAAATAATAGCCATGAGTTTTATTTCTTTAAGATGTAAGCTAAGTAAATATAAATCCTTTAACATTTCATTTTATCAAATCTTATTGAAAGAAGTTTTAATGCTTAAGGAACACTCTACAACCATAAAATCATAAAACGACCTATTTGGAAGGATGATAGACAACTTTGATGAAGTCTAGAAATTAATTAATGCTAATAGTAGCGGTGGCCAATATTTGGAAACTGGCCCATCCAATGGCGGTAGCGGTTATTGCCATAATCGGCACCACTACTGGATTTGAACAGCCCTAGTAGCAGGCTTGCCTCTTGGTGCCATAAATCACTTGACAGTCTCCATGAACATTGGACATGTGATATTGAATATTTGTCTCCTAATTCATTTTTTGGGGCTAGAGACAAAGTTTGATTCGAAAATGAAGTTGAGCTTTGAACATAGGCTTGGTAAATATGTCAGCAGCTTGGAAAAGAGAGGAGACATATCTAGTGACTAACAGATTAAGGGTAACACGTTCACGCACAAAGTGATAGTCCAATTCGTGTTTACTTCAAGCATGAAAGACGAGATTGATGGTCATTTGGAGTGCATTGATGTTATCACACAAGAGAACTAAAGGACTAAAGAGTGGAATGTGGAGACCACAAAGAAGAAAGGCTAGCCACGTAACCTCAGTGATTGTGTAAGCCATGGCTCAGTACTCAGCTTCAGTGTTAGAGCGTGACATGATTTGTTGTTTCTTTGCACCCCAAGAGATGAGACTAGGAGCCTAGGACCCAAGTAGGTGTAGTAGCTTATGGTGGAGCATCTTGTAGTTGGACAACCAGCCCATTTTCCATTAGAGAAGGCAATAAGTCAAAAGTGATGTTAGAAGTAAGATGCATGCCGAGATGGAAAAAGCCTTTGATGTAGCGGAGTATGCACTAAACTATCTTTAAGTCGAATTGAGTGGGAGCTTGCAAAAATTGTGAAGCAAATTAACACTAAAAGATATATCAAGCCTTGTAAGTGTTAATTATTGCAAAGCACCAACAATTCCTCCATAAAAGCTTGGATCATTAAAAAGAGTAGCATAAGTTATGAAAGTCAGAATACCAACCCAAGAGGGGGGGTGAATTGAGTTTTAATAAATTTTGAAAACTTTTTCAAGAAATGAAGCAATATAATGATAAAAGCCTATAACATAACAAGGAGAGATATGAGCAAGTAAATGGAAGAGATAGAGAAAAGGAGATGACACCGTAATTTTAGGTGGTTTAGCTAACCCTTGCTTACGTCCACCCCAAGGCTATTTACTTCCTTGGGCTTCTTTTCACTATTCTTCAAATAGCAAACATACCTTAGCTTCTCGGGTGCTAAGAACCTTTCACAAATCCTTAAACCTAAGGATTTCTTCTACTTACACGAGTAGGACCCAGTGTTTACCCAACACTCACGAGGTTTAAAAATGAATGGGTACAATGAGAAAGTCACAGAATAACTCTTAAAGCCGAGTATACAAGTGTGAAGCACAGAGGAGAGCAAGAAGACAAAAATTACAAAAGAAAGCTAAAGTATTTTAGGGAAAAGGGCAGGCTTTCTTGGTTGGTATGAGCTTCTCTCTTCTTCAAGGCTCTTTCTCTCTCAAGAAGTTAGGTCAAGAAGTAATTGCCAATATGTGCGCGTTCGAGAGAGTTTTCTTCTTCTTGAATCTTATATTTAAGGCGTCTTGACTTCAACGGTCATCATGGTAGGTGAGAATGGCCGTTGGAAAGGTACCAGTGATTTAAGGAGCATTTAAGGAGCCAATTTTGAACGTTCTGACATTTTTCGGAAAATCTTCAACCACATGGCATGTGTTGACATATGAATGGTATGTGTTGGCACATCAAAATTTGAACTAAATAAGGGTGCTCAGGAGTCAGTATAATGTGTCGGCACCATGTCTTCTATGTGTCGACACTTCCTTTTGTCTAGAAAACAGGTCTCGGGTGTAAGTGCAATGTGTCGACACTATGTCATCTATGTATCGACACCAAAGAGTACTGGAGAGAGTTTTTGTGAAAATGAAGCTTCCAAACCGTTCCAACACATATTTAAACACCTACATAGAAGAAATTGATCGTATTAACTTGTGTAGTGATGTTTTAAAATAACTTATACACATATAGAGAGAGAAAAACTTCAATCCCTTGAAATATAATTTTGGAAATAGTGGATTGACAAAATAAAATCTAAAGTCTTCAAAACTTAGAAATTTTTGTTATCATCAAAATCAAATGATTTGTTTTACAAAACCAACCTTAGGCTAACAAGTTAAAACCTTTGTTTTGGACTCCATAGAAGTACTCATAGGCTTGCATTCAGTCATTTGAGCACGCTCAAGAATAGTCAAGAAATAATGTGCTTGCAATAAGTGTAAGCCGTTGAATGTTCTTGTTACTTTAATTCCGAGGAAATAATGGATGAAGCTAAGATTTTCATCCTAAATTCTGAATGAAGATGAGTGCCAAAGGCGTTTAACTAGTCTTGATTTGAGTTTCTCAATAGCATATCATCAACATATAGAAGAAGAATTAGCTTGCCATGACTAGTGATGAATAAAAAGTGATGGGTTAGTAAAGCTATATAAAAAATCATTTTGAATGAGAAATATGCTAAAGCAATCAAACCATACTCATGGAGCTTGTTTTAGTCCATATAAAACATGTTAAAGCTTGCACACATGAGAGAGAAATTTTTTATCTTACATGCCGGAAGGTTGTTCCATATAAAGATCTTCCAAAATGGTGACATGAATGAAGACATTTTTAATGTCTATTTGAGGAATTTCCCATCCACGAACAAGGGCAATGCTAAGAACTAGCCAAATTGTCCTTGGCTTGATGACATGAGAGAATGTCAGAGTGTAATCAAGTCCCTCCAATTGATGATATCGTTTGGCTACAAAACATGCTTTTAGACGATTAAGAGTACCATCACTTTGAGTTTGGCCTTAAAGACCTATTTGGATTCAATCACATGTATGCCGAGAAGCAAGGAACAAGTGTTCTTGCATGGCATGTTTCCAGCCTTCATGTTGAAGAGTTGATTTTGTGGTGCAAGGTTTACGAGAAACATCCATAGTGCTGACAGTCAAGGCATATTTGGGGTTGAGCTTGCGAAAACTAGCTTGTAGGCGAGGGAGCATGGGGTGGTTAGAGATGGATGGAAGGAAGGGTTAGATTTTTAGAGATGAGACATAGTTTGGAGTGGGAGAAGGCTCGATAGGAGTAGTGCAAGTGACAAAGTTGGTGTTTGCAACATGAGAAGGATGTGTGACATCAAAATGAGTGGCATCAAGACATAAGAGATGTATAGGAGTAAAAAGGTGGGCGAAATCACAAGTGTCAATAACAGGAGAGATGTTTGTACCTGTCAAAACTGTATGAGCATCAAAAATAGAATTTGTCAAAGTATCAAATTGTGAAAAAGGAACAGAAGAAGTGGGTGCAATGTGCTATAACTAGGATTATTTGAAAGGAAAAACTTGTTCATCAAACACCACATATCGCGTCATGTAAGTATGTACAACAAGAGAAATGATCAAAATATTTGTGTATCTTTTGTATTTATCACTATGACCGAGAAATACACAAGGGAGAGTCTTGGTGTCAAATTTATTTTTCTTTGTATCCCAACTATAAGGAAAACACTTGGAGCCAAAAACATGCAGATGTGAGCAATTAGAACATATACCATGCAGTTTATGATGGAAAGTATCAAATTAAAGAGAAGAGTAGTGTAAGCAATTAATATGATAAAGAACATATTAAACACTTCAACCTAAAAATAAGTAGAATGCCACTATGAAACAACATAGTCATGCCTAGTTCTCGAGTAAAGTGATATTGGCATTTGACCATACTTGATTGTTCTTGAGTGAATAAACAAAAGATTTGATGTGAAAAGACTTGTTGACTAAAATGAGTTGTTAAGCACAAGTTGAGAACTTCACCACCATCACAATGATTTTCTTAAATCATTTTATTAAATTGACACAAAATATATTTTTCAAAGATCATAATTGCATCAACAAAATCAGATTTGGATTTTAACGAAATGATCCTAGTATAGCGAGTAAACTCATCAATAAGACATGCATAGTATCGAAAATGACCAATCGATAAAACAGAGGTGAGGCCCCAAAGATCACAAGGAACACAATGAAACAATTCACTACATAAATGTTTGGAATCAAGAAAAGGTAATTTACTAACTTTCCCAAGTTGACAACTATCACACACATTAGACATTTTAGAGTTACAATTAATAGTAATTAAAGATTTAAGCAAATGTAATGTTGAGGATTGCTGGTAGCCTTGAAATTGATGTCAAAAGTCAATCGAACTAGAACAACACAGATTGAAAAAGTGAGACCTCCATTGATTTGTAAGCACATATAGATCATCCCTGTGCGTCCGCTTCAACAATGTTTGTCGTGTGTTAATAGAAAAGTCAAGAAAGTGAGACTCCCATTGATTTGTAAGCACATATAGATCATCCCTGTGCATTCGCTTCAACAATGTTTGTCGTGTGTTAATAGAAAAGTCAAGATTAGAAAACTCACAATTAACTGGATATTGATTTGTAAGTTGACTAACTAATAGTAAGTTACAAGCAAGTAAAGGGACAACAAGTTCATTAGTAACAAGTAATTTTTTTGAACCATCATGTATAAAAGCATCACCAACATAGATGAGCTATTGTAATACCCCATGTATAAAAGCATTACCAATGAGTACTTTATCATTACTAAGGTAGGGCCAAGAGTTATTGTAATACCCCATGCCAATTAAGTGTTATTTAATAATATTTTAAGGTTAATTTTGAAATTTTTTATTAAATTAAAATATTATAATGAAAAAATAGTTATATAAATTTTGTGTTGATATCCTCTTTTGTTTAACTAAATAAACGTGTTTTTTCATATTGGTTATTTGATTAGGTAAATAAGATTATAAGAGTATTAAAGATTATGGTTAAGACTTCTTAAAGATAGAGATTAGACTAAATTTTTGTAAGTCCTTAAATTTGTAAATGAGTAGGATTATGTTCTTTAGATTAAATATATACAAAATTGAGTCTTCATATGTATATATATAGAGAGACTAAATATCTGACAATAAAGATATACTAAAAAAGTTATTTCTAAATAAAGATATACTAAATACATAAAATCTTTATTTATATATATGTCTTATGTATTAGACAAATATCCTTAATATATATTCGTCCGACAATTGTGATGAACATCAAAACTAAATTATCAAGTGGGTATACTTATATAAAATTTCAGTCACAATACATTTAAGCATATATATACTCATATATATCACAAAACAATAAGAGATATAGTATATAAAATATTCAATCTTACTATATACAAATACTATACATATAGATGAGTAATATATTAAGTTAGAAAAAAAATTGATGAGTGACATATTATTATGTATCATATACGTTAAATATGTGACTTACGAAAACGTAGAAGATGTAACTTGCTACATGTGCAAACATTTTCTTTTTAGGATCGAGGGGGAAGTGTGCCTTAAGATTTGTTAGTAAAGTGGGAGGGCATTGATCATGTGATAGATAAATTTTTGATATGCTTTGATCATTTAAAAATGGCTAAAAGGACTTGAGTGACATACCATACCATGTCTTAATAACTTCAATATGATGGACTATCATATACTCTTTAATTAAATACATTCGAATTCATATATAACGAGTATACATCTATACATATTAATGTTTTATAATATCTTGTAAGCTAACCAACCAATAATACACATGATTTATGAACTATTATTGTATCAATATTTGATTTCCTCATATAGCATAATATAATATGATACATCATGCTATAATAATATCATACTTGAATGACATATTATACTATTCATTAATAACTTCAATATTGTGGAGCACTATATTCTAATCAAACATGACATACATCCATACTATATAGTATCTCATAATGTATGGTGAGATAATAATATATAACATATTATATGAAAAAAATACACAATAGCAACATAGTCACCAAGTTATGTCATATAACAGCTTCAATTTTCAGAACATTCTCTATAATTTGATATTTTGTTAAGTGGGTCCTTTAGAATAAAAATTTTCAAATACATTATTCTACAAAATAATATATTATAAGGGATATAATAATATATAAAATAATTATTAACATTACATAACTTAGGATAAGTATATACTCATGATTGACATCTAAACCTATTACATACCTTATTCATTTAACTAATTGAAACTATTTATGTTTGTATGATATTTGAGTATAACAAAAATTAGCAAAAAAGTCATAGTTAGTCCCGTATCTATAAGATAAAATCAATTTTGTACTTGCAACTATCAACACAACAATTTGAGTCCTTTAACTTTTAAAACCGTTCAATCTATGCCCCTCGTCTAAATTGATTATTAAATCAGACTAAATTTCAACCATGTGCCCCCCCACGTGCTCCTCTTCCATATAACATGACCAAACAACAAATGAGACCATGATTGTCATGACAGAGCAACATGGGTTAGAGATCGTAAATATAACTATGCAACATTGCCTAGAAATTCAAGATTTTAGTGTGCAACATTGATTAGAAATTGAGGATTTGAATGTGCAAAATCAAGCCAAAATCAATGCTATTATCGTGCAACATCAACTAAAGTTTGAGGTGCAGAGAAGGGTTTCGGATGTCTAAATGAGTGGTTAGGGCTACATTGGTCTTCATCTATTGTCTTCTTGTTGGAATTTTGGTTGTTCATATATTTAGAACCAGACTATGTACTCTTTCAAAGCTTATGTTAACCACATGAACTATTTATTCTCTTGTTTTTAAATTTTGTTGGTCAGTAACTTAGTAACTAATTTTGTATTCGTACGAGGCTCATGACGAGTACTTAATTAATGAACTTGCGTTATTATAATGTATACATATGCTATGTGATCTTTTGTATTTGCTTGCATTATTGTAAATGTGACATCATAAAAGTGTTTACACTTTCAAAATGATGACCCAAGTTTAGCAAATGTGTATTCCATTTTCAAAATGATGACTCAAATTTTGTAAATGTGTATTTTATTTTCAGAATAATAACCAATGTGAACAAACTATTATTGATTTACAATAACGAGTATCTGATTAACAATGACGTAATAAAAAATGTGTACCAATCTCTTATAATAACGGGTACTTGATTAACAATCAAAACTAAATCAAATTCCTACATTTATTTCAAAATTTTGATACCAATTTCCTATATACAATTAGTTTCATACATGAAAAATACTGATCAATAAGTTCACAACCAAGTGCCATCATATAGCTACAAAAAATTGGCATATAAGAAATAAAGTATAGTATTGCCACTTTCGCTTAAGCTCATCGTAATAGATATATAGATATATTAGGTTGGCTCTTTATTTGATCAATCATCTTCTTGGCGATCCAATCGAAGCTTATCTGTAAAAGCTTATATTGTTTAGGACATTTATGCTTCGTTTGAATATCTCTGATCTCAAAGCTTCCTTCCTCTGGTACTTTCTTGCTGCAAACTTTGTACCTGCACTTTTCGGTCCCACAAAGGATCACCACCTTATCCCAATTATTTTTCTTGAAGTGGATGTCCTTCCCTAGAACAATATTGGCCTCTTTCACAACTGTTTTAAACAATGCAGTAGAGGGGAACTTCATCCCTTTCTTAAGGCCTACGGATCCCAAGTCATGCTTATGGAACTCAAGTACAAAGCGTGAAGACCTACCAACCTCATCTTCACTGTTAGAAGGAGGGATAAGTATATCAGACCCCCAATATTTGAAATATATTTTACAGTGTCAAAGTTATCAATTGACGTTAATAATGAGATGATATTAAAGCTAAAATAATTATTGGAACGTACGAAAAATAATATATACAAGTTAAATTGGTTACCTTTATCTTTACTCTTGGGCTATGTTGGAGGTGCATCATTACCTAAATCCGTCGTGACACAGTCTTCATCAACATGTGCAACTTTTATATCATCAAATGCCCTACCCACCTTGAATGACGGTCCACTCACTTGAAAGGAAGCACCAAACAATGCCAAAAGAAGAACTACCAATGTCAACCAGAGGGCCCACCCTTACTAACCGAAGGCCACCAATATCAACAGCTTCTTCATATACTTCAACCTTGTCAACTAAGTCAACTTCGAGTGCACCCTCGAAACCATCGACATATATAACAATGATATCCTTCTCCTCGTGTGTAGCCACCATCTAAAGTAGATCAGGATCACCTGATAGAATTTGTAGCACGTTGGATAAGGTCTTTTTTAGCTCCAGGTAGAATAATAAGTTACTAGACCTATACCTATACTCCTTCACAACACTTTCTACCTCTTTGAATGATAGGCATTAAGAGTTGTAAGGATCATTGTGCATAACCACATTCTCATCAACATATACGCACCTATTCGACTTATCAAACTTGCACCTGTAATTGACCTTAAAGACAAGTGAAGCTTACGTTATTTATTTGAAAAATCTACCACAATGATTAGTAAATTAATTAAATCATAGAGTAAGACTTGGAAAAGAAATGATTACATCATATACAATAGACAGAGAAAAGTAAAATAAATAATGTGGCATGAAACCACAACACAACACTTCTATCATTTCTTATCATCATGGAACTTTTGCAATGAATAATATGGTATGCAACTTTGCTTCTGATTGTAAAAACGTAAAATGGTTTGTTTTACTTTGTAAAGTAGTGTAGAAAAAATGAATCTAATTCTCTAGTGGTTTTGCTGTTAGAGGAATGCAAAAAAGTTGTAAATGCAGATTCTTTGAAAGTAACTTATTCCTCACAATATCTAAACATATTATAATTTGTTCTCAAGAAATGGATTTGTCCATTCCCTCTCCTAAAAGTTGCAGTCTTAGCAAACATAAAGTATATAAAATTTGCTAGCAAACATGCTACAGACATAAAGTATATAAAATCTGCTACAGACTAGTCAAACTTTCCTTGAACAAAGTTTCCTCGAAAAAGCGTCCAAAGTTCGTAAAATGACAAGGACCATATGTAAATAAAATCTGGCATCATATTGAATCCTGCATTATTCTTCACTGAATAATTATAATAATATTATCAACCAAGCATTAACTGATAACAATGAAATATCCAGCAGCAACCAGTTTACTAAATTGATAACATCAACAACCTCAACTAGAAACAATGAAATATCCAACAACAATTTTATTTGTGCACCTATCCAAGACCTGCTTGATGGCTCCATGAATCCACAAACATAAAGTATACTAATAAAGTATACTAATATAATATAGAGTCTTCATCACGTGTGCATTGGTCAAAAAGGCAAGAGAAACAAATGACTGCAAGTCTGTTTTTAAAGTGTCGAGCAGGGTGAAGAAAGAAATAGGTGCAATAAAAAAAAGTCAATCCCATGTGCTTTATAGAACATAACTGCACACACATGCAGACAAAATAAGAATTTTTTTTTTAGAAAAAGGACCCATAGACTACATGTTGTCAGCCACCATTATCAACTTGCAATAATATACACAAAGTTGAAAGTTTTGAACCACCTTAAAAACATATAAATAGCAATCCTACCTCTGAGCCAAATACGCTGTCCAGGTCGAGGGTTTTGGATGAGAGCAAAGTTGAAACCCTTGCTACGAAATTGTAACCCCAACATACAAAATTACAATACGAAGCCAAACATTCCAGATGCATATGAATGTCATTCAGCCAAAAGAAAATAAGGGTTGAAGCTAGATGTCTTGTTGTATATGGCGTTACGACATTCAAATTTATGTTCGATGTTTGTCTGGGGCACGAGCACAATCCCACTGATATTCTTCAAATGGATTAGGTCTTCCAGAAAATATAGATTGAAATTGACTTTGGCGAAGGGAATGGGGGAAATAAGAGCTTTGTTGTCGTCTTCCTCCTCCTTCTGCTTTGTTGAATAAGAAAAAATTTCAAACTTAAACAGTTTCAAATTGTTTGGACAATACACAGGCAATCAGGGTCATTCAACACTCACTTATTAAGGGCACTTATCATAGTTGAAATTTTGTCTGATTTAATAATCGATTTGAAAGTTAAAGGATTCAAGTCACCCTTTTGCTAGTTACAGGTACAAAACTGATTTTAGCCTAAATATACAGCGTTAACTATGACTTTTCTTCTAAAAATTTCCTTATTTTTATCTTTACAAATATAGTTGCCAAAAAAAAAAAACACTTAGAGCTATAAAATAACTTTTTTTTTTCCAAGTAATACTTTTAGCAGTGGTTTTAAAGAAAACGCTACTAAAAGTAATAATCAAAACGCTCATCCCAGCGTTATACCACCGTTTTTTTAAGAAAGTTACTAAATGTATAAAGATGTTGCAGTAATTTTTGCAAAGCTCACTAAAGAGTATCTTTGCACATCATTTTTTCAACAAACGCGGCTAAAACTTAAACTTTTAGCAGTGTTTTTCAAAAAAATGTCATTGAAAACTCACACTTGTGGCAGATTTTTTTAAAAAAGTCACTAAAACTCACAATTTTTTTGCAGCGGTTTCAAAAAAGGTCGCTAAAGCTCACTTTTGGCAGAGTTTTTCAAAATTTTTTGCTAAAATGCACACTTTTGACAAAGTGCTTTTTTAAAAACGCCACTAAAACTCGAACTTTTGACGGCATTTTTTTAAAAATACCGCTAAACTCACACTTTTGGCAGCATTTCAACAGAAGCGCCGTTACAAATTTTTTTTGACAACGTTTTTGAGATAAAAAAAAAAACCACTAAAACTCACACTTTTGACAGCATTTTGAAAAAAATGCTACTACATATTGTCTTTTCGCAATGCTTTTTATATAAAAATGCTGCTATAGAGTGTCTTTTAGTATTATTTGTATACAAACGTGGCTAAA
Organism: Morella rubra; assembly: GCA_003952965.2. Taxonomy (NCBI): domain Eukaryota; kingdom Viridiplantae; phylum Streptophyta; class Magnoliopsida; order Fagales; family Myricaceae; genus Morella; species Morella rubra. Next base: position 30,575,439 of record CM025850.1, on the reverse strand, counting down.
GTAGTCTTTAGTGGTGTATTTAGTGACTGCCGCTAAAAAAATCGTTGTTATAAGTGAGTTTTTTTTTATAGTGAAATTTATATTTTTTTTGGCTCTTGTTCTGTGCATATTTTTCTTATGAATGTTTTTGTCAAGGAAACATCATTTAAAACACTGCCCGTATAAGGTAAAAAATATATATAATCCATATAAGTTTTTGTAAGTGATTACGCCCTGCAAGTTGAAACAAATAATAATTATCTCCTCTAGTTTATTTGGCTGTTAAATCAAACAGAAAGTAATGTGAACGAATAAAATAGAACGTTTTAAAATTTTCAATATATTACTTTTTTTTTCAATTTCTCAAATTTTTAACAGTAAATCAAGAGAGACCGACAATTGATATATATATATATATATGAAGGATATAACGAGACAAATTAAACTTGAAGAGTAGACTTTGATTTTGTTTGGGGCGTGCTATGATGTATTTATTTATTTTTGTTATGCAAAAGAGGGGGAGAGAGCAACTAGCGTAACAACCCTTCTTGTGTGTGACCATAGAAGCACCCTCACTGTAGAATGTATAGTTTGAGCCATAACTATTATCTAATGGGTGAGCCCATTACCATAGCACCAACAAGATTACCAGAGAGTCTCAAGCTCGTCCACTAGACCCAATGTCAGGCTTTACTAATTTTGCAAGTGATTTCAACTTATATCTATTTGAACTCCTGATCTTGGTGATAGTGAACAATGCGTGTTACCAAATGAGCTACAACCTCTGCTGCTGGTAGGGTGTGCTATGATAGATCGTGCTCCCATGAGTAAAAAACCAGCCATACTGGTTAGGCTTCTGAATGATTGTACCCCACCCTGGTGTTTCACCTATAGCAACCAGCCAACTAGTTCCGGAGTTGTCAATTTGGCATAAACCAAAACCAGCTGTACAAACCAGTCCATGCACACGAAAAGCCCAACTCCAGGAAAAGCTTGTACATGGTCATTCGCGCTTTAATAAAGTACATGCTAGTTGGGGTATGTGTTATCTGTGAGAGAAGATCAAAGATGGGCTGGACTAATCTCTCGACAACAATGGAGAAAAAAAGACCAACGACTAAGCAACATTATGTTTTTTTTTTTTTTTTCTCTAAGCACTAAGCAACATTATGTATAAGTATCTCCCAACGACAAATGTACAGTTGCAGAAGAGCAGTACTCCTAGGATTTGAGGACTCAGTACTAGAAGATCAATCCATCTTTGACAATTTCCTCCAACCGCGATGCCACTTCTGACATGGTAGGACGCTCACTAGGATTTTCTCTTACGGCCAACTCTGCCACATCAGCAAGCTTAAGCAGGGGCTCAACATTTCTTGGAAGTGCCACGTACCGATCAAATATGGAAGCCGCTTTACCCTGTCTAATCAAAGGCACAGCCCAATCAACTATTCTTGGAGGTGTGCAGTCTCGGTCGTATGCTTTCCTTCCACTGAGAACTTCAAGCAGTACAATCCCTAAGTTGTGAACATCACATTCTAGACCTCCACTACGATCGTTGTCATTTGAGGTAATAAGCCCAAAGTCTGCAATTCGTGCTACCCATTCTGAATCCAAAAGAATGTTTGAAGTCTTGACACCACGATGGGCAATTGGAGGCACAAGTTCCTTGTGAAGGTACTCGAGCCCCTTTGCAGCTTGCATTGAAATCTTCAACCGGAGGCTCCAATTTAGAGGGGAAAAGCCCCCATGGAGATGGTCGTGAAGTGTCCCGTGTGGCATATACTCATAAACGAGCAGCCTCTCTCCCATCTCTGAACAATAGCCTAACAGGTTCACAATATTGTAATGTCGGATTTGGCAAAGGATTTCTAACTCTATTTCAAACTCACGGTTGCTTGTGTGAATTATAGTGGCTGCATTTGCCCTCTTCACTGCAACATGCCTCCCATCTGTAAGGACAGCTTTGTAAACAAAACCATAACTTCCCCTGCCGAGCTCATTAAACTCCTTGAACCCATTTGTGGCGTCTTTTAGCTCAGAGAGACGAAAAACTTGAGCCATCCCTGGACAGGGAGTCACAGGATGAGGCTGTGAATCAGGATTAGTGTCACTTTCCAGCTCCGGCTTGCGCATGCAAGATTTAAATTGTCTTTTTGTCCCTTCTTCCTTTCGGGTGGCAATCAGACAAGGAAGTAGACACCAGCCAACTGATATGAATAACACGCCCGAAACAGAAGACCCAATAATCAGCAATAATCTATGCAAATTGTGCCGGTGCTTTTGCTGTACCTCCCGAGATGATTGAAGTCGACAAACGTCCCAACAAGAGCTGTTCTGGCAAAGAGAGCAAGCAGTGCATACTCTGTCGGCAGTCTCAGTACATGAACTAGACAAGAAGAATCCCTCAGAACAGTTTGAACCACAGGGTAAACACATCTTTAGATCTTTCCGAGCACACAAATTCGTCAAATCCGGCTCGTTAAGAAGGCTTGCATTGTAAGCAAATTGCCCGTCATTACAATAACTAGGAGTACAAAGACCCGGACTGCACAATTCCAACGGAGGATCGTAATCAGGCGGCGAGGGGGAGTTAACAAACCAGCAATTGAGAACCAAATCATCCTCCCTAATACCACAAGTAAGGAAATCAGATGAAGCTATTGCCATAAACCCAGAACTCTTTGGAACTGAAGAGGAATTGAAGATCCCCCAACACTCCACCCCATGATTGTCCCCACGGATACCGCAAAAATGGTTAGCACCAGCAGTCAAAGACACAAATGAAATCCCAACTGGAGGAGCAGCATAAGAATCATTACGTCCCCAACATTTCACTTCATTAGACACTTTTGAAATCCCACAGAAAGAACCTCTCCCTGAAGCTAAGACTAGGAATTTCTCTGATATACCAGAGACTCCCAGACTTGCCGAGTTTGGTCCCCAACAAATAATCCCTCCTTCTCTAACTCCACCACAACTGAACCCTTCACCGGACACAACTTTGTTAAAGACGAGACTACTAATAGACTGGTCATAAAGCAGAGTACTCTGTCTAGAACTAAAAATATTAGTGGAATTTCTGACAATTTCCCAACAGTCAACAGTTCCCGAATCTTGATCGGAGAAATAAGAGCCCCTAATGGCGCAAACATGATTCTTTCCAGCGGCTATATGCGAGTAAGCCGTGGTTCGATATATTGGAGGCATGAGATCTATACCTGCACTTTTTGAGCTCCAACAATACACTTGTGAAGTGTTAGCTAAGATGCCACAGATAAATCCTTCGCCGCCGGAGAGAGCCGCCATTGCAGGAATGTCGTTGAAATAGGGAGAGGCGGAAGAACGATGAAGAGCTATTCTTTCCCCAACAAATAACGTTCTGCTTACCGCTTGCGTCGATGGCGCAGAAGAACCCACCTTCGCCGAATGCGGCGGAGATTGGACCCATTGATCCGAACCCTGTTGCAGTAGTAGAGAAAAGAAGCAAAAGAAGTGGAAGAAGAGGTAGACAGTGAGTAAACCCAAAATGGAAGGCGGGGATTTGCATGGTCGGAGTGGGTTTGGATCAGCGCTATCATGGGCTGGTGGTGTGAGGCGTGATGGTGCTCGATGTTGGTATTGTTGTTTCATGAATCTAGTGATGGAATGATGAAAGTGATGACGAAAGAACGTGGCTGTCGCCATTTTTACAGTTCGGTTCGGACCGTTAGAACCTGAAAGTACTGAAGTAATATCTGTGCGAGTGACTATTATATTCTGCGTTCTTCTGGCTATCCTCACGTGGGACCAGACTCTAGCAATGCATTCTTGAGAGAACAGTTGCAACTTGCACAAGAATCTGACAAAAAAACAACTTCTTTTTAAGACAAAAACTACTCCAGTATTAACATAGAAGTCAAATTTCTTTGCCCTTCATTTCTGCATCAGTATTCTCGAGGTGAAAAACAAGGCTAAGGAATTCCACTTTCGGCCATATCTATTATTAAATGAGTACGCAAAGTGGATCGCCGAGTTAAAACCCAACCGAGCCATTTACAAACAGAAGGGAAAAAGATAGCATGGCGTGTGATCGATCAAGATAACTAAAAAAAGTAAAAGAAAAGCCGACTCAGGCTCAGCCCCCTTGAAACGAGCGTGCACTACGAATAGCCGATAGGTTAGGTTTTGTACATTAGTGGAGCCTTTAAACTAGAACAGACAAAGAGGTGACTTTAATCCCTTGTCCTGTTTCTTTATAGATTAAAGTAGTTAATCTCTTGTGCTTATACATAGGCAATTATGGATTCAGAGTTGCCCACTTGCCAAGCGTATGATTCGTTGCTTATGGCTTGCACATTCAACCACTAGCCAAGTTACCTCTAGTTTACCCGTATATTTTTATTTTATTGTTTTCACTAAAAAAATATTTCTGTGTTTAGGTTCTGTGTCAATTTGTACCACTTTGAGTAATTTACTTATCAACATTTTTTTTTATGATCATCGATAACATAGAAAACTGTTTCTCACTGGGGCGTAATTTATGCCTAATAAGTTTCTAGAAATTCTAAACCGCCGAATGCATGGCATCACGTGGCTGCTTGATCAGAGAGAGACCCAGAGCTGTCTGGACTTGGCATTTATTTGAATGATTTGATAATTGACTCTGGTCAAATGCATCTCCTCTGGGCCATAACCCCACAAATGCATGGACCGCGGTTGCTCTCGGTTCTCAGTCAAACCCAAGCCAACTGGGTCTGTCCTAATCCTCCAAATGCCAAATCTCATTGGTCCGATTCTGCAGAATTGTGGGACCTTTTGCAAGATCTCACAATCCATCCGTACTTGGAGTTCATTGTATCCAAGACCAAACATGAAAGTAAAAAATGCATATGCAGGGCTGCATGAGTCGACACAAGCTGCCGTTAACTAGCAAGTCTGCTTGGCAATGAAGCAAATCTGTGAAGTATCTAGTTTTGAACTCAGAGCACTCAGGGATGACACATCTTCTTGTTAATCACATCGCGGTCGACCTAATTGTGAGATTTTCAGCTTTAAAGATCTTATAAGGACAAGATGACGCAAATCAAAGTTGCAGGAAATCGGAGCAAACTGTTTTCAAGATGGAGAAAATCCAAAAGTAGATATTCCTTTCTTAATTATAAGTTTCTCATTCCGGATCTGGGTCTCCAGAGCTAGGTGACATGCAGTGCGGATCTAGGATTCAATTTGAAGGAGGGCGAACAAATAAGAAGAAATGACAAAAAAAAAAAAATTTTCTACGTAATGTAAAAAATGTCTTAGAGTTAAAATATCAAAAATTAAGGATTAAAAGCATTAAAAATTTTAAAATACACGTACATACTATTTGCTGAGAGTGAAAGTGACAAATAATTCTACTGATTTGCATCTTTTGAAAACGTTGTAAAATATATATATATATATATATATATATATAAGAAAATGATAGTTTGAGCAGCAAGAATCCCACGGAAATTCAAGGGCATGAAAAACCTAACAAAATAAAAATCAGCTAAATAATTAATTTGGGACACAAAAATATAAGTGGATTTTCTATTTATTTTCGAAAAAAAATTAAAAAATTAGAAATTTTAAGGTAGAAACCTCTATAACTCTAAGATATTATTCGTGGTGAATTTATTAGTTTCTTCTTTTAAGCATTTATTATATTTCTAAGATAATATTTATTTGGGTGCAAATTAAATATATTTACATTTGTAATTATAACACTTCTGTTATATACGTAATTGAAAATTAAGTAAAAAATATATATACTTTTTATTTTCGTTTTAAGAGGAAACCATATGACAAAGCTCTCTTGTACGATTCTCTCTTACAACTTCTCCATTTATCCAACCCATTTGACTGAACCAACTAAATCCAGCCCATTGCACTTAATCCCAACATAATAAGCACTCGCAGCCCATCGCGACTACTCCTCAATTGCCACATTTAAGTCACGTTAAGTCATCGAAACTTATCCAGAAACTTCTTCAATCTTCTCTTATTTTCCTCCGAACACTAACTCCTCTTCTGCCTCTTGTCTTGCCTTTCGTCTGGTCGTGTGACAGAATGAAAGAGATTACTGACGGCAGCCCACTGAGCTATAGAATGAGAAAAAACATTTCTATCTGTTTTCGACTTTTTTTCCTATTCCTTTTCTTTAGTTCTGCGTTAGTCTGTTTTTCTTCTTTCTTTTCTTTTCCGTCTTTCTGCGTCTTGTAATGGCAGGTGTGAAGGATAGGTAGAAGATTTTGCTTTTGGAGGAACCTGCCGTAGTTGGTTAGGTCTAATGGGTGTCGGACCCAAGCCACCACCTGCCACTTAAGCCGTGGAGAAGGAGAAAGAGAGAAGAAGAAGAAGAAGAAGAAGAAGAAGAAGGAGGAGGGGAAGGAGAAGGAGAAGGAGAAGGAGGAGGAGAAGAAGAAGTGGGTTGGCTGGGTCTACGAGAATCGGGCCTTCACATGTCCAGGCTGAAAAAAAATTTACATATAAGATTTTAATTTGGGCGGTGCAATGGGGTGCAATGGGGGGTTGGCCTCCCACCTGCATCCACCACTGGTGACATGACAAATATTCAGAGAACTTATGAATTATTAGTCTGGAAAAAGACTCTGGGTGCCTTTAAATTTTTCCTGTATATCTTTGTAACACTTTTTAATGTTTGAAAAAAAAATCCTTAAAATTTACATTTTATACAAATACCTCGTTCTCTCGATTTTAATATTAAATTTTGGTGTTTATGTCGTAAAATTTTTGTTTAATAAAATAATTATAAAATAATCTTTCCTATCAAATTATCATTTTTAATTATAATAAGTATAAAAATTTTATTCAAATCATTTCTATTTTCACGATTTTTTTACCTATTCATACTTTAAAATTTACCAATAAAAATAACTATTTAGTCAAAATTGAGAACACTTTTTAATGAAGTGAAATTGTAAGAAAGTCAGTATTAAAATTTAAATTAAACTCCACTCATACTCACGACTTACTTAGTACTTTAAGTTAGGGATTGATTCAAGTATTTGAGATTGTTAACTGCTCTCTCAGTTTGGTTAATGCATTCCCGATTAAATCAATTCGAGCTTAATATCAACACTGGATGCAACCAATTCTGTCTTATTTAAACAAATTGTGATGAAATCTGAATCGTTTAATAAAATAAATAAGTAATTCTAATAAGATTTTAAACAGCCAGATCCAGAATTAAAATAAAAATAAAAAATGAATGCATTGGGTTGATGTGGGAGCCCTATTTGGTGGCGATATCGATGTTCACTAGCCCGGACCACCAAATTTTAAATGACAATGATCTCGAACGTGATCTATTGCTGAAGAAGATTTAGCGAAAACCAAATCTTGGATTTTCCTTCTTTCCGTTTACAGAATACGAATGAGTTTCTAAAAAATGGTTTTCTTTTGGATGTATTTTAGCCGCTTCTTCATTAATTAAAAACCAGTATGTACCTCACTAGCTCTTTCACGTGCCAATTAAACAAGTCTTACTTGGCTTTGTGTTTTTAGTTCTAGTTTTTTGAACTAAGGAGGACCTGTGAACAGTGTGATGTATGGTGGATAACAAACAAACTATAATATTGTGTCGGTTTGATGTGTAAGCAAACCCTGGACATGCAGCCTCTGCATGTTCGGGGTTGCTGCAACAACAAACAGCAATGCAAGTGAGAGATAAGCCTTGACCAACTACTAACCCCAAATCGCATTTTCTTTCTCTAGAATCCACACACTTTCTCTCTCTAGAATCCAACGGACACACGCTATATGGCCATTTTTAGTAGCTCTGGATCTACATCGCCGTGGCTGTCTGTCTGGTAACTTCACATGGATGAGCTTCTAGGGAAGAGGGAGTGAGATGCTCAACCACCCCCTCCTCCAGTGACTGGAATCGTTATTTGCAGCGAAGGTAGCTCCGGGTCTTTGAACTCGTTCAGAGACAATGGGTCTTTTAGTCCTTTTATACAAGACCTTACGACCATTTGGATTCAAGTCTTTAAAGTTAATAGATGTATGGTCTTTTAGGCTAGAAAGATTATTGTAATGGGCTTTATGCCCTTGTTAAAGTTAATAGATAGGAGTTCAAGGTTCGGACATTTCAATAGGTTTCAGTATTTTTAAAGTTTGAATTTATGAAAACTGTGTTTAATATTTAACGCATGAGTATAGGCCATTATTATGTTCTCTTCAATAAAAGAATGATGAATTTTTTCTTGATTATTCTAAAAGTACTGCAGGGCATTTACCTAGAACCTCAAGGCATACGACACCCTATACTGGCAATTGCGGAGCAAGCCCAATGCGTTTATAAATGGCTCGCGCAAGAAAAAAAAAAATTATGGCTGATAATTTTATCAATGTCCACTACATGAGATTTGTATTCTTGATAAACATGAATTTTTGCCTCCACTTATTCACTTTCAAAATAATTGGCCTATCTATTACATTTGCAGGACCATGCATGGAGTTTTTTTTAGATCGAAAATGATATCTCAGAACGTCGCCAACACCATATTCATGCACAACATAGGGAGTCTAGAGATCACACAGGGGGAGAACGCAGTTGGTGGTTATTGTGCTTCAGATGTTGCGGCTGTGTTGCAGTGTTCATTTTCCTGATGTTGATTTCCTTATTTGTTATCTTTATTACGATCAGTAGATGAGTATGCGTATCAATTGGTAATCTACCTGTTTTGTTTCATGTTTAGAACGCATGTTTGCATGAGACATTAGCATATGGTGATTAGGAGATGAAGATATTTCAGACGACGTTATGAAATCGCCTTGGATGTTATTTGTTTAACATGGTGCGTACCTGAAATGTTCTAAAAGCACATCATAATTTTTGTTTCAATTGTGTAAAGGATAATTCAATTTTAAGACGGATGAGATATAAAGACAAATATCTGAAAAGAAAAAAAAAAGATAATGAAAATTTTCAGAATAATACGATATTTTATAGATATCGATCAAATGAATTTTATATCTATGGAGAAATATAAGAAATTAACCAAGAGTTTTTCCAATCTGTTTTTCTATTTATTCCAGTTTCAGGTCCTGTCAAGCGGGGGTGTGAGTAAAAGAAATGGAATAATAAAGAATTGTTTGTAATTTGTTTTAACTCTGGTTACTTTTTATTATAAAAGGACAAATATACCCTTCAGATTTAAATATCACAATGAAAAAAAATAAATAAAATAATTTTCAAAATAATAATAAATATTGTAAATATCCAACACATCTATTTTATATTTTTATCTTAATAACGGTAATCTACCAGCAAACAACCTTAAAAATCGTTATTACTTTTTTTACAAATATCAATATTTCTCACCAACTTTTACACACATGTACACCACTCAAAAATTCTACAATTTCACCAAACCAAACGTCCCCCTAGATCTGGATGACAAACAAAATAACAAAATAAACAGCAAAAATAATAAATCAAACACAATCCACCCGAAAATATTTCAGTGACCATCAAAGCCACCAAAAATCTTAAATAGGAAGAAAATCTTACAAATGCTGATTCAAACCCAGCAAAATCCATCCTCTTTAAGACATGAGGTACTAGGTAGTCTGCTCTTCTTTCCAAATCTGCTTCCTCAGCTTCACTTATTCTGTCTAAGCTTTAAGACACAATCTATTAGGATGTCTGCTCTTCCTCCTAAATCTGCTTTAAATTTTTCACTCATTCTGTCTAAGCTAGCAATCTTGAAAATACCAGAAGCGTTTGGTGCATCCATCTTCTGTAAGACATGAGCAAATATACAGACCAGATCAGCACATTTCTTTGTTTGGAGAGTTGCAAAAAAGATCTCGTCAAAAATCCTAGCATACATCCACATTTTTCTCTTATGTTGATCTTGGTTTGAAGAGGGCAGATCCATCGACAATGTAGCCAGATCTGCTAGGATTTCCTTATGCCTATTTGAATAGAGGGGTTTAATCAACACAGATGGAGAGACGTGGAGCACTTCACAGCATTGTAAGAACAATGATACAATATGCAGTCCAGTATATGCCAAGTGGTTGTGGTACAAAAAACTTTTCACAGACATATTCTCAATTGTTGCATTCGCACTCCACAGTAGCCTGAACAAGGTGCTCTTCATTATTTCTCTTCGCGAGTATGTGTTGGCTAGACGAGGTGACATTGCTCCAAGTCTAATGTTTGATATTGGAATGGCCAGACCGTACAAATTTTTGTATCCATCAAGAATGTGGTGAAATGCTTTTTCATAGTTGTCAGCTGTCTTTGTAAACATTCTTAAAGTTGATGCAGCAATAAAACACAATCCATTAGCTATTTCATAGCTATCATCACTGTGGTATGTGGGAGGGACGGGGACAGCTGTTGTTGAGAGAAACTTTTTGTCGTCTACTTGATCTAATGACATATCCTCACTGGTTTCCCAATCTTCTGGAATCTCATCGCGAAACAGGTATGAGGATCTATCTTTCAATCGAAGATCAAAAGCAAGTACCATTAAAGCAGCTGCATCCTTCAAGCTGATGTTGACTTTGAGATTTGTGAATACTGAGGTTCCCAGCTCAACAATCTTATCGGTAGATAATCTTTCCAATGTGATCGCTTTCCTCCCTTTCCAGGTGTCATCATGGAAATCTCTGTTTACAGGTCGATATAAGGTTACCCCATCTAAATCAGCAAATCTGCAGTTTACCTTGAGTGCTTGAGCGCGAACATCCAGATCATGAACCACTTCAGTGATTGGAGCCGCGGTCCTCGGAGGTGCATTGGGCGTTGATAATAACTGTTTCAACTTGTCATCGACTGCTTGTGACCCAAATGTCCCCATGATCTTCGTGACTTATTAGAACTGGAGAAATAATAGCAGCGACAGGAACAGTTTAGACACATAAAAATAAAAGAAGAGTCGACTCAGCCACCTTGAAATGAGCAAGCACTACGAATAGCAGAAAATAAGGTTGTATTCGACGGTTCAAACACAGCTCGAATGCAGAATACGCATGCTCGAACTCGGATCGAACTCGAATCTAGCTTTAGGAGTGGCGTTCGAGCTCGGCTCGATTAAAATCTAACAAATCGGCTTAAAAATAAAAGAAAAAGAGCACGATCAAATCGGCTTAAAAACGAAGAACTCCACTTGGGGAAGAATCAATATTCACATTTTCTTTAAAAATCAAGAGATCAGCACCTTCTACCAATTTTTCTTGCATCAAACACTCCTTCTGAAGACATACGAAAATAAAATGGAGAAATCAGAAAGCCATAGAATCAAAGACAACCTGAAATTTGCGCCTTTTTCAACCACAGGATGCTTGAGTCTCCGTCTACAACGCTGTATCCATATATTTTCAAGTCAAAATTGCATCTTCCCGAGAGAGAGAGAGAGAGAGAGAGAGAGGCTATTCGATGAGACGAGTAGAGGGAATAGAAGCCGCAGGAAGAATGAAAGCAAAGATGGGAAAGCTTTAGAGAGTTAAAGCGTGAGTAAGACCCTAACACCACGACCAAACTTTGATATGGCTGAACAGCCACAACTTTAACTTTCAGTTAAATCACCGATTCATGTTCGTGAGAAATCAAACTCGAGACCCTCACCACAGAGTTCTAAGTGTGCTCCAACTACTTAGCCAATCAGAAATAGGTTAATTTTATTTATCATTATAACTAAACTAAAGGAATGAAAAGTGGACTATGTACCACAATGACGGATAGATAATAGTAGAGATGGGTGAAAGTTTGAAAATTTTAACTCGTAATTATTCAGTAAAAAAAAAAAAAAGAAAACAAATTGAAAAATTGGGTTGTCTTAGTGGCTATGGGCATAATCCCAAGTTCAATTCTTAGTGTGAAACGTATTAGAACCTATTTAAGTGAGAATCGTGGGATGAGAAGTCTACGTTAATTTTTTAAAATTTGTCAGGAACCTTAAGACCTCGCACTTCACAGTATATCCAAAATGGATTAAATCTATTTAAGTAACGGAAAATGGATGAAGAGAGGAAGGAGAGAAAAGCTAGACCTACTTCATTCATCCCAAACGAAGTGTGAGGAGAGATACACACTCAATAGACTGGTGGTTTAAAAAGAGACATGACAGAGTTTGTCTCAAAAAATTGAAAATATATTTTTTTTCATGTACGATATTTTTTTTGTTTTAACTAATTGGGTTTGATGTATGATAATAAACCACCTTCCCATATTGTTCCTCAAAAATCACTATTTTTAATAGGACAATATCTTCAAACTATCGTTCCTATTTTTTCAATTGAATTTTTTTTAGGGGCAAAAGTTTAACGTACTATTGCACTGAAATCACTAACGTCCCTTTTGTTTTTGGGCATGAAATTACTAACTCATTGTTGAAAGAGTTTCACCCGTTAAAACTGCCTATATAGAGATCTACATGGGTACAACAGAGTAAAAACAATAAATAAATTTCAAATAAATTTTAAGTTGCAGGAAATCCGAGCAGTCTTCGTGGTGGAGAAAATCCTAAAGTAGATATTCCAGATCTGGGTGTCCGATAAGCTTTATCTTTTTGCCCAACACCAGAGAAAAAAAAGGAAAGAAAAGTGGAACGTCGGAAGCATCTTTCTACTCCTTGTCGGAGATGAGAATACCTGAATCCTGATTTACCAAAAAGCCAAAGACTTGTAGTAACGTTATTTCCACCCCCACCGCCGATCTATATTTATATATAATTTGTGCGCTGGTAATTACTTACAAATAAGATGTTAGTTTGAGGAGATTTGTATAATTTTTTTATGGTTTATATATCGATTTGGTTCCTGAATTTTGACCTATTTTAATAAATAATTCTTGAATTTTTAAATTAATCATAAAATTCTTGAATTTGCAATTTTTATCAAACAAATCCTTTTGTTAAACTTTTTTTCCTTTTGTTATTCTTTTATCAATAAAGTTAATGATTCATACGTTAGTTCCAATACACATGTCAACTAAAATTAAAATCACTTGACTGGTAATTTTTGGAAGTTTTTTTAAAAAAAAAAAATTCTTAATTTTGTATTTTTTAAATAATAAAAAAAGTAAACTATTTAAACTATTTTAAAAATACAAAAAATTAAGAAGAAAAAAACTTTAAAAAGTTATGAGTCACTTTATTTTAGTTTTTGGATTACACGTGTGAACTTATAATTGAAGTTAGCGTGTGAATCATTAATTTTGAGAATAAAATTTTAAAAAAAAATATTTATTTGATAAAAATTATAAACTCAGAGACATCTGTAATCAAGTTAAAAATAGAAAGATTATTTGTTAAAAATAGTAAAAACTCAAGAATGAAATGAATATTTTAACTTTTTTTTATTTTCTTTTCTAAAATTTGAGAAGATCGATTAGGTTCAGTCCCAGAAGACTAGGGGTCAATAGTTTTCCTTCCACTTTCGACTTCCCACAAGGCTGAGCTTTTTGACTTAAACATCCAAGAGAAGAAATGGAAGAGAACTCTTAAATTCTTAATCCCTCTGTTGCACTATTTGAGAAGGCCGCTTCAGTGACGCGCCAAAGACTTGGGTGATGTTCGTTTTCATGAAATCTTTAGGATTTTGATGAAATTGTGAATATTTAGGTGATGTTAAAGTTGTATTGGTGTGCGTATATAAGTTGTTAAAAGGGATTGGTGTGTGTAAAAAAGGTAATAAAGTGTTGTATTAAAATACGTGTATGTTGTAATGTTTGGATTGTAAAAATAAAATAGGATACAAATCCTACAAAAAAAACTCAACACGAACATACCGCCCTCAATGCTATCCTTTACACCTTGGCAATAACTGCTGTCTTTTACATTAATACCCTTCTTTTTCTAACATCTTTTTCACCAATACCACAAAGTGAAAAAGTGAAGTAAATAATTCCTGCTTTATTTCTTTATAGAGTCATCCATGGAGCTCTTCCCAAACGGAGAAAGAAGATCAGAGCAGAAGCAAAAGCTCATGGTCCATGTTGGATGCGGATGGACGTGGCAGAAGCAGCACTCTGCTTTTTAATTGTAATTATTGTCCTATGCTTTCATGTTGTCTTTTCATATTAATATTTGTCAAAAAAAAAAAAAAAAACTGGTGCTACTTTACCTAAGTGGGATGCAATCAAACCAATTAGGAAGATTGTTCAACAGTGTTTAAATACTAAAATTTTGTGAGGATAAAATTCTAAATATTAGAATTTATGAAAAAATGAAGAGAAAAGTAATTTGAATGAATTTTTTTATATTTATTTAGTAAAAATAAATAATTTGATGAAAAAAGAAAGATTATATTGTAATTATTTTATTATACTAAAATTTTGGGTTTGGAGACAAACGATTTAGACTTGTAACTTTTGACCTGTACTCAAAAAAAAAAAACGCAATTTAGGGTTAATTAAAAAGGCCATATCACTTTAACAGTTTCAAAAATTAAAGAAAATCATAAAAATTACTAAAAATTACAGGAGAAAAGTACTTTATGGTTACAAATTAAAAAATTAAAAAAACAGTAAAATTAAAATAATACCAACTACAAAAATCGAAAATTAACAAAAAAAAAAGAAAAAAGAAAGAGAGAAAACAATCCACCTCAAGCGGAGTGGTTGCACCGGGGGTGGATTCATTTTTTTCGTTCTTCTTGTATTTTTTTTCCTTTTGTTTTTGTTAATTTTTGTTTCTGAGATTATTTAGAGATGGTCACGTTATGCACGAACAAATGTATATATCATCCAGAAAAAGATAATCGAGTGAATAAAGAGATCACGTTATGTTGCTCACAAAGTTAGATTAAATAATTTGTTGATAACGAAATGCTAACAAAAATTGGATCTATAGTTATTTGGACTGGGCAAGAATATTAGATATGAACTCAAAATAACAAGGGGCAAATTCAGCCAGTGAGACGATGGGGAATAAGTTTCATCGTCAAGAGGGAAACAACTCAGATCATTAGCTAAGGCCCCTAAATGACTGCTCAGTGATATAAGAGATAGGGTGCAAAGACAACGAGGAGATTTGCCTAGAAGCAGCTACACTGGAAAGAGTGCATAATAGCTTACTAATTGAGTGCTCTTGTGCTGAAGATGAACCAGGCAAAGCGATCTACCAAAACCGTGGGATGTAAAAACAGCCCCGATCAGAAATGTCACGACAGCCTCCGCCCTTGGGAGATGCCCTTAGCGACGAGGAACATATTAACAGGGTGTATGTGTGACTCCTTCAAAGCATAAACTGGGACAAGATAACCCATTCTTCCAATATCATTGATCAGTACTAATAAATATAATACATAGACTTTAAGTTGTAATTTAAAGGATGCCGACGGATATGGAATCATTATAATTAAATTGAGGAAAAATAAATCTGGTGTAGTTCTTAAAGTTATCGCCAACAATAGTTAGGACAAGCCAGCATCACGGCCGTCTGATTGTTCTTCATGTGAAAAGGGTTATTTGGTGATTAATATCTTTTCTAATCTGTTGTTCGAAATTGAATTCTCTAATTTAAAAGGGGATAGACATAATATTCAATGCATGTAATTGTATCTATCACTCAGCATATCCAATTCTGTCACTGTTAAAAAAAAAATACCATCTTCAGCGGTAGTCAAAATAATGTTGGTAAACTTTCACCAACGCTTTTTTATCAGCATTTTTATACGCTGCAGCGTCGGGGTAGGATAACGCTGGTGAAAGTATATATATACCAGCGGCCAGAAAACACAGCTAAAGGCCCTAAATTCAGTTGGTGTTTTTGTTGCAACGTTTCCCTTTAAACGAAGCTAAAGGTATCTAGCAACGTTTCAGACAACCTTTTGCGGCATTTTTTTTTACAAACGGCACTAAATAGTACACTTTTTCTGGTCTTTTGAAAACGTAGCTAAAGATCTCCCTTTTGCTGGTTTTAAAAACGCCGGTAAAGACCACGCTTGTGCTGGCGTTTCAAAAATGCCGCCAAACATATACGCCAGAGATTCAAGATAATCAATTTCGGAGACAGAGTTCCTTCTGGACTTACGAAAGTCAGATGATCTATATGGTGTTTGCATGTCAAGATTTTCGCTAGTTTGATAAAATAATTATAAAATAAATTATTTTTTTCTATTAAATTATATATTTTCATCACAATAAATATAAAAAAATCATTTAAATCATCACTTTTCGCGTTCCATACTTCGACGTGCTATTATTCCTGAATTTCTTTAGATTAGGCCAAAAGTTTTTGGATGATTTCGGCCCAACATGAAGTTTGGGTTCATATTAGATAAGCTCTGGGCTTCAGCCTTCATCATTTCGTTCTTTCGGTAACGGTTTAATTGATTTAGCTTGAAATAAAAATCGCGATACTTTTCCTACTGTCAGAGCCTACAATATGTCAATAACAGGCCCAACTAGGGGTGGAGTGGGTCAGCCCATGACCACGTGTCTCCATTTTGTTATCAGTTTTTTTTTTTTTCATATTTATTTTTCTCTGCCATTGCATGCTACCTCCTGATTAAAAAAGTAACCAAATATTAAATATTAAACGTTCTAGAGCAGGCTCTCTATAAAACGAAAACAGAAAAAGTACCAAGTTATGGGGCAATTATTTTTAGTACGAAGAGAAGTTACGTACGGCCACTTCGTTGGAATGAACTATTTAGGTTGTGTTTTTATGTGAAAATTTTTGGGGTGGTAGAAATTTTAGAGTATCGGGATTAGAAAAAAAGTAAAAGAGATAATTAGAATTAATTTTTTATATTTATTTAGAGTGAAAAGTAATGATTTGATAAGGAGAGAAAATTTTGGAGAGTTATTTTACTGGAGTGAAAATTTTGGAAAGTGGAAATATTGAGTGACAAACACCACCTTAATATCCAAATACATTTTAAGATGTAGAGTTATTTGAGGGAATCGAAAAATTCCGATTTTTCTCGCTATTGATACTGGTTTTTATAGGGATTTTTTGGATTACTAGAAACACCAAATTCTACCGGTCCTATCCATAAACTCATAATTTTCCACTTAAATTATTGGTCTTATCTTGACAAAAATCCAATATGTTACCGTATGTTTTTTCTACATGTCTCAGAAGTTCTGCTCTTGGGAATAGGTAATTATAGGACAATTTTTCAATTTCTCACAACACAGTTGATGATAGAGTAACTGAATCAATCCAGCCCAAATCAATTTGGGTTCGATGAACATGATCATACGCACGAAAAGCCCAACAACGATATCGGGTCTATATTGCACCAAGCGTGAAAGAAGAAAAAAACACAACACGTGTTGCAGTCCCACGGTCCCGAAGTTCTCACTATCAATGTAACCGCCTATTATGGAGACGTGTAAAGAGTGCACCTTGAAACACGATACTACGAGGGATCAAAGTTTCTCAAAAAAAGAAAACATGAGGACGTGGAGAAAAGACTATAAAAGTAAAGTGTCATGAAGAAAAAAAAGTAAATGATTCTGAAGATTTGAAATAGAAAGATTGAAATACCAAAATACTGACTTAAGCATTGGAGATGTTTTATCCCCGTATCTGGGTCATCTTTATTATTTTGCATAAAAAAATTATATGAAATTCGAAACCGATTTACTCCGAAAAATGGACTATAAATCAACTTATTCGTCTACTGTGTACAATGCCTCTGTATCGTCAATTAGAAGCATAGGTAATTTAGAACTATGGTGTTATTCCCGAGTGTTTTGGTGAAGTATGGAGTTAAATAATGGCCACGAAAAATATAATTAATTGAACAAAGATCAGATCAGATCATGCGGTGTTGTAAATAGCATGAGTATAATCTTCTTGATTGGAATAAATCTGACATTCCTACCAGACAGCTGGATAGAAGTTTACCCAAAATCGAGATGAGGAAAATTGAAAGGGACAGCAGGATAAAACGCACGGACCATGTGAGCTCGAGTTGCGTATTTTTTGATTCTCTGGATTATAAACATTGACCACATTGTTGGTCCTTGAATCAGCCACATTTTTCATTCCTCTTAGGATTTAAAAATTAGCTTCTCTAAATTATTTACTTATTGCTTATTATATTAGGCTACGTGGATAACCACAAGTGTCCCCAACGAGATCCTTCTTGTATTTTTTCTTGTATTATTTGAGCATGAAAGGGAACAAATGAAGGTGCCTATTATAAGCTGCTGTCAAGGGCTGCATCATCCATGCCCATGTTTCTTGTATCGGGCCATTAGGGGCTCTCACCATGTAGCCTACTTAACTGAGAGTCATGGGACGATAAGTCTACATTAATTTTTCGAAATTTGTCTAGAACAGTAAGACCTCGCAATGCATCCAAAATGGATTAAATCTATTTTAGTCTACAAAGCACTCAAAAATTTCCGTTATATAAAATAAAAAATAAAAGTAACGAGACCAGTGAAGAGAGGAAGCAAAGAGAAACCAGACCTACTTCATTCGTCCCAGACGAAATGTGAGAGGAGATCCACACTCAATAGAGAGACATGACAGTGTTGACCCAAAAATTTGAAAATATATGTTTTTTAACTAATTGGGTTTGATGTATAATTTAATTTTTTTAACCTCACAAGTTTGAAGCTTTATTGCACTGGAATCACTAACCCACTGTTTTTGGGCATGAAATTACTAACTCATCGTTCAAAGAGTTTCACACGTTAAAACTGCCTATATATATATATATATATATATATCTACATGGGTACAAAAAATAATTACAAAATAAGGTATTAAAACATTCCAAGATGTTTCATTAAAATATTTCAACCGTTCGAATGAATGAGAAAAAAAAAAAATTAATTGACAAACAGAATCAGAAGTATTTTTATTTACACGATACTTACGAGGAGATCATCCCCAAAGTATAATAACAACATTTGTGTGATATAAAAAGATTGCACAAGGCCGAGATTTACCTTCTCTTTTTTTTCTTTTTTTTTTCGTGTCCTCATTATATAAATATAAATATTAAATAGTTAGAATACTTATTAT
Organism: Morella rubra; assembly: GCA_003952965.2. Lineage (NCBI taxonomy): Eukaryota > Viridiplantae > Streptophyta > Magnoliopsida > Fagales > Myricaceae > Morella > Morella rubra. The sequence continues at coordinate 30,556,486 of CM025850.1, read as the reverse complement.
AGCAATATGTTTCCTCCAATTAGAAAGCAGGAGTTTTCATTTATGCGTCACCAGTGACGGAAAAGAAGTAGAAACACAGAAGCACTTGGGATAAATTTGACCATAACCTCGTGAGTCGTGAGTACACGGTAAACGAAGATGGGATGGATGACAACACCAGGCTCATTTAAAACGAGGGCCCAGAACATGGAAGACAGACAAAGGGCATTCTTGCCATAAAGATAACAATGTGCAAATTCCAAAAACCCTCCCTGGGCCGTCTAGAACAGCCACTGCTCTTGATTCTTGACGCAAATTGGTGAGCAGCAAGGCTTGTTTTTTGCTCGTTTATATGGTGGAAGAGCTCCTGAAGGACCCTAGAGCTTTAACAGCGCCGGCCCTCAGAATGTACTGGTAATAGAATGCAGCAATAGCAGCACCAGCGAATGGTCCGACCCAGAAAATCCACTGCAAATTCCATCAAAAAGACAAATTTTTTTAGGTCAGGACCACTGGGTAACATAATTTAATTAAGAGAAAAAGGGGGGGGGGGGGGGGGGGGGGGGGGAATTTTTTTGGTCGTCCCAGGCCTTATCCACTTAGATATCCCAGCTCCGAAACTCCGGGCAGGATTGATACCAGTTCCGGTGATTGGAATGGTGGCCAGGTGAACCATGAACACCGCAAATCCGATTGGGAGTGGTGCCAAGACCTTTAATTGACAAGGAAAACAAGATCGATTAAAATCGAATTGACAACAAAAAGTAGTTGAATTGTTCAAATTATCTTCCAAAAATCGTCTCCATTTTCACTTCTGACCAGTAAACGGCTTTTGACTGGAGTCTTAACATGCTTTTAGTTATGGCTTTGACTGAATGGTACTTACGGGAACATGGGAATCCCTTGCGTTCCTCTTGGGATCAGTGGCAGAGAAGACGGTGTAGACAAGCACAAAGGTACCGATGATCTCAGCGGCCAATCCGGTGCCCTTGCTGTATCCGGCAGCAAGCTCGTTTGCCCCACCGCCGTACTTGACAAAGTAAGCTTTCTGGAACGCCTTTACCAAACCAACCCCGCAAATGGCTCCCAAGCACTGAGCTACCATGTACAAAACGGCTCGGACCAGCGAGACCTTCCTAGCGAGGAACAGCCCGAATGTCACCGCGGGGTTGATATGCCCTCCTGCACAGTTCAGTAAAATCATAAGCCATATGCTACAAATCACATCTCTCTTCCGTTCTGGTTTTACTAGTATAAAATACTCACCTGAAATACCGGCCGTGCAGTAAACAAGGACGAAGATCATACCACCAAAGGCCCAAGCTATGCCAAGAATTCCAACGCCGCCACAGTCGTCACCGCCCTTGGTTGGGTCAGTTTGGCTCTTGTATCCAATAACAGTCAACACAGTTATGTACAAGAACAAGAGCGTGGCAATGAACTCTGCGATGATAGCTCTGTAGAAGGACCACTTGGTGAGCTCCTCAGCATCAACCAGTGGTGCTGGTGGTGGGTCATGGTAGTCCTTGGCGGGGAACCCGCCCTGCCCTGCAACTTCAATGTCCTTTGCCATAGCACTCAAGCTAGCTGGGGTGAACGCAAGAGAAAGAGAGCCAAGAAAGCTAAGAGATGAGAGCTCTGTTGAGGTAGAAGAGTGCCTCCCTGTTGATGGAAACAGACTGTGGAATTGGGGGTATATATATTGGGGGTAATTACTAATTAGAGTCGAGTGAGCTTGTTATTGATTAATAAACTTGAAGCTTTGCCGCCCCATCTCACCAGCTTTCCTTTCTTTCACTGTCCGTGGCCCCACAGTTTGGCAAATGTCTGTGCTTCTCTGGCCCGCTCTGATTCGCTTTCCAATGCATGTGAATTCGAGTAAAGTTCTAAACGGGTCGCTCAGGCTTCACTGATACTTCGATAATATGGACAAATAATATTCGTGCCACAGTTCGGCGTAGGTCGATTTTCAAAAGTTTTTTTTGGTCCTCTCTCTCACTCTCTCATTTGAGTCATTTCTGAAAGTTGATCCTGCTTGTTTTTCTTTATTTTTGCAGATAATTGTTGTAAGACGTAATTGGTAAAGAAGGAAAAAATTGAACCAAGGGTTTCAAACCAAAGTCTTAAAGTATAGAAGAAACTTTACACAATCAATGGGAAGCTTAAGATTTCGATCAAATGTAGTGACAAACGCTCTTTAAATGTTCAATCATTATATCAACTTAGTGTTCTTTTTCCTAAAATTTTGGGATATAGAAATTTTTAGCAAAATAAATACATTTCAAAATTTTTAACTTTTTACACATACACACTCTACTTTTCATAATCCTAATAAATTTCAATAAAGTAAAGATTCTTAAAATTTCAAAAATATTTTCTAAAATTTTGACAAACGAACACTCCCGAAAAAGACCAGGATTTGACCAAATTAAGCAAGAATTGGGAATCAAAGTTCCATTAATTCATGTATCTAATCAAACATAAATTGCTAATCTCTAGTAGGAAACATATAATATTTCAAAATTAATGCAAATAAAATTTTACGATTAATTCAACAACTCGATTCTTTTCAGTTTTAGAAGCAAAATGGCAAAATTACTCTATAATTGCTGTTCCAACTTCCAAACGATCTCATTACATTGTTAATTGAAGTTTAAAGCCTTTAATTTATTTAATATTTCAATTAAGAACTACCTAAATATGTAACATTTCTCGTTGCTCAAAACAAAAGGAAAATAATTAAATTGAACGAAGGTCATTTTTTAATTTCTTATTTGAATTAAATAGTTTAACGTATGAGTTCTGTAACTTTTAATTTATCCGAGATAGTGTACACTCTGTAACGTTCCAACAAATATTATAAATTTTCTCTTTTAGAATGAAAAAAATAATAAAATATCATCAATAAATCAGAATAATCTTCCAGTGTTATCTATATTTTCAAGTGTTTTTGTTTTTTTAGCATATTTGCAAGTTTAAGAGAGGGAAAGGTGGAGGAACCAAAGTGATATTTGGTGTAGCAGAATGAGTCTCTCGTAAGATGACACGCGTCGCGGAGTAATAGTAGGCTGACCTACCATTGACGGCGTAGGAGAACCGCAAATGGACAGGTCAAAATCACATGGGTACTGTGATATTACCGTCACACACAGTGAGGCGTGACTGAAACCGACCAAGTTGACAATTCAATCACCACCACCGACCCCCAAACCCAAATTAACGTTCCAACTCAGCCCCACCTCCACCTCCACCTCCTTCCGCTTTCTCAGCCACTCACGTCCAGCCACGTTTCTCTGCCACATTCAACACCTCATTCTTCTCATTTTAAATGCTAACAGAGTATGCTAGTGGCCAATCATATTTATCCTCGTTTATAAAACTCTTGGCGAGAAGACGACAAATATTAGAGAAAAGAAAGGAAAAAAATCCGCGGCTGTCATGATCCCACGTGTCGGATACTACTAACAAGAATATTGTCCAAGGTATTGCTTGGCTCTCTTCCATTGATGACCGCATTTCGGGCCCTTTGGGAGGAAACTTACGAGGAAAACGTCTCGTGAAATGATGTTTGAAGAACTTTGCTGAAAGTATGGAGCTTCCTGCTCCTTGCACCAATTCTTACCATTTTTTTTTCTTCTTCTTTTCCTTTTCCATTTTTCTTGAGTAATTATTATATTGACAGAAACAAAAGAAGATCATGGAACTTTCCCAGTTAGCCTCTCAACCCATATGAGCAAAAGAGGGGAAAGAGGAGACGTAATCCATTCCAAAGAGAAGCCCGTGACGTAGGTTGATTTTCAGCAGGACAGCAACCTTTTTCCAGCTAATTCTGTATGATTTCTTTATTTTTCTGAGCACAACCCTTTTCGCTAATCCATGCAAGGAAAAAAATTATTTCGAGTCTTCAACCTCTCACAGTAATCTTAAATCTGGATCTCACGTATTATTATTGATACAATAAGTACAGATAACTTCTAAATTTTATCAATTTATACCTTTAAAAATATCTAACCATGAAATTCGTATCATATGTATTATATATGAGTCATATAACACGGTTTTACCTATTAAATTTTATTTTAAAATATAATTTGATTAATTGTGAAAGTTGAAAAATACTCTATTAATATGGATAATTTAGTCTTTATTTAATTTAAAGTATATATATATATATATATATATATTTTTTTTACTAAACGTTAAGTTGACTGATAATTGGAAGAGAATAAAACGCTACGGAACAAAGTTCCAGTACATTCACAACTCACGAGATCATAACCATCTAAAGATCGATCATATTAAATAATCCCTTTCCAGCTGCTTCTGTCACGAAGTTTCTGCTGAGAGTGATATCCTTACTAGCCAGAAGGTAAAGATCTGCGGCTGATTCAGTGACCCTACAGAATAGTGACGGGGTTAATTTGTCCTGTACGTTATGGGGGGTGAATCCAAAATTTAAGATATCGAGGGTACAACCAATAAATTATGGTCTTAAAAAAAGTTGGAATTTCCCAACTGGTTTGGGGACTTTGCGCAAAATGTTTGGACGACTCGAAAAGGGGGGCGGTCTCACGACTATAATATGCGATGGTAGTTCGTGAATGCCCAAATATGGGGTTCAATGGACGATTTCGGTGCCCGTTTGAAAACTATGTTGTCTGTACGAATAACAAGTAGTTTGATGGACCATCTTCTAGGGAATCCAAAGCATATTTATTGCAAGAAGAATATACGTCTGACGCCGAATGGATCTATACGTTATCTTGAATTATAAATGTTGCTATTGCTCAGAAAAAATCTCATCGTATTGTGTTATTTTCTTATGGACTTAGATTTACTGTTACAATATCTGCATAATCTAGCAATTGCGACAGGGCTATCACCATACTGCTATTGTAATGAATTCTCACAAATAGTATTGGCTTTCCCCGCCCACGGCGAGACCAGATGCATCAAATCTTTTCAACCAATTTTTCGTATGATGAAGACTCGCTTTCGGTACGGTTTCGGTGGATTTCTTTAACCAAGTCACTAACTTATCACCATACCGTTTGGTTATAAAAAAATAAAATAAAAATTCAATTTTTAAAATTAATTTTTTTTCCAGTTAAATTTTTTACTGTAATCTCTAAACGTGCACACAAATTTTTAATACCTTTTTACGTCAACTTCTACACTTTTTATAAAAAAAAAAAAAAAATCTATCAAATTTTTTCTTTTCTTACTTTTTAACAAATTATATTACATTTTCATTAAAAAATTTCATCAAAATCTTCTTTCTTTACATTTTTTAACGAATTCCAATAAAAACCATTCTACAATTAAACATTCTTAAATTTTTCATCTAACTTTTTACGAATCAGTTATTAAACATCACCCAAGAATCACTAATTACAAGTCGCCCCTTATTTTTCAACAAGCAAGAAGTTAGAGCCCCAATACTCCCACTTTTTAGGAGCTTAGGGTTTCATGTTCTCAAATTGATTCAATAATTATATCACTCGAATTATCATTTCAGGGTTATGGAAATTCACCCTTTTAACTATAAGTATACTCAATTAATCAACATGTTAAGCTGTCCAATATAATATCTCATATTTCCTATTTCCTGAATTTAATTTTTGGAGTTAACAATAATAGTTCTATTAAAAAAAAAAACAAAATCTCTTTGAATGATTAGTCAAAATTGCTTTTAAAGTCTCTTTGAATCATTATAAGTCCTAGCTCAATTTAATAATGTCCCAATGTGAGACTTGATTTTTATAAAACTCATCTTACATTCCTTCTTTCTCCAACTCCATGTAAGATTGAGAATATCACAGTTTATTTCTTTGCTTTTAGAAGTATAAAGATATCGCACCACAACTTAAAATAAAAAGCAAAGACATCACTTTTCACTACCAAACTACAGACCAAAAATCATTTTGAGTCCAAAAATTATTAATTTTATCACACATTGAGCCCTTAAACTATAAAAACTCATCAATGTTCACCTTGTCATAATATCTAACTGTCTACGTCATGCCTGTTTCTGTTGGCTGAAATCAAATAATGCAAAACCATAATCAACAATAAAGACAGATTTCTTCTTTCTTGATTACTGCTACTATGCATAAACTTGACTGTGAAAAATGTATGACAGGGCCCAGTAACGCTTCAATTACAGAAAATGGATTGAACTTGGTAACACTACTTTGGGTGTGGAGAGAACTGCATATAAGAGTCTTGATAAGATTCTTGCATATTCTACTGACACCACTGCCTAGTAATACAAAATTAACGTAGTATTGGAGTGCTAAAATTTGGCATTCGTTAAAATTTTAGAGTATGAGAGTTAGTGAAAAAATAAAGATAGTTTATGGAAGTCAGTAAAAAACATAAAGAGAGAGAATATTTAAATAAATATTATAATAAAAAAGAATGATTTCCGACACTCAAACAGCACATTTTATAGAAAGAGCAACAGTAAAGTGTTCGTCCATTTCATACTATTTCCCTACCAGTGCAACCACGTTTCCCCTTCATATCAGCTCGATCTCACCGTGGAATAACTCTGTCTCTGGCACATCCACGGGCTACTACAATCCTTTTTTTTCATCTGTTAAATATCTTTCTGAATCCAATCTTTGTAGCTTCAGCTGGACTTCCTAATTCACAAAAAACGATAATCTTTATGGTTGAACTAAACTAGTATCTATCACACATTTTATCAAACATTTTATGGGCTTCACCCATTTGACACGATTTAGATAATTCATTAAGCGTATGGGCCTCACCAACCGCCTACTCCCAGGCCTTTGGCATATGTTAATCTGCCTTTCATCAATTCTTAGGATCGTGGGTATACGCTTTTCCCATCTGATTTCCTACGGCATGTGATGCTTTGGCAGGAAAAGGATGCCATTCGGTAGAAAACGGGTAGCGGTTGTTGGGACATCCTCCGGGACCAACGGAGGTTATCCAGGCTGTCGTCTCCACGACAATGGATTGATTATATATATATATATATTTTTATCATTATTAATTTTAAAACCCGAGACTTTTCTTTAGGAAGGTGTACAACTCAAGTACTAAAAATAAAACTTTCTAAAAGATATGAATAGGAAAATGATAGATAACCGTGTCTATAGAGAGGGCTCTACCTTCTCCCTAGAACTTTTCCCCTCTCAAACCCTAGTCTCCCTCCTTTCCACCATTTTTTCCGGCGGACTGCCCCCTTCTCTCTCTCCTTCTCTCCTTCCTCTCCGGTCCCTATTTTCCTCTCCTTCCCTCTCCTTGGCTTTTTTTGTTCAAAATCTTGGTAGTTAGATCCCAGTGCATCCGTGTGGCATCGGTGGACACAGCCCCACTAGACGTCATCAGCTCCTTCTAGGGAACTCAATTGCACCGGTCCGACTTCATTTGGTTGGCGTGTGGTGCCTTACTCGCCCGACTCTGGTCTTCATTTTTGGCCTATTTTCGGCGGTATTAGTAGTCATGCGCCTCTTGTGTGGCTCCTGCTTCCTTTGGCGAGCCTAACGCCACCAAGTTGTTGCTTTCCGGCGGCGCATGGTGTCTGCTGTGCGCCTAGCCATGCGCTGTCGGAGTTTCTTGCCTCTTCGTTCGTTTGTAGTGGATCTCTAATTCCATTTCTGTTGTTGTTTTTTTTTTTTCTTGTTTGTTGTTTTTGGTTTTTTTGTTGTTCAATATTATTTTTGGTTGTTTTGTGTTGGTGTTCCGGGTCCTCTATGGACTTCTCCAATCCTTTATGGATCTTTTCCAGTCCTTGTTGGGGCTTGTTGTGTTGCTTTAACTACTGGTTTATCTAGGTCCTGGTAGCTTTGTCTACTGCATCCGACCACTGCTCCCATTGCCTAGCATGGAGCATATAGTAGTTTTTTTCGATCTTTTTTGGGATCTCATCGGTTTATGTTCAATCTGATCTGTTTTTCGATTTCAGTTTTGGAACATGATCTTTAAAAGAAAAAAAGTGATAAGGAAGACAACTGCAGGTGCTCATGACCCAACACGTAATAGAAAGCAAAAGGGCCTTTGGACCACTCCTGCATAGAAAATTTAACGTGACAACAAGTATCTAAGAAAAACTATTGCAGAGTAATTGAAGGGAATCCAAGGCTAGAAAAAAAAAAAGTCACCAAAAAATTGCACATGCGAACTCCGAAAAAAGACTTCAAAGAACCTTCAAAAACACGTGTGAAAATGAAAAAAGTTGTTCCATTAAAAATCCAAAAGGAATGCTAGTAATTATTTTTTTTCTAAGCAAACTTTCATTCAAATTGAAAAGCAATACACACTACAGAAAACAAAGATAACAACCCTTGAAACACAAAAGTGACCCCAAATCCAAGGGCACTTGGCCTACAGTAAGAGAGACAAATTCAAGGGCACAAATCCAAGATAGATACATGGGCACAAATACAAGGGCATAAAGCCTAACAGATACACAAAGCCGCATATAGCGGCGGCGCTGTCGCCAGAGGAAAGAAGTCGAAAACCTCGTACCTTCTGCTCTGGGAAAAGCAAGATGGAAGAGCCATGGATAAAGCAGCACTAGAGGCTCGAACAAAAGGCAGAAAAGGACCTGCAAAGTTGTCAATATGCAAAGAGCGTGAGATTCACGCTCTCTCATAGGAGCGCGTGTCCCGTCACGCCTCAGCAACTGGATGGCTGGATGCTCGGATCTTCAAGGATCGGGAGTCTCTGAAACAAACTCCCTCGTGCATGCCTTCAACTAGCCCACAAAAAGTGACAACCTATTCAAGGTCCTTCAAAGGGAGTTGAAACACCAAGAACTGGAAAACGATGAATGGGACTGTACAAATCAACTGGTAGAAAACCGGCTGGGAGGAGAGGAGTTAGAGATCCTCCCGTCGACCTAGGAAGCACACTGTAAAAGGGGGTCAGGCACTAAGGAATGAAGACTCTAGAGAGAGAAGCACTTGCTCCTCTAGAAAGGCTTCCGTTTTTTGAAGCTAATAATCATTTAATACGCTATTGGTAATATCTGTAACAAAAGGTAAACGAAGGAACGCAATAGGCGAGAATGAGAGCTTGAACAATTTTCTATATATTGTTGTGAATGAATGAATAAAATGTATATATACAGTTATCAAAAGAATTGGAAAGGAAAAAAGAAAATAATGAAAACAATTCCTGCAAAAGATTCTAACTAACTCTACTGCCTAGTGAGAAGCATGGAGCACTGAGGCTAGAGATCATGACAGAGAGCAAAAGGTAACTGGTTAATGCTAAAGATAGAGTGACATGTGGAGGTGTGCTCTATTCTTCGCGTGTGTCAAAAGCTGTACATGCAGCAGCGACAATATCAACAGTAGCAACTTCTTGCTGCAATATCACTGAAACGATTAAGCTATATTAGCATTAAGGTTGAAATGCGACAAGAGAATTCAATTGGTGCTTTACCGACCTGAATTTTTTGTCACGAAGTATAAGCCCATCACGAAAACTCAGTTTTCTTTTAGTGTCAAATTTTATTGCTTTGGAAGAGAGGGAGGTTCACTAGTTGGCAAGTGAGAGGAGAGAGTCCACTCCTCATTGTATCATTCTATTACGGCTAGTGGCGGAACCAGGATTGAATTTTAAGGAGGCAAACTTGAAAACAAAAAAAAAAATTTCTTGCGTAATACAAAAAGGTCTTAGAATTAAAGACTAAACATTAAAAATATTGAAAACACATCCCGTACTATTTTCTGAGACTGAGAGTGGTAATTGGATTCTACAAGTCTACATTTTCTGAAAACGTCGTAAAATGGCGTCGTTTTCAATAGTTTTAAAAATTTTCCCTTCGATGTATACTATCAAACTATCATTTATCCAGTCACCTCTCATCTCCTAAGCGATCAAATCATACTCAGAACCATCAATCAAAATAAATACTTACTTTTATGAAACGATGATTCATCTTCTGAGCGATCAAATCAATAACTCGGCAAAACATTTATACACGAAAATGATGCAAATAAGTAATTGTTTGTCTTCCACGCCGAGGCCGACCATGAGTTTGTATAATGTGTTCTATATTGGGCACAGTGATAGAATTATTCACACAAAAAGTTTTGACTTCTTCCAAAAAAGCATCACATTCTATCTCCCATAAAGCCTGCAACCGACGCTTCACAATTCCAACCAAAGTCATAGCATAAACAATGTCTTGATCCTTTTAGCATTAAAAAGAACCTTGATTTTTGTTCCCCCCGACTATTATTCCCTCTCTCTTTTACCTTTTTCCTTCTTTTTATTACTAAATTAATTTGCATGTAACAATTATTGGTGTTTTTACAAAACACTGATGGAGCAGCAATTAATGGCGATATGCTCTCCTTGTCAACCGCCTCTCTGAGCGTCATACCCTCTCCATATCACCACTGTCCCTATACCCCACCCTAGCCCGATACTCTCCAACGCCAACCCCAGTGCCCTCTACATCTCACCACTATCCACTATACTCCACCTTTGCCCCACACCCTTCGCTGCCGACACCCTCTCTACACCCCGCATACCTACCACCTGATTATTCTTCTCTGTCCTCCTTTTTGGCTCTATCACCAACATCTTTTGCCTACAGTACTAAACCGTACACCACACCGCTCACGTATCTTTTTTTTGGTCTTTTCTTCTCTTCAGTCCACAACACATGTACGTTTCTTTATTCCTTCTCTGCGTGCTGCTATTTTATTTATTTTCTATGTGCTAGAAGCTATTTTCTTTGTTGACTATTAGTGAATAGGTGGGATCCCAATGGTTGGTTGGAACTACGATGGTGGAATGAGCTCTTTAACTTTAGTTGACGAGATGAGTATCTCTAAACAACTATTGGTGGAAGTGCAGGAACTTATGGAGAGGACGAAGAATCTCTCCTGGGAGGGTGTCTTGTGTTGATGAAGGTAAACAACGAGAGAACGAAGGATTTTGAGGAGCTCACACTGGTGGGGCGATTGGTGTCTAAGAAATTCATTCCTAAGTCTGTTATTTTCCCCTTCATCAAAGCTGGATGGAAGTTTGCCCCTAACTTACGAATAAAAGATGTTGGTCCAAACCGTTTTCTCTTTTCTTTCCAAAACCTTGAAGAAAAGGAGAAGGTGCAACGTTTAGCCCTGTGGAACTTCAAAGGATATTTCATGATCCTCAAAGATTGGAGGTGAGGTGAAACCATTAATGAGGTAGAGCTCTCCAGTGCACAGTTCTGGGTGCAGATGCATGGATTTCCCATGGAGAGTCTTGATGAGGAAAATACGTTCTTACTTGGTAGTAAACTGGGGGTGGTCGATAAAGTGGAATGGGTGGATGTTAATAAGCCCTTCTTGTGGGTGCAGATCCATTTTGATATAGAATCTCCCCTTCAGCCTGGGTTTTCAATGACTAGAGACCCACACCCGTCTGTCTGAATTTCTTTCAAGTATGAGAGGCTGTCTAGTTTCTGTATTATGTGTGGGAGGATTACTCATACTTTGGATGCTTGTATTGACGATGATCATCCCTATCAGTATGCTCTGGGGAAAGACAAGTGTGGAATGGTTCCTATTGAGGAGCTGAAACCTTTTTCCTTGATTAGGATGATGATGAATCAGGAGAGCAATGGCAGGGGAGCTATTGGACCCCTTGGGTGAGAGACTGGAGGTAGTGTTTTGGGTGGTTTACGGCGACTAGAAAATTTCTTCCAAGCTGTGAACCCTCATGTGGAGGTAACCATGGCCCATTCCAATATTCCCCCTAAAGACAGTATTGTCTTTTGGACCAGGGGACCACAGTATGAGTCAGCACGTTGTAGGGATGCCTCAGGTGAGATTGGGACAGAGGTCCCTAACATTTCAAAGGATGTGGCTCATCAGTTTCACATCACAGCTGGATCACATAGTCTATTGGGTGAGTCACCCCAGGGGGTTTCTGCTTGCAAATCTCGGAAGATTTCTGAGGGAGAGGGGCTAGCCTTATCTATCCTACTTTGTTGGGCCTCGAAGCTGCTTCTGATTTTGGTCAAGGAGGCCAAGCAGGAGTTTCGTTGGTGAGGGATCGAATCCAAATGTAGTTATGGGCATTACTAAAAGGGCTTGTAGGGCCCAAGATGGATTGGTGACTTTGAAGAGGGGGAACGATGCTTCTTGTGGAGGACTCTCTTTCGAAAAAATCACGCAACCACATTGAGACTCAGGTATTACCTTTGGAGGAGCCTTTGGCTTTACTTTTTGCTCATGGTGTGGTTAAAATTGAAGGAGCTCATAAGAAAAAGAAATATGGCCCTAAAAAGAAACGTGAGACACTGGAATTAGGCGGAAAGACTGGTTCGAAAGACTTAGAGGGGTGTACTACTACGGCTGGAGCGGCAAGCCAATATCTGCCCCCCACCCAGCCATAAGCCTCATATCGTGGAATTGTTGGGGTCTCGGTAGACCTGCGGCATTGAGGGCCTGAGGCTACTGGTGAGAAAAGTGAATCCTTGGGGCATTTTTCTTATGGAGACAAAAATAATGATGTTCGGCTTGGTTTGATCATTCATAGTTTGGGTTTTTCATTGTTTCTTTCTGTCCCTCCTATTGGTTGTAAAGGAGGTTTAGCTTTTTGTTAGAGATCTGGTTTGCGTTTTGATGTTGTAAGCTTATCGGCGTCTATTATTTATCCGCTTATGCATCCGAGTAATGAGAAACTGGATTTTCTTTGTTCTTTTGTACATGGGCCTCCGTATTGGAGATTGAAAGTTGATTTTCAGGAGGAGCCGTCGGGTTTGGATGGTTCGGTGGGTTGTCCATGGGTCTGTGTTGGGGACTTCAACGACATAGTGAGTCACAATGAAAAGCAAGGAGGTCGTCCTTCTATGGGCTCCTCTTCTACTAGCTTACTACATTTTATGGACAACATGGGTTTTATAGACTTACGTTTCTTGGGAAGGACTTTTACGTGGTGCAATGGCAAATTTGGATTAGCATCTGTTCGGGAGAGATTGGATAGAAGTATTGCAAATGTTAATTGGCGGACTGAGTTTCCCAATGCTTAGGTGAGACACTACTCTCGTTACCACTCTAACCATGTGCCACTTATTTTTACTCTCTCTGGGCAGGGTGAATCTGTGGCTAAAAATTTTAAGTTTGAAAAATTCTGGGTATGGAGTAGTCTTGTTTTGGCCTTATAGCAGATACTTGGAGGCTTCCTCGAGAGGGTTCTCCGGTGTGGATCATCTTCTCTAAAATTCGGGCAGTGCATGGTAGACTTAGACAGTGGAACTCTCAGGTGTTTGGTGATATTCATTCTAGACTCACGACTATGAAAAACCAGCTGAGTTTTTTTCAACAGGCGACTCCTACGAGTCAGAATCTGTAGAGGCAAAAATGTCTTTTGCTTGAACTGGACAAGCAGCTTAAGAGGGAAGAGACTCTCTGGAAACAAAAATCAAGAGTTAATTGACTTTCTTTGAATGACTTGAACACTAATTTCTTCTTTGCCTCAACGATAATCCAGCGTTGTAGGAACCAAATTCTGGAGCTGAAGACATGGGGAGGGGAATGGATATCAGGTCGTAGCACTATTGATAGAAAGCTTGTAGATTTATGTACCTCATTATACATAACCGACTAACCTTCTATACCTAGGGATTTGGAGAATTTGGTGGAAAGGATTATAACTGAGGATGATAATGCGATGATGATTGGGCAACTAAATGAGAATGAGATTTGGGAGACTTTGAAGTGGATGTTTCCGGACAAAGCCCCAAGGCCCGATGGTATGACAGTTTCCTTCTTCCGTCAATATTGGGATATTGTTGGGTTGGATGTCATTACAATGGTAAAAGATTTTTTTCCTTCATGGACAGTTGCTGCTGAATCTCAATAGAACCAATCTTGTATAAATTCCAAAGGTTGACAACCCTAGTGGTGCAGTTTCGACCCATTAGTTTGTGCAACGTGGTGTACAAATTGATCTCTAAAATTTTAATTGAATGCCTCAAGTTGGTTTTGCTAAAACTCATCTCTCCTTATCAACTTGTGTTTGTCCCGGGTAGGTTACTTCAGGATAATTACATCGTGGCTGCTGAAGTTTTCAATAAGATGAACCATAAATGTGGTAGAGGTGGTTGGATGGTTATCAAAGTCGATATGGAGAAGGCTTATGATCGAGTGGAGTGGCCCTTTCTCATCATTATTTTGGAACGTTTTGGGTTTCATCCCATTTGGATTGAATGGCAATGTATCTCTTCTTTAAGTTTTTTCTATTCTATTAAATGGGAGCCCTTTTGGGCACTTCTCTCCTTCGCGTGGTCTTCGGCAAAGGGATCCTCTATCCCCCCTTCTCTTCTTACTATGGTCAGAGATTTTTGTCTTGTCTCCTATTACAGGAAGAAGCTAATGGGCACCTCCGTGGCATTAAGATTGGTTGGATGCTTTGGTTATCTCTCATTTGCTCTTTGCAGATGATTTGCTCCTTTTCTCCAAAGCTAATCTTATGGGTGCCCAAACCTTGAACCGGTGTTTGGAGAAATATATGGGATGGTTTGGGTAAAAAATTAATAGAGGGAAGTCCTCTATTCATTTCAGCAAGAATTTTTCTAGAGCTGCAATTTTACCTCTATGTGATCTGTTGCACCTCAAGAAAATGCCCGCTAAAGCCAAGCACCTTGGCTTGCCTTTGCTGTTCCCTAGATTGAAAAATTTGGCATTGGTTGACCTTAAGGACAGGTTGTTCTCTTAGTTTTTGGGGTCGAAAGCTAAGGTGCTTTCTCAAGCAGGGAGAGACACGTTGATAAGAAGTATGGCCATTTGCCTACTCGCTAATGGGGCTGCAAAAAATTGGACCGCAGACCGGACCGGATCGGACCAGTTTTGTGGTTTTAATAGTACAAATCCGGTTCGGTCCAGACCGGATTTGAAAACTGGTTAAATATGGTCCGGTCCGGTCCAGATCTTTTGAGAAACTGGTTTAGACCGAACCGGACCTGATTTTATTAAAAATAAAAATAAAAAACCTAACTAAAACTATGTGGCGCGTTTTGAACTCCAGCGCAGCCCTTCCTAATTCGGCAATTCCCTTCCAAGTTCCCCCTAAATCCCGAAGTCGAAGACCCGAAGGTCCTGAACCCCCACCTCCCCATCCCAGGCCTCCCGACCTCCTCGAGTCCCCAACTCATTTTGAACTCCTAGTCTCGGGCCTCCTAACCTCCCCGAGTCCCCAGCGCATTTTGAACTCCAGCGCTCCCAGTCCCGGCCTCCCCAGCGTAGCCCCTGTCCCCTAGCGTCGCCCACTCCCCAGCGCGGCCATAGCCACAGCCCGAACCTCCTCCCCAACGCAGCCCTCTGCCCCCCAGCACAGCCCCCGTCCCCAACGCAGCCACACCCACAGCCCGAACCACTCGACCACTCCACAGCGCCGCCCAGCCTCTCTTCTCTTTTTGGTAAGGATTTGACAATTTGTTTGATGGCTTTACCGTTCCTCACTGATTGGGTTAATGGGTTTCAATTTGTTTGATGTCTTTGTGCTCCTTCAGTTGTATAATTAAGTATCTGCACGAAAGTTTATAAAGGATCACTTGCATATTCTTTAACAAGTCACTGAAGACTTGAAAATTCCTTTTAACAAACAAATGCGAAGAAAATAGCGATGAATGAGAAATTTGCAATCTAGGCAATAATTCATTACCTGAATCTTGAAAGGCTTTTGAAGAAGTGATTACTTGAGATACACATGGGGTGAATTTGATCTTTGTATTGCCAAAATTTGCACCCTGTTTATAATAATTGATACAGGACGATGTTTTAAATTTTTAATTAGTCTTTTGCTACATTTGGAAATTTTATTTGTAAAGTCATGTATTTCTAAACTGCCATTATAAAGTTGTGTGGCTCCTTGTGTGCTGTATGGAAGCAATGCCGAGAGACTTGGATCTAGTCCTGGAACTTTTGCAAACCACTGTCTGAGTTACTGTGGTCTATATTTGATTGGAAATTTTGTTTTCGGTTGGAACTGCCTTGCACCATGGTTTTCCTACACAAGTAAACATGTCATATATGGGTTTTGATTATCACTTTGTCAATAAATGAAGGTTGTTTCTACTTTCTATGCCTTGTAGACACTAGACACTATGTCTCGTTCTCGTAATCGTTCAAAGCGTACTGTTGATGCTAGGGGATTGAGTTTAGAGGAGGAGGATATGATGGTTGAGGAGAAAGATGCTTCAGAAATTTCTCGCACCAAGTAGTGAACCACCTGAACCAAAAAGAAAGAATCAATCTATGGTTTGGACTTCCTTTACAAAGAAGTATATTGGTGACCCACCACGCGCCAGGGCATTTTGCAACTATTGTGATGCTGATTATGCTGCGGATGGAAATAGGAATGGGACGAAAAATTTGTTAGAACGTCTTACTAAATGTAAGAAAAACCCCAATCAGATACCCCCAAAACAAGACGAGGAAAAAAAAATTTAGCATATGAGAAGGGAGTTGAGAGTGATGAGAACCCTAGTAATTTGATATTGGCAAAAATTTTTGACCATAATCATGCTATAGGTCTTCGTCAAGCTTTGGTAGAGTTTCTTATTGTTGATGAGCTCCCTTTCAGGATTGTGGAGTCTCCCCAATTTAGAAAGTTTGTACGGATGCTAGAGCCCAGATTTCAAGTCCCATCTCGAATGACCATTGCTAGGACTTGTATGGACATTTTTAAGGATCAAAAAGCGTGGTTGAAGTGTATGATGAAAGCTTGTGATAGTAGAGTTTGTCTCACCACTGATGCTTGGACTTCGATTCAGAATTTGAGTTATATGGTTGTCACTGCCCATTGGATTGACAATGAGTGAAAATTACAAAAAAGGGTGATTAGCTTTCGTTTGATTGATAATCACAAAGGAGACACAATTAGGGCGCAAGTGAATGAGTGTTTACATGATTGGGGAATTGAGAAGATTATGACCATCACAGTTGATAACGCGTCTTCAAATGATACAACTATTGGTTACTTGAAGAGGCATCTACGCAGTAATGTATTGAATGGTCTTTACATTCACATGAGATGTGCGGCGCATATTATGAATCTTGTGGTTGGTGATGGGTTAAAGATAAATGATGATGCAATTACAAGGGTTCGTAACGCAATTAGATATGTATTTTTTTTTTCATTTCTTAGTACTATGCATAATTTGTTTATTAAAAATTCATTATTTCTTACAGTTATTTTTTGTGAAATGCAATTAGGTATGTGCGGTCTTCTCCTGCAAGACTTATTAAGTTTAATCAATGTGTTGAGAAGGAGAGGATCAAATGTTCCAAGAGTTTGTGCCTTGATGTCTTAACCCGTTGGAACTCTACTTATTTGATGTTGGATGTTGCTGAGAAGTATGAGTTTGCTTTTGATAGAATAGAGAGTGATGATGTTGATTATCTTCCGCATTTTACTGAAGGTGAGTGTGGGAAGAGGAACTTGGGACCTCCAACAAAAGAGGACTGGGCAAAAATACGAGTATTTTGCAAGTTTCTTGAACTCTTTTATGATGCTACGGTGCAATTTTCTAGTTCTTTGTATGTTACTTCGAATTCCTACTTCCATGAAATTTATGGGGTGCATTCTCATTTGTGTCGTTATTCATAAAGTACGGACAAAAGATTGAAAGACATGGTCGATATTATGATGGTTAAGTACCAAAAATATTGGGGGAGGAATGACAGGTTAAATTTGTTGATATTTATTGCAAATGTGGTTGATCCACGGTTTAAATTACAAGTAATGAGACAAATGGTGAGGTTGATGTATGGTGGAATAGAGGGAGAGAAGTTGGTGGCCAGTATAAGTGATTTATTTCGTGCATTTTTTGATGAATATGCGTCGGGGTTACCTCAAGCTCAGGTGCATTCATCTACTAGTAGTACGTCTCCTCCTCCTCCAGTGGTTGTGGGTTCTGGCAGCAAGCTAACTTTATTTGAGGATTATTGGAGCACGACTATGTTGTTTGGAACATATGCATCAAGTCCCAATGCAAACTTAGAAATTGATCAGTATTTGGCTGATCCACTTGTTGCTCCAAACAAGAATTTTGACGTATTGAAATGGTGAAAGGATAATGGTTTACGATATCCCGTCTTTGCTAGGATTGCATGGGATGTATTGGCTATCCCTATCTCCACTGTGTCTTCAGAGTTCGCTTTTAGTTCGGGGGGACATGTACTTGATCCATTTCGGAGTTCATTAGCTCCAGCGACCATAGAGGCCCTCGTTTGCACTCAAGGTTGGTTGAGGCGTGCGAATGAAAAGGAACCAATTAACATCAAAGAAACTTTGGATTGTATCGAGAGTTATGACATGGATTCCGGTAAATAAAATGTGTTTGTAATTTTAATTCTCTTTTTATTTTCTCTATGCTTTACTTATATTTATTTGTTTTAAACATTTAATTTCCCACCACCCCCTCAATTTCCCTCTTCTCCTCGACGCCAACCTCTCAGCTCTCTCACTCTGCAGCTCTCTCACTCCCCACCTCTCGACGTTAGTGGCCAGCCTCCGCCTCCCGCCGGCCGACGCTAGCCTCCAGCGGTCAACGCCAGCCTCCTAAGTCCCCCTCTCACTCTGCCTCTCTCTCTGGCCGCCTGCCTCTCCCTCTCAACTTCCCTCTCTCACTCTCCCTCTCTCTCTACCTCTCCTCCTCCAAGGCTCCAACGGCAACAGTTTAACTTTGCCTCTTTCTCTCTCTCCGGCTCTCTTCTCTCTCCAGCTTCCAAGACTCCAAGACGTACACGGTACACCGATCAGTGCGAATGTGCGATCACCATACAATTTTAAAATAGTTAGGTTATTGTGAATTTGATAATTTTTTTAGTAAAGAGATTATGAATTTGATTAGTAACATGTGAATTTAAGTATGAATTTGTGAATTTGATTATGTTTATATTAAACAGATTATGCATTTGATTAGGTTATGGTGAATTTGATTATTTTTCTATTAAAGAGATTATGAATTTAATTAGTAATTTGTCGATTGGATTATGAATTTGATAATGAATATTTGAATTTGATTATGTTTATATTAAACAGATTATTTATTTGATTAGGTTATTGTGAATTTAATTATTTTTCTATTAAAGAGATTATGAATTTGATTAGGGATTTGTGAAATTTGTTATGAATTTGATTAGGGATTTGTGAAATTTGTTATGAATTTGATTAGGATTATTGATGAATAATGTGATGAATTATTGATAAATTTGTGAATATTTGATTAGAGTTTGATTAGGATTATTAAATGTTTGTGAATTTGTGATGAATTTATTTTATTATTGATGAATAATGTGATGAATTATTGATGATATTAGATTAATGAATTTATTGATGAATAATGTGATGAATTATTGATGATTGTGCATTATATTGAAATTGTGATTAGGACTAGGTTGTGAAACTGTGATTAGGTTATGAAATTAGATTGATGAATTTTATTTTGTTTTGTTTTATTTAGATAATGGATAAGTTTTTGTTAAAGAAGCCAGCCAGCATAGGGTCGTCTAGTACTCCTAACGTGGCTGCTACTTTCTGAAACGAATACTAGTTCAAAAAGACCTCGTATTGAATTTAGTGAGGATGATATTGTTGCTGACCCAGGGTTACGTAAACCCATTGAAGAATATGATGTTGGGATTAGAGATCAAGTTCGTAGAGAGTATTTTCTCAAAGGTCCTTGTCAACCATTTGGCCATGATTTTCCCAAGAAGCAATATGGGAATACAATGAGGGGTTTTAGGGAGTTATGGTTCAAAAATAATGTGTGGTTGAATATAGTGTATCAAAGGATGAGGTGTATTGCTTGTGGTGTTATCTATTTAGGCAAACTAGAGGAGGGAAATCTGGGGAGATGTGTTTACATCTATGGGATTTAGCAATTGGAAAAAGGCAGTGGAAGTTTTTCGTGAGCATGTTGGTAACTGTAATAGTGCTCACAATATTGCTAGAGGAAAATGTGAAGCATTCAAAGATCAGCGACAAAGTATGTCGCACATGTTATCCTCACATGGGTCGATGGAGAGAAAGCTTATCGCATTCGTTTGACAGCGATTTTAGATTGCATTCGTCATCTTTTGGTGCAAGGATTAGCTTTTCGTGGTCATGATGAGTCCGAGAGTTCAATGAGGAAGGGCAATTTTCTTGAGCTTTTGGAATGGTACAGCTTACGTAAGAAAAAGGTTCGTCGCACACTTGGCCATAATGCTCCTGGAAACAACCAAATGACTTCTCCTAAAACTCAGAAGGAATTGGTTAGTGCATGTGCAGCGGAGACCACACTTGCCATCATTAAAGATATTGGGGACATTTTTTTCTCTTATGGTTGATGAGTCTCGAGATAATTCAGTGAAGGAGCAAATGGCAGTGGTTTTGAGATATGTGAACAAACATGGACAGGTGATAGAAAGGTTTATTGGTGTGGAACATGTTACCGACACTTGCTCCAAAATTTGAAAAATGCTATAGACAAATTGTTTGCAAGACATGGGTTATCAATATCCAAGTTGAGAGGTCAAGGGTATGATGGGGCATCAAACATGCGAGGCGAGTTCAATGGGTTGAAGTCTCTCATTTTGAGGGAGAATCCTTCTGCTACTTATATTCATTGTTTTGCTCACCAACTTCAATTGGTTATTGTGGCTACTGCAAAGAATAACATCAAAGTTTGTGATTTTTTTCTTACACTATGACGATTGTGAATATAGTGGAGCTTCTTGTAAAAGGAAAGATTCTCTTCGGCAAAGTCAACATGATAAGATAGTGGAGCTATTGGATAAGGGAGACATTAGTAGTGGAAGGGGCAAAAATCAAGAAACTAGTCTTGCACGACCAGGTGATACTCGTTGGGGTTCATACCACATTACAATAATACGTCTCTTCAGTATGTGGTCAGCAGTGTTGGATGTGCTTGAAAACATAGCAGAGGATGGCACTTGTATAGAACAAAGATCCACAGCTCTGGGTATACTGGATAATATTCAAAGCTTCGACTTATATTCACTTTGCATTTGTTGAGAAATATAATGGGAATTACAAATGAATTGTCACAGGTAATCACAAACACTAATTTTTATTTAAAATTATTCATTATGCATTTGTTGAGAAATATAATGAGAATTACTAATGAATTGTCACAGGCCTTACAACGAAAGGATCAAGACATTGTTAATGCTATGAATTTGGTTGGAATTGTGAAGCGTCGGTTGCAGGATTTGAGGGAGAAGGAATGGGATGAATTTTTGGAAGAAGTAAAACTTTTTGTATGAATAATTCTATCATTGTGCCCAATATGGAAGACATTATTCCAACTCGTGGTCGGCTCGGCGTGGAGGGCAAACAATTACTTATTTGCATCGTTTTCGTGTGGAAGTGTTTTGCCAAGTTATTGATTTGATCGCTCAGGAGATGGATAATCGTTTCACAGAAGCAAGTACGGAGTTACTTCTTTGCATAGCATGTCTTGATCCAAGAACTCATTCTCAGCGTTTGATCATGCTAAGTTACTTCGTCTTGCTGAGCTTTATCCAGAAGATTTCTCAGCAATTGATCGTGTTATACTTAGAGATCAACTTCAACTACATTTATGATGTGAGAAGTATGATGCTTTTTCTGAGCTTCAAGATATTGGAGGTCTTGCTGTGAAGATGGTTGAGACAAGAAAGCATACTCTATATCCATTGGTTTATCTTATTGAGTTGGCATTGGTCTTACCAGTTGCGACTGCAACCGTTGAGAGAGTTTTCTCTGCAATGAAGTTATTAAAACTGACTTGCGTAATAAGATGGGAGATGAATGGATGAATGATAGTATGGTGGTATACATCGAAAGGGAAATTTTTGAAACTATTGAGAACGAAGTTATTTTACAATGTTTTCAGAATATGCAGTCCGTAGGATCCAATTGCCACCTCTCAGTATCAGCAAATAGTACGGTACGTGTATTTTATAATTATTAGTCCTTAATTTTTTATATTTTTAACTCTAAGATATTTTTTTGCATTACGTAGTGAATTTTTTTTTTTTTGTCATTTTTCTTTAGAAGTTCGACCCCCTTCGATTTTATTCCTAGTTCCGCCATTGAGAGACAGGAACCATAGTCGGAGAAATGAGAAGGGCTGAGGCAACCTCAATCTAAGAACTTAAATGTCTGATCTCCATCAACATGGCAGTACAAATAAGCTTTTCTCCTTCTAGTAATCTTCAAACAATCGAACGAAGCAACCAGAGTGAGACCTGGGGAATATGACTAGGGACACGATGATGAGGGAGCAGTTTTTGGCTTCCTTCCTTAGATTCAGCAATCTGGAGAGATTATACAAGATAGACAATGAGATTGTCTCAAACCCTTTCTTGGAGGTTTTCTTAAGTTCAGTACCAGGGACACTGGGAGTAGGTTGTGAGAAAAATGAGTAGAAATGGTCTGTTTTATAAGGAGTAAAATAGTAGAAAACCACAGAAATGGGACAAGGATGCGGTACCAGAAAAAGCTCATGAAAATAAAGAAAGAAAAGCTAAAAATGCATCATGTGCAAAATATGCAAAGTGTGGAGAACACTTGCAAGAAAAAAGATATTTGGGGAGGAGTATGAGTAGTGATGGCCAGCAACTTGCCGAACTTGCCGACAATGTACTGTGAGCCAGAGAAACACCTTTTAGAGACAATTATTACATGGGCAGACATTGCAAGAATTGGGACTGTAGTCCATATGGAAATTTTATTTATTCATTTTCCGTTTGAGTTAGTAGGTGTATTTGACGTGCGACTGTAGATTGATTATATGAGAAAGATATGAGGCATAATGAGAATTAAATAAAACTTAGGGGTAGTCCTTTAATTTTTACCCAGAGATATGAGCAAGTGGTGGTGCCGGGAATTTGTTTTAGGAGGGCTGAATATTTTAATTATTAAAAATTTTTATTTTTAATTATATATATATATATAGTAATAATAATTCTATAAATATAATTTTTAAGATAAAAAAAATATTAAAAAAATTGAACATATTTATTGACCTAGGGACTATGTCTTCAGTGATAAAAAAAAACTATAAATCATATAATAATGTACAATATTCTTTCCTTTTGAATTACAGTTGAAATGATTTAATGGTGACTTTAAGGATAAAAGAAATTATAATAAATAATGAGAGGTTGAAGAGATAAAGATAAAATAAAGTAATGAAGTAGTGTATCATTGTTTGATATTATTTGTGAGCATTTTGTGTCTAATTGTATAATTTTTACCTTTCAAAAACTTAAAAAAAATATATAAAATGATTTATATTGTCATTTAGTGGTGATTTAGCATGGCTAGAGATCTCCAACACACAATCTTTAGCTTTAAATTTAAAGAGAAAGATAAAATATTATTTATTATCTTATTTAAGTGTACAAATATTGGTTATAAATTAAGCTAATTTCTTAAAGATTGCTGAACATAAGATGTGTTGGGATTTTTTGAAGTTTATGAGAGGTAAAAATGTAGTTTAAAAAAAAAAGTTTCAATTTTTAGGATGGGTGTTGGGATTTTTTGAAATTTAGGGGAGGTAAAAATGTAATTTTGATGAAAATTTTTTTTGTTATCGGGATGGATGTGGGATTTTTTAAAACTTTGGGGGCCCCTGTATCTGCCTCTGTTAGCTAGCACACTGGCGTAAAAGAGGATGGAAGGGAAAGATGCAAGATGAGATTTCTACTTTGAGAGAAGGATTAGATCTTGATTATTTTTCAACGATTGTAATCAAGAATTTCGTAAGAAAGCACAATGGATTTCAGAACGTACACAGATTAGGTTGCATCTCTTTATTACATGCATCTCTTTGTATTGTTTAATTTACTTTTATTTACTAATTGTTTTGCTTTTTCTTGCATCTCTTAGAATATGTTTTCTGATATTATTACTTATATGTTATTGAGGAATTTTTATGATATTGTATAAATAGGCATGCAAATGGTGAAGGAGCTGCGAGTGTTAGGCCTGTTAATGTAGGAGCTGCTAGTGCTGGGCCTACAAATGGAGAAAGAGTTGTTGGTGGTGAGCCTAGAAATGTTGAAGGTGTTGCTGGTGGTGTGCAATTTGATGAAAAGGAGGCAAGTGAAAGTAGGAGTGAGGGTGGTGCATTGGTGGAAGAAAACCTAAGTGATATTGAGGTAACTAATGGAGAGAAGCCAGAATTATGGTCAGGTGAAGATGGTGAGAATGTTGAGGAACTCACTAGGGCCAATTTCATGTCTTGGTTGGGTGTCGGTCCCAACATTAGTAGGGATGTTGAGAATGTACCTAAAGACGTTGGGTTAAGCAATGATATGCAATCTTTAGATAAGGAATGTTGGTTGGGACCAAATGAGGATACACTGCAAAAGCGCAATAAAAAAGAGTTTAACAAGAAAGATTTGGAGATGAATAAGAAGATTAGATTTGAGAAACTTTTGAGGTTTAGAGACTTGGAGCAATTTAAGCATACTTTAAAATAATTCAGGATCCAAAATAGGTTTGAGTACACTTATGAAAAAAAAAACGATAAGAAGCAGGTGATTGCGGCATGCAAGAGTCCATAGTGTCAATGGAGGATCCGTGTTTTTTAGACAAATGAAAGGGGCTCTATAGCTGTCAAAACTTATAGACCCGCGCACAACTACGGTACCCATTACAAGAACAGAAGTATAAACGCTGCATGGATTGCACGTCAATACTCGGAGATGGTAAGGGGCACTCCTAATCTATCATTAGGGGCACTCATTGAACAAATCTGCCGAGATTGGATGGTAGGGATCTTAAAACATATAGTTTACCAGGCTTTGAGGGTGGCACTTGAAATGATTAATGGAAAGCATGTTGAACAATATAAGTATTGACGTGACTATGCTGCCGCTACCACGACATGAAATCTTGGGAGTTGTACTAAGATAAAAAAAGGACGGGGATTTTTTTGAGAGCATGTATGTGCGATTTGCAACATGCAAAACGAGATTCTTGGCCGATCGCAAACCCATCATCTTAGTATATGCTTACCACTTGAAAGGCCCACTTAGTGGGCAACTGTTTTGTGTGGTGGGAAAGAATGCAGATGACGATATGTTTCCCATCGCCTATGGTGTATCTAGTAACGAATGTAAAGCATCTTAGACATACTTTTTGAAGATGCTTTTGGATGACATCGCCATGGAAGATCCACGTCGGTGCATGTTTACTTCTGACTAGCAAAAGATAAGCTTTTTCACCAAGATATTCACAGATCGATATTCTGTAAATTATTAGATAAAGTTTCTAAAGTGATTCTATCTCTTCATTATTTTTGTTGGGATTACTTTATGCATTACACTTTCTCGTGCCTCATAACAAGCATAGATATTACTTGAAGCACTTGCACTTGAACGTTATGAGCACTGGGTGGAAGGGTCAATCTTTCAAGGATGCTCTATTCGCTTGTGCGAAATCAACTACTGGGGAAGGTTTCCGAAAGCATATGGAAGAAATACGAGCATTGAGCCTAACTTGTCATACATATCTTGAATTGATCCCTCCATTGTTGTGGTCAAGGCATGTGTTTGCTACTCATGCCAAGAGCGACGTGTTTGTCAACAATATTGTTGAAACATTCAACTCGTGGGTCTTGGAGGCAAGATACAAGCCTATATTGAGTATGCTCGAGATCATAAGGAGGATACTTATGAACTGTTTTTGTGCGAAACGAGAAGGTCTTAAAGACGCTAAGTATGATATCTGTCTAAGGATTAAAACAAAGCTTGAGCGTTTTAGCCATATTCTTTACGCGGCACAAGCTTGAGGAGTATGTTCATGACTACTTCCGGATTGGTGCGTACAAGAGATGTTATATGCTGTTCATTGAGGCAATGCTAGGCCCAAATGCGTGGCTTCATGTTATTGAAGATGTCATATTGCCTCCACAGATTAAGCGGAGGGCCGGTAGACCGAGGAAGTCTCAGAGTTGAGTTGAAGATGAGCCATACAGTGTCCCACCGAGAATACATTACAAGATGTAGTACATGTGGAGCGCAGGACCACAATGCCCGTAAATGTAAGCTCCTCCAAAGGTAGATTGACGAATTTATCCTAAGATACCTAAATAAGAAGAAGGGTGCAAACACTGAACTCAAGTATACTTATTTCATCAACTACTAACAATTTAATATTGTATACGTTATATTGATAGAAATTTTTTTTCCGTATAGCAGCAAGGAGATGACATCTTGACCCAACGATTGAAAAAGAAGGTAATGTGTATACTCGGTTATGATTGAGTATGTTTGTGCTTAAAATAATTTGTCTGAATACGAGTGTGTAAGGTAAGTGAAAGAACAACGACAAAGGAGGCGCATCAGTAGTTGCATTTGGAGAAGCAATTCGAAAGCGGAATAAGAAATGAGTAAGTTGATGAACACGTTACTATTACATTAGAATTGTCGAATACCCTTGAGTTATATTTTTCTCTGAACACTAAGGCTCCTGAACAAATATTGGAGTTATTGAAACTGTTATGGGGGGACCAATTTTATTTACTTTTAAATGTTGACAAATGTTGTTTGAAAGATTGATTTGTTGTCTTTGTACTAGGGAGATGGAGCCGAGACATCCAGAGACGACGAAAGAAAAACACTCGTTCTGGGGGGGAGTGCGGGTAGGTAAGTGAGGAGAAAAATTACCCTTAAAAATCTATTATGCTTAAAAAATGTCATCTTTCATTCCCTAAATTTTGGATGTTTGGAAGGATGTGCAAGACATTCTACAGGACCAACCAATGTCTCACTAAAGCGTGGTAATGATACGTTGAATGAAGGAAAAAGAAGTTGACCTAACACGAGGAGTACTCAGTAATGATAGCTTATTGGTTGTGTTTTTTGTGGATACTAGATGTAATGACATACTTGATATAATGACATACTAGATGTTGTACTCAATGATGACATCTTTTGTAATGATATACTGGATGTTTTGTTGCATACTGGATGTTCCCTAAATTTTGGATATTTGGAAGGATGTACATGACATTCAACAGGACCAACCAATGTCTCAACCAACACGTGGCAGTGATACGTTGAATTAAAAAAAGAAAAAATTGACCTGACACAAGGAGTACTCAATGATGATAGCTTGCTGGTTGTGTTTTTTGTGGATATTAGATGTAATGGCATACTGGATGTTTTGTACTCGGTGATGACATATTTTGTAATGACATATTAGATGTTTTTATGTAAATATTTTGAAGATACATTTTTTGTGGACGGGAGGAAAGTGGGTGATGTGGAGGTGTTAGTTAGAGATACCTATTTTGTATCTGGTTTGACAATTTATGAAAATATCTATGTATATTGAACTTTTGTGTTATCTATTCTGTAACAGGTTGACAGTGGATGTAAATGACACATTCTGTTTATATGTAATTGTAAATGTTATGTAGTTTTAATGTCGCATTCTATTTAAGTATTTAATGTATTTGAAAAGTTCTAGAATGACAATGTATTTAAGTGTTTAATGTATTTGAAAAGTTCTGGAATGACAATGTATGTAAGTGTTTAATGTATTTGAAAATTTGGAGAAGCATTTTTATTTTGGAAAATGTTATATTATTGCAGGGTGTTTGTTGACAGAATTTAGGCACACTTTCAGTAATATTTCCCTTCAGTGCAATGTACATGTTTAGACATTATTTCAACAACACAGATGAACATTGGGTGTATAATGCACTTATTTCTACAAATTGATAATTGTAAAAATGTAGTCATTGTGACAAACTCATAAATAACAGGTACATTAGTCTACAATATCATGCCAAGTTTTACATAATTAAATACAAAGCAAATGTTACAAACTCATAATCCTTATTCTAATAAGTCTAATACAAACTCAGTGTTACAATCATTCAACCTTCCATCTTAGCACATTGAATGTACATACATAGAACAATAGCGATCAATAAGATCTACGAGGCAATCAAATAGATCAGCATGCAGTTGTCCTTTGTTTTCTGCATTCGAGCTTTTTCCTCCATCTTCTTCATCTTCTTGATAAAAAAGGAAGTAAGATTTCTTTTTCGCGCAAACACGTCGGGGGGTCAACCCACTGGAAGTAGCCTCATGAAGAATCCCTCTACCAAACATTTACAACACAAAATCCTTACAAATAGTTGATAAACATATACCAAGAATTGCTATAGATGAACTGCCTCTTAATCTATTATTGTCACAGATGAAAATGTCTATTATTCTTTCTTAGTCTTATGTTCATTACTTTAGACACCTCAGTATGTAAAGCATCCTTCTAGTGGATCTTCAAAATATCCAACCGTAGAAAATTAGATTTAGGACAAAATGCAATGCTTCAAACAGTCCAACATTGACCAAAAATGCAACGCCTCAAGTAGTCTAACATTTGCCAAAAATGTAAGGCCTCAAGCAATCTGACATTGACCAAGAAAATGTATGGTCACTCAAGTTTCTTTGAGTAAATTACCATCCCATCTACACTGGCTATATATTCAAGTTACTTAGATCAACTGATAATTCATATAAATGTTATCATAAAAGGAGTTATCTCACTATAAAAAAAAAATATGTGCATATGAAAAGTGACAAGAAATGATATCCAAAATCTAAGTTCACCACTAGAAGATAAATTCCTCTTTGCACCACTGTCTTCTTGTTCAAAAATTTGATGGTGGAGAAGGATTATTAAAAAGATGTGATTCAAAAAGAGTTGTTTAGTTGAAATACTTGTCTTTGTCTCTCCCCCAATGAGCTAAATTGTTTGGTTCAGATTCATAAATGTATCTATTTAATTATGCATAGGAACCTACCCCAAATAATTGGATTTGATTTTTTATACATTCAATACCAAAAATTGAATGACCTGTCTATGATAACTTCATTTATCAAATTAGTGCACCTGAAGTTATCGTATACGATAGGTGCTTGTAGTTCGGGTGACAGATTCAAAGGAACAGGTGTGTGGAAGTTTCCTACTAGAGTTGTTGATAAAGTATATTATTTTTATTGCAGTTTTTTATCAAACCATTTTGAAAATATATACCCAAATTTCGACTTGGATTAAATTTTTCATCCACAAGGTGAAGATATTGTGCAACTACAATAAGGGAAGTGAAAGAAAAGACAAGAGTAAGCGATAAGCGCGTAATTTGTGAACTCAAAGCGAATATAATGTTTAGATACATACAAGTGTACACATGGAGTTGTTATTTAAGATCGTTGCTTTTATGTTTTTTCAGACTGAGACAGAATCTGCAGAAGTTTCAACATTCAAGTAAGAGAAGTATCCATTTTTAGCATGTTTTTGCATATATTGGCATTTTAGATATGTCAACACATGGTTTTCCATGTAAATGCAAGTCCTCCTATAATAAATCATTTTGCAAATTACTAGCAACTTGTTAAAAACTAACGTTATCTCATTGTACCTGAAACACCAAGCAAATTTCGGTACCAATCATCGATGAAACATAAAGAGCCAAGCAATTTGTCACAATAGATGTTCAAAATCTAACTAAACTAAAATACAAAACATCTAACTTAAATGTAATTATGAAAGTCAAATTTGCAAGTCTCACCACTACAGACATGTACATCGGGCAACCAAAAAAAGGACGACTAAGATTTCCATCAGTTATAAATGTTCTCACACATGCCCGAAGATTGCATCAACAAACTGGTGGCTCTAAAAACTCATTTCATTTGGTAGCAAAAGACCTTAGTGCTCCTCCTACATCTTGAGGGGATGAGATATACGACTCAGAAGACATCGTGGTGGCCCGACAAAGCTGATTGAAATGCATTGGGATGAGACCTTGCACTATAATGACGACCTTTCATTGGGGACTTTGTGGAGTTAGATCACCTGATCAGGATGGCTAGGTTAGAAACAATTTGGGAATGTTTTGTTGGATAGTGAAGAATCAGGAGGGGTGGGTAGTGCAACAGGGGGCTGCTGAGTTAGATGGTGAGGTGGAAATAGATTTGGGAAAAAATTAAAGGTCGATGTTAAGTTGAATTTCAAGTCTCGATTAGTGGTAACGATGTTGTCAAGTTGTTGGAAGTCTTTGAATTTGATATTCCTTGGGAGATATGGCGCTGTGTGGATGGTGAACTTGGTCGGTAGGTTGTTGCCGACTGCTAGAAATCAAGATTTTGCTTCTAAATTTAACTAAGCCTCTCATGTATTCTTGGCTCAAAGAGGGTTGTCGAAGACGGGTGGTTATGGTCCTTGAAAGCAAAGATAGGTCTGAGTGGAAAGAGTTGACTGAGATTTTTCAAGAGGCGGGTGCTCACCTTGGAAAGCCCAGGTGTGGGATTAGATTCTCTAGCAATTTTGTACATCGAAAAGGAGTTTTTTTTGTGAAAAGCGGTGAAGTTAGGATCGTTGAAGGAGTTATCTTGTCATCATGCTTTGAAAGTTGTGTTTGCCATTGAAGAAGACAGCGGCAAATTGAAGTCGCGTGCGCCGCAATCGGATTCGCATGCAGTTTTGGAGGTTGATGTTGTAGTTTTCAAATATACTAAATTTAATAGGGAGGTGACTGTTGATTTAGTGGGGGATAACATATGTGCGATGTTTATTCGATGGGCTTTAGGAAGGAGTTGGATGGGCTTCTAAGGCTCATCGGTTAAGACAATGGATTGGGTCTTATGAAGCTAGGTTCCAAATGTGTTGATTGTGGGGTTGTGATCCAATCTAATGTTGAGCATCATTTGAGGCCATGTCTTGTGGGCCAAAGGACTTCAGCCCAGGGATATTTTGTCTAATGTTGGAGATGTGAAGGAGCCTTAAGTGGATTGGTGTATGGTAAACTTGGCTTGGATCAGTTAGGTTTTGTTGATGTGTAACACGTCGACGCGAAACATGCTTTTGTCGCTGTTGAGTGTTGCCCAATTAATGTCTCCCTCTTCCAGGCAATGGAAGTGGGATCTCCGTAGGTGTCGTTTGTGGTGGATAGGAGTTGATCCACTGTCCAGCCGGCATTAAAGTGCCTTTCGAGATCTGAGAGCATGGGTGCAGAAGCTTCCCATTGACCTTCTAAATTGCTGGTGATGTAGGATTCATCAGGTTGGGTTCTTCGCTATTCCATCTGATCCTCATTCCTCTATTGTCTCCTCTAGCACTCTTTCTCCCAAAACTAAAATCTCTCTTTCACCCCTCGAGCCTAGCAAAAGATGACCTTGTCCCATTAGTCCAGTTCATCCATAATCTCGGAGAAACCTCACTCTCTCTTGCCCTGTCTGGGACTTCTCAACATCATAGAAGTTCTTCAGACTCTTTATTGTGAACCTCAATTTTTTCTCTCATGCCTTTAGATCACTTAGAGGCCATTGACAACCTAATCACCAATGAGTCACGTGTTCGGACTAAAGTTGACTCTGCTCCTCTTCATGCCAGCTCAATTAAGCAACCTCAACCCCTTCAGTCCCCTCAAAATTTAATGCCCAGCAGCTCTAACTCCATTTCCCCCTTGACTTCTCATGACACTCAACCTCCAGCCTTAATCCCTCACCTAAACCAAGGCATTACTCCATCCTTTAACACTGATGTGGAAACATCTCCCCACACTGATCACACCGTTCCACCTTCCTTGCAACTACGAATTACTAGATACCCTCATGATTACACTACCTTACCCAAATCTTTTTCAAATGATGTTGATCAACCTAAGTGCCAACCTCCATCTATATGTAACCCCTCCTCCAACCCCTCAGCTTCACTAACCTCTCCAATTCCACATCACACCCAACCCTCTCCTATCAGCATGGATCCGAAAAAACCACATCTTCTTGCCTTGAGTCTGATCTCCCCTAGGGCCTTCACCTCTAATATTATCCACATTCAAGAAATATCACCTTCCCCTGCCTCTTCTCAAGCCCAAGCCTATCCTATAACTTATAATAAGTTAGCCTCGGATCAATACCTTCTCCAAGATTCAGCTGACCCTTACCTTTCTTACATCCTCCCTGACTCTTAACCCACTGATTATGCTAACTATTCACTTGTCTCATTTCCTCTGATATACACCCCACCTTTTACTATCCACTCCCTCTAGCACCTCATGCTCCCCTCCTTCCCCCTTCCGCAACAGGCGTTACCTCCATCCCCATCAACCCCCCTCCAATTGTTTCTGACAAAAAAGGCAAAAGCAAGGCACTCCAAATTTTCAGTCGCAAATCCACTCTCAGATCCCAAACATCCTAGAAATCTGGCCCTTCCAAGGGAGGAGGAAAATGCAAAGCTGATGATGAAATGGACTCATTCCTAAACTTCTCCAAGAAATTAGTCATTGAATCATCCCCACCTACCCCATCTGATCCCATCATTTCTATCATTTAGCAATTCCAGCATCTCCAAAACCTCAATGCAGCCCAACAGAAGCTTGAACGTAAACAGCTCAGAGACCTCATCAAACAAGATTATGCTAACCATGTGTTTTCGCTTCCTTCCCAGCTCAAAAAAATTGATCCTATGGCAGAGAAGACGAGCCGATATCTGCTCCACCCTGCCTCAAAGCTCCTATCTTAGAATTGTTGAAGTTTTGCTTGGACCTCAGCAGTCAACTCCCTTCAATCCATGATTCGGGATCATAATCTCGATTGTCTGCAAATAATGGAGTCTAAAGTTCCTAATGATGTTGTTATCTCTATTTTGAATAGATTATGGTTCTATTATATGTTTTTGTTCCTCCTATTATGAGACCCCGACCTTATTTCTATCATTGTAAAAGAATTATGACTACTTAAGTACGTATTACTCTAATTTTTGAGAAATGTATGTATGGTTAAATTAATCTAAAGTTATGTCTAGGTGGAATTTTCCCCTAGCGTTTTTATGAGTTTTAAGCTAGGATTTAAATGTTATATTATTTGCAATTGTTAAAATTGAGTAATTGAGATAATTAGGCTAATCATTTTAATTGATGGAATATGTCCCTAAGTTACAATATTTGGAAGAATTTAATTAGGGCTTTAACTTTGAAAATGTGTGAGACTTAGAAATAAACTTAGAAAGGCATGTTAGAGTAGTTTATTTAGTAGCAGAAAATAAAGGAAATAAAAGAAAAAGGAAATGAAGGGAGAATGGAGGCTCACGTGGGAGAAGAGAAAAAGGGGAGGGGGAGGGCAGAATTGTCATTTCCTTCCCCCAAGCCCTTGCATTTCACGCATAAGACCACCCCCTCTCTTCCTCTACCGCATTTTCAAAACACTTGCCCTAGCACCCACCCGCACAAGAGAAGAGAAGAAAGAAGAAGAAGAAGAAGAAGAAAGAAGAAGGAGAGAGAGAGGGAGGTGAGGAATTTCGGCCCTTGTTGGCCGACCAGTCCCATTTCTTTCCCATTTTCTTCTTCTTTCTTTTAATGGTTGTTGGTTGTGATATTTCTTTTAATGGTTGTTGGTTGTGATATTTGTTTGGTTTTCTCCTTGTGTTCATGTGTGTTCCTTTGAAGAAAGTATAGATCTAGTAAGTTTAAAGGGTAGTATAGATTGTACATGAAACCATGGAAAATGTGGCCAGATCTGGAAAATCATACTCAAGAGAAACCATTTATGAACCCTAAGTGTTTGATAAAAAGCTTAAAAGAGGGCTGAAATCGGTTGGTGTGTGTATGGCCGAATTTATTGGTTTGATGTATTAGGTTTATGCATGTTAGTCTTGTTGAGAACCACCAAGCCCTAAGTGTTAGATATATGGTCAGATCTGAAAAATATGCAAGAGGACCAATAATGCACCTTAGGTGTTTGATAAAAAGTCCAAAAGAAATGGGTAAATGCAATAGCTTGATGAAGATGGAATCATGGTTTTGTTGTAAACTTTGAATTGGGGTTGTAAAAGTGGGAAGAATGTGAGAGAATGGTTGCTGTTATGAGATGTTAAATTAGCCTTGGATGTTGGTTGTGACATGAAGAGATTAGGGTTTTGGTTGTTGGAGGTTTGGAAGGTTGAGAAGATCATTGTTGTTGCTGAAATTTAATCTCTGCAGATTTCAAGGCTCGAATTTGGAGTGTGTTCTGATGCACTTGTGCTTATCCTTGATCTTAAGAGGATCCTAGATTGTAGGCCTAGGAAATAGGAAGATTTTAAGCCATACCTTGGATGATTCCGATAAGTATTGAGTGAGATATGCGTTGTTCAAGGCCCGGACGTCAAGCTGCCAGCAGCCTTGTACGTCCGGAATGTTAGCTCATTTCGAATACCTTTTGAGGGATCATTTTAAGTCCAAATTTTACGAGTTTGGTCTTGAATTTTAAGTTTAAGGAAGAGGAACATTTTAAGATAAATTTCGTGTGATTTAGAGGTAAAATGAATGAGTTGTAGTATTTTGAAAATGGAGGGCCGAGCTGGAATCAGCAACAACGTTGTTGTAGGATTTTCGCCTAATAAGAAGTGTTTGTGAAATGTATAGTAAATCCTGCTGTTGTGAATTTTACCCCCAATCTTGACCTATGAAAGCTGAATATTTCAAAATAAATTTCATGTAATTTGGAGCCATGATTTTGAAGTTATGAATTTTTAAGTTGGAGACGTCGGGGCTGCCCGCTTGGACGTCCTCAGCAGCTTGTATTTTCGGGGAAGGTTTTGAGTAGCAAATGAGCTTCAAATTACTTAGAATTTTGATATGTTATGAAAATTTGTGTAAGGATCAGTTTAGAATCCAATTCTTATGGCTTCGGCATCCTTAGAATAACATTTGCATTATAGGGTCACCATTGATAAGTCAAAAATATGGGTGGTGATTTTGTATGATGAGTTGTGAATAATTGAGTGACTACTCTATACATTTAGTAAGCCTATAAATAACTTTAGTATGAATCAATTGTAGGCAAGGTGCTGCCATTCGCTCAAGTGGACGGAGGTAAGTGGAATTTATAAGTAGAAACTTACGTTTTTCCAAAAACTGGAATGATACACAGCATGAAAAGTATTTATGAATAAGCATATCAAGCATGGCATGACACGAGCATTTGCATGATTTTCTTGAATGAAAAAGAAAGTTTTGTGCAAATGAAAGCATGAGGAGTATTATGATTTCTCATTATCAAGCATGGCATTATCAAGCATGACATGACATGAGCATTTGCATAAGTTTCTTTGTGCAAATGAAAAAAAAATGATAAGTATGTTATCACAAGTCAAGTTAAAGGGCTAAATAAGATGGTCGGTACCGTACCAATAAGATAGGACATCCACTCCGAAGGACGAATGCGAGAAGGATGGATGATTCCTAAGGGGCACCCACTCCGAAGGACGAATGAGAGAAGGATGGGTAGCTCCGAGGTATGTGCAATCACACCGAAGGATGCTTGCAAGAAGGTGTGAACCTCCAAGGGTTGAGTCTAGCCATCAGGCCTGGGGCCACAACAAGGGCTAGCTCAACCAAATGATGTGTTCCCAAGGGAAAAGGGAATAGTTCCGAAAGGAACGCACAACCCTGACTTCAGGGGTAAATGGAGCGTGATAAGCCCAAATCAAGAAAGAATATTTTCAAGCAAGAAAATCAAGATCAAGTACGTTGTCTCATGCATATGCAAGCATCAATGTACATTCATGATTTATGCAAGACATGCATTATTTATTGCATATAAACCCTTACTGAGTCTTTCGACTCACAGTTTTAAATTGTACCATTCCAGACAACATTTCAGGTGGGAAAATCTAGAAGAGGGACCGACGAGAATGTCCTCTTCCCTTTTTGTTGTTTCATTAAAGGTTTAGATATAATTTTTGAAAGAGCCGACATGAGCCTCCGTTGTGTGGTGGTCATGGGTTATTCGGCCAGTAAAGTTTAAGGTTTTTAACCAATTGGTATTTTGAGACTGTGTTGTAATTACTTCAAGTTATTGATCAAGATGCAAGGAGAAATAGGTTCTAATGTTTCGTATGCGCGTTAATCGCCAGCGATATAAAGTTTTAAAAAAAAAAAAAAAAATTAAATTTTCGCTGCAAGAATTCTCTGAATGAGAAATATTCCGCTGCAAGAATTTAGTAAGTACGCTGGAGTGTTCCTTGTTGGGAATGCTCGCGGCTGTCATTAGCCTCGCTGAGCTAGCGTTCGGGGCGTGACACCTATTGATACTAAAGGAGGTCTTGTGTTGTCCTGGAGAGCTAGATTCTCAATTTCTATGATCTGTAAAAACAGTAATGTAATCTATGTTTTGTACATCCTATCTAACTCTTCTAGTTCTTTCTTTTGCTCCTATGTTTATGGTCCCCTTATTCTCATCTTAAACAAAAATTTTGGACTGACCTTCACTCTGTTGGTCTCTCATTTTCTGGGCCATGGCTTTTAATTGGTGATTTCAATGCCATCGTTTATCACAATGATAAAAGAAGAGGTCGATCAATTGGCTTTTCTTCATATACTGCCTATTTTAAAACCTTCGTCCACACTCATGGTTTGACAGGTATTACTTTTGAAGGCCACACATTTACGTGCTCTCATGGTCGACATGGCCTTGCTAATATTCAAGAAAGAATTGACCAGAGCCTAAAAAATACCCTATGGATCTAGTAGTATCCTAAGGCCATTCTTAAACATCTTCTCAGATCATGCCCCTATCCTTCTTGACACTGAAGGTCTTTGTCCATACTTTTTAAAACCTTTTTGTTTTGAGCAATTTTGGGTAAGAGATCCTTCGTGCTACATCGTTATTACTACTGCCTGGAACTCCCTGCAACTATTTTATCCCTATTTCACCATAACCCATAAAATAGTAGCCACAGCAGCAACCCCTTCGCCATTGGAATAAAACTCATTTTGATTACATCAAAGGTCGAATTAAGTAGATCTCATATTAGCTTTCTCAAATCCAACTCCTTTCTCCCCTCTCATGCCAATCTGCCTTATGAATATCATCTGAAACATCTTTTAAAAGAACAATTTCAGAGAGAGCTAATCCTGTCAAGGCAGAAATCCCATACCCAATGGCTCATCTCAAATGAACTCAATAATAAATACTTTTATACCTCCACTATCATTAGACGGAGTAAAAACAATGTCAACTGCCTAAAGGATCAAAATAATCATTAAGTTTCTAATAGAAATGCAATGAAGGACCTTCTCACTAATCACTTTTCAACTCTTTTTACATCCCAGCTCCCGAATACTCCTCTGACTCACCTAACAAATTTGTTCACCAATGTCATTTTACCAGAAGAATCTGTATCCCTTAGTGTCATTCCCACTTATCAAGAAATCCTTCATTCTCTCAAATCCATGCACACCAACAAAGCCCCAAATCCGGATGGGATGACCTCTTTATTTTTTCAAACTTATTGGAACATTGTTAACGATGACATCGCTCAAACTATTAAAAGTTTCTTTTAGACAGGTCAGTTGCCAATGGATCTTAACAAAACCTTTATTGCTCTCATTCTTAAACTTGACCACCCCACTCTTGTCTCACACTTTCACCCTATCAGCCTTTGCAATACTCTTTACAGGATCATATCATAGATTATTGCACTTAGACTTCGTCCTTTCCTACCTCGTGTCATGTTCCCATACTAATCAGCATTCATTCTTGGTGAATCTGTCAAGATAGTTATATTCTCGCTGTTGAATCATTTCATTCCATCAAGAGCAAGAAAGGCAAAGTCGACTATATGGCCATTAAAATGGATATGAAAAAGGCCTTTGACCTCATGGAAGGACAACGCATCCTTTAGGTCCTATCTGTCCTTGGCTTTCTAGCTGTTTTTATCAATTGGATTTATT
Organism: Morella rubra; assembly: GCA_003952965.2. Classification (NCBI taxonomy): domain Eukaryota; kingdom Viridiplantae; phylum Streptophyta; class Magnoliopsida; order Fagales; family Myricaceae; genus Morella; species Morella rubra. The sequence goes on along the minus strand of CM025850.1, from coordinate 30,518,793 downwards.
CTTGCCCATCCACAACCACTTTTTCAATATTGTTGAATGGCTGCCCTTTTAGAAACTTCCCCTCAACACGTGGGCTTCGTCAAGGTGACCCTCTCTCCCCCTCCCTTTTTATTATTGGTGCTGAGATTTTAACTAATCTTCTTTACTCAGAAGAACAACGCACTAATCTTAAAGGCATCTAATTAGACAAGGGTGGGCCTACTCTTTCTCACTTACTTTTTGCAGATGACCTCATTTTAATGGGGAGAGCTACCATTCATGAGGCCAGAGTCTTTCATAAGAGTCTATCTACATATTTTTAGTAGACAGGCCAATCCCTTAATGCCTTGAAATCTCATGTCTATTTTAGCAAGAATGTACCAAGTACTACTCAGCGTCACATTCTCAATATCCTTAGTATTCGTAAGGGCTCTGCAAAAGCCACTCACCTAGGGCTGCCACTTTTTTTCCCTCGCTCTAAGCACGAAGCCTTCCTGGCCATTAACCATAAAATTGAGAATCGCATGTCAGGTTGGAAAGCCAAACTACTTTCACAAGCAGGTCATACCCAACTTAATAAATCCATTGCCTCAACCATTTCTTATTATTCTATGTCCTCTCAGTACCCTTCAACCAACCCAAAGTACCCATCATACCATGAGGAAAAAATATTGGATTGGTCTATGGCAATTAAAAATGCATGCCAGACTCAAATTGTTGTTTTGGAGAATTGCTTGGGACATGCTTCCAACTGGTCAAAGACTAGCAAACATAGGCTCATCTTCTCTGAAAGTGGACTTAGTCTCTTGCTATCTATTTTGCCATGAATTGGAATCCATAACTTATATTTTTATTGACTGCCTAGTACAACAAATTATTTGGTGTCATTCTTGTTTTCTTCTTTTGCTAGATAAAATCCAACCTCACACTATGTATGAGTTTCTTCAATGTGTTATTGATCCTTGTAGGAAGCTTAATCTAAGTAAGGAAAATGCCCACCACTTTCAACTCTTTCCTGCTATAGCCTTTGATCAACTATGAATGTTGCGAAATAAAATCAGATTTCACCCTACTACTGTTATTAATCCAATTCAAGTAGCTAATCTGATTTCTTGACAATCAAAAGATCACTTGACGGCTTGGGAAACAGTGTAGCTTACTCATCCTTGCAGCCTCTCCAACAATTACTCTTCCTCCTACCGTTTTCAATTTGATGCAGCAGTGAGATCAAATTTTTTCATGGCGACGGTGGTACGTCTTGACCTCTCTAGCACCGTCCTTGAAGCTGAATCCAGACATCTCCCGAATATCACAGACTCATTGGTAGCTGAAGCACATACAATTTTGCTCGCAGCTAATCTAGCATGCAACTTGAAGTTCACTAATATCATACTGGAAGGTGATTCAAGTATTGTCCCAACTACCCTTTGACAAGAAGAAATTGATGTGGACTGGACTATTCTAAATCTAGTATCAACTCTATCTCTTTGTTGAACCCCCCTTTCTTGAACAGTTAGGAAAATTATCCAAGTTGACAACTTGAAGGTGCATTTGCTAGCGTAATGGACCGTGGCACACCATTTTAGTGACCACATTCCCAAATCATTTTTCTCTTCTATTTGGACTTACGAGGGAACTAATCCCCCCTAACTGTACCATTTATTTTGTTTCCTTTATATATATGCCTCATACTTCTTGTCCTCTTTCCTACCCAAGCCACAACGGTCCTCTGTTGATTCTTTACTAAAAACTTTTTTTTGGGGATTTCCATAAAGTCAAAACTCACAAGTTCATTCTTAAAGCTTGGGGCATCTTATGCATTCCTTGAAAATATGATGGATTTAGTCTTAGAATCAAGCTTTAGTCAAAAGAGTTAGCATAGTCTATCCACACAAAATCAAAGCATATATTGGCGAGGTCTCGCACCGCAAGGTATTGAATGTCTCAAAGCTCACTCTTCAAATGATCAGGTCTACACCTCAAAGCTCTTGACTTTGGAAAAGGCTACAATCAGTTTAAACCCACTCTCAACAAAGGCCTATACCCCTTAGTCCACAAAGGTGGAAAAGTCTAAGAACATGGCGAGATCTTTGGTACCCACTTCCTCTCCTCCATAATAACTTTGAACTAGAAACAGTCCAACCTATCACCAACATCCATTTTCCAGCTTCTATAATTTTTGATAAGTCATTTGAACACCTCAATCATCATTAAGTCAACAAAGAATTCAGCTACCATAATTGTTGACTCGTCGGACCTCTCGAATCAATAGATTGGAAAGTAGTATGGTGAAAATTAAAAATTTATGAACGAGTAAAATTCCTAATTTGGAACTTAATATGCCCACCAAGTGCAGACTATCCTCTATATTTCATCAGTCAAATAAAAGGGGATCTTTCATGCTGTCTATGTCACTCAACAACTGGATCTCCAGAACGCGTCTCTTTCTTGCTTATTATCTTGCTAGAATTATTTGAAAGGAAGGTCTTTGACCCATTGATCTTTCAAAATTTAGCTATTTGGACGATTGAGACTTGGATCATAAGTTGTTGGAGCGTGATATTGTGGCAGAAATAATCGTTAATTCAAAGCAGTCCAAGTATTCTGCCTCCTTCAGATCTACGCACACAGACCTTGAGAGAGAGAAAGTCTCAAACGTGAAAAATGAATTTTGTTATCTCTCAAATGAACTTCTGAGCTATTTATAATGGCTTGCTCAGAACTCAACTGTGCTTATGCGTGGGATCTTTAGGGATCTCAAATCTCGGCCGTTAGGATCATCATGAAAAACTCTTTATCATTAAATTGCTCGTCAAGCTCCACCAATTTCCCACTTACTATTTGCAAATGATTTTATTTTATTTTATTTTTGTAGGGCAAACCATAGTGATGTGAGTACTTTGCGGGATATTTTGTTGACTTTCGAGCAGTGGATTGGTCAAACTATCAATATGGCTAAATCCTTCTTGACTTTCAGCAGGAATATGAGTCCAGCTACTTCGGACTCAATCTATTCCATTCTTTGCATCCCTTGGGCATCTTCTCTTGGCACCCATCTTGGCTTGCCGACTTGTCTCCCTCAGTCAAAGTCTCGGGCGTTTACGAAGATTAAAGATAAGGTTCAACGGAAAGTGGTGAGGTGGAAGGCGAAGATGCTTTCTCAAGCTGGGAGAATCGTTTTAATCCAATCAATAGCCTCGGCCTTGCCCTCTTATTTCATGTTAGTATGTTTGCTCCCTAAAGGGCTCTGCCATAGTATTGATTCTCTATTGATGAAGTTTTGGTGAGGTTTCTATGATTATAAGAGTCATCACTTCTATCCCAAGTCCTGGAGTTCCATATGTCAACTCAAAGATGTTGGTGGATTGGGGCTACATAAATCTTATGATATTAATAGAGCATTGGTGGCCAAACTTGGCTGGAAAATTCTTAATGATCCAGAGGCGCTGCGGCTAAAAGCTCTTAAGGCTAAATATCTAGGGAGTCGGCGTTTTATGAATGTCCAAATCCCAACCGATGTTACATGGGTGTGGAAAGGCATTCTAAAATCCAGAGAGGTTCTCGAAAAAGGAGCCTGTTGGGTTATTAAGAATGGAGTTGCACATAATCTTTGCTGTGACCCATGGATCCCTTCCCTCCCCTCATTTAGACCCTCTCTTAAACTGAATGCTCTAATTCCCCATGCTTTAAATTCGGTTTCGGAACTTATTGACTGGTCGTATGGGGGCTGGAAAGTGGATCTTATTAATGAGTGCTTTGATGAGTCTTCAACCCATGATATATTCTTGCTATCCCTCTACCCCCGGTTCGGGGTGATGCGGATGTTCTTCACTGGACTTTCGATCCAAAAGGGATTTTTTCTTTAAAGTTAGCTTATCGATGCATTCAAGGATCTCTCAATCATCAGTTTGGCTCGCCACATGTTGTAGATTTTGACTGGGCAATAATTTGGAAACTCAAGATTCAACATCGTCTTAAGTTACTACTCTAGAAAATTCTGGCGGGAGCTTTGCCAGTTCGTGGGAGAGTGGGTACTCTTATTGATGGAGAGGTGAATCTGTCTTTATTTTGTCCCCTCTATAAAGTGTGTGTAGAAACTAAAGAGCATTCACTTTTACAATGCCACATATCCAGGATGATCTAGGCTACAGGGCCTTGGCCTACACAACTTCATGGATTCTCCTCGTCTGGGACATTTGGTTGGTTTAAGTTTGTATTGAACCCCCGAAATCTACCCCCTGATTTACAATAGCGCTAGAAGGAATTTATGCTTTATGTTGCTATTGTGGTGGACTCTATCTAGTATGCCACAACACTGTAGTTCATCACAAGGTGCAGATGGGTATATAAGAGATTCAGGCCAATATTCGTCACAGATTCGATGAAGATTTATTTGCTTGGGATGAGGTCACCATGAGATATCCTATTCAGTGACAGTCCCCTTCTAATCAGGTGTTTAAGGTGAATTTTGATGTGGTTGTGCGTCATAACTCTCTCACCTTTGCTGTCGTTGGTCGTCAGTCTGATAGCTTTGTTTTTAGGGTTTGGACTAGCGTTAAGGCTGGCTTTAACCCCCTCAAAGGAGAAGCACTTGCTGCTCGGTTGGCAACCCAGGTAGCAGAGTCAGAGGAGTTGACTAAGGTGATTTTCGAAGGTGATACGCAAGTTTTGGTGCGCCAGATCAATTCTCGGGATGAACAACCTGACTGGTTTATAGAGGAAGAGGTCCTATTCTTACAGCATGTGTTTAAGACTTACCCTCTGTGGTCTCTTCAGTAGGTCTCCAGAGAAGCCAACTCTATGGCTCATAATATGGCTCGATGGTGTTCTCGAGAGGCAATTGTAGGCTATTTCGTTTGCTGAGGAAAAAAAACCCCTTATATTTTGTAATCTGAATTTATGGGCTTCTACAAATTGTGATCATGTCCATTAACATATCACAATTGACTCCCGAGATAATGAGATTATTTTTGTGAAATCCCTTTTGCTAACAATTATACGCTTATTTATATTTCAACCATACTATATTCTACGTGAGCTAATAGGACCGGAATAATATCATCGATTAAGTTCTAGCTCATATAATTTTTAATTCTTAGTTTGTACCCAGTTGAACTCCCAAAAAGTTTCAAAAAATAATTTTTGCAAATAATTAGTTAATATATATAAGTAAAACCGTGAAAACATTTTTTACAAAATCTCGCTGCGCAGCGTTTTTATTTGAGTCCAATAATATACATACATAATGAATATACTGCCTTAACAAATGACTAGAAGATTTCATATTGAGCTATTATACAAATTCACTTACTATGCACAAAGCCGAAGATTATCTAGAATATTTGATCTGCGAAGATCATCACCAAATGACTCAGTTAAAACACATGCACATAACAAACAAATCTGCATAACCCTCTCAGGTCTAAGGACAACATAAGCTAATTGTGCGAAGTATTATTCTCAACATCAGTGATCGTTTTCAGAAGGTATTCATATTTGATCTAATTCAGTGCATGTACTCTTACATTGCACTCACTGGGCTACTTAAGGTCACCACCTCAATGACAGAGTCTATCATTCTATCTTATAGAGACACAACGAGCGTAGACTTATTTATATATTATCATGTATCTCGGTCTAGCACAAAGTGAGTCAACAATGATGCAAAAAGTCATATTCCCTGCTGCCGATTCATTAATCATTAGCCTGACTTTTTTACAATGTTTCTTAACAATATGACATCTTATGTCATCGCATGTACCCAAAATAATATACAAGTGATTAATAAACAACAATAATTATTTCATAATTATTCAAAATGATTGGTTTTGAGGGCATATATCTAACAATCTCCCACTTGCACTCTGAACCAATCAGGCATGTACTTCACACCCATATACTTTAAATGTTACTTTTTGAGTCAACAGTTTAGTGAATGGGTCTACGATGTTCTCAGCTGATGCTATTTTAGCCATCACTACATCACCCCAATTCGCAATGTCACAAATAAGATGAAATCTTCTTTCGATGTGTTTTGTCCTTTAATGAGCCTTAGGTTCTGCTGCTTATGCTGTAGTACCATTGTTATCACAAAAACAACCGTTTAACACCGTCGGTTTATTATGCTGTGTTTTAGTTTCTTAAACTTCTCGGGGGAAAAAGAAAAACAAAATCCATACTTTAGTAAATGGACTAATCACTTGATATAGGGCTCGAACAAAATCCGATCCCAAGTTTGGGCAATCATTAGGGATTGAAATGGCACAACGGACTTAGAAGACAAGAAAAAAGAACTGAAATCTGGGCAACTTTTCTTATAGCCCCTAAGCTGCACCATTCTACCCAAACTTGCAAAACAATTGCAAAACTTTCTTAATATACAAGCAACAATGAAACAGAGCACAAAGTACATAGACCACCCTCGTAACTCTAAAGAGTAACATTTCTCTAATCTTTCAAGTTAAACCAGGAAGATACTAATTACTAATGATCAAATATCACGCAATAGTTAAAACTTCATCTTTTCTCTCTCGCTTTTTTTCTCTCCAACCTCTCTGTTCCCCCCTCAAAATTTTCTCATGTTCTCTAGGGACAAGAGATCGAGCTTCGGCTCCTTCTCCCTTCCCTTCCTCTTCTTTCTCCCTTTCATCTCTTCTTCTTCTTCTCCCTTCCTTTTTTCCCTTTTTTTCGTTTCTCTGTCTTGTTTGTTCCTTTTGTGGGTTTTTAGTTTTGCGCAAAGAAACCTAGATTTGCCACTTTTAGTGGCTGACCATCGTGCACGCGCCATCCCCTCCTCCTCCTGGCTCTCTGATCTCCATTCTTATTTTTGTTCGGTGGCTGGGCCTCAAGCGCGTGCTCCTCACGCGCCGTCTAAGGTGGTGCGTGGATCTCACGCACCTCCCCTATTTCGGCTCCTTTTGGATTTTCTTCTAGTTTTTTATCTGAACCCTTGCGTGCTCCTGCTCATCAATCAATGGCTGTCAGTGTGGTACCTTGTTCAACAACCTCCAAATTTGCCACTGCTCTCTTTCCTGCAGTGATCTCACCTCTGTTCTGTGATTGTTGCAGATGACTCCAAGGTCGCTTGGAGTGCTCCAGTTAACCACCTTCAGGGCAACCATGTCTTGGCTCTCGTCTCTAACCATGGCCAAGATCCTGTTTTTCTGTTTTTCTTTCATTTTTGTTTCTGTTTGTGCAGTAGTTATTTGGGGCTATTTGTAGGGTTCCCCACCCTCCGTTGTACTGCTTTTTAGTTCTATGCTATGTTTGCTTGCTTAGAAAAAAAGAATAATAATAATATCACGCAATAGTCTAAAACAAATAAATACTTCATTTTTCTTGGAAAAAGATTATATATACATTACGATATACAAAATTTACAGTACATTGTTAAGATGTTCTACTTCTGGTTCCTCCTTCATCAGCATCAGCGCCACCTATCTTGTAGACCATTAACGTTCCTATTCAGAACATAAATGGCTACCCTGAACAGATCTAGTTGTGTCAGAGTAATACATCAACGGTTTACATGGAGCTTCAAATGCAAAGCAGTTCTCCATGGAGGAACAAAAGCAACTGCCAATATGTGAATCATCGTCATCCAATTCCTCGGCATCCTCCTCGGCGATAGGTTCAAGACTTGGCGAATTAGAAGGCTTGTATGGATAGATTATGGGGGCTGGCGCGACCTCAATCGAATAATCCACAATTCTGATCTCACTAGCCATGGATATTTCCTATTTTCCTCCAACCGAAAGAGAGTGATGGGGTTTCCTTTAAGTTCTTTCCTAGGGGGTTTTGTTTCTGGCAGAGAACAAGAAGCTCGCTAAGATTAATGTGAATCTGGGGGCAGATTATATAGAAAAGGAGAGGAAGGAATCGGGAAACGCAAGAGAAAATATCAGCAGGAAGAGACAAGACTGACAAGTAGTTTTCAGTCATACCAACTGACGGCAATGCGTGAACCCACGTGGACAACGCTGCAAATGTCTTCTAATAGAATTTCCAAAAATCAAGCGACCGAAGATTCAAGGAAGTTGCGAAGGAAAACCTTTGGACCATGGAAAGCCTGCCACGCGGGTGAAGATTTTTAAATTTCAACCGTCCAAATTATTGTTACTCTAATTATTACATATTTTCTATTTTCAGGCTAAACTACACTATACTTAAATTAACAATATATTTATCCTTCGCACCCAGTAAGTTTAGAGCATAAATGACAAAATGTGTATTAATTAGAAGGTGCAATATATAATTCTCCAATTATATTGCTTGTACAATAGAAAATGGAGGATCTTCACTATTTCGATCATCCCTGTGTGAGGAGTAAATAATAATATTTTGTAGTAAAAAAGAAAACTTTCTAATTTGAAAGAAATTATCCTTTTTATTTTATTTTTTAAACATCACGCCTCTTTTATTAATATTTAGAAAAGTTCAAAGATCTACTTATAAGTTTTAAAAGACGAGATAGACTCTCTGTAAAGACGACAGTAGAAGGCGACAAAGGAGCAAAAGAGGCAGTCACGTGAGATGTGCAAAAGCACTTGTGCCTCCATGTGCCGGCTGACTGACTCCTGTCATGGGTGGAAAGAGGCATCGGGAGGCATAGAGGCCAACTAGTTTTGAAAGAGAGAGAGAGTCCTCCGCCGCCGAAAGAGAGGGGCAATAGAGGTGCAGATCAGATTACGAGCGCGGAACACTGCTTCGTACTTGTGAACAGTAACCACAGAAAATGTATTTGCGATATAATCTTGAAGAGATATGAGTTGTAGCCTCTAGTCGTGACTAGTGAAGACTTTGTGTACTCGTTATTTAGTTTATAATAGAGATTTTGCCTGGACTAGTTCCCGTGATTTTTTCATCCTCACACCGGAGAAACTTTCCACGTAAAAGTTGCTTGTGTTGTTTTGGTTTGGTGTGATTGATAATCTTGGATTTATTTTCAATATATATAATTGTTGAGATTGCGCTCTATTTGTTTGCATCTAAAGAGAAGAATTATTCCGTTATTTGTTTGTCTTATCTCTCTCAACACATCTGCCTTTCATCAATTCTTAGGATCGTTGGTATACGCTTTTCCATCTGATTTCCAACGGCATGGGATGCTTTGGCAGGAAAAGGATGCCATTTCTGTAGAAAAGGGGTAACGGTTGTTGGACCACTCCTGCATAGAAAATTTAACGTAAGTATCTAAGAAACACTATTGTAGCGTAATTGAAGGGAATCCAAGGCTTGAACAAGCTCATGTTGAAATTATCTCTCTCATGTTGAACAAGCTTGAACAGCAAAACTTCATTCATTGCATCAAAATCTGTAGAGGGGCACCATCTATCACTCACTCGATGTTTGTAGATGACTTAATGATTTTTTGCAGAGCATTTCTTCAGGAAGGTCATCACATTATGGAGGCCATCAGTAGATACTCATCATGGTCAGGCCAAGCTGTTAATTCTTCAAAATCCAGCCTATCAGTAGAAATGTACAACATAATGTGGCTGTTGAAATAGGTTCTGGTCTCAGCATTACAAGGCATAAGCTTGAAGGAAAATATCTCGGTCTTCCGCTTTATATTCCTTGCTCTAAAAGACAAGCTTTTCAGGATATCAAAGAGAAAATCCTAAAGAAGATTGATGGCTGGAAGATGACATGCCTTTCACAAGTTGGGAGATGTACCCTCATCAAGGCTGTGGCCAGTGCGCTTCCTACTTACTGTATGTCCATTTTTCTGTAACCTAAAACTTGGTGTGCAGAACTTGGATTCGCATTTCAAAAAAATTTCTGAGGATTTAACAAGAGGAACAATAGGCATTTCACACCCATCTCCTGGGAGTCTATATGTCGTCCCAAAGAAGTTGGAGTCTCGGCTTGAGAAGGATGCATGATCTTAATCGAGCTTTGGATGCAAAATTGGGATGGCTTATCTATAAACATCACTTCGGGCTAAAACACTCACAGCTAAATATCTCAAGGGGTGTTCCTTATTTTCTGCTACCATCAAGCCGGGCAGCTCATGGATATGGCGTGGCATCCTGGCTACCAAAGACATTCTTAGTACTGGAATCAGATATCTAATCAACAGTGGTAGCAATATTCATATATGGACTAATCCATGGGTGCCTAACTTGCCCCATAACAGGGTAATTAGTTCAGGTTCGAGCATTGAGCCAACAATTTATCACCGAGTAGACCAACTATTTGATATGAAAATGAATACCTGGAATTATGAGCTCTTGAGGCAGCTTTTTTCTCCTCAGTGCGTTCAGGAAATCCTTAAACTTCCTCTTGGTAGGAGGAATAGTGAGGATCAGAATATTTGGTCCCTAGAGCACCATGGTAAGTTCACCGTGAAAACTGCCTATTTACTAGACCAAGCCGACAGATTCATTTGCAGGGGTCCAATTAATAGCAAATGTTGGCAGAAATTGTGGAAATGGAAAATACAGGCCAGATTAAAACTCTTTGCATGGAAAGTGACTTCTAATGCTCTTCCTACTAGAGGGAGAATTGCTACTGCTATTACATCTGTTGATGAGGATTTTAACTGCTGTCAAATCTATCATCATGGTGCTGAAACTTGTGAACACTTATTTTTGGAGTGTCCGATTGCTCAAATTATTTGGAAAGAGGGGCTTTGGCCTATGAATTTCACAACTCTGAATTTAAGAAGTATTGATCAGTGGATACTCATTCTCTGTCGACCTCATAAGACGTATTGAAAAGCATGTTGAAAGGGAGTTAGTCCTCTGGTCCTTAATCGTTATGGACACAATCTGGATGTATCAGAATCTTTCAGTCCACCAGGGTCTTAAGTGTGAACCAGGAGAGATTATTCAGTTCGCTAAAAGGCGTTTTTATGAACATTATGCTACTTGGCTAGATAAAGATCGAGAACTGAAAAAGAGATGGCTACCCCCGCCCAGAGGGCTGGTGAAAATTAATTTTGATGTTGCTTGTAGGAGTCACTATTCGGTTATTACTGCTGTCTGCAGAGATCATGTAGGAACCATCTTGCAGGCTTGGACAGACTTGCTCCCCAGCCAATCTTCCTTTGGGGGCGAACGGAAAGCAGCACTTCTCGCATGTCAATTGGCGAGTTACTATCCATGTGTGCCTTGAAGGTGATTCTTTTTAGTTGTTAACGCAGCCTTGCAGAAGTCTGAAGATGTAGATATATATGTCTCAGACGAGTTGCTGTTATTACGGCAATACTTGGAGAATCATTCAGATTGGTCCATCACTTGGATCTCGTGACAGCAGAATCGGTTGGCTCATAAATTGGCGAAGTGGGCAACACTCTCTGGTGTTTTTGGCCAACTCAATGTTTCTGTAATTCCCCCGCTTGTATCTAATTGTGACTGGTTTTATAATCCACCTTGATCTGGCCTGTACCAAGGTGGATTATATTTGCTTAGAAAAAAAAGGGAATCCAAGGCTGGAAAAAAAGAAGCCATTCAAAAAAACGCACATGCAACCTCGTTGTATCATTCTATTACGTCTATGCTTTGTTCCAAGTAAAGCCAGCGTCTGCTCTTCTTCCAACTCGGCTGCTCCTCTATCTTCCCATAGTTCAACTAAAGACTAGGCCACTCAAGAGAATGACGCAGCTTTCTGTACTTCTACAGGATAAACTTTAATAGACAATATGCTAATAAAGAGAAGTAGCTGCGGAACGGCTATATAACAGCCTTCAACTTGTATTATTCTTGGATTTTAAGCAGAAAGCAATCCGAATAGAGATTGCATCGGTAAGAAAACATTCTGGAATGGCAGCGGAATAGGCTACTTGCTACAAAGACAAAATTGATGCAAGTCCTTGAATTACAAATTAATTACCCAGTACTGCTGTAGGATCAATTCAAAGGTCGATGCAAAAAAAAACTGGTACAAAACCAGAGGAATCTGACAAAGATAAACAAAAGCACACTCCACTGTTTAGGAGTCTTCGTCGTTGTATTCCTCATCCTCCTCTTCTGGAATTGTCTCCAGAACAGGAGAGACGGGAACCTTAGTCGGAGAAATGAGAAGGGCTGGGGCAACCTCAATCCAAGAACTTAAATGTCTGATCTCCATCTCCTTGGCAGTTCAAAAAAGCTTTTCTCCTTCTAGTAATCTTCAAACAACCGAATGAAGCAATCGAAGTGAGAACTGGGGAATATGACTAGGGAACACGATGATGAGGGAGCAGTACTTTTTGGCTTCCTTCCTCAGATTCAGCAATCTGGAGAGATTATACAAGATAGACGATGAGATTGTCTCGGACCCTTTCTAGGAGGTTTTCTTGAGTTCAGTACCTGGGAGTGGGTTGTGAGAAAAGTTAGTGGAAATGGTCTGTTTTATAAGGAGTAAATTAGTAAAATAATAGAAAACGACAGAAATGGGACAAGGACGCGGTACCAGAAAAGCTCATAAAAATAAAGAAAGAACAGCTAAAAAGCATCATGTGCAAAATATGCAAAGTGTGGAGAACACTTGCAAAAAACAGATATCTGGTGGAGTATGGGTAGTAATGGCCAGCAACTTGCCGACAATGTGCTGTGACTTGGAGAAACACCTCTTCAGACAATTATCAGACATTGCGAGAATTGGGACTGCAGTCGATATGGGAATTTAAAATGAATATAAAATTAAAATGATACATATTAACGAGCTATTGCTAAAATTATATGCATCTGACGGCCAGGATGTATTGATTAAATGAAAAATATATGAAGCGTAATTAAAATTAAATAAAACTTACTAGAGTCATTTGATTTTTACTAGAGGTAAGAGCCAGCAGAGTGGCGTAAAAAAAAATTAAGAAGAAAAGATGAAAGATGAGATTGTTATTTTGAGAGAATGATTAATATTATTTCTAATTTATTGTTCGAATTGGATTATCAAATTTGAAAAGAGATAGACACAATATAGATAATAACTAATATAAATACTAACTTTTGATGTTGCGCGTATTAATTTGTAAAGCATACAAGTTTTCTTACCTGCCCAATTATTCAGTGGGTAAAAATTATCACTAATCCTGTTAATAAGCTTCCTCTCCCAAACGAAGACATTAAAGTTTAAACACTTCCAAATCCAGAAGGTACAGGTTCTAGGCCCCCTGAATTTAGCTCAGAAGGTGACCAAACTAACAATTGATCATATACTAGCGGCAACCTGTTCCTGCCCTGATGAACAACTAATTTCAGATTGGACTAAACAGATATTTGAAACAGACCCTTTTGCTGCAGCAGAAGCCTCGACAGCTTTTCTTGTGTTCTGAAGGCTTTGAGATAGGCTCAATTCGTCTTCTAATTAAGGGAGACTCTCCACTTGTCTACGATGTCCCCTGGGAGAAAACTTATTAGGCAGAATGAAAAATTGCAAACATCAACACCTCTATACATTCCTTGCTCAAGAATATCGAATTCTGGATTGCAAGTAAAAAGAAATTGCAGCAGTAAGAAAGCAAACGACAAGATTGGCAGTGGAATAAGTTGGTACAAAGACTATATTGATTGAAATCCTTGAATTACAAATTTGGTAGGATTAACTACAAAACTTGAAGGCCCAAAGCCGGCTACCTTTCAAACTATTAATTCAAAGGTCTATACAAAAAACTGGTACAAAACTAGAAACTATCAGAGAGAGAAACACAAGCGCACTCCAGGTTCTAACTTCTAAGAGTCTTCGTCGTATTCCTCAGCCTCCTCTTCAGTAATTGTCTCCAGGACAGGAGAGAGAGGAATCTTACGCGGGGAAATGAGAAGGGCTGGGGCAACCTCAACCCAAGAACTGAAAAATCTGGTTGCCTTCGCCATGGCCTTTGTCCTGCTAGTAGCCTTTAAAGAAACCAACAAAGCAATCAAAGTGAGATCTGGGGAGAAGACTCTGGCTACGAAGATGATGAGCGAGTCGTTTTTTTTGCTTCCTTCCTAGGCTTCACTTCAGCTGAGAGATTGTAGAAGATGGGAGATGAGACTGTCTCGGAATCTTTCTTGGAGGTTTTCTTGAGTACTGTACTGGGAGTGGGTTGTGAGAGTTAGTGGAGATGGTCTGTTTTATAAGGAATAAAATGACAAAAATAAGAGAGAGAAGTACACGCTTCCAGAAAAGCTCATAAAAAATAATTAAGAAAGCTAACAGAACATCATGTGGAAAACATGCAAAGTGCAGAGAACACTAGGAAACAAGATGTCTGGTGAAGTCCTTGCCTCTGATAACCCACCAAGCCCGCCTTGCTGTAATCTCACTTTTGATCAATAATGCAATCTTTGCTTAGAAAAAAAGATATCCCGTGGACTAAAATTATTGGTGGACAGCAACCAATTGCCGACAATGTGCTGTGTCCTGGAGAAATCTACGGTGGAGAACATCTCTTAAGAGTCTTCGAATAATTATTATAGTGGTAGAGGAAAGATTTGGACTACCGTGTGAGTGGATGTTAGATGCTCAACTATTAGTTTAATCAAAACGTAATGTGGACATTGTTAAGGCAACATGGACATTTAAATGTATCAAAACTATTGTCCCACCAGCCTAATGAGAAAGCATGAGTAGGCAAAAAAGCATTACAAGTTTTCTTCCCAAATATCTATTGGGGTTAATCCCACATCGGTTGTAAAACGGGTCAGTGATCACATCGATTATAAAAGAAGACTCGAGACTTAACATTAATATCGAGAAAGATTATTAAAATTAATTTCACATCGATTATAAAAAAGATTGGTAGACATTTTATAAATACGAGCGAAAGTGTCTCCACTTAAACTAGCTTTTGGGTTTAAATACCATCCAATAGTAACTAATAATAATATTTAGAGAAAGCACATCGTCATCTACCCGGAGTTCAGAGATATTATATATCATCAAAATCGCTGCGGAAATTATCTTTTGAACCAAGAGGACCGAAACTATTGGGCAAGAGCCATCCTGAGTGGAAGATTCAGTGGATCCCAAGAACGGATGAATATACAGACAGGCTCATCTTTTAGCACTGCAGGCGGCTTGATTCTAGTGTGTCCTGTAACTCTCCCAACAGAACAACCGTTCAACACCGTCGGTTTATTATGCTGTGTTTTAGTTTCTCAAACTTCTCGGGAGAAAAAAACAAAAAACAAAATCCATACTTTGGTAAACGGACTAATCACTTGATATAGGGCTCGAACAACATCCGATCCCAAGTTTGGGTGAGCATTAGGGATTGAAATGGCACAACGGACTTAGAAGACAAGAAACAAAGAACTGGAATCTGGGCAACTTTTCTTATAGCCCCTAAGCTGCGGCATTCTAGTAGAATGATTCTACCCAAACTTGCAAAACAGTTGCAAAACTTTCTTAATATACAAGCAACAATGAAACAGAGCACAGAGTACAGAGACCACCCTCATAACTCTAAAGAGTAATATTTCTCTTATCTTTCAAGTTAAACCAGGAAGATACTAATTACTAGTGATCTAATATCACGCAATAGTCCAAAACAAAGAAATATTTCATTTTTCTTGGAAAAAGATTACATTTACATTACAATATACAAAATTTACAGACTTCGTAGAAAATAAACCTTCCCTAACAACCGTCTTGTTCCTTCTTCATCAGCGCCACCTATCTTGTAGACCATTAACGTTCCTATTCAGAACATAAATGGCTACCCTGAACTGCTCGAGTTGTGTCAGAGTAAAAGATCAATGGTTTACATGGAGCTTCGAATGCAAAGCAGTTCTCCATGGAGGAACAAATGCAACTGCCAATATACGAATCCTCGTGATCCAATTCCTCGTTATCCTCCTCGGCAATAGGTTCAAGACTTGGCGAATTAGAAGGCTTGTATGGGTAGATTATGGGGGATGGCGCGACCTCAATCGAATAATCCACATTTCTGATCTCACCGGCCATGGATATTTCCTATTTTCCTCCAACCGAAAGAGAGAGATGGGGTTTCCTTTAAGATCTTTCCTAGAGGGTTTTGTTTCTGGCAGAGATCAAGAAGCTCGCTAAGATTAATGTGAATCTGGGGGCAGATTATATAGATAAGGGGAGCAAGGAGTTGGGAAATGCAAGAGAAAATATCAGCAGGAAGAGACAAGTAGTTTTCAGTCATACCAACTGACGGCAATGCGTGAACCCACGTGGATAACGCTGAAAATGTCTTCTAGTAGAATTTCCAAAAATCGAGCCACCGGGCGAACATTCAAGGAAGTTGCGAAGGAAAAGCTTTGGACCATGGAAAGCCTGCCACGTGGGTGTAGATTTTTAAATTTCAACCGTCCAAATTATTGTTGTTACTCTAATTATTACATATTTTCTATTTTCAGGCTAAACTACACTATACTTAAATTAACAATATATTTATCCTTCGCATCCCGTAAGTTTAGAGCATAACTGACAAAATGGGTATTAATTAGAAGGTGCAATATATATAAAAGCTACGAAACGAAGGAAGATGACACAACCAGCGGAATTAGAAAAGCGGCAGCAGAGAAAAGCACGAGAGATGAATTCGAGGAAGAAGGCTGAGTCTACAATCTTTTTACTGGTGGGGGCCTCAAAAGGAATTTAACCATTCAACTTTCCCTTAGAATGGGTTGCATTAGTTGTTCCTATTCATGCACTACGTGTACACGTTCTAGAAGTTTACAGGTCGCAATGGCAAAAGGATGTCAGTATTAGGAAAATTTCTTACGGTGGGGCATACATGCCCTACGTGTGCACCTTCTAGAAGTGTACAACTCGCAATGACAAAAGCATGTCACTATTAAGAAAACCTCTCACTTAAATTATTTGATTGATTCTAAGGAAGATCGAACCCAAAAATCATGCATCGAAACTATAAAATCATCACTCCTACGAACAGACCACCCACAATTACAAAAGCACCTTCTAGAAGTGTACAATTCGCAATGACAAAAGCATGTCACTATTAAGAAAACCTCTCACTTAAGTTATTTGATTGATTCTAAGGAAGATCGAACCCAAAAATCATGCATCCAAACTATAAAATCATCACTCCTACGAACAGACCACCCACGATTACAAAAGCATGTCACTGCGGCTAAAACAGTTCCCAAATGGAAATCATATTCTCAAATATGAAGAACCTTGGACCGGCCATCATTTATGGACTCCAACTAAACCCACATGTGGCATCTCCACAAAAAAAATAGATTTATAATTCCCTATAGGGGAAGAATTTAATGTACAAGTTACTGATGATTTCGTAGAACTTGTGACAAAGGAAGAATTGGTGGAATTGCCTGAAGAAGTTGACAATAAATATGTGATGCCTTTATAGAGGAGGGTAGCTACATGTGTGGATGAAAAATGAGAGATAGACATGCCATTTCACCTCAAGAAACATCCAACCATGCACAAGAATCAGATTCCGACCAATCTGACTTATCCAGATAGGAGGAGCTAGAAGGGATCACCCTTATTGACCCATATAAATGGAGCGATTGAGGTTTTTATTCCAGCCCTAATTAGACACCTTACTATCAATAAACTCACCACGAGAAGCCCGAACCATGCCTAGATACGAGAAAAGCTCCAAAGGAGAGAGGCTCAATAGAATATGCAATCTTTTTGGGTGACGCAACTTGGTAGTACGTGTCATGTCAGTTTTTTTTTCTTGTAATCATATAACAGTTCATTTATTAATATTTAAGAAGGTTCAAACACTTCAGTTACATATTATATAATGCTAGTCAAACCTTCCGTAAAAGCGACGGGCCAATGAGCCAAGGAGTTCAAAGCTATAAATATCCAAAAAGGGCAGATAACCCACAAAGACTAGCAAGTTGATACAATCAGCAAAAAAGGAAAGCCGACAGCGGAGGGAAGCTCTAAGTAGCTCAGCGGGGTTGGCATAAGGGTAAAACAGTCGCGTGCCTGAGATACACGTGAGCACACACATGCACGTGGGCCCCTACGCACTGACTAGTCGACTCCCGTCTAGGACTAACCAAAATGACAAAAGATGTGAACACCAGTGGAGCGGAGCATGTGAGCAGGATCTGACAACAGGATCTCGGTTTGGAAGAGAAAGAGGTTAGACAAATGAGATCCACACGCGTATGTGGGCGCGCATGAGGCACCACTCGCCAGTTGGTCAACTTCGTACTTGGATAGACACCGGCGCATGTTGATGCACAACCCCTCCAGAACGGACGTGTCAATCAGAAACCACCGTAGACGTCAGAATCTAGCCTCCAAATCTTCCGAAAAAAAATCTCAATAAAAGGCCAAACAAGGGATTTTGTTGGGGGTTTGGCCAGTATGGAGGAGGACTGGGTAGGGGGATTCTAGAGAGGGCTCTAGAATGGCTAGAGTTTTTTAATAATACCACATGTCATATTTGTTTCATCGGTTGTGCTAGTTTTCTCATATAAAAGAGCGGTCTCATACTACGCTAGAAATGTAACAGACTCAACATCTACAAACTATGATGTTTGTGAAACGTCACCAGCTTATTTACCTAAATCATGAGCAGAACGCGAGTTGAAACTCCGTGGACAACGACTAGCCATCTATCTCCTTAAAAGGAGGAGAAAGGGAAGAAGGAAATTCTCTTATTTGTAGCCATTTCCAAACCTTGGATAATTCCTTTCGGTTGGATTGAAGTTTTGATTTGAACAGTGGTTGTAGAGTAGGTATAGAGGTCCTTGGCATGAGTCAATTATTTGTTTTCCAGTCAGAGATGCCTATTGTTCTCTGCTTAAACGAAGTGGATAATTCCATAAAAGGTATTGCTAGAGGAAGATGAAAGTATTAGATAGTGCTCCGATTTGTTTTGTTTTTTTTTGTTTGCTGACTGTACAGTTTTGTTAGTCTACATCTGTTAGTCCATTAGCTTCATAAGCTCAAGCTCTTAAGCTCAGGCTCCGTGTGTATATATATGAGTGGGGTACGAGGCATTATTTTATAACTTGAATAGATTGAATCTTATTCATTCCCAATTCTCTCATCCATCTTTATCTCTGTTCTTCTTCCTCTGTTCATAGCAAACAGAACTTTACATGGTATCGGAGCATTAGATGGCTTCCGAAACACCTCCTATTACTTATGTTACTCCTTCAACTGATTCTGATAATGCCAGTCCTTATTTCTTGCACAACAGAGATAATCCTGGTACTCTTCTCATCTCTTAAGTTCTTCGTGAAGACAATTACCCTAACTGGAGCCGTTCTATGGCAATGGCACTTAGCGCGAAGAATAAGCTGAAATTTGTTGATGGATCTCTTCCCAAACCGAGGTCCTCTACTGCTACTTATTCAATCTGGACTCAATGTAACGATATGTATTGTCGTGGCTTCTCACTTCGATCTCCAAAGATCTAGTTGACAGTGTTCTTTATATTGACACAGCAGCTGGAATTTGGAAAGATTTGCGTGACTGGTATTCTTAAGGTAATAGACTGAGAATTTTTCAGATTCAAAAGTCTATTTCCTCTTTAACTCAAGGTCAGTCTACTGTGAGCCCCTATTTTATTAAGCAAAAGACACTTTGGGAGGAATTGTCCAATTATAAACACAATCCAGTGTGTTCTTGTGGTGCTATCAAAGAGTTAAGTGAATCCTATAATGAAGAACGAATTATGCAGTTTTTGATGGGATTGAACGACTCGTATTCACACATTCGTGGTCAAATTTTGCTTGCTGATCCTTTGCCTACAATTAACAAGGTGTTTTCGTTGATTGTTCAAGAGGAAAGGCAGCGTGACATTTCAGCTTCATCTAATTCACATCTTGTGGAAACCAGCGCCTTCTTAGCTCACAACCAGACTTTCAAACGGTTAACCAAAGGAAGGATAGACCTACTTGTAGTCACTGTGGATTTGTTGGACACACTGTCGACAAATGCTACAAACTACATGGTTATCCTCTTGGTTACAAACCAAGGAGCAAAACCTATGGTTCTTCAAGTTCAGTCAATCAAGTGGAGTCTGAACCTCATTTGAATTATCCTTTCACGAAGGAACAATGTCAGAAGTTATTGGCTCTCATTCCTTTGATGGATTCCTCACGGTAACCTGCTGTTGTTCAAGAGGATTTAAGCTCTCATGACACAGTCATGCTGAATATGCTAGGTACTCTGTCTTCTTCTGGTTACACTTGGATTGTGGACACTGGTGCCACGGATCATATGGTATCATCTACGTCAATGCTTACCTCTATTACTTCTACCATTTTCTCTTCTGTCAAATTACCAAATGGTTCTTATGCTCGAGTCTCACATATTGGTTCAGTTCAACTTTCTTCTCACATTCTCTTACAACTTGTGCTTGTTGTTCCATCATTCTCTTTTAATCTTGTATATGTGAGCTCTCTTATCAAACAAGTGCCTTGTTGTTTGATTTTTCTTCATTCTTATCTCTTCATACAGGACCTACGGAGCTGGATGGTGATTGGTATGGCTAAAGAACGTGTTGGCCTCTATCACTTGATTCAACCTGCATCTGACATTCAATCTTCTTCTTGTGCTTCTATTTCCTCCAATAATTCTGTTGTCAAGCTTTGGCATTGTAGGCTTGGTCACCCTTGCCTTTCTCGTATGCTTTCTCTTAAAGATTGTATATCTGACATTGATGCATCTAAACCTTTTCATTGTACAATCTGCCCTTTAGCAAAGCAACGTAGACTTCCTTTTCTTATTTCTCACAATAAAGCTTTTGCTCGTTTTGATCTTGTTCACTTTGATTTATGGGGGCCATTTGCCATTCGAGATAATCTAGGTTCTTGATTTTTTCTTACTGTCGTTGATGATTTCAGCCGTTACACTTGGGTCTATCTCCTTCACTCTAAGTCTTAGACAGCTGAATATATTTAGAACTTCTTTCATTTAGTTAAAACACAGTTTCAGACTAAAATTAAGGCTATTCGCACAGATTTTGGTTCTGAATTCAGTATATCTCAATTTCTAGCCTCTAAGGGTGTTGTTCATCAGCATTCTTGTGTAGCCACTCCTCAACAAAATGGTCGAGTTGAGCGTAAACACCAGCACTTGCTTAATTTTGCAAGAGCACTTAGGTTTCAAGTTGGTTTACCACTTAGTTTCTGGAGTGATTGCATTCTTGCGGCTACACATCTCATAAACAGACTGCCTTCTCCCATTTTAGGCAATAAATCTCCTTATGAACTTTTGTTTGGTAAACAGCCTTCCTATCTTCATCTTAGGACATTTGGATGTCTTTGCTATGCTTCTACATTAGCTAGGCATAGAACCAAATTCGATGCCCAAGCTGACCCTTGTATTTTCATTGGCTATTCTTATGCCATGAAAGGTTATAAGGCATATCATCTCACATCTCAACAAACCTCTGTTACTCGGCATGTTGTCTTTCATGAGTCCATCTTTCCATTAAAAGTCTTTCCACCTAAATCTTCCAATACCACTAGTCTGCCATTGTCTGTGCCAGATATTTTTTCTCCATTTGCCTTTCCGGATGTAACTTCTGTTCCATCTGATTTTGAGTCTGCGCCTCAGCCTCCTTCAAGTTCTATTCCAGATGTTTCTTCACAGCCTCCTCCTAATTTGTCTCCTCATCATCTTTCACCATCACATATCATTCCTCCTCCTGTTCGACATTCCACTCTCATTCGCAGGTCACCAGCTTATCTCAAGGACTATCATTGTCAACTAGCTCACGTTTCTTCTACTGCCATATCAGCATCCAGTTTTGCAAGTTCTTCTCTTGCTGGCACATCTTGTGACATTTCTCCATCTATTGCCTACACGAAACTCTCTCCTGCTTACCGACAATTTGTGCTCAGTGTTAGCACTGCTGCTGATCCTTCCTCTTTCAAAGAAGCTGTTAAACATCCAGCTTGGCGAGATGCCATGTCTAAAGAGATAAAAGCTCTTAAGCTGAATCGCATCTGGACCGTTTGTCCTCTTCCTTCTGGAAAAATTCTCATTGATTGCAAATGGGTCTACAAGCTCAAGTTTAATGCAGATGGTATCATTGAAAGACATAAAACAAGATTAGTTGCTAAAGGTTTCACTCAAAAGGAAGGGTTTGATTTCTTTGAAACCTTTTCTCCCGTGGCTAAGTTAACCTCAGTTCGAGTTTTGCTTGCTGTTGCTGCCTCCAAAAATTGGCATTTACATCAACTTGATATAAATAATGCCTTTCTTCATGGTGACCTTCATGAAGAAATTTACATGAAATTGCCTCCGGGTTATTTCAATAAAGAGGAGTCCAATGTTTGCCAATTGAACAAGTCTCTCTATGGTTTAAAGCAAGCGTCTCGTCAATGGTTTTTCAAATTTTCAGAATTTCTCTTAGCCAATCAGTTTGTCCAATCTAAAGCAAACTATACAATCTTTACCCGACAACTTGGATCTTCTTTCTTGGCATTGCTTGTATACGTAGATGACATCATTTTTGCTGGGAAAGATTTGGCTATGCTAATTGATTTTAAGGCTGTCATTGATGCTAAATTCAAGATTAAGGATCTTGGAAAGCTCAAGTACTTTTTGGGGCTGGAAGTAGCCCGATCTGCTACTGGTATCACCCTATCTCAATGGAAGTTTGCTCTGGATTTTCTTGCTGATATTGGTTTTCTGGGAGCTAAGGTTGTTAAAACGCCTATTGAACAAAATCTTAAGCTGAGTACAGAAGACTCCTCTCCACTGGTTGATCCTACTCTTTACCGAAGATTAGTTGGTCGCTTGTTATATCTTACCCTCACTCGCCTGGATTTATCATACTCCTTACAAGTCTTAAGTCAATTTATGGCTTGCCCTCATCAGTCTCATCTTGATTTTGTTCACAGAGTGCTGCGATACTTGAAAGGTGCTCCTGGCCAAGGCTTATTCTTCTCTTCTCCATCTCAGCTCCATATCAAGGCTTTTACAGATTCCGATTGGGCTGGTTGCCCTGATTCTAGGCGTTCTATTACTAGGTATTCGGTGTTCCTTAGTGACTCTTTAATCTCTTGGAAATCTAAGAAACAAACTATGGTTTCTAGGTCCTCAGCTGAGGCTGAGTACCGTGCCATGGCTACCACTAGCTGTGAAATTACTTGGCTTACCTATTTGCTTGCTGATCTTTGTGTTCCTCATGCACAATCTGCCTTGTTGTTCTGCGATAGTCAAGCGGCTCTTCACATCGCTACTAATCCCATTTTCCACGAAAGGACAAAGCATATTGAGTTAGACTGTTATTTAATTCGGGAGAACGTGCAATCTGGTTTACTTCATCTTCTTCATGTTAAGACTCAACATCAGCTTGTAGATTTGTTTACCAAGGCACTCGGAGCTTCTCAGTTTCACTATCTCTTATCCAAGATGAACGTGATTGACATCCACAATTCCTCTTGAGGGGGAGTATTAGATAGTGCTCCGATTTGTTTTGTTTTTTTGTTTGCTGACTGTACAGTTTTGTTAGTCTACATCTGTTAGTCCATTAGCTTCATAAGCTCAAGCTCCTAAGCTCAGGCTCCGTGTGTATATATTTGAGTGGGGTACGAGGCATTATTTTATAACTTGAATAGATTGAATCTTATTCCTTCCCAATTTTCTCGTCCATCTTTATCTCTGTTCTTCTTCCTCTGTTCATAGCAAACAGAACTTTACAGAAAGTCGAAGCATATTGGAAACGCAGTTGCAAGAGTTGGTCAAGGATAATTCATTGCACTAACGAACTACAAAACTTAAATGCCAGTGGCTACCAATTTAATTTACAATCCGAAGCTCTGCACAATAAACTGAAATAGAAACAACAAAAGCAAACTCCAATGCTTGGGAGTCTTCGTCGTACTCCTCAGCCTCTTCTTCAGTAATAGTCTCGAGTACAGGAGAAATCGGAACCTTGGTCGGGGAAACGAGAAGCGCTGGTGCGACCTCATTCCAAGAACTGAAATATCCCATCTCCTTTGCCATTGCAGAAATTCTTAAGCCCTGCTAGTAATCAGGAAGGAACCCAATGGAGCAATCAGAGTGAGACCTCAGAGACTCACGACGACCAAGATGATGATAAAGAGTAACTTTCGACTTTCTTCCTCAGGCTCAGCAAAGAGATTTGTGTAGAAGAAGAAGGATGAGATTGCTTCAGATCCTTTCTTGGAGGCTTTCTTGTTGATTGCAGTGGGATTAGGTTGAGAGTAAAGTTAGAGGAGATGGTCTTTATTATATAGGTGTTAAAGTGACAACGACGAAAATTGAGAGAAGGACGCGGTACCTAAACAAATAATGAAAGCTAAAAGCATCAAAAGGGTTTCTTACATGTGGAAAATATGCAGAGTGTGGAGAGCACTTGTAAAAAGAAATGGTACCCAATTACTGATGGCCGGTGGCCATTAACTTACTGACAATGTGCTTCGCATGTTTGTGGAGACCTCTGTAGCGGAGTGACTTTCAAAACAGACATGATTGAGAATTGGAGTTGGGCTTTCCTCTTCAACCACGTCGTGGCAGGTTTCCTACCAAGTGAGGTGATTTAATAAAATTCGAAATTACTGTCTGTTTTTCTGATAGATTTGATAAAATTATAGTGGAAATAGGACTCCGCTATAAATGAGGGATTTTAATAAAATTCGAAGCTACCGTCTTCTTAAAAAAAAAAACTATATCCTTGCAGGTTGGGAAAAATTATGGTGGAAATAGAACTAGCAACTCGATTATGGCGTGTCTGTATGTCTAGGAAGTCTTTGTTGGTTAATGGGCTTTGAGCCTTGAGCTGTTAGCCGGTTTGAGGTCATGTTTCAATTAACTGGTCTAAATAAAAGCACCTGAACCCTCTCAAACCAGAGAGCTGAAAAATAGTCCGAGTCTTTAGAATCTAGCCGGTGGCGAAACCTCGAATATTATTTTCTTTCCTTTTCTTGTAATCCAAATACTTCTTCTGCTTTCAAAAAATTACAGAAAAAAAAAATATACAAATAGGTTTGTGACAAGAAACTTTTATGATCCATGCATAAAAGATGTGACCTGGTTGTCTACATTATAAATCTAAAGAACAATTCTCCAAAAAAGGAGATTATTTTACTCCAAAATTTATTTACAGGTTTAGCGTATAATCTTGTCTAGAATATGCAGTTGGTACCCACTACAGAACAGAGGAACATAAGCAACTGAGACTACGGGTATAGGATCCAGACTGGGAGAACTTGAAGGCTTGTGGGGGGTAAATGACACGGGCTGGAGCAACCTCAATCCAAGAAATGACTGAGATGAGTATGAATGCGAAGGCACGAAAAATATCAAGAGGAACTGAAGAAGAAACTCGGTCGTGGCAAATTTGACTGTATCCGCGAAACCAAGTGCACGAAGGGGGATAGGGACCACCGAACACACAAGGAGGTTCGAAAAACAGAAGACACAAGACAACGGGTATTTGATGAGAGACCCAAAACAGCCAATCTCGCTTTTTCCCATTTCTGAGAAACCTCAAGAAAAGGAAAGGAATTATCAGCTTCCCCATCTCGCCCTTCCTATGGAAATAATAAAACCCTACCACAGTACAAGTAGTGTCATGGTTGATGAGCAGCTGCAACAAAAGCCGAGGCTGGCATATCCAATAAAATAGCCTAAAAAGCATGCCTTACTTACCATGGGCCGATTAAATTGGTTAAAATCATGTTCAAAGGCACCCGGCATGCTAGGAAGGGTGATCATCAAATTTGAAATCTGACTTCAGCAACTGAAAAGGGAACCATGCACCTAGTTACCGGCTTCGGAAAATTAACAATTGAAATCCCGAGAGAATGGTCTCTCTCTCTAGAACGTCCAGGAACAAGGTTCTGGACGCCAACTTGGCTGCTCCAGGCGCAAACTCAATAAGCAAACCAGACTATCTCCAAAAGTCCCTAACAACCAAACTGGTTTTCAGCACAGACACAACACTATCTGCTCATTAGAACTTGGGAAGCCTGACAAAAAGAGCATGTTTTACGATGAATGCAAACAAAGAGATACCAACACCAGAATGCAATATACTTACCCATCAATTTGTTTTGAACCAAGACACCGTGGAGATCCACTCCACCACACTGTTCCATCCTACGCTTGGGCAAAAAATAACCACCAGCACTAACTTAGCAGCTTACAACTCTACTATTACTTTTTTTTCTCTAAATACAACTCTACTCTTACTTGATTTGTCTGGAGAGTGTCTTTTTCCTTTTGAGTAGTCACAGCTCTCTTTCAGAACTACCAGGCCTATTCTCCAGATTTTATGAAGAGTAGAGTGCATTATATGATTACACCTACTTACACCTTATCTCCATAACTTCTAAAATGTTATCCCACCGTTTGAAATAAATTGATACGTCCCTAGGCATTGATACTGTATAAATGAAACCCCATCCACACAATGATTAAATGGTGTCCCTTGATCAATTCACCAAAACACATCAGCATATCAGCTGAACCAAATTCACCAGGAAGTTACTAGACTACTTATTAAAAAAAAAAAAAAGGAAGTTACTAGACCAAACCACTTGATAGTATTTTAATTCATTTCCCCCCTTCTAAGAATCCCAAGGAAGCAAAAGGAAACCCCTGACACAAAACAAATACGACATATCAGCATCCAAAGCTCTCACTAAACAGAGATACCACGAGTAAAACATATGAACCTCACAGATTTTACTCAAGATGAGGCTACAAGCTAAACCAAACTGAAATGACTCGACCTTCTCCAAGTTCCTATGATTTTTGCTTTCAGTTACACAATCAATCATAGACCATTATGTTATGAGAAAGCACATCCAATCAAAAAGATTGATCCAACATGTTCACGAGAAAAGAAGAATAATGCATACCACAAATGTATTCAAAACTCAGTCTGGTACCAACTTAAAGCAGAGACCAGCAGCCTGCATGGGTGAGATAACCCATAAGCAAATAAGCAATAACAA
The DNA here is from genome assembly GCA_003952965.2 of Morella rubra. NCBI lineage: Eukaryota > Viridiplantae > Streptophyta > Magnoliopsida > Fagales > Myricaceae > Morella > Morella rubra. The sequence continues at coordinate 30,491,977 of CM025850.1, read as the reverse complement.
AATACCTCTGAGAAAAGCAAAATGTTAGCAACCATTTTCCACTACCTTACAATACACATGCAATATGGCTCAAAAAAATGCAAAAGTAAAATTTCAACAAGCACAAACAATCATCTATATTCTACAATTTCCCCGTCAAGTTACAATTGACTTAATATTTCTTATAACTTCAGAAGAAAAAAGGACACCACATAATCCCCCTTTCCAAGTTTCCATCCTCAAACTTAATTTCAGAGGAGACGTACTAACTAAAAGAACCAAGTGCATTAACTTAAATAATTAATATCATCGAAGGTCAAATGACATTGTGAACATAGTTATACGCTAGATTCTTTCATATTCTGGCATACACCTCTAATCAATGAAATTGAACAAGTCTTCCTCATTCACAAAATATTCATACATGCAAAACCTGCTAAACCCTAAATCAACACCAAGGTATCTATACATCCACGTATTGTTTGGACCACCTGCATGTCACTTTATCTGACAAAATTAGATTCGCAAGACATTCATCAACAAAACTTATTGTAAGGTCGATGTCCCCAAACACCATCAAACTTTGCATTTCTGCCAATGATACAAATCAACATTCATCACTCACGCACTAAAAACAGAGTACCAGACTTAATCGGAGGCTGACATCACGAGGTGTAAATGACAGACATTTCTTTATCTTTTTTGCATAAAAAAATGCATTATCAAAATTAAGATCCAATCTAGCTGTTTCACACATTAACTCAAGAAAAAAACAAAAACTTACATCTCCTCTTTCAAATAAAACATCAACAGCGGTTCATATTAATCATTCAAGCTCTAGAAGTAACCGTAGAATTCGGAGACATGATTAATGCGCAAAGGATAAAAATTTCATTTGAAGATCCAAAACTGATTGCTGAAATTAATCCTCACGCTATTTCTCAATCTAGGGGTATCTCGACGTCACCGTCGGTGATCTCCTGCTGCAGATCCTTGGGGTCCTTGCCGTCGACTGTACAGCCGACTGAGACGCAGGTTCCAAGTATCTCTTTGACGGTGCCACTGAGATCCTTGGCCATGGACCTGGGACTCATGACCTTCGCAATCTCGATGACGTCGTCGAGGGAGATGTTGCCGTTATGCTTAATATTTTTCGTTTTCTTCCTGTCGCGCTCCGGCTCCTTGAGGGCCTTGATGACGAGGGCAGCGGCGGATGGCACCACCGTGACCTTAGCTTGACGGTTCTGAACCGTGAGCTTGACAGTCACCCGAAGGCCCTTCCAGTCCTTAGCTGTCTCCTTGGCTATGTCTTCTCCGATCTTCTTAGGGGAGAGACCGAGAGGACCGATCTTCGGGGCGAGTGAACTGGCCGCTCCAACCTCACCTCCCGTTACTCGGACGTACACGTCCACCACCTGGGAAGGGTCGAACTTCGGAGGCATTCTCGGCGGCGCTGTGAGTTCACTAGGGTTGTCTGCAGCAGGAGAGTATCGTGGAGGGAGAAGGGGGGCGCTGTAAGAGTGGCTCAAAGAACGTATTGAGGCTTTCTAGGGTTTGATATACGCTAGGGTTTTTCGGCTCGGGTACCTAAATGACAAAAATATCCTCTATTTTTTTAGAAGACTTATATTTCCTGGTTTGCGGCCCGTTTAGATAAATGAAGCCCAAGTCAAATCACAAACTTGTGAAGGCCCAAACCGTAGAAAGTGTGACTCAGTTAGAAATCAATCTCCCTGCAGATGGACTGGACCTGTTGACACATTCCATTCCCCGAAGTTTGTTCACAAACTGAACCTGCAAAAAATCACCACCCCAACTTTCTATGGCCCAAATGGGTCCGATAGATATCGGGAGCTTGACTTTTAGATGATAACTACCGATAACGGATATGGATAAAACAATATTCTCTTTTCCCACCTCACAGACTTGTGATAGAAGGGATAAAGATGGCGATCACAATGATGCCCATCCACATAGAAGTTCAGACAGAAGAGAAATAATAAACAAAACTCCATACTGCAGCAGCGCATGGTTCAAGCCCCCGTGTCAACACAACAATGAACAAAGTTCTCTGGACAAATCCGTGCAAAGATAAGGTTTTGGGCAAAATTTGAACGGTCGAAAAGCTCGGGCTTTGCCTGCTTTCATTTTTATATCTATTGTTTCGCACACTTTAAAAATGGTTCAAGAAACTGTTCGTAAACTCCTGGGAAAAGGTTTCGTTGGTGTATTTTTAATATTTTATTTATTATTCATTACATTAACTTCTTGCTCCCAGTGGGGGAGGTGTGACTGAGGGAAAGATGAAAAGTTAAGAGTTTTTGTTGTGTCCTTGTCGTTAATAACAAATTGGTTCTTTTATCTCTAGATCTTCAGAGCCTATTATATATTCCCTCTTTCATCGTTTGCTGAGTCTTGGCAGAAAATGTGTGATCGTGTGGTGAAACTTTGGGCTCATCCTCTTGGGCATAGTAGTTCCAAGCTATAGGACGAGCAGCCGAGCTGTTGCCTCATGGAGGAGACTGTTAGAATTATGTGTCGGGTCCTAATATCTCATATGGAATATAGTTTGGTGGAAGGAATTAATTGTATGTAAAATGGGCATATTTGCAATAATCTCAAATTTCAGTCAATTACAATATGTTGATGGACTTGATTGTAATTAGTAAAGATTAGGATCAGTTTAATCCTAGAATTTGAGATCCCCTATGGCTTCCTCGAGGAGCGAGTTAGGTGGCCCAACCAAACCCCCCTGAATGGCCACATACTATATCTCATTGGGGCATTATTAAATTGCTATCTTAAATATTTTTTATTTTAATTATATATGATTAGTATAAAAATTTTTTTCCTAGACTGGAAAGATCCCAGATCTAGAATGCGCTCTCTCTAGGGTTTCCCAAGGCCTATAAACTGCTGTTATAATTTCATCAGACCTATTAGAGAAATCTAAAAGGAGAGAGTGACATAAATTTAGGGAAGAGCTTTGGATTAGATCACTTGTGGATTCCCGAATTACTATATAGGTAAGTAATCGAACAATTGCAATTATAATCCTGATAAATGTTTTGTTGAAAACATGTTAGTTTAATTCTGCATAAACTATCAGTGGTATCAGAGCCAGGTTCATATAACTGCAATTGTTGGATTATATGGACCTTGCAAATTTTTGATTGAAAATCAAAAGCCTTTCGCAATTTTTGAAATCACGTGAAAGAGAAAAAGTTTTGTTTCTCTTTACGGCATATGAGATATGATGAAATATATTATTCTATGTATGATTCGCATGAGATATGTATATTCGTGTTATCAAGAAAAGAATTTTTTTTTTAAAAATGTGGCCGACGGCCATAAGGAAGGCAGCCACCGGACCACTGACCGAAGCTGCATCCGGTGGGACCGGAGCAGCACCAGACCGGTGCTGTGGTGGCGTCCGGTAGCCTTGGAGGCTATGGGCACCACCAAAGGGTCACACCCGTGTATGACACGGGTGTGTGGTGCCCTTTCCGGCAGTCGCCAGAGCGCCTGACGGCAACTCTATAGCCGTCGGTGGTAAGGCCAGCCAACGTCTAGCCTAGGGCTGGCCGGACGTGGCCAGCATAGTGGCCGGCGGCAGCCAACAGGGGTTGGCCGCCAGCCTTTCCCACGGGGCATAAGATGCCCTGGGTCGCCCGTTTGGGCCTCGAGTAAGGCAACAATTGCCCTACCCGACCCAAGGCCAAAAGACCCAGCCCAATCATTAGGCTGGGTCCATTAATAAAAAAAAAAAAGGATGAGGCCGCGGGTTGGACCCGGACCCGTCGACCCAGATCCGGTCCTAGTTTGACCCAGACCGCTACCCACCACCGACCGGGTTGGATTCGGACCGGTGGATCAATGGGTCAGACCGGTTTGACCAATCAACGGTTGACCGGCATAAAAAAAAAATTGGATTTTTTTTCTTCTTCCAATTTTTAGGTGCTGAATTGGATTAATTATTGTAATTTTTCCTATAGTCTCTATTATCAATAAATAGGAGTTTTACTTGATTAAAATTGGTTGAACCCAAAATGGATAAGACTGGTTTTAATTTTGTAAAATTTTCTTGTTTATCTCTTGGGAAGATAAGTGTCTATATCTCAGTGGGAGTGTCTACTAAAATAGTAACATAAACTCACAAGAATTTGGAACACACTTAGATAATGGAATGCACAAACCAAATAAACGCAAATACTAAAATAGTATAAGATGTGTTTATTTAGGTAGGCCAAAAGAAAATCGAGAATCACAAATATTTTAAAATATTTTGCATATGATGTAAATATTGATGAATAGTAGCTATTCGCCTTTACAAGATATGTACAATGATAACCAAAATGGGATTGTTGTTGCATGTAAGGTAGAGGTTCTCGATACCCATTTAGAATGTCAAGAATATAAATGTTATATTTCTCATTATTGCTATATATTTGATATATATGTTTATTATTCGAATGGGTGGTACCATTAGTATTTCAAAAACCTGAATCTAATGGAAATATATATGTGAAATTGTTTTGCAGATTCAAAATGATTTTTAATCCTTTAGCTAGGATACTGGATGACAATCGGTTGACAGGACCGAATTATGTTGATTGGAAGAGAAATCTTATGATTGTTCTCTCAGCCGATAAGATCGATTATGTTCTAACCTCTAAGTCACCTGAGCTTGACCTAGACAATGCCACTGAGGAAGAAAAGACAGTCTTTATCAACTGGCATGATGATGATATTATGGCCTCAATCTCAAATGTTTTACAGAAAGATTGTGAGGCATAGCTACGGCTGCAGGCGTTATGTTGCATCTCCAAGAAATGTTTGGAGAGCATAGCAGATCTGCTAAGCAGACTGCTATGAAGAATCTGATGTCCACCAGATGAGTGTGACATTGTCAGAGTTGCTCAATATGTTGCAGTCAGCTCAAGATCTCATCAAGAAGGACAAACCTACTGTGATGGTCACAGAGAAATCTAATGCCTTTATGAAACTGAAACCCAAGTTTAAGAACTTCAAGAAAAATAATAAGGGTATCAGGCAGCTAAGAATGTTCAAGGTGAACAGGGAAACAAAGGAGGTGACAAGAACAAAGGCAAAGGAAATTGTTTCCATTGCGGCAAGCCCGGTCACTGGAAGAGAAATTGTCGAGTTTACTTAGCTTCTCTTAAAAAGGGCAAATCTTCTGAAGGTATATCTGATATGCTTGTAATTGAATTGAATTTAATGGATGGTCCGTTTAATTCATGGTGTGTGGATTCTAGTTCTACATCTCACATCTGCAATATGTTGCAGGGGTTCAAGGAGACCAGAAGGCTCCATGAAGGGGAGCTGATCCTTAAGATGGGGACGGGTGCAACTGTTGCAGCGACCGCCATCGGAGTTTTTAGTTTAGAATTATCTAATAATAAAATTTTGATTCTAGAAGACTGTCTTTATGTTTCAGAAGTTCATAGAAATTTGATTTCTGTTTCAAAACTTGCTTTATCTGGATATTCATTTCTTTTCAATTCCAAGCTTGTTATTAAATTTCAAAATAAATTTGTTGCTTTTAGAATTATTTATGATGGTCTTTATCTTTTGAATGTTGATAATTCTTTGAATAATATTGAGAATGATGATTCCAGTGTGTTATCCCTTAAGAGGAAAAGGGATGTTAATCTAACTTACTTATGGCATCTAAGACTTGGTTATGCCAATATTGATAGGATCAATAGATTGGTAAGGGATGGGCCATTGCAATTTCTGAAAATTGAGCCCTATCCAATCTGTGAGCCCTACTTACAAGGAAAGATGACCAAAAGCCCTTTTACAGGAAAGGAATTAGAGTCACAGAAGTATTAGGATTAATACATACTGATGTTTATGGTCCCTTCAACCACATGGCAAGAGGAGGTTTCTCATATTTCATTACTTTCATTGATGATTATTCCAGTATGGTTATCTATACCTGATGAAGCATAAATCGGAATCCTTTGAAAAGTTCAAGGAATTCCACAATGAAGTTGAGAAACAAATTAGAAAGTCCATTAAATATTTCGCTCCGATATGGGAGGCGAATACCTCTTGGATGATTTTAAAGTTTATCTTAAAGATCATGGAATCATATTTAATCGGAGTCCATTAAAATATTTCGCTCCGATATGGGAGGCGAATGCCTCTTGGATGATTTTAAAGTTTATCTTAAAGATCATGGAATCATATCTCAACTCACACCACCAGGCACACCACAGCACAATGGTGTTGCAGAAAGAAGGAATAGAACCCTATTGGATATGGTTCGTTCCATGATGAGCATATCTGAGTTGCCCATATCATTTTAGGGACATGCTTTGGAGACCATTGTTTACTTGTTAAACAGGATCCCTACAAAATCAGTTCCTAATACCCAATATGAGTTATGGACTGGCAATAAGCCAAGCCTAAATCATATTAAGATATGGGGTTGTCCAGCTCATGTTAAAAGGTTTAATGTGGATAAGCTGGGATCAAGGACTGATCGGTGCCTATTTGTAAGTTATCTCAAAATGACTACTAGTTTCTATTTCTATAATCCAAATGAAAACAAAGTATTTGTTAGCAGGAATGATACTTTTCTTGAAAAGGATTATAATTTGAATGAAACCGATAGTAGAGTTGCTCTTGATGAGCAAAGAAATAGTACAGTGACTGAGCAGAATGAGAACAATGATGATCAAGTGATTATTCCCACTGATCAAACTGAACTTGTTGAGACACAGGAGCCTCGTCGTAGTAAAAGGATTATAAGACCTCCAGTAAAATTCAGTTTGTTAAATGAGATTTATCAAATGGATTCTGAGGGACTGGAGATTGATCCTTGTGATTATACAGAGGCTATGAAAGACAAAGATGCTAAGCATTGGCATGTGGCCATGGAATGAGAGCTGGACTCCATGCATTCCAACAAGTTATAGACCTTGGTAGACAAACCAGAAGGCATTAAGCCTATAGGTTGCAAATGGGTCTACAAAAGGAAACTTGGACCAACAGGAAAGGTAGAGACCTTTAAAGCTAGGTTGGTGCGAAAGGGTATACTCAAAAGGCTGGTATTGATTATGAGGAAACCTTTTCACCAGTAACTATGCTAAAGTCCATAAGGATTCTGTTGGCAATTGCAGCATACTATGATTATGAGATATGGCAGATGGATGTGAAAACCGCATTCTTGAATGGGTACATCCATGAAGAAATTTATATGGACCAGCCAGAAGGTTTTGTATCTCGAGAAAATGAATCAAAAGTGTGCAAATTGGAGAAATCCATTTATGGCCTAAAACAAGCATCACGTTGTTGGAACATCCGTTTTAATGAGTCAATCAAAATGTTTGGTTTCTCGCAAAACATGGATGAACCTTGTGTCTACAAGAAGGTTAGTGGAGTGCTATCACCTTTTTGGTTCTTTATGTGGATGACATACTACTCATTGGGAATGATGTAGGGGCTTTGTCATCTGTGAAAATGTGGTTGTCTAACCAATTTTCAATGAAAGACCTTGGGGAAGCATCCTACATACTCGGATCAAAGTGTTTAGAGACTGAAAGAAGAGATTATTGGGTCTCTCACAAGTCAATTATATTGGCAGGATATTGGCTAGATTTAGCATGGTAAATTCCAAGAAAGGGTTTCTACCCTTTAGACATGGAATTCATTTCTTTAAGCAGATGTGTCCAAAAACACCTGAAGAAAGAGAGAAAATGAGTAACTGCCATTATACTTCGGCTGTAGGGAGTCTCATGTATGCTATGCTTTGTACTAGACCTGATATCAGTCACGCAGTTAGCGTTGTGCGTAGATACCAATCCAATCCAGGTCCAGAACATTAGTCAGCAGTAAAACATATCCTCAAGTATTTGAGAAATACAAAATACTATTTCTTAGTGTATGGTAGTGAGGATCTGACTGTCCAGGGATATACAGATTCGGATTTTCAATTAGATATTGATGATAGAAGATCAACATCCGGGTTTGTGTTCCTTCTTGGCAAAAGAGCATTTAGTTGGAGAAGCTTCAAGCAAAGTACTACTGTTGATTCTACAACTGAGGCAGAATATGTTGCTGCAAGTGAAGCTGCAAAAGAAGCTGTGTGGATTCGCAAGTTCATTCAAGAACTTGAAGTTGTCCCTTCGATTGAGACGCCTATTTCCTTTTACTGCGATAACAATGGTGCAATTGCACAGGCAGTGAAACCAAGGTCTCATCAAAGGACGAAGTACATAGAACGTCGTTTTCACCTAATACATGATATCATATCCAGAAGTGACACACATACATAAAAGTATATTATATATATTTCAAAATTATTTTGTGGTCCAACTGAGTTGTGAACTAAGAAATCAAAGTTTACATGAGATAGGGACATGACGGTGATATTTGGTTCTGAGGCAAGTGGGAGATTGTTAGAATTATGTGCCCATCGATAACCAAATGATTAATTCAGTCCTAATATTTCATATGGAATATAGTTTGGTGGAAGGAATTAATTATATGTAAAAGGGGCATATTTGCAATAATCTCAAATTTCAAGGGTCAATTACAATATGTTGATGGACTTGATTGTAATTAGTAGAAGCCCTAATTTTATTAGAAGAAGAGTTCTTCATTTAATCCTACGGCTGGAATTTGAGATCCCTAAGGATCCTATGTCTCATGCTCTCTCTAGAGTTTCCCAAGGCTTATAAATATAACTGTTATATTCAAGGGGTTGGCCATCAGAACCTATTAGAGAAATCTCTAAAAGGAAAGAGTAACATAAATCCCTTCAGAGGCAAGACATTTGTGTTGCTATTTTATTCTGTTGCTATTCTATTCTGAATCGTTGGAGCTTTGGATTGGATCGTAAAGCGGGTTGAAACTTATGGATTCCCGAATTACTATATCAAGGTAAGTAATCGAATTCGCAATTGCAATTATAATCCTGATAGATGTTTTGTCGAAAACATGTTATTTATTTAGTTTAATTCCGCATAAACTATCAGAGACAAGTCATAAAGAGGGTCTGCTGCATCAATTTATGGACTTTGACAACCGCATTAGGCTTGAATCTCCTTAGAGGAGGAGGATTTTCGTGCCTTAGTTTAAAATTGTTTCGTTCTAATTTTATTTTTATTGTAATTTTGTCAACAACCCCCGTCAGTTTTCAACTTATATCGGTTGGGTCTCCACCATAAATTGACTGCTTTCTGCTGGTTGCCTTTGCCATTATATACTAGTCATGGCACTAGAAGTTGTAGTGCAATGTAGAGCAGTTTAATATAGGGTTAATTAGTTCACTAGCTAGTTTCTGGCCATAGCCGAATTTCAAACTCGTCTCTAGAGTTTATTTTGTCCTATAATAGTACCTGAGGAATTCTTTATGTACTGAAGTGATCATTCCATCAATTCAATTATTTATATTAATGGCATAAATCTCACATAACTAACGGAGACACATCAATACCACAGAATAAATCTTACGTAGCTAACTAGTTCATGACGAAATAAACTCTAAGGACCAAATCGAAATTCAGCCATACTCCTAGAACTAATCGACTAATTAAGCATTCCAGGCCCCCAAAATGTTTGAGAGTGAAAATTTCGAGTCCTCAAAATTTTCACTTTAATAAAATAACTCTCTAAAATTCTGTCTCTCCCCATCACATTATCATTTTTTACTCCATATAAATATAAAAAAATTATTCAAATAATCTCTCTTTTCACTTTTTCATCGACTCTAGCACCTCGAAACTTTTACAATCAAACATCACCCACCCAGATATTTTCGAATACTTATAATGATACGTCTAATCTTCTACGAGGTCTACTCTGGTAAAGTGTATATGATTTGCCTTTAGTCTACTCATGACAGAAGCTGGAGGACATACTCAGTCCGTATATAACTTTTTAAAGACAATCAATAACTAGATCAAGAATAGCCAAGAACTTCTCCTCCCCAAGATCCATCCCTCATATTTCACTTGTACTATTAGCTGCTCCCATGCTTTGTACTGATGGGTACAAGTTGCATATTTTTTGTGTACTGTATACGTACTGCGTGCAGAACAAACGTACTCCTGTATTAATCTTTATTATCTTCCGCAGCTCCTTTTAGATAACGTCAAAGTTCTTTTGACCACTCTAACCTCACACACATCACAAACCAAATTTAAAAAAAAAAAATCGTACGTCTTTCCCACTTCGTTGCCCAATATTTCCAGACATTTGTTTTGCAGCCGAAATCAGACCCTATACTGATATCGAGCCCACAAGCTAGCAAACATCCACAGACTAGCTACCAACATTTAACCAAAAATAAAAAATAAGCGAAAGTCTCCGGAATGTTCTTTTGGATAAGTAATCGCGATCGAGGACCCTACCGACCCGATAAGACACTTTACGCATGCAAGTTCATATCTTAACCCTTGTCTTTATTTTCATTTTTTTTTACCTTATCAAGCACTTAATTCGTGACAAGAAAGGAGGCATAAACTTTTTCATATATTTGATCACGACGTATAATTAGACACGATAATAAAAGATAGCTTGATATTCTCAATGCACCAATGATATATTCATAGACGACAACTATAATTAATTAGTTAAATATTTTTGCTAACACCGTCATTATTGGAGCCTTACAATGTAAAGTATCGCTGACATGCTGTCTATATAAATAAAATTAAGGATTTACCAAATCAGTAAGATCTTCTTTCAAAAGGAGCTTTTTCCGGATCATTCATGATCTTTGTTCCTTATCATTTTAAGCAAATTAATATAAAGTATATTTTTTAATACATCCATGAAGATAAGTTAAAATTATATTTTCGAAACCCTAGATATCTCTTTGCCTTTATTCTGTCGACTCTTATAATATCGATCGGTAGGTGCTGCACAGCATGCATGCATGATCTTAAAAAATTAGGAGTTGTTAATTTAAGTAGTGTAAAGACTAGTATTAATTATTGGTGCAAAACTATTCATTTTCTTATAGTATGCTAATTGGAGTTCTTCTAGAATGTCTTATTATATTGCATTCAATCATATGTACACACACATATATATATATATATATATATATATATGGAGCTAAAAAAATAAAAAATAAAACTCTGAGAATTAATTCAACTGTCTTCATGGGGGTGGTCGAAGAAAGGATCAACTTTTTTATCGTACTGTGGATCTATCTGTACCATTAATTGACTAGGCCCAAATTATGAAAGGGACATGAATAAGATATTCCTTGTCTATTATCATCCCCTCCACCCTCCACGTGATTCACCCCCAAAATAGGTCCAGATCGAGCTTGACATTTGAAACAAAATCATGTATCTATTCATATTAGAAAAGTACGTAGTAGCCCGAAAGTTCCCTTGAACTCGAGAAATAGTTTTCATATTTGAAGTCAAAACGAACGTAATTATCAATATTCAATTTTTATCAAGCATATCAGAATAAAGAAAAGGAGAAGAAAAATAAAATAAGAGAAAAATATATTTTTCGTGCACGGATAATTAATTAGTATATCATATAAGCTAAGAGATTAAAATTTAAGTTGCAAAAATCTTGTTGAAAATCTGATAGGACGTTTAAGTATTAAACAAATGGCGGAAAAATTCTCATCCCATAAAATCACGCCCATAATTACCTCAGCTACCTATAAAAAATAACCCAAACCACGAGTCATGTTCTTCACATTCGCCCATGGAGTTGGAAAATTTCGGTTTAATGAAAAACAGTAGACAATAACTGTGGTCAGAATATCTCTTTCCACGGGCATTATATCCTCTAATTTTTTTATCTACCCGATTATCCATTTGAAAAACAAAAACAAAAACAGGAAAAATAAAAATCTCTTGTAAATTTTTTAGTTAATGAGGAAAAATTCACAATATTTAATTGACTAATTGTTGTGTACCGAATTCGGACGGAGTTGATTTAATTAAAAAAATACACTGATTGGCTAAGTGCTCAACGGGATTAGGATATTTTATAATTTTTTTCTCGAATTGTACAGTATAATTAAAAGAGAATTAGACACAATAGGTGGGATCAATAATACTTAAAATTTTATATAAATAATATTAAATAATATAAAATTCATCTATTATATTTATCTCTCTCTGAATTATATAAATTATAAAAAATTATCATCCAAACTCAACATCAAACTCCTAACACTTGAATTAAATCGGTTATTTAAATCAATAACTTGACTTTCTAAGCGATAAGATTCTAATTTATCCACACTTATTAAAAATAATTTTTTCAACAGTAAAAAGTACAATTTTTTTTAGGCAACAGTAAAAAGTACATACTTCCAAGCATTCAACTATTTCTCCTGTACCAATTGATTATAATATCCAGATACTGATCCAAAAAAATATTATTATATCCAGTAAACTAACACCCATCCTTGAAGCACCGAGCTGGCAAACTCACCGAACCAATTCCCGGGAGAAAAAAAAAAAAAAAAAGAAGGAGATTTATTGCTCGTATTCGCAATTAGTGGAAAAATAAAGGAATATATACGAAATAATCGGGTAAGGGATCGGATCCGGACAATTTTCCGCGTCGGGACAAAATAGCCACTCCATTTGTGAAATGGGTGAACCTTTTTTTTTCTTTCTATATGACGTGTCACGATATGGACATTCAGATCTTTGTTAGAAATTGATGAGGGTGGAGCCCACTACTTGACCCGCCAGTTTGCAGTAGGCAGAGTCATGAAAGACTAGACGAAGAGCGTGTCATACGGATTCTTAACTACCAATCAATTTTGAGCAGTTGCTTTGGAAGATCTCATTGGCCCACGCGTCCCTTCAGACCTTAAGTCCCATTAAATTCGTCGCTATCTCTAAGAAAAAATAAACTTCCTAATTCTACCCTCTATTTAATGCTTTTAACGTATGTTTTTAGATTCTTGGTTCGATTTCAATTGCAAATAGATATATCCTGGTTTTTGAGCTACCTACCCTAATTCATGTGTTCACAATATTATAATATGTAAATTATATATCTAAATATAATAAATTATGTTTATTATATAGACAAACTTGACATACGTATCAATCAATGTGATACTCTATTAATTTCTGGTCATGGTAATATTAAATGTCAAAAGTAAAATTAATTATTAAAAAAATAAATATCCTGATATATTTATTATAAATTCACCAAAATATGTCTACATGAACCATAATCAATGAATTAATTGTACTCCATATTATTTAATACAATATTTTTTTTCTTTTCAAATTAAAGCATCTAATTCAAATAAGTAAATTAAAGATTATTTTGATCTTTGAATTCTAGCCTCGGTATTATCGATTCATATTGAATTATTCAACAAAATCCATTCCACTGATTAAAAAAACATTAGTGCTATGTTTTTTTATGTATTTATTTATTTATTTTGTAGAGATTTGTACAATATTTCCTACTTGTCAATCTCCGGTATTTAAGCGATTATACTATGGGGAAAAGCCTCGTAAGCCTAGCTTTCCATTGGTACATCCCACTCGAATTATTCCTAGTTTTTCTTTTTCTTTTTTCTTATGTCTGTGTTTTGGATAAGGCAAGTGGGGCTAGTTAATCTGACGGTACTAGAGCCTTTTTGGCATGGGACCCGCATAGGACACGTAACCATCCTTTGCAGTTGGGTATATGATGAAGAGTAATCAGTAGATGTAAGAATCAAGCGGTGGGTCTCACGCGAAGAACATAAGAGCCAAAGAGGACACCCAGTTTCTATCCTTTCTTCTAACTTCACAGTATTTTTTAGTTGTCTGAATTTTGTGGAAAGGGAAAGAGCTTATCCGTTACATCATTATAAAATCCAGGATAACGAAGGGGATTGGAGCAAACGCAGAAGAGAAAGAAAAAAAACACAGGCCATAACTAGAGCTCCTCTTCCTTCAAGGTTTCCATCAATGGCATCGAGAAAACTGTTCCATGCAAAACCCAACTACATCTACCCAACCTCAGAGAGTAATCATAACCCAATGGCGGCTTCTGATATCGAGTTTGAGGAGGCTGATGTTTGGAACACCAGTCATGTTGCACCGACGTTGGAGATCACCAAGAAACCTTTGCCGATCTCGCGGCTGCCAAAGAAACTGGCCAGGATGATCGACAACACGGGGAACCGAAGCACAGTAGCGTCGATGTCGCTGCCCGTGAACATACCAGACTGGTCGAAGATTCTTAAGGATGATTATAAAGAGCACGGAAAAAGAGAGAGCGATGAAGATTTTGACGGGGACGATGATGATGAGGATCAAGACGACAGGCTTCCTCCTCACGAGTACTTAGCGAGGACTCGAGGCGCTTCTTTCTCGGTTCACGAAGGGATAGGGAGGACCTTGAAAGGGAGGGACTTGCGCCGGGTGAGAAATGCGATTTGGAAGAAAGTTGGGTTTGAAGATTAATAACATTAGGCTAAAGAAGAGAACTTCGTTAACTATTAGAGTGAGGAGATTAAAACTACTGGATTGTGTTTTTTGTAAGCGACTATTGCATGGATTGTTTGATAGGCCTGATACTTTAGTTCGCTGGCTGCCTCTGATCCGTAGATCCTTTTACCGGAGGACTAATTTGTGGGTCTCCTTTTTTCTTGGGTGTCTGGATTTTATGAGAGGATCACTCATGCCTGTCTTACTCTGAGGTTAATGTTGCTAAATCTCAACTATTATTACTAATCTTTGATCAGATAACCACCTTTTACGTTCTTTCTTTCCTATACCTTCGTTATCCACTCCTAGTTTTATTTCTATTTTGGTCGGAATTCGTCACGGAGATCGAATAAAGTAGCTGGATTGCAGAGGAAATGAGGAAGGTGACGTGAGCTCAGAGTTAGCGGTAGGTGAGAAAACTACACATTAGCTAGAACAACCTTTTTGTTGTTTTAAATGGCTAGAACAACCCTTGGAACTAAAGTCATGTTCCTCAAATCCAACCCTTTTCTCCCATGAAAGAAATCCTGCACTTGTCTCCCTCAAAGAGGACCTTCAGCTCTCGTCTGATGTATCAACTGACCGAATTTACTTGTATCTGAGATATTAGGAAAAGACCAAGAAAAAAACAATATTTAAGGAAAAGAAAATCAAAAGAATATAGAGAAAGAACCAATAATCCGACTTTTTGTAATCGAGGTTCTCAAATATTTAATTCATAGAGAGATTTTTTTTTAATTGAGCTGACTAAACACCAAATGTATAATTTATAGGAATTGATTATATTACATTTTAATAACCTTCACACCTATTGTTTCTTGTCTTTAGCACTTATATGTGCGAACAATGGAGACAAAACATTTTATTTGGAGAAAAAAAAAATGTAGACAAAAGATTTAACACTCAAACTTTTGCTCATGTGGCATATACGCAAGACATTTTTCAATATGGCTTTTGCACAGCTCTCTTTATATCTCTCATTTTGAAAATTTTTTATAATTTTCTCATCAAATTGATTTTTGAAAGAATTAAACAC
Organism: Morella rubra; assembly: GCA_003952965.2. Classification (NCBI taxonomy): domain Eukaryota; kingdom Viridiplantae; phylum Streptophyta; class Magnoliopsida; order Fagales; family Myricaceae; genus Morella; species Morella rubra. Next base: position 30,476,503 of record CM025850.1, on the reverse strand, counting down.
AAATCTTATGATAAGACTCGTATTATTCAAAATTTTGCATAAATAATATTAAATTTATTCTATCTCTTTTTAAATTACAAAATCTAATCCCTCTCTCTCTCTCTCTGGAGTTGGTCCATCTCATGTCGTCGGTGTTGACTGTATACATTTACCCTTGTGCACCACCTCCATCTGTCGTGCCCTCCGTCCGTTCTTCCGTCCAGAAGTGGTGCTCCTGATTTATTCGATTCAATGTATTTATTTGGTATTTTTCTACACTATTTCTTCTAATCCGATCTATCCTTGGACTCATTTCCAGTTGAAGGGACAATGATCCGTCGATCCCATGGCCTCGGCAACCCCTGCGCAAAGGCCTCAGTAGCAGCAATATGCTCATCATTCAGTGTATCAATCGATCGAGACTTTCCTGCAGCCAACTGTTGGCGACAGGAAAGTGAGTAAAAAAGGTTGGATAAAAAGGAGGAGAACCATAATTCTAATTTCTAAGGCAGCTTGTCCTTATCCGAGATTGACAGACAAGACGCCACGGACAAAAAAATTCTACTACAAACTGATTAATTCATCCGGCGGTTCCAAGGCATCATTCAATGGGCGCTGCTTGATTTTACTCCCTCAGTTTGTTTTTTTTCTTTCGTTCTTTCGTGTCCAAGACAATTAGGTTACTTTAATTAAAGATAATTAGCTTTTGAAAAGCCTGTCGATGATTTCCATCACGATGTCTTGGGTTAAACTTTGCTGTTATCCGTCGTTGTCGAGGAGAAAAGCAACCTACTAATAGGCATCCTTATAATTATGTAATAAAAGAACAACGTGAAAATCATTAACAAAATAGTACTTCCTGTCAGGTGAGAAATGTGACAGCTTGGGCTGCTTCCAGCTTGGCAGAGAAAAGTGGGCTTTGCTTAATGGGTGTCTGACAGTTCGAGGTGATTAGCCTAAAGCCCTCCGTAGAGATCGAAGTAGGCGGTGGCAGCAGTCCCTATTGTTCCATCTCATTTATTAGGGTCATGATCCATGGAGCTGCAAATGCGTTGAATAGAGCTCAAACAAGGTCGCCCCTGTAGCACAACCCAGACTCCAGTTAGCTTGGTTTCTCGGCTTGTTTGGTTTACAGTCGTACCAGAAGTACTGGTCCCGGGTCCAATTTCCTAGAAATGGGTTACAGGTTATTTTCTTTAGTACCCGAAAGAAGGTTCTTAAATCATGCAAAAGCTTTATTACAAAATGCCTTAATTGAATGAGTTTTTCTTTCTTTTATGACTTGAGAATTTTATTTTTTTTGTTGTATTTTCAAGATATTTTCTTCTAGTAAATTATTATTATTATTTTGGGTAAATTATTAACAAGGAGTACCATTCATTTTCTCCTCCCGCCATCCAAATGGGTATGATTTTCCTCAATTCGATCTTCTAGAAGCTCTATTTACTTTTCGGGACATTTGAAAATGTAGAGATTTGAGGATGCTTATGAGATGAGAGGTTAAAAATAGCATTTTGGGTTTATTAAGGCGACCGGTCTATCGAGCGGCGAACTTTTGTCACGGAAACCTTTTCGTAGCAGCACGAGTTGGTAAGACTGTAGAGTATCGTGTTCTGCGACTTCACTGGATCGAAAGATTCGAGACCTTTTTTATTTTTTATTAGAATTTACACAATATGTGAAAGGTGGGTCTAACTCAACTCCAAAAGACGCCTTGAGTAGTGAGGGATACCACAACCTTATAAGGAGCACATTGACTAGTTTCTCTAGCAATGTGGGACTTCCAACACGCCCCCTCACGTGTGGCAGAAATATATCCAAACCAACACGTGGAAACGGGTGAAACGGTGGACCACAAACTAGGAACTTGCTCTGATACCATATTAGAATTTACACAATATGTGAAAGGTGGGTCTAACTCAACTCCAAAAGACGCCTTGAGTAGTGAGGGATACCACAACCTTATAAGGAGCACATTGACTAGTTTCTCTAGCAACGTGGGACTTCCAACAATTTTTTATTTCTAAATCTCCAAAAATACTGGATCGAGACCCGAAGGCCGAAGCAAGGTGTAGCTTGCGGTGTCGAACTGCATCGGGCCCAAGTAGTTGCCCGCAGTGTTGTTCTGTTCGCCCGCGCAAAGCCTTGAGAGAGAGACAGTTGGGTATGGGGGGAGGAGTGAGGAGGAGAGTGTTGGTGGGGTTAGCGTTGGCAATGTTATTCGGAATTGCTATTTACTTCAGACTTTGGACCATCGATTATTCAATTTCTTCCCAGGACACTGAAGTCTTGAGGTTTCCTCCCTTCTTTCTCTTTCCTTTTCCGTTTCTCTTTCTTCTCAGGTTTCGAAGTGTAATTGATAAAGGTTTCTGTCTGGGCTGCTCAAATCTGGTAGGAGACAGTTCGATCTCGCTAACAAGGAAGCAATGGACGAATCTGCGGAGTGGAGGCTGAGATATGACAAAGAAGCAGAGAGGACTACTAAGTGTGTCAATGAACTTAGAAAGGTGAACTACCCACTTCTTCTTGTCATCCTCCAGCTGGAGTTTTTTTCCTTTTTCCTAATTCGGTTGGGCGTTCCCACATTCTGCTTCGGAATTCAATGGATGCCCACTTAGGGTACATATTATACATTCATGGGATTTAGCTCAAAACATAGGGGTTTGAGAAGGAAATGTAGAATATGTCATACGCTGCTAACATATGCCCGTATAGTGTTTGTTCATTGGTTTTGATAGTTATTACCTTCTACCTTCAGTTCTGTTCGAAAACAATTTCTCCCTGGGGTGGAAATGAGGGAATGCCTACAAAGCCTGGGTTTAATTGAATACAGTTGAAAGGGTTCTGTAGGTTCCTTGATCAGGAGGGCTTAAAAAAGAAGAATTTATTTTGTTTAGAGAACTTGAAAACAATATCGAATCCAATTTCAAGCCTAACTTTGTAATGTTCATATAAAAGGGTGTTCTGTCCGGCTGATAGTTCTGTTGGTGCAAATTTCTACTTTATATGTTACTGTTCTGGTGGGTTTGTGAACTTTCATGCTTAGAGACCTATGGATGCGTGAGAATATGGACTATGAATTGAGCAAGAATCCTACATTAACCATCTTGGGATACTGAAACATTGTTTTGTGCCCTCCAAATAAAAAAGAAAAGAAAAAGAGAGATATTTCAGTGGTTTAATTTGAAACACACTTCATGTATCTTCCTTGACAGATTAAGGATTCCGTCAAGAATGAGATGGACGATGCTGGTAGTATTAACCAGAAAGTTGCACAGCTAGAAAAGGTGACTCTTTACTTCTTACATCATTATGATTTCTCATTTATTTTCCTTTTCTTTCTATCAAACTTTATTTTACATTTTTAAAGATGCATTCCCTACCCTTACTTATCAAAAAAAAAAAAAGATGCATTCCCTACTTATCAAAAAAAAGAAAAAGATGCATTCCCATTTTGCATCATGGGAGACATCCAAATTCAAGAATTCCTCAACAACTGAGCTTAAAATTGCTTTCTCATTACTATTGCTGACTAGAATTTAATTTTATACCCCGGAAACTGTGTCTAAAGCAATCGTGGATATTGCTCCCAACAGGGCTGGAGAAAGTTTCTACATCAAGCGTTCTTTTTAATAGATTTTTCACCTTTTAATCATGGAAGACCACGGAGTTCCAGGATAGTAACGATAACATAAATGTTATAAGTGTGATGTCTGTTTTCTTTTTCTTACAAGTGCAAACGTTTCCAGGAAAATGCAGCCTTGCTTGAAAGAGTGGAAACCTTGAAACAGGAGCTTGAGGATGCAAAGGGGAGTTGCAACGCACATAAGATACATTGATCCCCGTACAATGATCTTTGGTGGAAGATAACTCTTCAGATCACTCTTTATGTGTCATTAGCAGGTCTCTGAGTGAAGCAGTACATCATGAGCAAAATTTTCAGCGTGCCCGGTTGCAGCTTTCTTGACAATTGTTCAATCATGGGAAACATATCTTTTTTAGGAGATGCATGGTTTCTTCTGAGCCATCATCTACAATGCTCAGTGATGTAGCTGTCTCAACAAGGAGTGTCCGAAAAATTCCCACTCCGATGTTATTTTTTTTCCCTTCCCTTGATTACTAGGGGGGAAGGTTGAGTTGGTCTAAAACTTTCTACATTTTCACTGCTGTAAATTGCTTTTTAGTATTTTATGTTGAAATCTTTTGTCGAACAGATTTTCTTTAATTTTGGGATGAGTTGGTCTTAATCAAGAAGCCGGTAAAACAGAAACAAGAATAACCCCAAAAAAACGCTTGACAGTCGCCCACTTGACCAAACTATTTGCAACTGAATTAACTTGGCTGGCGTGAAACTTTAAAAAAAGCTCCTCAATTGATTGGGGGATGTCATTTCGCGAATGGCTTCCATGTATGCTCGTCTCCTAGAAATGAAGGGATAAACGAGCAACATTTCTTTCTGTCTTAGGTTTTTGTAGTCCAAAAACTGAAATGAACTTTTAGGGGATTATGACAGGCAATCACAATTGTAGAAAACAAAGCAAATGCATCTGTAATGTGTCGCTATGTGATCTCCTTTAAATAACTCTTCCAAATATGGCGATCCAATTAAACGATAAATTTTGTGGAGATTGGACCCCTGAGATTGTTTTCTATAGAAAAGAAAACGATTCAAACACAAATGCAAGGAAAGGCCCTCGAAGCATACAAATGCAGCATCAAATTAGTTTGGCACTAGAAAAATGAGATACTATTTCAGAAGCTAATGCACTTGAGAAGACAAATTATTATGTTAATTTCATTCACGGTCCTAGTCTTTCATTCACATAATTTTCCCTGCCCTTCAGCAAACGGTCGAAACAATTTAGATGATGGGACCAGATCATGTTTCCTAGGCTCTCCGGCATCTGATTCCTAGCTTGAGAAACAGGGATTACTCCTAGCTTGTGAGCAATCATGGATCAGTAGGGTTAGTCTTTATTTCATGAAGAAATCTTGTTATCGTCTGCACAAAAACTTCGTTGTTGTCTGCAGGCTGGCTAGAAGAGGAAGGGGCAGCAGTAGAACTGCTTCCTTTTGAACCCTACAAAACAATACAAGATAGATTATTATCAACTAATATGCCAGAAAAGGAAATGGCGGCGGACAACAAAGCAGATAAAAAGCACGCAACAGTTGATGGGTCATTAGTTTGGAACTCTATGAACCCGATGTCTGGATATATCATACCAAAATTGTATTATGCTCGACTAAACTTGTTCTTAGCCTAATTTTAACCAACTCTTTTTCTGCTTTCATACAGATTACAAGCTCGTGCTAGCAACTAGACCAGCATGCACTCGTTCTTCTAAAATTAAAGCCAAAGTAGATATCCATCGAGTAGAAACAAAATATATATTACAATTTACACCACACTGGATCTTTGCGACGATGATCAGTCATGGTGATAATAGAAGATATAGGGTGGTTAAGAGATCTCACAGAAGATCCCCCTCGTCGCTTTGGCAGTCTGCTCTTAGTGTTCATCATCTCAATGAGTTCATCAAACTGAAAAACCGAAAACGACAAAGAATTTTTGTAATTAAGAAAATCTTCAGAACATGGTAGAGGTGTTAGAAACCATGCACTGCATACTAGTGCGCCTTTTGAAAGTAATGGAGAACATTAATCGAAAAACAATGCTGCCTTTTGAGATCAAACGAGTACCTGGTTTACAATTTTGTCATACTTCTTCAAACACTGATGGAACCTTCTCTCATCTTCAACTTGGTTGGACATTATCAGACCCTCTCTCTCTCTCTCTCTCTGTGAGACAGTTTGTTTCAGATTGCAGGGAAAGCTCGATACGTATATATAGATAAGTTAGGTCTTAAACATGCATGTCAATGGCATGGGAAGAGCTAGTTGCTTTAAGAAATCTGATATGGCCGTTACCAACTGTCCTCTATACCAACAGAAGCTAGAAAGAAGATAAAAAGACCGTTATCCTGCCCACCATATCTTCTGCATTACGCGTTTAAACATTATCCTCGTGAGAGGGGCAGCCGATCAGAAAAGACTAAGGAATTCAGATTCAATCCTAATTGGTTGGAACATATATAATTGGAATTTTTCAAACATTTTGTATGAGAAAAGATGAAATGGAAATGGCAACATTTATTGGATGACAGTTTGTATCTAATTAGAAACAAAACTACATCGTAAAACTTAAGGTTTGGCTCAATGGATCTCCTCTCTTCACAAACATCCTTGTTCTTGAAATTACCGAGGACACCATTCATGCCCCAGTGTTATTAAGATTATCAGGCTTCAATATATTCTTAGTGGACTGGTTCTATTTGTTTCAAAGCAACCGATGCACACAATTCTCGGAGTCGATATCGTAAATATCCTAAGAGATTCTTCCAACCATTTGTTGTGGGCTGCGAGGCCGTAGAAACGCTTCCATCAACTATGGAAACATGCTTGACACGCTTTTTTCTAGTCAAAGTGAAACAGAAAAGAAGACCCCAAAAACATGTGATTTGTGAAATATGATCGGCAGTATCATGTCAAGCAAAAGTTAATGCTTGGAGCTAGAGGTTGCCAATTTGTCTTCTTTCAATAGACGAGAAGCCTCAGTTCACTGGAAAGATTCTAACCAAACCCTTTCCAAGGGTAGTTAACAGAAACAATTATAACTAACTGAATGATTGGCAACGTCACCTTTACATAAAAGTATCTTCCAAGGGCCACACCTCCACCGACTTCTGTAAAGGAGGAACGGGTTTTTATCTCTTATCATGGAGAATGTGCTTTAAGGCTGCACAAACTCTTCAAACCTGCATTGGAATTGGTCACGCAACCTTCACTTTCGGTTTGCTTTTCAGAAAGAAAACCAGAGCTTTGAGTAGTGAAGAAATTCTCGTGATGAAACTGTACTATCATACCCACCCAAACGAAAAACAGACACGAACTTTAGCTATCTATGTTTGGTTTGGTTTGGTTTTGAAAACGTTTTTCTTTTTTCCCTGTAATGAGTAAGAAAAAAGTTTGAGATATCTTTTTTAGGTATTTGTGAGAATGGTGAAGTCCACATAAATGATGGCCACCGATTTGTATCTCTAAGCAATCGTTAAAGAAGAAATCGTTTTGTTGATTTTTGGATTTGATTTTAAGATTGACCATTTATGAATAATGAATAGTTTGACGATAAAACTCTAATTTCACGTCGGAGGGATTCTTAAAGCATTTAAATAATGTAATGTATTGAAAATCACAATGAATATCAATAGGAATGTAGGAATGTATAGATAAAAAATTATTCTATGAATATAAAGTCAGTTGATTAAACAGGAATCACTTTATTACCTCGTTGATGATCAAAATAACATCACGCGCTATTAAGCTTCACCTCTAACCTTGCTAAGAGAGTTATAGCCTGACATTTTCACAATGAAAGCAATGAATTCCAGAGATAAACGTCTGACTAGAAAAGCAACAAAAGTAAAAAGTGAAAGTCCCCTGCTGCTGTGTTCTCCACCGGCTTTTTAAACTCTTCAACTTCAAACACGTTTTTCATCCTCAATGAAAGTGTTTATGTAAAATTGGCATTATTTTTATGGTCAAAACAGTCATTTTATAAATGTATTTTTTCAGTTTAGATTATATATGGCAACTTGATTAATTTGGGAGGACGTGGAACTCAATAGAAGGTATTGGAAGTAGCTGAAAAGTTGTTGATTACATCTGGAAGGTTTGGGAAGGGATGCTGAACTGTTAGGAGGTTTTTCAGTGGGCAGGGTCAGCCTGGCGTGATTTCTACAGACTTCGAGTTAAACTTCTAGAAATGCGCCCAAACTACAAAATGACTTCGTTTTACCATTATACCCTTATTAAAATAGTATACAACCCTTTTCCTAAGCCCTTTCGTGAAAAAGACACACAATTGAATATTCTTGCTCTCAAAATTCTCTCTATATGCAAATACTCTATTTCTCTCTCCTTGTGCAAAAATTGATCTGTTCATACACTATTGTGAGAGTTTGATTTATTCCCTCCGGTAGAAGGTTGTGAGTATGGAAAAGTGCTGATTGAAGGACGATTCACTCCTACTCTGCTGTTGCTGAAATCACATCACCAAGAAGCAGGATCTTGAGGATCTCTCAAGATTAATCGCTGCTGAAGAATTCAGAAGTGTGAAAGCCGACGAGTTTGTTGGTTCCATTGAAGAACAAGACCGGAGTTGCTGGTTGTCGCTTGTGTGCGGGCACCAACCCAATAAGGAAGATTGGGTGACTTTACGAAGAAAGGAGGATCTTGAAGTGAATAGGTTTTCGCTAGATCACCGTGTTGTAAAGTCTTGACATTCTTAGTGGAAAAGCTTGGTGTGATCTACACCCGGAGTGTTTTTGTCTCTTGGAGGAAATCATCTCCAAAAGATTTTCATTTTGTTAACAAAATTCTGGTGTCGTCTCCATTTTTCGTTTTCTCTTGATCTTGATTTAACTAACCATTATCTTGTTTGTTATTTTGCAGATCTAAGGTGCTGGAAACTTGATCTCTTTCAAGCATATCAGTTGTTGTTGTTTGATCTTGTTATTAGATCTGATTTGATTGATCTTGGTTATGTTATTGGCTTCGTATATTTTTGGAATTTTGGATGTTGTGTTGCTGATTGAATCACTTAAGTCTAGATTTTAAAGTTGCTGAAAATTATTTTGTTTTGGTTTCTGAGTTGCTGTAAATCTTCACAGAGTTTTGATTTTAATGGGTTGAAAAATTTTGCTGGTTTCTTGATTAAATAGTAGCTGTAAATCACACTTTGTTTTAATTGTATAGCTGCTGCATATATTTCTTTGTCTTCAGTTTATTGTTACCGAAATATTGTGATAATCTTGATTTTTCTATTGTTAAATATCTGCTCTGTTTTGGAGTTATTGCTGCTGTAAAATTCATTTCATTGTGAGTGTGCACTTGCTATATAGTCCATATTACTTTAGAAATTCATTTGCTGTAAAATCTGTTGTGTGTGAGTATTTTGCAGATCTTGAATTGGTGATAGACTGAAAATTAGTTGAACTTGTTTTTCTGTGATTGATTGAAAATTAGTTGAACTTGTTTTTCTGTGATTGAAAGAAAGAGTTGATTATTTTAAATACATATTCACCCCCTCCCTCCTCTAGGTATATTTTAGGGTCTAAATTTAGTTTCATTCAAGATGTGTAAATCTTTAAATCTGCGTGAAATCCAAAGTTGTTGATAACTCAAAGAGATTTCAAACGCCGTAAAGATCGCAGGATATATAACTAATGAATTAGTTAGGAATTTTATAATAAGTACCTCCAAATACATGCATCTCCATCTTGATTTAAATTGTTTCCTTGAGTTCAAATGTTGTTTCCTTCCTTCCAATCCCACGAAATTGGCATGAACAAAAGTTCTCCAAGCTCTCATCTTCATTAATTGAATAGGACCAAGTGACTAAAATCACTTGTCTTTCAATTTAATAACAATTCTTGCAAATTCATGAATTAATTAAAAATGAGCATGAAATGTTACTAATAATAATGTTAGTTGTCCCAAAAGTAACAGTACTTATCAGCAATGTATTATAAATGCTTGGAAAAAAGAGAGCAAAATTTACATAAGTGCAAAGCAGGAGAAATAATATCTCCATAATTAAGTAACAGGTGCAAACAGCAGTGTTACAAGAGAGAGAGAGAAGGGGCAAGGAAGATAGGCGACATATACATTAATTTGAGCTATAGATTCTCTCCATAGAATCTCACCGAGAAGCGAGTGTCCAAAAGTTCAGGATAAAGGATGGTGACACGAAAAGCCAGCTGATAAAAAGCCATAGCTTGTAGCAGTCTCAAAGCCTTTGATACAGTTCAAGCTGAATTTATTTCCATCGTTGCCAATAATTAAAAGAGTTATGCCGGCAGATGCACATGCAGCAGCAAATGTCAGAGTGGACATGATCTGCACCATAAAAGCGAGCATTTCATAAACTGAAGATGGACTCAGCTAGCTGGTATATATGAAACAAGACTTTCATATTGCATCCCTAATGAACCAATTTTAGTTTCCAAACAAAAGGTTAACCCAAATTTACTTTATTTAATCAACAACGTGCACCAACAAAAGTCTCTGCAAGACTTGACCGCCCAAATTTTCTTACCCCATTACACCTATGGCGAAGCAGCTAACAACTTTGCAGTTCCACAAAGCCTCGTCTCACTAACATGGCATGTATTATGTATATCAACAATTGCCAGCGACAAGCTCCACAGTCTTTGCAAGCTAACAGCAGCACCAAGATATATAGCTGATACAACAAACGGCACATGTTATTCTAAATTGTTATCTTTTCGAAAGAGTGAAATTTTCATCTCGCATATAAACTATACAAATGGTTATTTGCTGGTTAAAGTTAGAAAAACATGTAGACTATTAAAGTTTGGGATTAAGATTTTCTATAATTTTTTGCTTGAATTATATAATGCAATTTAAAGAGACGTAGCGTTTATTAAAATTGAAAAAATAACCGTTTAAAATGTGAAGTATAGTTTCTGTTGTTGGGGGCAGGATCAACGCGAAGATGACACTTGTTCTGCCAATCATTTTGAGTGGCACAGACAATGTTGAGTCCAACAAATTATGTCCAGTTCGTTAAGCCATTATGAAAATTAATTCTTGATAATTTTGATTGAGGATTTGTGTGCGTAGAGAAATTTTGATGGATCAGATCCGGGTAAATTTCCCTTCCTTTTTCGGGTCGGTGTTGAATGTTACCGTGTCCAAGTTTCTCCCATTGATGTAGATAAGAGGAATGGATTAAGAAGCCTGGCCCGCGTTGGTGAACGGATTTTCAGAACTCCACCCTTCGACCCACTAGAAATGCAGCCCAGAAAACTCCAGCTGGGCTAAACGGCCCACTAGAAAATCAGCGCCGTTTCTAAAGTGAAGCGGAACTGAAACACAAAGACGGTGAGCGGAAGATGTAGCCGACACTCTGACTGTCACCGTCAGTGACTCAGCTACGCGTCTGTTGCAGACTTGCAGTCAGACATTTGAATGTCGGTCGTGATGGATCGTGGTTGGCAGGTTTGTGGGACCACCGCACGGCCTATCCATGCTGCCACGTCACCAGAATCTCTGTCCGGTTGTTTTAAGGTGACTTTTTTTTGGGTAGGTAAAACACGGGACTTTGGAAGGGGACTAAGGAAAGAGAACATTTTTACGTTGGTGGGTCCCTCTCCTTCTGCTTTGCTTGTATACCCTCCCAAAGTGGAAGTATTTACTTTTACCATTATTTGTTTTAGTAAAATAATAAAATAATTAATTTTTTTCTAAGCCAAATAAATTAATTACTTATTTTAAGGGCACTGAGGTTTTTCCTATAATTGGGCAGTCAATGATAAACAAAACAAAAATGATAAAAATAATGAATTACCTCCAAGCAACGGTCCATTGATTCACGCAAGTTGTCCGCCCTGCTGGAACCTGCCGTCATGCTCCCAACAATTTGAATTTTGTGTTTTCCTATCCAATCTTCTTACCTACTAAAAAATTGCTGGATTTTTATTTTTATTTTAAATATGTGCCAATAAATTGGGTAAGACCTAAGTTTGATGAGACTACTAAAACCATGTTTCTAGAGATTTCTATTAGGTCTGATTTGTCAACAACAAAAATTACAAGTTATCACGACCAAAAAGAAGTTTTATTTATCAGGGGACTTAGTTGGTAACTTTAGTTTAATGTTTAAAGCTATCTGAAGATTTTTCTAGGGGGTTCCGGTGTGCTTTATAGTCAGATTTAATCTATTTTTTCTTAATCTTACAGATTAATTATTCATTTAAATCTTATTCACATAATAACTATGCATCAGCCTGACATATAACAGAACTTTTAAAAAAAAATCCTTTCAGGGACGAATTTTCCAAGAAGCTTGTCATAAAAATAATAAAGTCGAGCAGATATTTAAATAGAAAGGAATAGCACCTGAATCGTTCAACATGTCAATTTGACTCATAACTTTTAAATAAATATATGTCTGACCATAAATATATATTAAGAAATACAATTAATAATCGTTATATGGTCTTACCCAATTATCAAGTCATTATCCGAACTTCAACTTTTCATCAATTTACTTCCTGTGGTTACAACTTTCATCAACAAGTTTTGATAAACAAGATAGAATGGATTCGTATAAGGGGTAATCACGGGGAGTAAAATTGATAAAAGTTTGAAGTTCAGGAAGTGATTTGATAATCACGTAAACCATATGTATTAAATAATTTATCACAAAATAAAATATTAAAAATATGGAAAAGTATGATCAGGAACCATGAGTATTCATAAGACTTTCAAACAACTTACAAGTAGATTCATCCCTCAAACATATCCTAATATTACAGGACCAATGAGTTATCGAGCGGGCAAGAAGATGGAAAGCCAACTTTTCGCATGAGTTTTGCTTTAGTCTTTGGAGTTTTCGAGAGAGAAGGCAAGGGAATTCGTACATACACGAAGGAGATTAGGAATTTCTATAATTTTTTGTTCTAAAGGCATTGTATATTTTATAGAGAACGGACACAATAAATGAACCCGTAAATATTTGATAGGGTAAATGAAACGTAATAATTGACCATTTAATACAAATCAATTGGTATATTAAGCAAAACTTCATAGAAGTCCCAAATAATATTTGACCAACTGGAGAGCTGTTTAATTTATCATATCTATAAGACAATTTTTTAAAATTTTTAGAATATATTCTTGTAGAATTTACAAAATTCCATATAAAATCAACATACCAATGGTGATTATAAAATGAAAGAGAGGGTGAGGGAACAGTAGACAAAGAGCTAAAGAGTGCGGTTTCACATGAAACCCCTTACTGGGAACAACCCAACCTTTTGTTTATTTTTTTCTTTTCTAAGAATTTTTATTTTTTGTTTTATTTTTTAATTTAGGAAGGCGAAAGATTTATTGCATTAGAAAAGAAATCCGGTGCATGGGGGGGGTGCACGGATCAAACTTTAGAAAAGTGGAAATAAGAAAAAGTTAATAGGGAGTCATATAGGAGCAGACAATGTAACCATGCTCATTCAATGAGGATGACGTACCTGTTCCCATGTAGCGTGCCACCTTTTCCGTGACTTGGATCTCTCAAAACAACAAGTTGTGAACCCCTTTTTTCTGTGTTAACCGACATTATCTTGACGTTCGTCTCAAGCCAACTTAAACGCCATTGGGTCAGGATCGAGGAGTACGACCCTCCAGGACAACGTATTCTACGTGTTTGTTTAATGGTCTAGGTAGAAACCATGCCATATACGGTGGAAAGTGGGAACTGAAAACAAAGTGAACCAACGTAAAACAATGCTTTGGGAAAGGTTTTTGTCGCCCCTTTTTTTAGCTTCCTGGTGATTTGACCACTTGTTGTTTGACTAGTTTTGTTTCCCCGTAATTGGTATTGGGTTTGTGAAAAAAAATTTAAGCCACCACCCCTTGCAAAAATTGAAGAAAGCTAGGAGAGGTTGTCCTTTCAAAGAAAAGAAAAAGGGGTATAGGACCAGCCCATTGTTTTCTCCTTATCTATGTTCTAACTTTTGAAGGATTCTCTTCCTTGCTGTCCTTAATTATCCAATAAAATCTGAGATAAATAAAGGGTTAAAGCCAAATGACGTTGGTTCAAGTACCCATTAATCTATTTTTTCAAAAAAAAAAAAGGGGAAAAGAACAACCAAAAAGAAGCCATTGATCAAACGGTTTTTGGCAACATTCACACGATAGGATCTGGTAGGATTGATCGGTGACCACAAGAAGTGGGTTTTGACACATTGACTTTGAAATGACGATAAAGATATTGTTGTAACAAGGGTATTATTGTCCCCACCCTCGCACGGGTCTTGAACCCTTTGCCCCTTCACACGCCTAAACACTTTTGAACATGCCTCTGGTAAACGCCATTTATCCTTTTGTTGACGTAAAATGAGCATGGATTTATTTTAATTCTACTCTATTGTACCTTGGTGCAAAAATTTAACTACTTCTTGTTATTGGTATAGCCCATTGTGACAGTCTAAAAAGTTTGACAACATTGGGATCTGGTAAGTACCAACATTTGCAAGATGGGGACACATTGATTTTTAACACTTTGCACCCTTTATCAAATTTTTAAACTAAAATGACGATAATGCCCTTAGATATTGTTGTCAATTCATTAATTTCTCAAGGGTATTATTGTCAAATGGAGGGTGCAAAGTGTTTAATATTTAGTTGGAGGGTGTAATGTGTCAAAGTGGTAGTTTAGGGTGCAAAATGTATAACATTGGTAGTTTGAGGGTGCAATGTCTTAAAGATGGTAGTTTGGGGTGCAATGTGTCACTACTCCATAGTTTGTGGGTGAAAAGTGTATTTTTCCCTTAATAAAATAAAAAAGCAAAGCTACAAGTTGGACGGATTCAAAGATATGGACGTGACTTTAGAGATGTGGTGGGGGTTTTAAACAAAAAGTTATGTATATATTTTTCTATTTCCTTGAAGATATTAGCCAGTGGCATATTTCAACGTGATTGGACTCAAACCCACTCGTGCACTCGAATCAACAAAAACACCTCCCTTTTGCTGAATTTTTCGTAACCCACTAGCGGTGTAGGCTCTAGAACCGTAGCTTTCACAGAAATCCCCACAAAAAATAATCAAATAATTAGGAGATTGTTAACAACAATACGCTTCACTAATACCCGAATTAATTAACCCACAGATCATTTATCGAATACATTATCTTAAATGTCACAACTTTCACTAGCATGCGCGACACGTACACATCAAGTGAGATTTTATTAAGGATATTGTTTTTTTACTGGAGAAAGGAAAACGAAAGGACAAAAATTTCCGGAGGGGGTTAAAAATCACGCTCGTTGAAACGCGAGGGGAGGGGAGGTGGGTCCGACCCGACAGGTGGGTGTGGGCTGGTTTTAAGTCAAAGAGCAAAACCGACGAGGTCGTACATTCACGAAGCAAAAGACAAACAAAGAAACAGCCCGGTCATCGAAACGCCGCAACACATGCGAAACTCTTTCTCTCTCTCACTCAGTCTGACGTTGCCCACACGTGAACCTATAATTACCACCCCCACCATCACGGAACCGGGAACCCCCCCCCCCCACATGTGGCCCTCTAGGTTCTCACGTGCGGCGGATTAGGTGAAAGCGGAGGAAGACGCGACACGCGCACGAACAGAAATGTGTTTGTTTTGTTCCGCTTTGCCAGCTTTGTTTTGCTTCTACCCATTTCTTTTAACTTCCTCTTAACATTTATTGACTTTGTGTTTGACAACTTTGTTTTGCAATCCCGATGTGGGATTAGTTTATTTGGCCGATTCACTAATTTAGTTATCCCCACACTTGCGGCAGCAGGATAGGACATTTATACACATGCAATTAAATAATAGGGGGAGAGTGGGGTTTTGATTCATCGTCCATGTGGGAGGTCTGACTTCTGCCCTTAAGGTCTGTGTGTAAAGTTTCATTGGTTTACTTCAATTGTCTTCCATGTGGCAAACTTTCACTAGCTGGGATGCTGATTTAGATCCATATGATCTCTGAGAATCCCCTGTGCTGTGTGAAACAGCTGATACTTGAACAGCCAGAGAGGGGGTTAAAGTCAACTCGACCTATGTTTTATTCAGTGATTAGACGTTTAACCAACTCTGGTTTTGTTGGGTTTATCTTTCTTTTGGCACAAAGCAGGGCATCCATTCTCTTCTAGGACAAAATAATTGGTTGTGTAGAAACGTACTTCCCTTTGGTGATGGCATCTATTTGGACCTTTGAAACCCGAGGAATCCGCCTCCTTTCTAAAATGTCGTCTTTCCAGTTTCCCCAACCAACACTCCAAAGACAAAGAAAAAAGAGCAAATAAACAAAAACAGGGAGCACAGGATAGAGATAAGCGTGATAAGTCTTTTGATTGTTTATTTTCTGCCTTTTCCTATTTGTTTGCTTGTTTTTTTTTTCTTTCTGGCCTACTAGGCTTCAATACAGTAGCTGATCCAAGTGTCGACAAAACAGGCAACAGTGTTTCCAATATCATGTGAATTTCCAATACAATTAAGGCCAATTAGACACTGATCCTGTATACAGGTTGCAAGGAAATACAGATGCATCTCTCGTAACGAATTGAAGCCCCAAGGACCAGGCGCTAGAATTTCACATCGAGCCTTTCGGCATCAAAGCTAAATAGGAGCAATTTAGAATATATGTGTATGAGGAAAAAACTCATAATAGGTATTGAAGCTGCACTCGTGCTTGATGGAACTGCCGCTTAGAATACTGCAATTCATTCCCGAAACATATCTTCTTCCGCATATTCTCAAAAGAGTTACACAGACAATGTCCCACAAAACACTAGCACTTGTAGGATTTGTCTGCAAAAAGGCAAAGGGAGAGACAGAGATGCAGAGACAAACGATCTGAACAAAAATTCTGAACCAACCATGGCAGTGAAAAATGTAACCAAAACATGAATCCAAAACGCTCAAAGCTTGCAACCCAAAAAATGGATGAGAATGCACCCCTCCACCAACTTCAAGAGGGATAAAAGGTCAGCACGTGCAAGAACAAAGGATTTGTTGATCAACCAGCTGTACAATTGAAATTAAGGTTTTTCGCTTTTCCTACACTCCTACATTGTCGCTGCTTGAATCCATTAGAATTGTTAACCTCCTTGCTGATTTCATGAAGTCACTGCAGCCAGAAATAGACATAAATCCTGTCAGAAAACTATGAGTAAAAGGAGCTAAAGCAAGAAGAAAGGCAAACGATTCCCACCTGAAGGGTTCATCCCCTATGTGTTTGACTGCGCCGGTTGTATCCCGATAAAGCACCTGGTTCAATGTCTCGGAGTTCTCTATGCCAAACATGTCTGCCAGTTTTCTATACAACTCATCGTAAGATCCAAGTAATGAAAGGTCAAGACTGCGACCGACATCCTCTGATTCCATGAAGACCTTACAGTGACCAGTCTCCAAATTGGGCTCCGTTTCTTGGCGATTGTCTTTATACCATTGGAAACCTTCACATGATGAACGCTCTGTTATGCCTTGTTGATGGAGCGCACATCCAGAACCATCTGAAAGGTTTGTCACCTTATCAGCATTTCCATCTGATGAACTATTTCCAGTACCAACTGGTGAAACTGTGTCGGTGGAGCAGCTTAAAGAGATCTGCTGCTCCGTAAGTATTGTTTGACCAAAAAGTACAAACTGTGGTGTCTTGACATCATCTGGTTTCTTTGGAGTTTGTGTAGGATGTGCCATCGTCAGCAAACAAGAAACACTCTCACTCACGCTAGGCTTTTGAAACATTGAGTTATTTGGGACTCTATTGGGTGTAGCAGCATGATCAAGTGGTGGGAAACTAGCCGGAAACAGACCTGACTGCAGTTTATTGAGATGGATATCTGATAAGGATAGACCATAATGAGCATGCCTGGCTCCCTGCATGCCAGCAGGAGTGTTTTCGGATAGATAACTAAAGGGGCTGCTGGGCCCAAGGAGGCCTGCAGAAAATGTTGGTATTGTCAATTGGCCATCGAGGGCAAAATCCGGATGTTGTGGCAGCCTCAACTTCTTCCGTGGGGGTGAGAAGGGTGATAGATGCATGGCTGGCATGTTTGATACCACTTCCACCAGCCACGGGCTCACACGTTTCACATTTTGAAGTAAATCTGGTTCATCCCATGTAACCTACAACATATGTCTTTGAAAAATAAGAATTGATTGATGAAAATCAAACTTGGGTCGCACACTGATTGTCAGAAGAAAGCAGAGTAAATCATGTAATCCTAACCAGGTTCATTGTGTTTCCATTCTTGCAATGTATAATGCCAGTTATATGTTGCCCCCCAGAGAAAGGAAGAAGGCAGCTACATTGTTAATACTAGGAATGTATTATGTCCAGCTAAAAATATTTGTCAAATTTCCGTGTTAAAGAGTTCAACTGAGATTAATAACCATTGTAATATTATCTCAGATGAAAAAATAACAGAGACTCGTTCTTCTGTAAATTGGCATTGATCAGCAATCTTTTCCAAATCAGAACTCATTAATTCAAAACGCACAACTGAATAAATGCTAGCATATATGGTCAAGGGCAGCTCTCAAGCCCCTCACTCGGAGTATGATGCAAATCTAACATCTTGGAAACTTTGTAATGCAACATGATAGGAATTGCAAGTGTAGTCAATTATAACAAAATAATAGCAGAAGAGCCAACATAATGATATTACACCAAAAACAGATAGAAATTGCAAAATTGAATGCGTGTCCAAACTGATATGCTCCAAAACAAACAGACAAATTGACAGAGGAACCGCATAGCCAAAGCAAACAGAAAACAAACAGAAGAGGCAAATTGATTATTGGAAGAAGATGGAGCAGTAACAAATGAGAAGATCGAGCATAAACAAATGGTTCAGGGATGTCCGAAGGTGGGTAGGTATGAAGTTATTCAGTCTTCCCACACAACAGCAACAACAACAATGTGAAAAAGATAAAACATAAAACTACCCTCTCAGTTATCATTATTAGGGAGTGTGCTGCATATCGAAAGACACAGATTGAGAGACGTGACGGTACCTGGAGAAGCCTCCAAGGTGAATCAGGCCAGCGCAGGGGATCAGCAACCTGAACAGAAGAAATCGTTCCCATAAACCAACTTATTCGTGAGGAATCCTCGGTTTCAAAAGCCATCTTGAACCTCATTCCCGAACACCATCGGATCTGCAATGCTGCTTTCACCATTGAAGCCTTCACGCAGAACTCTGGCGTACTTGCTCGAGGATAGTAAACAACCTCGAATGGCTGCCCATTGGCAGAAAGTGTCGCAGCTTCAACGACCGATTCGGGTCTCACTTTCCCCCTACCCATCAGGTTCGCATTCGAGCTCGAACCGTTTCCATTAGCATTACCATTTCTCATTAGCTTGCTCTCTTCGTCCCTCAAGAATGCCGAAAACCCTCCATACGGTACCTGACAATTCCCGCCTGCTGGGTTCCAGCCGGATGCCGTCTCGGGCCCACCGCCAAGTCCTCTCTTGGCCCGTCGAATGCCCACACAAAGATCCCCATTCTCCGCCCTCAAGAACACGATTGAATCCCCAGCGACGAGCTTCTTATGGTTCACAAAAGTACTCCACCCCGTCGTCAAAAGATGCCGCCGAGGCGTCCCCCTATAAATGTGCCTAAACTTCCACGTTTCACCATGAACGTCTTTAGCTAAAATGGTCTGAACAGGGGGATCCGCCGAGTAATCCAACCGCGGAAATATTGTCTCTGCGCAATACCGAGGAACAGAGAAACCCCCGCCATTGTTCGCATCCGATTGCGTCAGTGTCTTCGCAAACGACGCCGGTTTCTCTTGAGCTTCGGACCCGTTAATCCCTGCAATTCCATCGTCTTCAAATTCCGGCTCGTTACCCCTCACTGGAACCAGCCTCATCTTAGCGAAAACTTCATCCGTCTCGGGATCGGCCATGTATTTCACAGCACAAACTCTGCAGAGTATAAACGGCGCAACCCTCGGGCAGCTCCTGAAATCGACGTTTCCGCACGCATGCTCGGAGTGGCCCTGAGGGAAGTAAAAGACCTTGGCGTTCACTGAAGGCATTTGAACCATTCCACCGGCGCAGGCATGCCATAGCTGAGGATCTAAGCACTTGTCCACCTCCTTTAATTTTTCTTTTGAATCCATAAATGTAATCATTTCAATTCTCAACTAGAACCGATAAACAATTAAGTTAACTAATTTTCAGTGCATGAAAACCCCCTTCTTGTTGATGATTATCTGTATGAGTAAACCACCATAATCAGTCAATCAGTAATAAAACTTGGAACCGAAAAGATATAATGAAAAGATAGAATAAAAACAGAAAAAAGAGAATCAATGACTTCAATCATTGAAGTGATAAAATTGCTTAAATGATTTACCTTAGAAAGAATATATGATAAAAGGGAAGCAGAAAATTTGGAATTTTAGTGTGCCACTTGGCCACAGTGAATCAGACAAAACGTCTCAGAATCTCCTTCGTAGAACCCCAAAGATGCAGACCAAGGATTCAAACAGAATCCGAACTGAGAGCCGTAATTCCAAGGAATCTCAACATTGCCAAAGTTTCATTTCCTGGAATTCAATCATAGAATTGCAGGCAGCTTCGCGTCCCTTAAAACCCTCCGCTATTGCTCGCGCTCAACCAGTCAAAAATTATCGTTCGGAATCGGCGACAGATACACAAGAGTTTTCCACACTCTGCCTCCAATTCACCGAGTCTCGAAGCAGACAATCGGACACAATCTTTTGTTTCTAGCTACAGAAGACCAAGATCTGCCCCACCTCGCACACAGAACCGCTCTTCTTTTACAGTCTCTCCGACCAAACAGAAGAATAAATTAAACAAGAAACCAGCAACGAAGAACCACACAAAAATCTCTGCAGCAAAAATTCCTCCTACCTCTCCGCTAAATTCCTCACCTACCACACTTCATCTCCAAAACTTCTTCTTCCTCCTCCGCAAAGACTCAATCAATAAAAGATGGCGTAAAAAACATCAGCTTTTGGATCATCGAAGCGACCAAAAGCACACGCAGAGAAAGAATAACAGACTCCAAGTTTGTTGTTTCAACAAATATCAAGTAGTGGCCGTAGTAATAGTGGAGACTGCTTCCTTCTTTTTATCTTCTTATTATTATTATTTAAAAAATTTTCCTTTTTTTTAACCTGAACTTTTTAGATTTCTTACCTTTTTCTTCGGATCTGAAGAAACTCTGTGTATCTTCAGAAACCAGCAAAACAACAAAGATCTTTAAGGAAGCTATCCATTTTCCCACTTGTTTTTTTCTGTATTATTTTATTGCTTCTGAATAAATAATTGTTCATTTATTCCATTCCGATTAATCTAACAGATAAATTTTGTGCTTATTAGGGAGTTTATTATATATATATTTATTATTATTATTATTTTTTTTTTCTCAGATACGTGGTACACGAGATACTGAAACTATCGCGAGTAATTGTTAAGGTGGAAGACTTATTGCACTCGGAGTGTTAGCTTTAGTGCTCAAAAAGCGAGGCAGTCGTTAACCAGACAGGCTAACCATAGTTAAGGACTACTACGTTTTATATCAACAGAGGTTTATTATACTCTGGGTTGGGTCTAAAGGGCAACTCTAACAGTTTGCTTGCATTTGCCGGGGCAGAGTGCTTCTGAAGTTCACTCTCCTCATACGCGAGTGAAAACACGCGTGTGAACAACATTCTATGTTTGAGAACCGGTTTTTATAAATTTTGAATTTCAACGAAAATTTTGAGAGTTTAATTTTTTATGCGATTTTATAAAAAAAATTGAAATTTTTTAAGAATTTTTAATAAAATAATTTTTATTAGAGATGGTTAAAAAGTAAAATTTGATGAATTTTTTTAATAAAAAATAATGGAATTTGTTAAAAATTAATAAAAAAAGTGAAGATTTAGTATTTATTTTATGAAAAAATATTAAAGTTAATGTAAAAATGTATTGTAATTTGTGTAAAATTTTAAAAATTTTGAAATTTGGTGTAAAAATTTTTACTTTTCTTAAAAAATTTTCTTACACACAAATTCCAATACCTTTTCATATCAACTTTAATACATTTTGATAAAAATTATATCAAATCTATTTTCTTCTTACTTTTAACAAACTTCAATATAAATCATTTCATAATTAAACATTATTAAACTTTTTCAGAACTTTTTATAAGCCTCCATTCAAACTTTCGAAATTTTCTCTTATAAATTCAAAATTATTAAAACTTTTACTTGTCAAACATAACCTAAATTCGAAGTTCAAAAGTTTGCAGATTTTTCTATCCAACTTGTAAATGTCTCTTACCTATTACGTTTTTAAATCCGGCTTGTAATTTCTCTTTATCTTCTATTCAGCTTTCTATGTATTGAAATATAGTCCTAGTAGGAAAGGTATCATTCCATAACTAAAGAGCATAACTAGAGCTACTTTGGTGTAACTTGAGTAAAGTTACTTCGAAAAAACTCCTCACCGGATAACTCAGCCGTCAAGAAAATGTTCTAGAGCGAGTCATAAGTTAAAAAATCTTCAATGTGAATCGCGCTGACATGCAGGGTTTCCTTACCCAAAAGAAGTTACTTAGAAAAAAAAAACTAAATTGTAAATTGTCCAAGCATGTCATTAAATATTTTACAATAAGTTCAATACATAAAAATAGGAACGAAGTGAAACAAATGATGAATATCTAGTATAACTAGAGGACACGTAATTTTTATTTAAAAAATGCTTATTAAGTTATAACTAAATTAATAAGTCCAACAAAATTAAGGGTTGATATAGTCAAAGAAGAATAATAAGAAAATTCAATAATCATGTGTCCCACTTTAAGAGGAGTTTGTTCGGAGACTATAATTTTCAAGTGAGATGTTTATTGTTAGTCTGCAATATGTTTTGTTGTTAGAGTAGAATAATGATATGCTTAAACATGAATCATATAAAAATATGTTTAATTAGACTAATGTGGTGACATGTTGTCATTAGATCCAAAGCGTGAGGTTGTGTCTTCATAAAAGAATTGATATCATTCTTATAGTGATAGAATACGGGATTACTACAAAAATTTTGTTATAAAATATTTTAAACATTATGGTTCGGTTCTGTTAGAGAAAATTAATATATTATGCGGACTCACAAAGAATGCAACCACGTCAACCTAAAACCTTGTAATAATAAAATATGCTAAACCTAAAACTAATTTTTGAAAATTATCATACATATATATATAAGAAAATATTTTTATCGGCACAGCTAAAGTTTGGAAGAAATCCAACAAAAGGTCTTTGTCAGGCCGGAGATCTTCCAACATTTTCCCCCAAGTTTAAAGTAATTTTAGTGCTCATAAACAAAGGAATTCGACAATTATTTATAAAATATAAGAATAATATTAGGTGGATTTTTAACCGGTATAAATGGAATGGGCGGAGAATCCCTACAAATACCACATAAATCACACCGACATCAATGACAAAAAATATAAAAAGAAAACTAAAATCAGGAAAATAGTATCCCAAGATATTATTAGAATTCAAGCTAGAAGTATATTACTTTCAATTTTTTTGGTAGGTCGAAAAAATTATGGAGCTTGAAAATATTCTATTTTATGATGCCTCTCATACTAAGAAAGTATAGTCTTTTTCCAATCGTGTCTAGAAATTACCCTTCAATTCCACTTAAAATTGAGTAACACCATGTCGGACAACAAACCAAGGAAAAAAAAAAGTTATATGTTTCCAAAGACTATATAGCTCAATGGTTGAAATGTCAAAATTGTACTCCTAAATGGACCGTATCAAATTAGGAGACATGAATTCGAATCCCCTACTTAAGCTATGAGACCGATACTCATTATTTATTATTGAACTCCCATCTTGATTAGTGCGTCTCCTAATTAAGTCAAATCAATACAAACCGAATAGAGTATAAAGGATTTTTTTGATAAACCAAAAATAAAAATAAAAATAAAAATAAACCACAATGGATTGGTGTTATTAGAAATTATTGAGTGGTGGAATGTTGTTACCTGCAGACTGATTTTTCTTAAATTAAACTAAATTAATAATTTTATTGATTTTTTCGAATTAATCACTTAAACAGTGGGCGTGTGGGGAGTACAATTGGGTATAGTTTCGCTTTTCGTGGAGACAAGGGAAGCCCCGGTGATGACTTTTCTGTAATTTCAGTGCAGCGAGACAGGATGAAACGGACTGTTGGTTTTGAGCGAAGACGCACCCCAAAGCCGTTCCGCAGAGCCCGCAACGCAGCAAAAGCTCTGTTCTGGCCCCACAAAGAGCTACTGCATATAGTCCGGAGGAGGTTAGGATTTAGGAATGGAACCTGCCCCCCATGCGATTTATTTTTCCCCCTTCTGGTGACTTCTACAGTTTTCCAGTTCTCCACCCTTTTCCTTTCAAAAGCGCCATAAACGGAAGAGTACCGCGTAAGCAATACTACTGAAACAATATGAAATACCAATTCCAACTTTATTCCCCCCGGCAGACAATATCAACCCATAAACAACGAGAACTTGGACTGGCCCTTGAAAGTGAAATCTACATGTACATTCAATTACGGCCGTTTTTCACTCTTTCTGTTTTTTTCTTTTAGAATACTAATGATATTAATAATATTAATTATTACCCCAAGACAACTGTAACAGAAACCTCAACTTTAGCATATTTATAAAGTCCAGACACATTATAAAATTCTGGAATGAAGGTTTCAATTTTTTTTTTAAATAGGACTCAAATGAAGAAAGAATTTTATTTTTTTATACCAGCAAAATATTTTCCAGCTAAAAAGTTGGCAAAAAAAGCTCATATATGGGAAAATGGATTTGAATATGAGTACCAGAGACTAAAAATTTTTTTTTTTTCCCATTCTTACAACCCTGTATATATTTTTCCAGCTAAAAATGCTCATATATGATTTGCATTTTGATGAGTACCAGAACTAAAAATGAATATACGATTTCAATTCTATCCATTCTGGTACACACCCTGAAGACTTTTTCATCTCCTCCTTTTTTTTTTTTTTCCCTCAATGTAAAATTTGGCATCACAACTCTAGACTAATGGTTTGAGCTTACCTTAAGCTGAGCCAACGTAGAGGGTGTGGGCATAAGACTTAGCCGATCGATCTAGACAGAGCTATCAGCCTATCATCATGACCTTTGTGTGAACCTGGTTACAGAGCAACGAAATACGCATTGTCTTGCCAGGTTAGGTCGTGTACGCCGTAAGTATATATATATATATATTTTGGAGTTAGTATGTTGGAACAACTGGGACCTGGGTACTTTAAATTGCGCCGTTCACTTCATTTAATTGAAAAAAAAAAACTAAACAAGCTAGTGAACATTTCCAGAACAACGTGTCTGTCTTAGACATGGTATCACATAATATAGGTCAGATTATTTCGGCATTAATTGGAGCTCTCTTGAATTCTCTTCTAAATGAATTTTCATGTTCTATCAATTGATGTAAACCGGGGGAAATTAATTCTATTGAAAGTACCAAACATGACTTTTGGTTGTACCGAGAGACACAACAGCGGGGACACGACCCAGAAAACAAACCAAAGAAAGATAAAGACATTGGACTTGGAGTCGGTTAATAATGCGGTGTGGGATGGTCTCAGTGTTGTGTCTGTAGGACCGCTCCAAAGTACTTAACCCCAACCGCGTTGTACGGGACCATTCACCGTCTCGTTTATTAGCCCCGATAAGAATACTTTCTCCGGTTGGACCAGCCCCAGCCTCAAAGCCGTACCTAAAAACGTGACCGTTGCCAAACCCAAACACATTATTAACTGCTTTTTGAGTAGTCATTATTGTTAAACAACCGCTTCTTTCAAGAATTTAAGCCGAAGCCCACGAGAAAAGCTGAATTACTCGTTTATAATTAAAAAGAAAGGAAACGAAGGATTACGAATTTTTATAATTTTCAGTCCAAATTATACGGTATAATTCAAAAAGAGATAGACACAATTTTATATCATTTAATGCTACTCATGTAAAGTTTAGATAATATAAATTCTATAGTGGAATTCACTTGTTGTGTCTATCACTTTTTAAATTGTATCATATAATTTAAACATAAAATTACATAAAATACTATTCTAGAAAGAAAGAAAAAAGAGGCCCTATGTAAGATCAACCCACATGCTACCTAGCTGAATTAAACATTTAATTTATGTTAGGTAGACTTCACTTAATAAGAGCTTGATATATGAACTGCATGAAATTGATCATTGGGTCTATATTTAGAATCCCCACTATGTTTGTCTCTAAATTTTAAGCTGATAAGAAAAAATAAATAAATTGAATCTGATAATTTAGATTATGTTCAATCAATTGTGTCACCAATTATGGCCCCCCATGACCGGGCTACAAACCTTTGGAAAGTGACTTCGTAACAAAAGACATTAGCTGCTTGGAGACCCTACCCAAATGATGGAGCAAAAGTGGTTGGAGCAACATTATAAATTTCTTATATTAGTATAATTCAACAAATACTTTGGAGCTAAAATTTAATACAAGAAATTTCATGATCTCGTGGAGACACATGTGCGGTATATATAATGTATACGCACAAGACTACTACTAATATATCCTTCCATGAACCAACATAAAAACTAAGTCGATTAGAGCAAGTGGGACACAATTAATCCTGATCATGTGAAATTCCTTATTCAATTAATATATATTTGTGTAAATTGTGATTGAATGTGCAGGAATACGAGGCATGTGCACAATCCCCATTTAAGTACCCCACTTAAATGCCCTTCTTCTCCTCCGATTTCTTGTTTTTTTCACTCAATTTGGTCGAATAAAATAAAGTATGCAGACACATTTGACCGTAGAATATTTCCCCCCACAGATTTGTGACTTGAGTTTTCCAGGTTCGTCACTAGATAACACCGACCCTCTGTTTTCTTCCTAATTTTTTATAACATTCTGAGAAGTTTAGGAAGTTCCTGCTTGATTTTTTTTTTTTTTTTTATGGGTAGAAAATGTTGTACTTTTTCTTTTTAGGTGTGAGAAAAATTCATTACACCCAACAAACTAATAAACTCTGAATATGGAATAAATTCCATGGAATCAAGGACTTTTTTTCTTTTGTAGAGACTTGGGAAGGTGCACATTTAATTGAGAAGGAGATGGGCCAGTCCACCGAAGTGCCCTTCCCATTGGAGCCCAGTTGAGCCCATTGGTTAAGGGAGGTCGGAGCTAAAATTTAATGTTGCTTCAGATACCAGACAAGCGACAAAAATCGGGATGTCGTCACGAGCAATTCCATCAGTCGCTATCATCTCTCTACAGTGAGCTCTCTCTGCGACAATCTCAGATCACGAATAAACTGTCTGAGAATTTACTGCGTTGGCAGGTGGGGTCCACTCTAAAATGGATGGGGGTTGCGTGGCGAATCCCAATTTGCCTGTACTTTTAAATGGTCGAACTTGGAGAGGAGCTTTTTTTTTTTGTGGGCCTGAAATCTCCAACTGGCGCACGTTAATTTTTTTTGACAGCTACAAGACAACAACGGCAGGCACTGCGTGGCCACTGCACCCTGGACGTTGACGTACTGACACAAGAATCTCACAGGTGTCCAATGGATGATAGATGATGACGTCACAAAGGAGCCCATAAGTGAAGGTAAAATTCTGTGAGTCGTGGGCCCACGTTACCATTTAGGTGGCCCGCACTTCGGACTGTTAAACAAAATCTCTGTCCCTACGTTAACCCTCTTGCTGAGGGCCATTTCTACTGTGCTGTCATCCCCACTGTCTGACTCGGTGTGGACCAATCCATGCACGAAGCGTACGACTCTACGACAGAGGTCGGTCCAACCCGGGGAATTTAAAAAATTTGCCTGTTCGGGGTTTTAAGGCTGACGTTATTACAGCGAAGTAACGCAAAATACAACCTAGTCATGTCAGGCAAAGGTGTTGTCAGAGGTTGTTTTCACGTTTTGGTACCCCGCCCGTCAAAAACAGGAAGAAAAAAAAAAGGGGCGGATTTTCTCAACAGTGTCCTATTTATAGGTTGGAGAAAAAAAAGAAGACCTATATTTATAGGATTTATCTCTATTATGTTAGTGAAATTATTAATTTGTTAGATTTAAGGTGCAATATTTTATTAGGTAAATTTGGACAAAATAGTAAAAGGGCTTTCTAACCAAAATGATATTAATAAAATCGTTAATAAATTATGTGAGGGATAAGTTTGAGGGGTCGTTAAAATATAGGGGAAGGAAATTTAATAAGAAATAATTAGGGAGGGATGTGGGACAGACGGTAGCATTAAATCCCAGGCACCACACACGTGTGTGACAGGTTGGCCGAGGCGGGGGCATAGGCGCTTAGGCTGGCGATGCCGGCGCAGCCTCTTGATTTGGTAGCTTAGTGATGTAGCACTTCTGTTGAAACCAACCAATGGGCTAGGACTATTCTATTCTAATAAGTCTTTGTATGTGTTAGAAAAAAATAAAAATAAAAGGTCTTTGTGTCGTGGGGTTACACACAATCCGTGCACCAAACGTTTGTTTTTCTCGTTTGGAGGTATTTCGGGCTGAGGGGCCAGAGTTGGTCGTTTAGTGGATTTTTTTTTTTGTCTGAGGATGTTTGTATCTTAATAAACAAAAAAGATTAGGCAACCCATTTGGGAATCAATGATGCTTCCATTTTCCGGTAAAACAGTGCAGGGAAAAGGAAAGGACTATATAAGACAGTTGAAACAGGCTCAAGAATTGGGTAACGGAGGGTCCACTGGCAATGATTTTTGGCCGTCCTTGAGCTGCTTGTCGTTTAGTAGAAACAGATATTCATGTGTTAGGTAAAAACACAACAGGTCGTTTTTTAAGGATGCAACAGTTAGGGGGGTGCCCACACAGCAGATTTTGAAGACTCAAAGGAGGGTGCGTTGCTTTTGAATGGGTTGGGCAGTGGGTGCTAGGCTCCAAACTTTGATGAACTATTTGTGAATGGTTAGAAGTTATCCTTTCCTGTATAAACGAAATGTGTCCACATGGTTTTTCCTAGAATTGATAGAACATGCAATTGACTCGATTGTGTGGATATTGGTTTGGGTCACTTCAATCACAGCACCAGCATTTATCAAACAATCAATAAAGCTTTCTATATCTTTTTTTTTTTTTTTCCACTTTACTTAGAGTTAATCTCCTTATCTTGGGAGCATATCTAATCTCATACTTTGTTTTTAGACTATGTAATTTCTTCCAAGAAAGAACCAATCAATCACGGAAAGAGGTGTGAATCCTTGCTTGTCGGCACCCTTGTAATATAGCGCGCCACCGCCGTCTTCTGCTAATTTTATCTCTCTCTCTCTGTTTTTTGTTACTTATCCTATAGAAGATTGAATTGGCCTTTGGGTTCTGTGATCAGTTGAAGTAGAGTTGTTTTCACTTGTTTGGCGCTTAATATATGGTCGGTTCACTTTTATTTTTGTTGAGATTATGGTGTTTGGGATCTCTGTGTTAGGTTTAATTGATCTCCTTATATTGTTTCCCTTTTTCATTAATAATACTTTAATCTTGCTTAAAAAAAAAAAACCCAAAAAAAAGCGTACGTTCAAGAGGGAGATAAAAGACAAATCTGTTCTTGGTGGTGCTCCTCATACTACTAAAGACTTGGGGGTTGACCGTTGACTTGTGAAAATCCTTTTGATATATATGCCTTCAAACGGATTAGGCCCTAATATGATGATTCACTTCGGCCCAAGTTGGAAGACCATGAAAGCCCGTAATGAGCTTGGACCTTTTTGTTCAGATAACAAAAAAAAAAAAAAATAGACAAAAAGAAAGAGGCAATGAAGCCCAAGATTTCAGTCCATTAGCTTCGGTTACACTGGTGTGTGAGCTACGTGACTAGCTTTTGCTTAGTAAGGAAGCGAAGCACAACTTAGGGTTTGAAATTAACAACCCACTGCTAATTTTGTGAGCTGTTAGCACCTATTGGCAGGTTTAACTTGATTATTGTGATTAATCGGAGAAAAGCAATCCATTAGGTTTAGTACTCACCTCAACTGTTACGAGCAAGTTGAAATGGATCAAGATCCTCTGCAATTCTCTGTCCAAATTGGATGGTAGAATTCAGATAGAGATAAACACAATAGGTGAGTTCTACATCATTTAATACTATCTATATTTGTCTATGTAAAGTTTCGAGCAGTGTAGACCTTATAATAGAGTCCACCTGTTGTGTCTATTTCTTTCTGAATTTTACCATGCAATTCGAGTAAGAAATTGTAGAGGATTTCAATCCTGTTGAAATTGAGGATTGTCACTTTTACTTTTGTTTTACTTTTGAATTTTTTTGTACCAAATTCTGGACAAAGATATCTCTTGCCAACAACACTAAAGAGTTTAGACACTCCTTTACTGCATCTATAACCATATCCCTCTCAAAAGCAAAATAATAATTTGTCATTAGGCTAAAAACGTGGGATTTTTATATCACAAAAACGTGGGCATGCTTCCTACGTTGTTAGCTAAGGTTTAAATCCCCCACTTGCCTGGCGTTTGGGGCGAGGACAATTTCAATTGCCCAGAATTTGTCTATGTTTTAGTTTGGTTCCTATCTATACGTTGTCGGTTGAGGTTCAAATCCCTGACTTTGCCAACTGTTGGGGGTGAAGACAATTTTAAGTGTTCCCTAAGTTCGTTGGTTCAAAACCTTGACTTACCTACTCTTTGGGGGTAGAGACAATTTCAAGTGCCCAGAATTTGCCTATGTTTTAGTTCGGTTCCACTCTCAGAGGTCTTGGAAATAAGATTTTTCACAATATCACATAGAGAAAAACCTTGTGAGTCTGAAACATCTTGCAAACTTGTTATATATTCTCTTACTACAAATATTGTGATAATTCATATTAGTTCCAATTAAATTGGTCGCCCTATGTTCTTGGTAGCCAGCTGGTAGACCAAGGATCTGATGCGTCTATTTCTCTTAGTTATTGGTATTGGCCGAAGAATTCGGAAGGTTGGGCCATAGGCTTCAACTCAAGGCCCCTGCTCGAGCTACAAGGTAACATAAGCCTGGCCTAGCCCTTCTGTGTAAGGAGGACATGTGTCCTTATGCTTCCCCAACACCCGCTTAAGAGTGTCCCCCGACTTCTGACGAGACCTCGAATAATTGTTAGGCTACGTGGAGCTTGATTTTTTTATATTCCATTTGGATAGTATTCAATCCGACTCGATGAAGAGTGTTTATAATTTAAAATGAGATTTTTTGTGAGGCTTAATCCATGAGCGCTCCGGCTCGGAGGAAATTTTTTTGACCCGTTTTGGTGGTTCAACATAGTTGGGAGTCTTATATATTAACGTTCGGGGTTAGAGTTGTTGACAAAAAAAGATTTGTCTTTTGCGCCATTTTTTGTGTGATGGCTGCATCCTTGTACTTTAATCAAAGAATAATGAAATCTTTGCAACTCGGTGGACGTACATCACATTGAAGAAACCACGTAAATTCTATGTCTTGCTTATTTTGTTCTTCTTATTTCGTTTTTCACGATTATTCGGTAGAAAGGGAGTATTTATTTCCAACAATAATGATATATTTGGATTATCCCACACTATAATGTAATTTCCTTTATAGCTGATGTTCTGTTCGAGAAATAGATATGATAACCAACTTTCTTAACATTTTTATCCAAATGGAATCAGTCTGCATCTCACCTTTTAAGAACTGCTGCTTAGTCAATCTATATTTAGAGGCATGACACCTAAATTGTGGCTGCACAGGCGTTTGATAGTCCCACATGAGCAGGATCCTTTTGAACTGTGAAGGTGGAAATGTGTATGCACGCAACTTCCCTTCTAAAGTCCAAACTCCAACAGGTCCTTCCAAGGTTCTGTCTATTTTTGTTTAAAGCAATGGGTTATTCTTCCTTCACCGCGAGCAATCGGCATCTTTAAAAGCAAATAATCAACTTTAGACAAATCCAAAAAGGGTGTTTAGCGATTTGACTGAAGTTTGCTTCCTTTTCATTCCCCCTCTCGGCTCTCCCATGTCTACGCATCATTTCAAGAAGCCCCTTATGTCTTGGCTTTCACAGTGTTGAAGAATTGGAACCCATAAAAACTTTTGCAAAAATTGACACCCCAACCACCCAAATGGCCTTCGGGTTGATCCCACTCCACAGGGGAAATGCTTCTTGAACAGACTGGGACCTGAGGAAGCTATCGTATTGTCCTAAAACAATCAGTCACACACACACGCTGTGTATCATCGCTTTCTACCGAGGTGACAAGTGGCCCTATGCAACACATGTCACTGTCCAATTTGTCGGCAGGTATAGGGGCCCTCACGTTTTCCCCCTAGGGACCAGAAAGAGACTCCTCTCTCAACTCTTTCAACCAACCAACACCACTTGGCCCCCTTCCGTTACGGTCGTTGGTTGACTTGGTCCTGTCTGCTGTCTCTAAGCTAACCGATACTTGAGTGTGTTTTATGTGTTTTTGCCTCTTTCCAAGCTCCAGTAAATAGATACTTGATAACAACTAACAAGGTTAAGCTTTGTTGCGTAAACTGGTCCCATCTTTCCTGTGTCCATTAATTACAGTTACCCTCTTGTTAGTGGATTACTGTCTCTCTGTCTTTTTTTCCTTTTTCCCTCCAACCATATCAATGAGTGAGCCAAGCATATTCCCCAGAGCTTTTTTCTACCAACCTCCATGCAATTTTCTTTTCTTACCGTTTCTTTCTTTTGAGGGGAGAAAGGAAGGGGGAGGGGATTGTTGAATCAAAAGAAAGAAGAACATAAGAGCTGAAGTAATCAATTGATGATATAATCAATTAACATTTTCCAGGGAAACGTCCAAGCCTATAGTAGTTACTGCTTAGGAGGAAATCAAAGTTCCAAAAAAAGGGAATACTGAAGCTTCACATAATGTGGTCAATGGAGTAATTTACAAAGACAGAGAAAAAAGAATTCCCTATAACGGGAATTGAGTTCCTTCACATTAGCTCCTTCTACATCCAAAATTCCATCCACCTCCTCTTTAATGCGGTAAGCCCCATACTACCTAGATATAGCAAAGTTTTGAGGGTAGCCAAGCTGCTCCATCTCCCAGCTTGACTTTGATGCAACTCTTTCATGACAGGGGACGTACTCCTATAACAAGCGATAAGAGGGAAAACATGAGATAGATGTAATTATCTCTAAGAAATATTCCACGCTAACAAACATTTACAGTTCTCAATCTGCTGAAATGAAGGTGAACGACCGCAAATCTAAGCTAATTCACCAAAGAAACACAATGGAGCAAAAAGGCTTTTTATAGATGGAATATAATGATGACTTCAAAGGTTGGAAACTAAATGAGTTTATGTCATTGTTGGTTTGCCTCTCTATCTTAGAGTAAGGGAAGAGGAAACAAGTATCTTTGTTTAGGTACCTCCAATTTCTTCACCAACTCCTTCGGTGTTGGTGCAGACACAATTATTTGGCGGGCGCTGGGACTAACGAATCCTTCTTCCACTGCTTTGTCAATAAATGACAGAAGTGAATTGTAGTAACCATCAACATTCAGCAATCCCACCTGCCAATTGGTGAGACATCGTATTGTGAAATATATGAACGAGCAAATTGCACAACAGAAAACAGTTTTAGAAGAAAGCTAATATTTAAATTCCACCCGATTAAAGGAGTTAAATTTGTCAAAATACTCAGGAGCTATGGAAACATAAAATACCGGTTTATCGTGAATTCCAAGTTGAGCCCAGGTTATCACTTCAAGTAGTTCTTCCAGAGTCCCATAACCACCTATATAGAACATAACATGAACTTTAAGAAAGAAAGAAAAAAAAAATCCATTGTTACACCTAAAATATCAGTGAATATTATTGGTGCCCGCCACGATTTCAGAAAAAGATGCAATGTTATTAAACATACCCAATTGATTAAATACCATCTATAGAGAAAGAGGAGAGAGAGAGAGAGAGAGAGAGAGGGAGCAAACAGAATGACATCACTAGTGGTACGAATTATTGCATTGGTCATTTATCCCTTTGATCCGAGGGCCAAAATAGAAAATACTAATCGGCAACAGTTCATCCGAGGTATGAAAATAAGTTTAAAGCTATGCTAAAACTCTGCATTCAGATAGCTCTATTTTGCTGGTCATCGTTTTTTCCTCATTCGTTATAAATGGCCATTGAGCTCAAACTTTTCGCAACTTCTAAGCACAGTATTTATTGCTCCTAAATTTCTAAAACAGAGGCATAATCCTCTGCCAAACCATGCAGGTCACAATGGGTTTCAAACTATCATTTTACAAGGGTATGTTTTTCTGTTTTCAGCTTTCTCTCAGGCGAGATTTCCAGCTTGGTGAGAAAAGGGCAAAAAGAGAGGGAGAGAAGTGGCGTGTTCCAAGCTAGGTAAAGTCTTAATACTGTCCTACATCTCTCCATTTTTACCTGATAGGAGTCAAGACGGTAAAGTCTTTAAGGGGCGAGCATCATTCCCTGTTAGGTGCAGGTGCTAGTTGGCAAAACCATTTGGTGAAAGTGCGTCTTTGTGTCCTTGTCCCCATATATGGCCGATAAATAATTGGCACGGTACCGGACTGATTAGAGGGAGAAAAAGGATATTAACCGCAGAAGCAGGGTTCCTCAGAAGCTATAATTTTCAGTGTAAGATGTGGACGGGTCAATACTCAGGTTTGAAAGGCATCATGGGTCTTGGGGTCTGTGAAAGAAGGCTGTGAAACTTGTGATAATTTAGGCTTCATCCAATTGCTTTCCCAGCATTTATCAATACCATATATAGCATATAAAACAAAAGCCACCACGGAAAAATCTCGCAATATTTTGACTAATTATTACAGATATATTCCCTACTTTCCTTTTGATATGGGATTTTTGTTTCCAATTCTTTTCTGGCAGATTATGCTTCAGTATCTGCTAAGTTGAGGACAAGTGAAGTTCATCCGTTCCATGGTCAATAAAATCCAAGTCAAGCAGAAATAGCAAACACTTCTGATCGTCAAATTTAAGGATAAAGCAGCAGTTTATAGACAACAAACCATTAGCTCTAGCATAGAGAAAAAATAATTGTTCTTTTCCTTCTAACTTGTGTTTTTTATGCGGAACTAAACTACAACAAAGAGTCTGCAGCTTTTTAAGGCAGACATAAGCCAAATCAGATGACTAGTGGGAATTTATCGTGGTAGGATTCAGAGACTGTCAGCTTTCCCTTCTCTTATTTCTCAATTACTTTCTCGAGTACAAGTAGCAACTGAGAAATCAAGTTGTCAAACAAAGGAGAACGGACTTCAGAAATTCTTAAAAGAATCAAAACCTCAGATATGGTCAATCTTAAATCCTAAAGTTAGTAAATTTTTCAAACCGTGAAAGACCTTGGCTTTCCTTGATTTGCCTTGAAATCATAGTGTATAGTGTGCAAGGCTTATGCTAACCTGGTAAGGCAATAAAAGCATCTGAATGCCTGGCCATCTCTGCCTTCCTTTGGTGCATGTCTGCAACTGTCTTTAATTCCCCCACTGTTTCACCAGTTATCTGCAAAAAGGCAAAAAGGCACAGAAACAAACAAATTATTGAAAGTGAATAACAGATAGAAAGATAGAGAGAAGCAGAAAGGGAGAGAGAGAGAAGATTTGGAGATTTGTGCAGTGAAGCAATGATGTGCGTTGCAGAAATGGTGGACTTAATCCAAAATTTTCAACTCGGCGACTCCCTAGCCAGTAATTTTAATATCTCATCAAACTGTGATTCCTAAAAAAAGTTCGACTTCCGGATAAAGCCAAAGAAGAAAAACACGAATATTTACGAAAAAATATTCATTGCTCATCTGTTCATATAAAGTCGATATAGCAGAGAGAGAGACAGAGAGAGAGAACAGCAGAGACAGAAATACACATAATGGTAGGGTAGTGCCACCCTCTCAAGCATTATCATGGATAAGGCTGCCATTACCAAGCATTAAAAAAAGAATAATCTTGAGAACCCAGCTAACGTATTACATAAGTACAATTTAAAAAAGGTCAGACAAGACAAAACGAGTGAGGAAAAGGTTGAAGTAGCTAAGAGCCAAGAAAGAAAACATAAAATTTCAGAAGAAAAATCAAGTCTTAAAAGTAAGGTCGAATTGAACATCAGTCTAAACCGATCCCAAAAAAATTATTTAAACCCAAACCATGGTGAAAAGAAAAGAAGTACTCGACAATAACACCTCAAACGAGAAAAAAAGGAAAAAGGTAAAGAAAACAAGAAAAAGGTTCAAGACTTTTTTTCTGGCTGATGTAGCAGACATACCTCTCGAGGCATGAGCGTCTTGGGAATAACTCTGCATAGAGACAATTACATGACAAAAAATTAGTTGGAATGGAGACCAAGAATAAGAATACCACCAGAACCAGCGCACCGATTTTGTTTCATAATCTGAAATGCCCGTCTTTTTTTTTTAAGATCCAAGGAAGGAGCAAAAGAAACAGAGACTCACCCAATAACATGTCGACCACCATCATGAACAGCCTGTGAAACCAAACCCATTAAGCCTATGCTGC
Source organism: Morella rubra (assembly GCA_003952965.2). Taxonomy (NCBI): domain Eukaryota; kingdom Viridiplantae; phylum Streptophyta; class Magnoliopsida; order Fagales; family Myricaceae; genus Morella; species Morella rubra. The sequence goes on along the minus strand of CM025850.1, from coordinate 30,440,367 downwards.
CTCCTCCGTAAACCAGGTCAATGTTTCTCGCAACCTTCAAGAAAACATAAGCAAATCAGCAAAGAAAGACCAATTAGCAAAAGCGTGAGGTTTTTTTATATGGGTATGAGCTCCAAAATGTGTTGATGAACCCAACTGAAAAAACAGTAGCGTTCTTTTTTATTCCACTTCAACTTTTGCAGGATCGAGGAGAGAGAGACAAGGATTGAAAGTGATCCTTCATGCTCATTCAACACAAGCGTACTGTTTTAGTACATTTAGGTCTCGTCATTTTAGCTTGATAAGGAACCAAATAGGCACAGAGCAAAACTTGAAGAAAAGAGGGAGAGCAAAATTTGGGAAAAAGAAACAAACCAGGTATCTTGCTTATGCAATGGTACACAAAATTTCCATCTCTCGAAAGTGAATATTTTCAATGTTGCTGAGTTTGGAGATAACGACATATGAGAGAGAGAGAGAGAGAGAGAGCAATTAAAAAAATTGTGCTAGAGACAGACCGAACGGGGAAGATCGTCTCCAATTTAAGGCATCAATCAGGATTTATATAATGTGAAGTCCTATGAAACAAGATACAAACGAGTAATGAACAGAATGAGCGTACCCACTAAAGATAATGTATAAATAAAGAAGTTAAAGGTTTCTAACGTTATGAGATGGAAAGTCAGACCAGTTTCAAACTGATTTCCTTGAAAATCCATTGACGTATAGAAAATAGCAAATTACAAACAAACTTCCCACGAAATGGAGAATAAGAGGAAGACCAACATTCGCGAATGGCTAAGTTATAAGAAGCCAAAAGTCAGATAACGAAACCCACATAGAACAAAGGAAAAAGTATAACAGCAAAGAGTCATAAAATACCAATTCCTTGCCAAGCTCAATGGCAGCAACCTGATAGCTACTCTTCTTGCCCTGGCTACTTCCACAGAAAACACAAATCCTCTTGAACCTTGATTGCTTCGTTTCACTCTCTACTTCCATTGCTCCCTCTACCTCCACTTTTCTTGTTCTTTTGGGTTCTCTTCTCTTCCACTCCTTTCCTATTTGCTTCTCACTTCGGCTTTCTCTCCGGCTAACAAATCAGAATCTCTCTCAGAAAGGAAGAATCTCCCTCCTCTGGTTCTGTGTCTCTTTGCTTCCTAACCTACATATGTGTCACAGAACTATACGAGTATCAAGTAGACCCTTTTTGCTTCCACCACTTACTCTCTCCAGTGCGTCCTGCTCATGCCTATATATAAACCTCCCCACACGTGACTGTCTCAGCACGCTTCCACCCCCGCTCTCACACATACAACTAATATTGGCACGCGTGGACCACCTTCTCTCTCTCTCTCTCTCTCTCTTCTTACCTATCTTTCTTTCTTTTTATTTTTCTTCAAGTTATCAAAAACCCTATTTCCAAATTTCCATGGATCTTTTCTCTATTCTCTAGATTGAGGGCAATATCCCCACTTCCTGTTTCTGTAACTATCCTCTCCAGCGATAATCCAAGTTCCCCGTACTTAGCTATTTTGGAGATTATTTCTGAACGAAGTTTGCTTAGGAAAAAAAAAAAAACAAAAGAAAAAAACTCTAGAGTCTAGTTATTCTCCATGTTTGGTTGGTCGCAAAATAACTAAAGCCCCATTTCCAAATTTGCATGGTTCTTATTTCAAGTTCTTCTCCATGTTTATCTGACACCTTCGTGTTCTGTGTCATATGGATGCACATTTTGAAACTTGGCATGTGATAAATCTTCCATAATAGCTCCATGTTTCTTCAAATTGGAGAAACAAACAAAAAGCCAAGTTCTTCGGACATTTTAATTAGTTTATTTAAAAGAGAATATTCTCATCATAACAGCCATTATGCCCGCCACTGATTCGGTTGACTGAGGCTTAAGTAAGGGAAAGTATGCGGAAAAACAACCAAGCTAATCCAATCAACCCAAACCTGTATTCACAATAGAATCAGCTACTTCGATGTTCAGATACCTCATCCCAGCCCCAAGAAAATTGAACAAAAAAAGAAAAAGAAAAAGAAAAAAGAATCTTACTTTTAATCCTACAAATGTCGACCAAATATAAATTATAAGTATGAACTACGAAAATCATAGTATTTAATCTCTAAATTATTAAAATTCATCAATTTTTGCACTATATTAAGATCCTTCGCTTCAAATATGCAGAAAAATATATTACATGACACAATATTTATAGTTGGATCTTGGACTAAATGTGAAGATTTTTATAATTTAGACTTGTAATTGACATTTTGGTTCAATAGTGATGCTAAAAATGAAAATTTCAGATGATGCCGAAAAAGTCCAGCCCAAGAGATGAGCAATTGTCTCCTTCCTGATGCCTTCAGACCCAAAGGCGACACTTACAAGAGAGCAGCAAAGAAGACCAGAGTCACCATGTAAGCGAGGCTCTGATGCCTGAGTAAGCTTTTGGAGAGTTATGTAGGTAGAACGATGGTTAGAAGCGTGTACTTGTTATTGATTTCCCTTTCCTTTATGAACCATGGAGTTGCTAATTGCTTCTCATTTTGTGGTGCTCGACGATTCTTTCCTTAACTGGCATATAATTCCCTGGTTTATGATATCTAGAAAATTCTCCTTTGACTAGCATTCGGGTAGGCTGATGTTGGATGAGGTGAAAGCGGATATCTTTCCTTTTATTCAAGAATTCTTTCCACACTTGTCTCAAGTCGACTAGAGATTGATAAAGGGGAGTTCATTTGCCAAAATTTTGGATAATATTTTCAAAATTTTAAAAATTTTTATTTTATTAAAATTTATTGAAATTTTTAAAAAGTAGAATATATATATGTAAAAATTAAAAATTTTAAAGTATATTTATTTTACTGAAAATTTTCATATCCCAAAATTAAAAAAAAAGGAATATCACCAAAGTCGGGATTCATTCCTTTCATGCATATATATGCTCTGCCAAGCCTGCGTGTCTTGGCCTTTGACTGCAAACTTATTTCGTACTTTGGGTTTGAGCGCGGCTCGAAGCCCCCGGGCCTCACCGGACCATTGCCCTTTTATGGGTTAAGAAAAATTTGCCTATCAATTTTTATAAATAAAAAATCAATAATTCCAATGACACAAACAGGTTCTATTTTTTTTTTCCCCCCCGTTTATGATGAAGTAAGCAGTTGGTCAATATTCTTCACCTAGGAGCAAGATTAAAAGGGGTCATTTTCATTATCTGTTAATTAATCTTCTTGTTTTATTAATTTGTTTAGTGTTTCTGTGTCAAACGTACGGCTGTAGCATACATACAGAGTACTTTATATACTTAACACTTGTTTTACACCATTTTCACGTTACCTAACAAGACAGAAAGCATACACACTTTTCAATTGAAATGAGAGCTTAAAATTATGGGTAAAAGATTTAACCCAAAGAGAAGAAAGATTAAAAAAAGAGAACCTATGAGATGAGTGGTATCTGTACCTCTCTGTAATCCTAGTGAAGTGGGCATTCTTAATTAGCTAAATAATTCCCATCCTTTTTGTTTGTCGATCGATTTATTTGTAAATTACAAATTTTACAAAGTACATATTTGTCCGAGCAAAGTATGGGTAAAAATTCAGAAGATTCAGAGTGTCGTATAGAGCACTGTGCATGGATGATTGAATAAGACATTAGTGGGTTATGGCCTATTGGCTATTACCGTGTACCCTCATCCACCCTCCCTTGGTCGACACACTTGTTGTATGCATAGGAAACATCTTATTTTTATCTCACGCGGCCCCTCCCTTCCCCATATCCCCTTCTCCTTCACTTCTCCAAGCATGCTGTCCCCAACCCTCACTAATTGCAGTGCCCTCTACTCCACCTGCTGCCACTCATCGTTCTCCAATAAAAACCCACATTTTTGTTTTTTGTTTTTAATTAATTGCTTATAACCATTTTGATATTACCCCATTTGCTAATTTGTTATTATTTTTCCTGGGCTTCTGCTTGTTACAATTATTAAGTTAATGTCTTATTTTATTGTTTTCTACAATGCCAGGATTGCAGGAACTGAACCATGCCCTTAAACTAATGCATATTCTATTGTTTCACCTCCCCAATCCCAAAAGCTTGGCCTTTCTGGCTGTTTTTATTTACTTGCTCTCTTTTGCCTTGTCTACTTTCTGTCCATACCCTATGTTTAGAGATTATAAACTCATAATTACTATTCTTAATAGGGGATCGAGCGCGTACTTATAAACTATTTGTAAACTCCAACATGCTTGCATGCGCACTTGACGCATGTGTTTGTGTTAGCTGTTCCGTACTATTTTGGTTCCTTATTATACTCCTGGATCCCTTTTCATCCTAGATAAGAACATTTGGCTGGCGCTAGACAATAAGAACAAAAAGTAAATTAGCTAAACATTTTGGACCCATCTCTACTCCTTTTAGCTGCATCAGACGTTGCTGCCATTTAGGTAAGTACCTAAGACACTTTGCAAATGGATAGCACTCGACCACAGACCACTCATCAGACGTCATCACTATCTTTGTCCATGGATAAACGTGCTTCACTACTACTCATGATATAAGCAAGAAAATGTATCTTTAAACAAGATATATTGGAGTGTTTTGAGTGAAGTTTTAACCCTTTCTGTGAGTATTTCGTAATTAGTACTGTGTTTTCGAGTCATATTTCGACACTTAATGTGAGACCATTAGCTTTGATCAGCGACGACGGCCAACCTATCTATTGTGGTGCTCGTGTGGGTCTCGTTGCTATTATTTGAAGCTACGTACTGATCTTTAGGGGATGGGCGATGTCTAGGAGAGCATTAATCTAGGCAGACGTAGTTCCCTCGTATTTTGTATGGGGCTAAGAGTAAAGAACACAATGCCCTAACCATTGTATGAAACTTTGGTTTGTGCAGGAAGTGGGTCACGAGATATTAAATGGCAATTTACAAATAAAATGCATTTGGCTTATATATATATTTGTGTGTGTGTGTGTCTGTAATGAATATTCACGCCGGCCGGCTGTAGGGTTTCAGGTCGAAGTTCATGAGCCACAGACACTAATGTGTGGGATCGATCTGTCATCGACGTCTTCTAGTCCTCCCAACACCCGACCTATTCCTTTATTACTTTCGTTTCCCAATGTATTTATTATTTGCATCTTCCTATATATATACTTCCGGCCATAACTTGCTAGCTACATTCTTTCAGTTTGGCTGTATGGTGAAATAGACAGAGTTCCGGATATTTTTTATGGGTTTAGATCAATCTCTACTAATGCTCCGGCCAAGAAAAAAAAAACAAACAGAAAGAAGAAAGAATATTACCTCGACTAAATGTAGGTCAAATGGTCATGAAATCTAGGTTTTCTGACCAAAGTCCCACAAAATGGTAATTAAACAACAGAATTTTTGCTTTACCCTATATGTTTTTTATTAATATACTAACATACTATCCAGTATCCATATATATATATATATACAACAAATATATACACACAAATATATATACGTGCGTATGTACATATACATAAGTACTGTTCATGACATATGTCGTATATAAGAAAGAATGAGTAAACTCAAGTGGTCATGATCGGATCGTACATCAAAAGGGTACTCCATTTCCGGTCTAGATGGCAGTCTAGTCTACATTAAGCATATGGTATTGAATAAATCCAGAATATTCTCCACATGATCAGAATGCAGCCCAAGGCTCCCTTTTTGTTTTTGTCCTTTATCATATATATGTAAATATATAGAAAGGGCATAATTATAAAGCACCATATAGAAAGAGAGAGAATCCAAAACCCATAAATTGCATTTCGAAAATTTCTAAAATCAACTCATCATGCAAACTTTAGGAACTTTTCAGTAAATGAAACTAGATACTGAATTATAAATCTGAATTTCATTAACAAAGATCAATTAGATTTTACCGGCTATCGAAGCCGCTGCTAAAATTAACCATCAAAACGAAAAAAATTGCAAAATTTGGTAGTGATTTTGCACGAACAGTCACATTAATGCCGCCATAGAGTACTAATTATTCTAATCTATAAATAGCAGGTATCTCGACAACCATTGGTATGAAAAATTTCTAGTTAGTGGTGTTACAAAGAAAAACCACCAAACTATTACTCAACTGGTCTAAACTTTCAATTTCTTGCCTCCAAAATTTCACAATTTATCAATTCCAAACTTCCCTTATTTTTATCCCTTAAAAATGAAGGAAAGAAGTATAGAAGGACGAAAATACCCCAAACACATTATCTTAAGAGACGCGCCTACTACTGAATTGAGGGTATTTTCAATATCTTTTTATTTATTTTTGTTAGCTTTAATAGATAGAAATGGACGAATGACTGAAATTGAGCAATTGTGAAATTTAGAGGACGCTAGATCTGACATTTGAATAAAAGTTTTTAAAAGTGATTTCTATATCTTTTTTTTTGATCTATCTTTTTTTTTTTTTAACAAATATGTTTCAAGCTCATTTCAAGAATAAGATGTACATTTTCACTTTGATTCTAGGGGTTCTAAGTTTTAACATCGACATCAAAATGGTCCCTTCTCTCTTTCCATCCAAAAAAATTTAATGAACCCATGCCATGTTGCTTTTGTAAATTCTTGGCATTTAATTCCAAAGTTTGTCCTGATCTGCTACCTAAATATCGGCAGTTGCCTTATCAAAACTCATACTCTAACTTGAAGAGAATCTAGATCTTACAAAAATGCTTTGGAGACCAAATAATTGATCCATTAAATCTACCTTAAAGGGATAATTTATGTCTCTATAAAAGATTACATATTTATCATCTAAGTAAGTGTTGATTACATATTCCTCATCTAAGTAAGTGTTTTCTGTCTCATTTCATGCAACCACCTAACAAACAAGTATAATAGACGCTTTAGAATCTCACCTATGAGTACATCCAAAATGTTCTACGCTACGTGAGTGAGTCCATACTATTCTTAGAAATCAAAGTCAAAACCGAACAAAATATACGAGAACTCATTTATTTACTTCAACAGTGTGTCAATCTCACTATATAAGATTAATCACATTATTCAAGAATCTCTATTCCCATGGTTAAGACAAACCATCATGGATAATGTATTATGGTTTTATTAGATGAGATGTCCAATCTGATTAATGATCATGAACGGTTTATAATGTCTTTATATTTTTTTGAACATTGTATGATTTATGTTTTTGCAGATCAATCTCATTGGTCATATAAATTAGTTCCATCATTAGACTATGCCAATCTCATGTTACGCTATAGGCATACTAATAAATTGAGATATGATGAATATTACTAATAACTCTTTATTATTAGAGTGGACGGGAGAATTCCAAACATAAATTGAAATCAGGCATTAGCTCTTAAGTCTTGTATTCTGCATTTAGGTAAGTATCGTGCTTGCAGGCTCTCCCATGCCGAAAATACCGGGGTTCACAGTCTGCAGAGACATGATGCACCACAAATGTTCATATACATATATATTCTCGTCTTTATATCAACAATTATAAAAGAAATATATTTTTGTAATTAGAAAAAGGAAATATATAGTTCTGGTGGGAGGACGATTGTCATCATTAGCAGCTGCAATCATACTCCTTGGACAACATAGGAGACAGGAGACAGCCATTTTATCTTCCCTCAATGCAGTGTAGTCATGGCTGTGGTAAGGCCTGGCCGTCACATCCGCCCGGCGAAATTATTACTTAACCCCCCCTTGCCTGACACGTGGTCCCAGGGCACTGGATGTGTGAGAAAATACATGGATTTTAGATGTTCACCAATTATTTTGGGGGAATTATATGGAACTTGCATATTAATTGATTTACACATCTTGCTTTGGTGTAACTTTAGTTGGCGGGCTTTTTTTGTCTCTTGCCCCCAACATGAAGTGACATCCGTCAAATTTAACCCCTTTGGCCCATTTAAGTGCTTCTTCAAAATTTTGGACCTCTGTGTTTATCTTTTTCCTTTGCACTGTCGCCGAAAGATGGGGCAATAGAAGGGTCGCTCTGTCTAACCGGAAAAAAGGTAAATAAATAAATAAAGCAAACATTTTCATGGGGTTTCATGCATTAAAAATGATTAATTTTGGTCCTTTTTGACTTGATCCTGACAAATAAAAAACATAGCTTTTAACTGCTTCCCTACTGGAGTTAACCAAAGTCGTATTAATGGCTTTGTTTTATGAAAAGTATTGGAAATAGCCTTTTTAACAAATTACACGTAGCCAATGTTGTCGTGGATGGTAAAAAAAGGCTTGGGGTGGGCCGTTGACTGACTGGTAGTTATTACTTACATTAGCCCTTCTTTGATATGGTCAAAAGTTGCACAAGTACTACTCATGATGTTAAATTAATATTGCATGTTAACAAAGCGAAAAATTGGTTAACAAGATTAGTTTAAGATGATTGATAATGGGAAATGTGGGTTCTTAATTATTTATTAGTACTTTGATAATTTTCCTCACACGGTGGCTTATACTTCCCCCAAAAGAAATAAAGACCCAACACATGTAATATTTCAAATAATTGATTATTTAAAAATTACTTTGAACAAATGAAAACTTATAAATTCATCATTTTAAGGTAGTTCGACTATATTTAGCAACATGTCAACTATTGGACCTTTAGAATCGTAATTTTGATAAATTACAACTGGTTCGGGTGCGACTAAATAAATATCCCTGTATAAGATTATTAGAGTACAACTTATGTCAAAAGGTTACATTTTTTAGATAAGTGATAGTTTCACATATTTCCGTCAAATTGTATCAATAATATTTAATGTGTGACATCGGAAAAATTGAAAGACAGAAATGATAAAGAACATCTGCTAGGTAAACTACACAATAATTATGAAGGCAAATAAACGTGCATGCCCATTAGCAATGTCCCCTTGGCCCATGTAAGGCATTCTTTGCATTTCATATGCAACATGTTCTTGTCAGATGTGGCTTATTATACATCGATCGAATATCGGACAACTCAACTTCTTTGTGAAAAGTTTTTGCCATCCCAATTAATTTTCCTCTCCTAAAATTGCCTATGTGATCTACCACCAAGCAAATATCATGAATGCATGGTTGACTACCATAAAGTAGCAAATCTTTTTGCCATTCTTCGAGAGGTGGATTTTTGTCAAGTACCTTGTGACGTTAAGAGAACTAGAACATGACTAGGTCGATGACCCTGTAATGGTCTTACACTAGCTTGAAGAAGAACAAAAATAGCCGAAAAGGTCAGCCACTGGCCAGTCTAGTTTCGGACATAACCACAGACAACTTCTTAACCTGGCTAAAAAAGGGGAGAAGAAAAAAAGGGAAACTCTTGCCAAATTTGTGCCTCGCGATTATTTTTGTAAATTAGATCGGACAAGATTTAGAAGATCAGGGTGGTCACGTTTTGTCCCCTAGAACATAGGGGTTGGCTCAACTTATCTAGGCTTTTTGATTTTCATCTCAAGAATGTCACTCATGTTTCCCCCCATGGAATTCCACCCATTTGGGTCGTTTTCTTTTCCCTCCGATATTCGGATTGCGTTTTGTCCGTTTGTGAGTCTTCTACTTTATGTAGGATAATTGTATTGAAATTTTGCATCTAACATATGTATGATCATGCATTTATCAGAAACATAAGCGAAAGTTGTCATTGGCACAACTACCTGATGTTTGTTTAGTTCCTTAATTCTTCAGAGGACAACAAATCCAATTCGATATTGTTCTATAGAATGATATCCGATGTTCAACTCAATACATGATATTATCAACATGGATACAGATAACAGGAAACAAGGTCAGGGATCCCAAAATCCATGACTGACATCAATATGTTTGGAGACAGAAGAGGATCTTCAAAGTTGTTTGGCTTCAAGTGCTTGTCATCTTCTCCAAGTAAAGGGATGCCTTTGCGGTGGAAAAAGATCAAAGACAAAGCCCTGTTCTCGGGGTTGAATTTTCAGGTCCATATGTTTGCCCGTATCTCGCTACCCCGTGTGTGAAGGTAAGCAGCGCCCTATTTCCTCATCAAGAGTGCAATTACACGCAGCAGCCGAAGGTGTATCAGCCGTACGCATTATGACATGCTCCCTAGTCCCTAGATATGTATCCTCTGTCCTACTTTGCGTTTTTTTTTTTTCTGCTTTTTTTCCTTCCTTCGGTCGTCACTCTGTTCCATGTACTGCGTCATATATATATATATTCTACATCATTTGCATGGCAGTGTATTGCGCAAATGGCATTCGAAAGTATAGTATAGATCTTAATCGATCATATGCACAAGTTACCACAAACTTAAGTTACGCTAGGTTAGACAATAGACCCTAGGGTTTAAGTCTCTGTTTTTCTGGGCTTTTGTCTTTTTGTAGCAGGTTTTAAGGCTCTCGTGGGTATCACGCAAGCATGGTGGCATGCTAAGGACGGTGGAAGGGTAATCGATATCTGAAATCAGCCTGCGTGCCAAAAGAATTAAAAAGCACAAAAGCCTAATTGCCAGGGGGTTTGACCATCGGCGAAAGTGCAAGGAAAGCGAGGGAGATTTGTGCTTTTAACCCCCCCACCTTATACATCACCAACCTTCCTTTTGTCTTTTTCAGCCTTTTTCCTCTGGAGGATTGAAGAAGTTTTTTTTCCACCGGTTTTATCGTTGCAGCAGGGTCAAGAAAAAGCTTCCAGTTTGAATGAAAGATCCAAAGCAAACTTTGTTGGAACCATAGATCAAGAGACCTTTATTCATGTAACCAAAAGTTCTCTTAGCTTTTCAAACGCCTGTGGGTTCTGAGGGCCAAGCCAATGCTAGCAGGGCCAGCCCAGGAAGAGAAACTCAAATTGGAATCTACCGTACTCATAAGCTTCTTTTCGATTTGCTTTCAATGAGAGTTTCACACTAAAAGCACATTTCTTAATGCCTAATAATGCTTGCCGGTAGTGAAAAGCTTGATTAGGTACACAAAAATCTTCGCATTCAGCTTTCGGTGTTCCACAAAAAACTTCTATTTTTGTTAAGTAAGTTTTATTCTACAGGAGAAAAAGCCCTTGGCATCCCTTTCTGTCCCTCTTGGGTAACTTTTTTTTGACTTTTTGTTTGAAGTCTTCTGAGGTGAAGCTACCGATCTCTAACATGTGAGTTGATAGTGATAATTCCTTTCCAGGGAACAAACCTCATGAATAGGGTGCCGGATATTCTATTCACCTACCGACCTCATTGATCATGACAGTAGAAGTGCTTCCTGGGCATATCGCTCAACAAAGGGGACCAACTAAAACCATCCCAATTGTGCAAGTTAAGCTCTGAGAAAAAGCACTTCGACTTTCACTAAGGAATATAAATGCGATCAACTACTTTGGAGCCTAAACCAAAATCCAAACACCAAACACTTAACGAGACAGGATCCATCATTACAAAGTTCCTTTGTTAGACTTCAAGAGGAAAAGGAAAAGAAAAAAACCCTAAAAACTCAAATCTCAAGGGCGGAAAGAACCGCTCAACCTGTCATGTTCATGAACATTTTGCCAGTGCGGGAGAGATGATTCCAATTATTTGGAACGGTTGGGACAAATTGGGTAACTGATTAAAAGTGGCAATGGAAGATGAGGAGCAGCAGATGTGGTTTCCTTATGGACCAATTGTCTTCTGTTTATGGGGCACATTCATAACACTTTGGACTTTTCATCATCAGCTTGTCGTCTCTGCATAGTGTTACCTTCCTCCCATAGGTTTTCACGTCTGTCGTCAATGTTTGTACCCTTTTGAATCATTAAGGATATTCCCATTACTGAATTAAAGTTTCTTTGTAAGATTTACATAAATTTCTTTCGAAAAACAAACACTTTTTCCGATGCATACTTCCGTAGTATAAAAAAAGAAAAGAAAAAAGAATTTGAACACATTCCTGACATTTCTTAATGCTGTTTGGATAGGCAACCAAACAAAAGTAATGTAGATTTTTTTGGAATTTGTAAAAAAAATTATTGGAGTTTGAAAAACACTGTTGGAATTTGCGAAAAACATACTAGAATTTGAGAGAAAATAATTGGGAAATTTTGTTTCTAAAACATTTGCGACATCTATTAATTTGCTCCGTATGTCCGCCAGATTTGGTGTTTTGTGGCGCTCTCCCCTTATTTTGGTCGGAAGCATGTAGTTGCTCCTTGTTTTCAGGCTCAGGCCTCCAGATCTCGATGGAAAGAAGGTTTGGAATGTGTGGTGCTTCCTCCCCCTCGGTGGAAGGAGTTTCGACCGATTTTCAACTTGGGCCTCCGGTCCGCTTGTAGCAAGTGGGGTTTTTTAACCCACTTTATTTTTTTTGTAGGGCTTCATTCCCGTTTGTCAATGAACCTGCCTATAGAGGTCTTTGTGGTTCTGGCCTGCTCTATGTACTATGCTTATCAATGAAAATATTTGCTTGCCTACCAGAAAACAAAAAAATTCCATCCAAACTTAGAGAAAAATATTGTTTTTTTCCTCTAGTTGTGAGGATTTGACATTTTGAACTCAAAACTATCTTTTTTTTTTTTTTATTTTAATCTCATTTATCTACCAATTATTAATTTCATACTGTTTACACCCTAACATTTTCCATTTTTTGGATGGAAAATAATTTTTTGGCATGAAAAATATCGATTCTGACCTCACACTTTTTGTTGGTGGCTACACTTTTCTGGGATAAAATCATTATTTTAGAAGGTAAAAAATTATTTCCGGTCAGAAATGACGAAAATTTTAAGGGAAACTGTATAAATGAAAATACAGAAAAATCGGTTAGGTGTTAGAAAATAAAATTTGGTCCGAGGAGAAGCACGCATTATGGTTGTTTTACTTTCTTGTCACGGCATGATAGCATTTGGGTTGTGGATTTTGGTTCTTTGGTTGCAAAGGTAAACGTGAAAGGATGTTGTGGGGATAATTGATCTCTAAAATGCAAAGTCTAATAATCTGCAATTCTGCATCCTTACCTTTTCCTTCACGACAGTTGGGGGCATGAGCCGTGTCCCTTGCCATCGGCCAAAACACTTCTGTTGCTTCTGTCATGACTCAGTTTGCCTGCCATTGATTGCCAGTAATCTCGGAAGCCCCTAATCCGGACACCGACAACTTTTCTCGTTCTACCATATTTGGACTGCATTAAATTCTCCAGAATACCAAGTTTTTGAATACTGCTTTTAAAAGGCCAAAAATGTCTTTTTGATCAATTACCATAATCTTTGTTGTAAAACTAAAGAACAATAAGATCTAGAAAGTGTAACAAAAAGAGAAAGAGAGACATAGTTCTTTAGGAACTATGATGTATTCCAAATATTGTTGTGTCTGTAATACATATCAAGACCCATTTATATAGGTGTAGGGCCATACATAGAATTAAAAGGAATTTAAACAGAATTAAAATTGTACATAATGGTGGGAAAACTTGCTCACCCTTTCCTCCGGTGTTGGACTCCTCCGTTTGTGGTGGAGCTTGCTCTGGGTTCTTGGACTCGTTTCAAAACGTTTGACCCACTTGTATGAAGCCTTTATGGCTATTCGATTCAAGCCTTTGAGGCCAGTCGATGTATGGCCCTTCGGGACCTTAAGATTGTTGTTATGGGCTATACATTGTAATGAAGGGCCTTCTTCAAGCTCTCCCTTGATGACCATGAATATGCCTCGTTAAAACCTTGTTGGGAAAAAATCAATGGCCATTATTCGTGTGTACCTTTGAGTGGTAGAAGATTGCCTCATTAAAACCTTGATGGGACAAAACCTTGAGGTACCAATATAGAAGATATTAGCCGTGCATTCCTGCTTCCGGTCACTTGAACGTATCTGCTTGGCTTCCTGAAATATGCTTGGGTAATCGATTGTACAAAATTGTTGCCTTTAACTGATTGAAGCTTGAATATGTATTTAATACCCTGAATTGCAATACCCATAATTTTACAAACATGAATGTGGCCAATTTTATATGGAATCCGATCCCGCGACATGGAAAATTGGTATTTCATATAGAATGTACATTATACATTGCCTCATTAAAACCTTGCAAAGGAAAATCCAATGGGACAAAACCTTAGCGAAGGAAAAAGAGTACAATCTGTACCAATATAGAAGACTCCCCCTCAAAAGGACGATTAGCTTTACGATGAAAAATCTTTGAGACATTGCATTCCAATGTTGTGCACAATCTTCTTGAATGTTACAGTTGGTAATGATTTGGTGAATAAATATGCCAAATTGTCACTTGAACGTATCTGCTTGATATCAATTTCACCGCTCTTCTGGAGTTCATGAGTATAAAAGAATTTAGGTGAAATATGCTTGGTTCTATCACCTTTAATGTAACCCCTCTGATTGTGTGATGCAAGCACATTGTCTTCATACAAAATTGTCGGACTGCCTTTAACTGATTGAAGACCACATTTTTCTTGAATATGAATCACTGATTTCAACCAAACACATTTGGCTTGCCTCATGAATTGCAATTATTTTAGAGTGATTCGAAGATGTAGCAGATATTGTTTGCTTGACAGATCTCCATGAAATGGCAGTACCTCCATAGGTAAATAAATATCCAGTTTGCGATCGTCCTTTATGTGGATAAGATAAATAGCCTGCATCTGCAAAACCAACCAACTGAGCAGTTGATTCTTTTGGATAATATAATCCTATGTCAGTGGTGCCTCAGAGATAACGTAATACTTGTTTGACTCCATTCCAATGTCTCCGAGTTGGTGTAGAACTATATCTAGCAAGCAAATTAATTGCAAATGCTATATTAGGACGAGTGCAATTTGCAAGGTACATTAAGGCACCAACTGCACTGAGATATGGTACTTCAGGACCAAGAATCTTTCTTCTTCGTCTTTAGGACGGAATGGATCTTTCTTCACATCTAGTGATCGCACAACCATTGGAGTACTCAAAGGATGAGTTTATCCATATAAAAGTGCTCAAGACTTTTTTAGTATATGTTGATTGATGGACAAAAATTTCACTTGGAAAATGCTCAAGCTACAGGCTGAGATAAAATTTAGTTTTTTTTCAAGATCTTTCATTTCAAATTCGCTTTTTAAACAATTTGCAGTCTTTGTGAGCTTTGCTGGAGTCCCACAAGATTTAAATCATCAACATATACTGCAATTATTATGAATTCGGATTCTGATTTCTTGATAAAAACACACGGATAAAATATATTATTCTCATATCCCTACTTCCGGAGGTATTCACTAAGACGATGATACCACATGCGTCCGGATTGTTTTAACCCATACAGAGATTTTTGCAGCTTGATAGAGTACATGCTTTTGGATGTAGAATTACATGCTTCAGGCATTTTAAATCCTTTAGGATTTTCATGTATATATCATGGTCTAATAAACCATATAAGTATGCAGTCACGACATCCATTAATCGCATATCTAATTTTTCTATGACTACTAAGCTGATTAAAAATCTGAACGTAATTAAATCCATTATGAGAGAATAAGTCTCTTCCTAATCAATTCCGGATCTCTGTGAGAAACCTTGTGCGACAAGTCGTGCTTTATATCTCACGACTTCATTTTTCTCATTACGTTTTTGCACAAATACCCACTTATATCCAACAGGCATGACATCTTCAGGTGTCTAGACTACAAGTCCAAATACTTCACGTTTGGCTAGAGAGTTTAACTCTGCTTGGATTGCTTCTTTCCACATTGGCCAATCATTTCTACGTCGACATTCTTCGACGGATTGTGGTTCAATTTCATCATTACTTCTGGTAATGTCAAAAGCAATTTTGAATGAAAATATGTTGTCGACAACAATTTTGTTTCTATCCAACATTTCTCCTGTACTCGCATAATGTATTGAGATCTCATTATTTTCAGTAACTTTTCCTCTTCAGGAGTTATCTCTTTGGGACCTACCACTTCTGGACAATCTCTTTAGGAGATTCTATTTCATGAAATTGTTTTCCAGGAGATTTTTCTTCAGGAGATAGATTGTTCAATTTTATTTCCTGTATTGTGGGAATGGTCTCTTCAGGAGCACCAATTTCTTTCTTTTGTGTCTTCTACTTCTGGAGAATTTTATCTTTAGCACCCAGAGGTCTACCACGCCTCAAGCGTGTATTGGATTCATTTGCTACTTGTTATTCTTTAGGAACATTAATCCGTGCAGAGATATTAGTAGCTATGATGTATGATTTCACAACCATCTTATTATTTGTGAACACATCTGGTAATTGATTTGCAATATCTTGCAAATGAATGATCTTTTGAACTTCAAGTTCACATTGATTGGTTCGAGGATCAAAATGAGATAACATAGAATTATTCCAAGTAATCTCATGTCGTGTTTCAGGCAATGACTTTTCACCACCCAATGGTGGAAAAATGGTCTCATCAAATTGATAGTCATCAAAACGTGCTTTAAAAATGTCACTAGTTATTGGTTCAAGATATCTAATAATGAATGGAGAATCAAAACCAACATAAATACCAAGTCTACGTTGAGGACCCATTTTAGTGCGTTGAGTGGGTGAAATTGGAACATAGACAGCTGAACCAAAAATTCAAAGATGAGAGATATTCGGAGGTTGACCAAAAGCAAGTTGAAGAGGAGAATATTTATGATAAGCAGTTGTTCTAATCCGTACTAGTGATGCAACATGTAAAATAGCATGTCCCCAAGCAGAAACTGGTAACTTTGTTCTCATAAGTAAAGGTCGAGCAATTAACTGAAGTCTTTTTATGAAAGATTCAGCTAAACTATTTTGAGTATGAACATGAGGAACAAAATATTCAACATCATTCCAACATATACACAATAGTTATTAAAAACCTGAGATGAAAATTCAGCAACATTATCTAATTGAATGCTCTTAATAAGATGATCAGGAAATTGTGCTCTTAGTCTAATAATTTGAGCAAGAAGTCGAGCAAATGCAACATTTTGAGTATAAAGAAGGCAAACATGTGACCATCTCGTAGATACATCAATTAAAACCATGAAATATCTAAATGGTCCACACGAGGGATGAATTGGTCCACAAATATCTCCCTGAATTCTTTGTAAAAATGATGGAGACTCAACAACTACCTTTGAGAGAGATGGTTTAATAATAAAATTTTCTTGAGAACATGAACTACAAGAATAATCACTTGGTAAAAGAATCTTTTGATTCTTTAAAGGATGTCTATGTGAGTTATAAATAATTCGACGTATCATTATAGATCCTAGATGTCCAAGTCGATCATGCCAAAGCATAAATGTCTTTAGATCAGAGCACTTCTGGTGCGTCTTGCACTTTTAGGTGCATTACAATATTTGATTCAACTATTCTTATGGTCGTAGAATATAATCCGAAAGAGAAAGCAGACAGTTTTTTCAGTATGAGCTTCTGGCCCGATACTCCAGAGTTAATATAAAGAAATTCTTCACTACTTTCATTATTAGTTTTAATGTGATAACCATTGAGACGTATATCCTTAAAACTGAGTAAATTTCTTCTAGATTTAGAAGAATATAATGCCTCGTCAATACACAAATTTGTTCTTCAGGGAGCATAATATAGGCTCTTCCGGAGCCTTCAATCAGATTTGCAGAACCTGATATAGTGTTGACGCATGCAATAGATAATGTTAAGTATTGAAAATACTTTTTCTCTTTCAAGATTGTATGCGTTGCTGCGTTGTCTGCCAAACAAAAATCATCATCGACCATCTTGGAGTGAATCAATGCATTAGATGTATCCATGTTGCTTCACACATATAAAAAATATATATTAATCATCACTAACACAGAAGAATATGAAAAGAAAATTATAACATTTTATTTCATCATGAAGAGAATACATTAATTTATGAGAACATTTCCATCGCCAATCAAATGATCAATTTTTCCAGTAGGATTTTCAAAGAAATCCGAAACATCAAGATGAGTAACATCAACTCCATCAAAACTATCAAGAAAGTTATTATGATCAACAAAATTCGTTTCTTTTCCCTTCCCATTCAGAGAGGCTTGGTACAGATCTACCAAGTGCTTTGACGTACGACAAGTACGAGACCAATGCCCATTCATCTCACACCGATAGCATTTTTCTTCATAATTCTTTGACGGTTTATTCTGCAAACTTTGCCTTTTTCTTGTTTGAAATTTCCCCACTTCTGGTGGTTCGGTGTTGAAGAATTGTTATTCCACTTCTGGTGGTTTTGTTTTCCCTTTTATTTTTTCCCCAACCACAACCACGACTGTAGTTCTCTTTCTGAAAAGATGTCTCATTCACTTCAGGGAGTGAGACTCCATTCGCTTTAGGGAATGGTTGAGAACTAGTTGGTCGGGACTGATGATTTTTCATCAAAAGCTCATTATTTTATTCAGTCACAAGAAGACAAGAAATTAGTTCAAAATATTTTGTGAACTTTCGCTCTCGATATTGCTGTTGCAGGAGCATATTTGAGGCATGAAAAGTACTGGATGTTTTCTCCAACATGTCTTCTTCAGTGACATTTTCTCCACACATGATTACTGTGAAATGATTTTGAACAAAACATAATTATACTCACAAACAGATTTAAAATCTTGCAACCTCAGGTGCATCCAATTATATCAAGCTTTTGGGAGGATTACAGACTTCTAGTGCTCGTATCTCTCCTTTAAATTATTCCATAAAATAAGGGGATCTTTTACCGTAAGATATTCAGATTTCAACTCTTCATGGAGATGATGGCGTAAGAAAATCATTGCTTTGGCGCGATCCTGTAGGGATGCATCATTTTCCTCTCGAATAGTATTTCCAAGATTCTTAGCATTAAGATGAGTTTTAGCATTAAGGACCTATGAGAGATAATTGTTGCCCGAAATATCAAGAGCTATGAATTCAAGTTTTGCAAGATTCGACATGATCTATAACAAGCAACGGATGAATAAGTTTCTAATCCAATTACACAAATCAACAAAGAAGAAAATGTCAAATCGAATAAACTTACCACAAGCTTGTGAAAGGATATAAAAATATGCAACTTCCATCGACTTCAGGAATGAACTTTTTGCAACAAGAAAGTACACGTCCTTCTCTTGTAATTTCAAGTACTTCCTTCATGATCGGTAGAGCTTTGTGCTGATAATGTGTTGTAAAACTAAAGAACAATACGATCTAGAAAGCGTAACGAAGAGAGATGAGAGAAATAGTTCTTCAGGAACTATGATGCATTCTAAATGTTGTTGTGTTTGTAATACATCTCAAGACCCATTTATATAGGAAGTAGGGTCATACATAGAATTAAAAGGAATTTAAACGGAATTAAAAGGGTACATAATGGTGGGAAAACTAACAATTGGGGATAATAAAAAGGTGTAATGATCATCCATAATAACCCATAATTATAATATTCATTACAATCTTTTCTTTCTTTTTCATTTTTTCCCCTCTTGAGAATGTAGTAGGGAGCATGCCATTCTTATTTATTTATTTATTTTTTTGTAAACATCACACTTTTTATTGAAAGCATATAAGTTACAACTGAAAACTTACAAGGACCAGGGTCAACAGCAAGTTTGGGAGACCGAAACCTATATATGAGGACATAAGGTCTTTGAATGAGGCGAGTAAGAAACCGGTCATTCATGTAGAAAAGAAATGATGTTGTGCCGTGTTCTTTCTTTTTTTCCCCTCTCAAATGATAGGGGAAAATAAACTTAATTAGTTATAGGTGGGATTACAAGACATGTGAACACACTCATCTCGCAATGTGACTTGAGAAGCATGATTGCCCCGACTTCATTCCAGAGTATAGGAAAAGCATGGGAAAGTGCAATTGTAATCAACACATGTTTTTGACTGCCCATCGGTCTACATATTTTATATGTAATTAAAACTTGAAACTTTCTTTTAGAAAGGCATAAGGTCCGCCACGTGTCAAAAATATATATATACTCTTCATACTATTTCTTAACATTTATTCTTGTTATGATGCTTTTTTTTTTCTCTGGCAGCAAGTATAAATTTTATTAATAATCACTCACTTATAGCGAAGGAAATCCATACATGATAATAATCAAATTTAGCTGGCCACAAAAGAACACCAAAGACCAAGCTAAAAACCACTTAAGGACCGAAAAAAAAAATCAAAAGAACCAACCCATACAACGTATTTGTCTATTATACTTTAACTAAGGTGATCATGTGTACGAATAGAACCTTGAACTTCTCGAGGTAGACCAATCATAGAGAAATAAGTACAATCAAATTAGTTTCATTTGTGGGCTTTTGGCCTAGTTGTAGTGGGCCCACGTGGCCAGTTGAGTTATGGCCTTTAAGGCCTTTTGGAATCTGGCCCTTAGAGCCTTAAAAATTAATGCATTGGGCATGCATGCCCCTGCTAATTTTTACTGACTCTAGAAGTCTGATTGTACTGAGCACCTTGTAATCCCTCTTTTATAAAATGAATTCCACCATTGTTTGAAAAAAAAAAATAGATACTGCAAGGGATGCCTGCTTGTTTTTTTTTATCATCTAACTTCACATTCGTGGATGGCAAATCTTACCCGAAGTTGCCATCTTAAGACAAAAGTTCTGAATGAAAAAGATGCATGATCACTGCCTTGGGCTGAATTTTAAATGGACCACACAAGACCTCTTTGAATGGCCTTCGGCTCCATGCTTGTTTTGTTTTTATTTGGTTTGCTGCTTCCTGCAGAAGTAATGCACACAACACTCTTCTTTTGTGTTATGATTCTCACCAAGGAGCAGGGGCCATTCGGGAATATGGTGGCTTGGGTGTGAAAGGGGAAAGACATTCGGGAGTTTGGGAAAAGGGAAAGACATTTGGGAGTTTGATTTCACGCTGCGCAGTGTTGTTTGTTGTGTTTGGTGATTGACCGGGCTGGATCATAGGTTGGGCTTGATTGCCCCGTAGTAGGCCTTATGTTAATTTTGGGCTGCCCAATTTCATGGGCTTATATTGCTTTTTGTTCGCTATTTGAGGGCCTCTTTCGCCAGCTCTAATGCCTTTATAAGTTCAGTTGTATGTCGTATGGAAGGGGCATCGAATGAATTAATACAATAAACAAATATTGGAGAGTGACTCTCTCGAATCAAGTCAGTTACGATTTCATCTATACTCAATTCATCATCCAAACAGTTTTTCCCACAATTCATCCATTCATACATTTTACATCTTTTGACCTTCAAACCAACGTGCACATAACATCTGGTATCAGAGCATTGATCCTTGCTATTTGATGGCAAAAGCCATAAGACTAGCTACGCTGGAAAAAGGGCTGGCCGGTCTTCAGCAACAACAAGAAAATCAGCAGAATGTGTTGGAAAGCATGGCCCAGCAACTGCTGCTCATTTCAGATACCCTGAAAAATTTAGCCAAATAGAAAGAGAAAACAATAGATGCAGATGGAGGTTTAGTGATTCATGCTGGGGAAGATGATGGAGGTTCGGGATCTCATGGGGCACCGCAAATTAAACCATTGAAGCTGGAATTTCCCAGGTTTGATGGGGAAAACCCAACAGCCTGGATCTATAAGGCAAACCAGTTCTACAACTATTATCAAACACCTAAGGGGCAGAAGCTTTTCTTGGCTTCTTTCCACATGGAGGGTGATGCCTTAACTTGGTTCCAGGATTCTGAGGAGGCAGGGTTTTTACAAGTTGGGAGGCCTTTACCAAGGCACTTTACACGCGATTTAGACCCATGGCTTATGACGATCCTATAGAAGACATGCATCGTCTAAGACAAACAGGTACTGTCCTAGAGTATAAATCTCAATTTGAAGTGATTTCCAATAGAATTATTGGGCTGTCTGAAAAAAATAAATTGAGTTGTTTCATTAGTGGGTTGAAAGATGAAATCCGATTCCAAGTGAAGTTACTAAGTCCTGCTACCTTGAATATTGCCTTCGGGTTGGCAAAAATTCAAGAGGAGAATATTATGATCGTTAGGAGGAGCCTAAGAACCGGGTATACAGAAGCCAAACAACCTTTTGCCCAAACCAACTGAAACACAAATCCACCATTGGGGGGAAACTAGAAATATACAGACCAGAAATCTACCAACAATCCATCTTGGGGAGGGAACAAAAAATACCAGACCACAAACTTTTCAATAAACCCAAATTTCCAATACAAAGACTCACACATGAGTAGATGAGAGAGAGAAGGGAGAAGGGCCTTTGCTATAATTTTGATGAAAAATGGAATTCAAAGCATCAATGCACGGGCAAAAGAATATTTATGCTAGAAAAAGCAGAGTGGGTATCAGAGGAGGAAGAGGAAGGATTGAATGAAATGTGTGTGCAGCAGGACATTGATGAGGAAAAGGAAGACATACCAGCCACATCTTTACATGCTATTGCTGGGACACCTAATCCTAGAACTATGAGACTGTTGGGAAGGATTGGAAAAAGTGAGGTAGTGATACTTGTGGATATAGGTAGTACCCACAATTTTCTTGATACCGCTATAGTAGTTGAAAACCACCTACCTCTACAACACGCTAAGAGGATAACAATTAGGGTGGCAAATGGGGAAGCAATGTTGTGTGAAGGGAAGTGTGACCAGATCTCATTTAGGGTACGAGGCAATAAGTTTTCTACTGATTTTTATGCATTGACACTTTGGGGGTGTGATGTAATTTTAGGAGTTTATTGGCTGAAAACCTTAGGACCCATTTTATGGGATTTCCTACATCTGAAAATGGCATTTGAATGGGAGAAGAGGAAAGTGGAGTTATGTGGATTATGTCCTCAGGAGTGGACTGTTCAAGAGGCCCAGAATTTTAGCAATACTTCTACTACTCTAAAATGCCAGTGGCCAACCTCCAAATAGAATAATAAGCAAACCAGTACCAGCCCATTGAGGAGCCAACGGAGAGCCAAGGAAGTGAGCCAAGGTGGCCCTGCACAAAAGAAGGGGCAAACTACCAGGTGTGAAGCCCGTAAGACTTACTACCGAAACAGAAAATACCGAGAGTTGCTGGGTTAGGAGCTATTAGATATAGCCCCTTCTCCTCCCCCGTGTTATTGGTAAGGAAAGCTGACGGTAGTGGAGGATGTGCATTGATTATCAGGCTCTTAACAAAGAAACTATTAAAGACAAATTTCCTATCCCTATTGTGGATGAACTATTGGATGAATTGAATGGGGCCACGATTTTTTCAAAGCTGGACTTAAGGTCGGGGTACCACCAGATTCGAAACTATTGATTGTGGAGCTATTGGATGAATTGAATGATTTTTTCAAAGACTTAAGGTTACCACCAGATTCGAATGAATGCAGTAAAACGGCTTTTCGAACTCATGATGACCATTATGAATTTCTGGTTATGCCCTTCGGGCTAACCAATGCCCCCTCTAATTTTCAGGGGCTGATGAATGACATATTCAGAGATTATTTGAGGAAGTTTGTATTAGTTTTTTTTTGTGACATTCTTGTTTATAGTACAGGACTGGAAGAGCATGTTCAGCACCTTAGAGTGGTTTTGGAGGTACTTAAATCACATCAATTTTTGGCAAAGTTGTCTAAGTGCCGCTTTGGTTATGAAGAAATTGACTACTTGGGTCATTTGATATCTGCCCAAGGGGTGAAGGCTGACCCTACTAAGATCGAAGCTATGATTAGATGGCCTATACCAAATAATATTAAGTCCTTGAGGGGTTTTCTCGGACTTACGAGGTATTATCAACAATTTATAAGGGGGTATGGGAAAATTGCAGCACCACTAACCTAGCTACTAAAGAAGAATTCTTTCAGCTGGTCAGCAGAGTCAACGATGGCTTTCCAACAGTTAAAGGACACTGTAACTACACCTCCAGTTTTGACTCTACCTGATTTTGAAAACCTTTCACCATTAAGTGTGATGCGTGTGGAGTAGGGATTGGGGCTGTGCTCATGCAAGCCAACAAGCCCATTGCTTATTTTAGTCAAGCATTGAAGGGGAGACTTTTACAGCTTTCTACTTATGAGAAAGAGCTGTATGTATTAGTGTGTGCGGTGCAAAAATGGAGGCCTTATTTGGTTGGACAGATTTTTGAGATCAAAACTGATCAGCAAAGCCTCAAGTTTCTATTTGAGCAAAAAGTTGGAAATCCTATTCAGCAGAAATGACTCACTAAATTGTTGGGATATGATTTTACTATCTTGTATAAAAAAGGAAAGGATAATAGAGCAGTAGATGCTCTCTCCCGAAGGGATGAAGGGGAAAACACTCCCACATTAGCAGTGATAATAGTTCCACACTCTGCATGGTTGGAGGAATTGAGGAGGACTTATGCTACTGACCCTAATATGTGTGATATAATTTCAAGAGTGCAAGCTGGATTCCCTATTGGCAGCTTCGAGAGCGGTACCCACACCTTGTGGGCAAGGTTTTTGAAATGGGGGAGAATGTTATGATTCTCACCAAGAAGCAGGGGCCATTTGGGAATATGGTGGCTGGGGTGTGAAAAAGGAAAGACATTCGGGAGTTCGGGAAAGGGGAAACACATTCGGGAGTTTGGGAAAAGGGAAATACATTTGGGAGTTCGGGAGTTTGATTTCACGCTGCGCAGTGTTGTTTGTTGTGTTTGGTGATTGACCGGGCCGGGTCATAGGTTGGGCTTGATTGCCCTGTAGTAGGCCTTATGTTAATTTTGGGCTGCCCAATTTCATGGGCTTATATTGCTTTTTGTTCGCTATTCGAGGGCCTCTTTGGCCAGCTCTAATGCCTGTATAAGTTCAATTGTATGTCGTATGGAAGGGGCATCGAATGAATTAATACAGTAAACAAATATTGGAGAGTGACTCTCTCGAATCAAGTCAATTACAATTTCATCTCTACTCAATTCATCATTCAAACACTTTTTCCCACAATTCATCCATTCATACATTTTACATCTTTTGACCTTGAAACCAACGGGCACATAACATTTTGCCACTCGCGTATCTCTAACATGAACATACATTTTCCTTTCTCATTCCTTTTGACTTCAGAGTCTTGAAATGTACATGAACAAGATTAATTGTCATATGTGAACTTGCAGACTGCTTGTGTCCAACCTGTAGGTTAGAAGAAAACACGATGCAACAACATGCATGCACATCAGTTATATTTTCTACTTTTCCAAACCTATATGAATTATAACGTGCTAGATTAGAGTTTCTTTGTAGATCAATTTCTTTCTTAGTAATTTATAACGTGCATGCTAGATTAGTGTTCTCAAGACCAACAAAAACCAGACATTCTGTAGTCTGCATTCACTACTATTCCCTAATAATATGTACATGTTAATGGCTATAGAAAACAGGTAGAAAGAGAAAATAATGACCAACAGATTATGCTACACTGATGGTATACTTCACTCTTACTGAAGGAAGAATTGTGTAGAGGAAATAACCTGTAGATTGATATCTTGCAAGCATTGAGAGCTTGACACTTCCAATACTTGTTGGATGCATAAATTATCTCGACTAGCACACCAAGTTATATTAATCTACATCACCGTTACTATATATACTCCCTCCAATCTCCATACAAATTAAATAGTTTGTCCACTAAAAAAAGTCATCGTTTTATGAAGACATCTTAATTTAGTTCATTGTCTTCGAGATAAAAAGTTTCTAGCTTACATTATCACCCTCTTTTAAACACACACTTGAATAAAAGCAAATGGTAGAGGATCTTATTTATTAGAGATATATACTATCATAATCAAATCTTGTGTATTTGATATGATATTATCGCTATCACGATATTAAAGATTTGAGATTAAATGTGATATCATCATCAAGATTCAAGTTTAAAAGTATGAATCTTTCCCTATCATGCTTTGTATGTCTCTATAAATAGAGACCTTCAACTTGTAATCAATATGCACTCATAATATAAAATACAGCTATATAGGGCTTTTATAGTGGAAGTAAGTATTTTAGACCAAACCACTTAAATCTCTATTTCTCTTTACTCTTTCTCCTCTATCCATTATATTTCAATTATGCACAGTTTATCTTTTCTTTCAATATTGACTTCAAATGATCATTTGGATTGTAATTCGGGATATCACTCAGAAATATATCTTCCCTTTAATTCAAAGGATTGTTGTTTGGGACAATATGAATGCCAAGCTACATTATATTCCTATGTTGCGTTGGCAAGTTGAATCTGTAATAAGCAGCTATATTTTTTTTGTTAAGAAAAAAGAGGATGGTATCTCCAAATTCTATTCAAAACACTCACTTAAGGTGGAGGACAACTGTGGTTACAAAATCAAACCCTTACAAAAACTAAAAAATCAACCAATAAATAAAAAATCAACCAAGAGAAAAAATAGCAACAAAATAAAACGACAAAACACCGAAGGGAAAAGAAATTTCACATGTCCCAAACTCAAGACCATCTAGGTAACACCATAATTCTCCTTGTAAGAATTTCGTGATTGTCATTGACAGTGGAAATTTGCTAGAACATCGAGATCCATGTCACTTGGTTGTGGCTACTTATTGGATCTCTTAGACCTCTTATAAATTTCATAGAGGACCCATTATTTTTGAGACATTGCACATGCTAACTATTGATTCCACATTTTGCATATCTATTAAAATTTTTAGATCAATTTTGACGGAAATTAAATTTTTAACCTATAAACTTACAATTTTATCTTTATAAAAATGTTATCATAGAAAAAGTTATGCAAATAAATTTGTTATTTAATGTGGCAAAAAATCACTATATGTTCAAATTGACATAACATTTTAACAGAAAAGGCAAAGTATATGAAATCAGTCGTTGATGGGTAAAATGTGATAAAAATAATATTTTAAGGTGCAAATAACCTTTATAATTAGAGGGCGTAAAATATATTTATCTCGAATCTACCTTATTGTAATAGCTTAAGCTTTTAAAAAAAAGGGTCTTAAATTTTCTTTTGCCAAGATGTCGATTTAGTTTATCAACTTCATCTCGTGAGCTAAGACTAGGCCGAAAAAAGAAATACAAAAAAGAGTTATGACTAATCGAATGTGGGAAATTTTAGACTTTAAGATTGAACCAATAGGATAGCTACCCTGCAAGTTAATAAACCAGATGTGGATGTACACTTATTTGGTCAATCGTTCATATGTGCAGTAAATCACTCACCTTGTGGGGGCGTGACTCGAATGATCTATTCCAATTCTTATTCTAGTACTCATCGGAATTCAATATTTGGTTCCGATTCAATTTCAAGGAATTTTACGAAATTTCTGGAATCGGAAACCAAAAATTCTGGTTTCCTTACGTGGGCTTTTTTAGCTAGATTTTTTTGGGGCAAAAAATTTTGGTTTCATTATGTAGGCTTTTTTAGTGGATAAATTACGGAAGATCCTCATTAGAAAAAGAAATACCCAACTGCCTAATTGGGTGCATCTTAATTCAGGACAAGTGTCTCCTCGTATTAAAAAAGTAAAATGGAAAAAGAGTAGAGCACAGGCTAAAGCGCAGCGACCAAGGAAGACAGGTTGGCGCAAATCTCAAATACACCAGGTACTACAAACACAATATTGAAGCGAGGTTTTTTCTGCTCAGGAGCACTCGAGTGTTACATTCTTCGGTTCTGTAAGCCTTAGGTATGATCTTCTCTTGAATGGTTATTACTCGATTTTTTTTCTTCCCCGTGTTTGCCCTCTAGAGAAATTTTGATGGGACTACACGGAGATTATTTCGATGCTTTTTGAAACTGGATCAAGCTATACTAACATAGTGTTTGGCTTAACAAAATTTTAATAAAATTTTACTTTTACTTTTACTTTTATCACTCATTCAACAATTCCAATACACTTCTTTTTTAACACCAACATAAAATTTTAACAAAATTTTACTAAAATTTTATATCCAAACGCTATGTAAAATTGTTATAATTTTCCTTTCAAGTATTTGGTCGTTGTTTATGTAATGTCTCGAATTATCTGTTTTTGATTACCATCCAAAAGTCAATTATAAATACTTGTGTCAGTGTGGTCCTATATCGTTACTTGAGTAAGAGAATAGGAATTGAATTCTATCTTTTATCTTTATGAAGGCAAGCGTTTCTTAATCACATCAGAAAATCGGAGTCCCACAAATTCGTTCTTAGGTTCCTTGTGAACTCAAATGGTGCAAATAAAGGTCGCAATGGATAATGGGTTAGACTGTGGCTTCCCTTATTCCATGGTGGACCCCAAATGAATACGGCTTGTGATCCTTAATTGAGTTTTTAGTGTACTCATATTGTGTAAAGCTTCAAATGTTTGAATGTGACTTAGGGTCAAGGCTGCTTGAGTTGTAGCGGCTATGTAGTCTTTGTACCCCTCAAGATACAAATCCCGTCGCTAGGAGCGGCAGTCCAATACGACATGACCCCTGATGATAATATGGGACAATCAAAACGCTTTTCTTCTTCATTTTTCCTGCCTCCCTTTTTGACACTTTGAGGTTTTATTTCTTTCATACAAGTTTCAATATAGTTATTTCATTATCATACTTGTAGCATTTATGCACTATTTTAAATTCGTAACTGTGGAAGGTACTTGAACCCCCCTCCCTCTCCACCAGTTCCTAAAAGGAAATGCATTTTATCCTTGTGATAGCAATAGTCTGAGTCCTTTTGATAGCAGTAGTCCACGGAAAGAATCAGCCACAAGCTCCATATTAGTGTTTCCTTTGTGGGTATCGCATGAACTAACCATTTGGGCATGTGGATCTTCAATAGAAAACTGTAACAGTTCTGAGATGCAACTTCAAAATTTTCAGGGGAAACTTAGTGAAATATATGTTCTTAGCATTTGGAAGTTGTGGATATAGATGATAGAGTATGATTGATCTATTTGTTAGTAATAATTGACATTTTGTTTAGACGTTCTTAAAAACTTACTCCCTAATTAATTGCCCTTTATTTAATTGATAATGGGTTGTTTGTCTTGGTCTTTTCTATGTAGATAATAAATTTCTGAGGTTAAGTTGCTATCGAAGCACCATTGGTTCAATTTTCAGATTCAACTTTTTTGGATCATCTTCCGTTGAGAATTCTTACAAGCAGGGGATTCCAAGAGGTCCAAGAAGCATGTGCATGCCAGAAGAGAGTATTTGTGATACACATAAGTGGTATTTCAGAAGAAAAGAAATTGAAGATCATTCCCCATCAAGGAAGGGTGAAATTGCCTTCGAGTTTGAGTCACATTTACGGGAATCATATTACAAATTTATTCAAAGGCTTGGCGAGAAGCTTAAAGTGTAAGTTTATGTTTTCATTCATAATAGCAAAAACTAGATATGTGAGGTATCTGTTACTACAAGACTTAGTTGGGTGGGATGATTTATTGAATTTCACAAGGGATGGTGTTTGATGATGGTGATGTGGTGTTTGCATTTCAAGCCTCAAGTGAAAATAGCAAGTGGAATAATGTTATGCTACCGTTTCTATATCCGCCAGTCTCATGCTAAGAATGATTGGCAGGTAGACATTGGTGATGCTTTCTAATTTCTTATCACATAAAAGCTCTAATCTATGTTTTTGGGATGAACAATATTGGATTATATGATCTATACTTGAATGTGCCCATTTAAGAAATGATTGAAATCCATCAAAGATAAGATTTTCAACTATTCGAATAGAGAGAGGGATTCAAATGCTATGGAGATAATGCCCCCATTCCCCTGTTTATCTCATCATTTTCCTAATACAAAAAGACTTAAAGAATGCTTTTCACTTTGCCTGGAATTGAATCTATAGGTGTCATAGGGGAGGATGGATGAGAAAAGTGAGGAATTTTAATTATTGCTTTCCCCTTCTGCTGTTAATGGTCCTTCTGCTGTAGTTTGTACTTGCATATCTTATTTATGTAGATTGTTATACCACTATAGTTGCAAGGTGAGATGAATTGTATCATATTCGGAAGAGTTTATAATCAAGAGCCAAGCAAAATGTGTTGAATCCTTTTAATATGTTGGTGCCATTTGACAGCCAATTGGAACTGCAAACTTGATTCTTGGGTGCAAAATAAGGGAGAAACCACTCTTCTTGAAGAATGTTGTTCCCCTGGCTTATGAGATGATGTACGAGTGGGATCCTTTAGCCCCGCAACGAATAAGAAAAGAACATCTAAGTAGAGGTTCCCATGATCACTTATGACTTTCTATGGTTTCCAAGATCATAGGTCCTGATTCACCTGTTAATGCTTGCAGAACGTTTATGATAAACAGAAAGACTTAATCTTAACTGGGGAGAGTCTTTTGTTGTCAATCATCGCTTTTAATTTCGACATTCAACTTCTGTACAAGCCCCTTGTTGAAGCACTGAAGAAATTGGTGCTTTCTGACTTTGCTAAAGTGGCATGGAATTTTGTGAATGATTTGTAAGACCATCTATTCTCATTAAAGTTCTTTGTACATGGCCTTGCATAGATGTAAATTTGCTTTTATATATTAAAATGTCTCCTTTAAATGGAGAATGTAGGCTTCGGACAACATTGTACCTGCAGTAAAAAAACTCATTATATTGCCGCTGGTTCAGCCTTTTTGGCTGCCACTGTTCTAAAAAATCTAGATTTGCTTACAAAGATGAAAGAGTTTTGGTGGCTGGAGTTTGAAGTTTCACCAAAACAATTAAAAGGTTAGCTATGATATATCTACATACAATGTCTTGTCCTTTATTATCATGATTTATAACATGTGGATTGAAGTCAACAACATTTTAGTCCTTCCATTTAATTAGAACATAGGAGACATCTTCAACTAAAACTAGGAGGCTGTGAATAAGAAGTTTGGTCGTTGCCCAAGTGTGTTTGTGTTTCCCCTTCTATTTTCTGATATTTTTTGTTTGTGTGTTTGTATTTATCTTGAAGTATGGATGATATCGTTTGCTTTTCATCGCTTTATCCTGTATACTTGGTGCTTGAATTGAGTTGGATTGTGGTGACTGTGTGTTCAAAATTCCACCTCCCTGGTCATACTGATAGTTGGATTTGTGTTGTTTTTCTGAATCCTTATTTTTGGAATTTTATGAGTTTTTTCAGAGGTTATCTAGCACATGATGCTCAAGTTGTTAAAGAAAGATGAAAAACAAGCACCATCAACTGCATATGGAAGGGTCATTGTATCTAAATCTCTAGTTCAAAAGGCAGTGGTTAATGACCTCAAACATGCATTTCTAGTGGATCATCCGTGGATTATGATTATAGCCATAGAACCTTGATGGAGGCTTGTGATGCCCTTCACTTTTTATGGTGTATGCATGATGTTTATTATAAATAGTTTCCGAAAATATGCACTTTGAGTTTAGTTTTGATTTCCTAAACTTCTAAATTCATTAGCACTTATATTTACATTTTTGCTACAGTAAATTCCTTATGTGATCTCTTCCTTTAATTTTTATGTTCTTGCATTATTTCAATTACTTTCCTATGTTTAAATTATTGCTATGAGTTTTGTTCTCTTAAGATTTATTTGGCTACTTCATCTTTCTTGATTTTAAATTCTTGTTTGACATCTTTATTCCTTACTTATAGTAGTATTCCTTAATTATAGTCATTCGAATGTTGCATAATACATTTAAATTTATTTTTTATGCAATTGCTTTTATTGCACCTAATTATTATTTTTACAAATTTAAACATATAAGGGGGCTTATGTCTCATGGCCGGCCAACTAAGTGTAGATTCTTCCAAATTCTATCTTGTTGGCCATGTGTCAATAACACTTGTCCCTAGAAGTTAAAATGCAATTAATGGTATTAATGCTTTGTCTCTATACTCATTATGTCCCCATAAATATAGCCTACTCCTAATTAATGAGTTAGAATAAAGACAAAACATGAAATGTAGTAAAAGAGAGCAAGGAACTCACGGCAAGCATTTTGCCGTGAGAGAAGAGAGTGAATGCTGTGAGACAAGAGAGGAAAAAGGGAGAAGAGAAGAGAGAAAAGAGAGAAGAAAGGAAAGAAAGAAAAGGAGAAAAAGAAGGAGAAAAG
Source organism: Morella rubra (assembly GCA_003952965.2). Lineage (NCBI taxonomy): Eukaryota > Viridiplantae > Streptophyta > Magnoliopsida > Fagales > Myricaceae > Morella > Morella rubra. The sequence goes on along the minus strand of CM025850.1, from coordinate 30,408,450 downwards.
GAAGGAAAAGCTACCAAATAGAGGTAAGGGCTAGAAAATGCATGAAGGTTGTGGGTTGTGTGTCTTTTAAATGATTTAATGATGTTTTATTGCAATAACAGTTACTTCTCTTAGAATTTTCACAAGATGCTGTGTATCTTTAAATTGTTGTTGTTTCATTGCAACAAACGTTAACTTCTCTAGGAATTTTTCATAAGATTTTTAAGATTCATTGCTTGCATATTAGATTGCTTGAGTTTATGGTGATTTTCACATGCTTGTATTGTAACATTTCTTCATGGAAAGGCACTGATGTAAACCGAGTATAGAAGGCTGAATTTTATGGTTGAAATGGCCAGATCAATGGTTAAAGAATGAAGCCAAGTGGGCTTGAGATGAGATTGTAAAGCAATATGGCCATACATGTATATTTGAATGGTTTTTGAAGAAGGTTTTGAAGTTGCATGTGATTTTGTTGTTAATCTATACATAAATGCTTGCTATAATTATGTTATTTTAGTTATGATGATTTAAGTTCATTAGATCTAAGATTTTTAGCATGAAAATGTCACAAGCATAGTGAAAAATGTGAGTTTTAGAGTGAAAACCCTTGCTGCCCAAAACGTCTCCATGCAATCCTTGGAGTTTTTGCATGAAAATTGGTGGACAAGTATTATATGGTCATAGTAGGTCTGAGTATAAATTTCAGCTCAATCGGAGGTCGGAAAAGGTTGAAAATGCCCCTGGAAGTCTCTAAGGGTAGTTTCAAAATTTCACACAAAATATTAGGGTAAAAAGGTCCGAACAGGGAAAATAAATTTATTGTATAGAGCATGAAAAATAGATGGGGAAGCCCAAATTTGAGTCCAAACTGAGTAGAAATAGGGGCCAAATCACAAAGCCCGTTTAGCGGCCTAAATGGACTTTAGGCCTGTTATTCCCTAAACAAGCTTAGAACACTTTGAAACTTTAGGGATGGGCCCAGTAGGGCCTAAGGAGGCTCCAAAATCCTTCATTTGAAGATCTAAGGCAGATTTAACATTTAATTATAAATTCCATGTTTAATTCTTGAAGTAATAATATAAGAGGAATAAAGTTTATTAATTCTTTATTTAAGGAAAAAGATCTAATAATTTGAACCCATATGACATAGAAACTGAATGAGTATTTTCTGAAATTTGCATTTTTAAGTCATATTATGGGACGTTTGAGATGTGTACATTGCACATGAATGATATTCATGCATTAGTTGCATTAAAATCATGAGAGGGAAGACAAATGTGAGGAACCCCTAAGCCTGCGAGGTGATTCCTGAAGAAAGAGTGACAGTATTGGGCACATGAGGAGAGTGCAACCCACCACTACATGAAGTGGGTGAGCTCCTTCTGGATGCTATGATGTCGTTTTTTAAAGGTCTTGGTGTAGGTGGCACGGGACAGTCCCATGAGGAGAGGAGGAACGCACAACTCGACTCTAGGGGTGAACAGAGCAGACACTAGGAATACCTCAGGAAACCATATGATGAACGAATGCATTTTAATTGCATTGCATGCATTCTCTACACTATTTCTATGACTTATATAACTTGAAATTATTGCATTGGTACTATTTATTCCAAAGCATGAATTATACTTGTATGAGCATGCCCCCTCCCCGACCTTATTGAGTCAGTAGGACTCACCCCTTTTTCTTTGCATGTGTGCTTGCTTTTCTTCTTTGAGTAGGAAGATGTACTATTACGAGATTGATACCTATCTTGATGCGGGACTGTATGTGGTAGTCCTGAAGGTCCGTGTTTGGATCTTTGAGGATTTCCAAGTCATAGTGGAGCACGAGCCCCACTGGTACGTAAAGGATTTTCTAACTCCCGGGATAGTTGACCTCGGTTGGGTGGGAGCTCCACCCGAACCGACTTGTCCCTTTCCGTTTCCCCCAGCCCCGCCAACAGAGGACCCACCGAGCATGTCGGTCGATGGTGTTATTGACCTCACCTTAGACACCAAAGACTAGGATTAAGGGTTAGGGTTTTGTTATGACACATCTCTAGTGAGTTATTGCCTTTTCTTTTGCCACAGTGTTCCAACTGTTTTTATCCTTGAAAACACGATACCATTAGAAATTTAGGTCTATACTTTTGTAGTCCTCTTGAAGGATGCTCTTTCGTACTAAACAGTGTTCATTATAAGAAAATGATGTATTTCTTCATGTTATTTTAATTTCACCTTTTTATCATTCCTTCAATGTTGTATTAATCCCTTTCCTAATTAAGGTACAATTTATCCCAACTTAATATTTTGGTACGATTTTGCCTCTTTCGTTCAAGTTTCTAAATCAATTTTTTATCTTCTAATTTTAAGACTCTTCTTTTAACTAATGATTGTTTTGAACCAAGTCTTCCACTAAGTAAATTCGAGGGCAATGAGCGATCCTAAGAGTTTTTATCGTGCTGTAATCCCCGAATTTTGTGCATGCGATTACTATACGCGAGCCGAGGGGTAAGTACCAGCACGAGGCGTGACAAGGCTAGAGGCGTAAAGTCTAATAACAGCCAGAATCTGGAACGAGGTGACCACTGTCTTACTGTGATAGTGGCAGTCTTTCTTCTGTTGCTGAGGATGGTGATAGTCAGGTCAAGCCAAAAACTGTGGAATATGATAAGAAGTTAGGCTACAAGATTTTTCCTAGGCAAAATGATTATAACAAGATTAATGTTAACCGAATCAGAGAGACATTGAAAAGGAAGAGATACAATGCGGCTATAAGTGTGAAGCATGTAGACTCCATAAATGCCGAAATGGATAGTGAGGCTTGGATAGAGATAGAGCTGGAAAATCGAATAGAGCTGGAATACTCCTCTTTAGCGAAGAAACAAAGGAAAGACGTTGTAAGCTTTTGAACTTGAATTGGAGTGTCGTGCCACTACTTGCATCTTGCTCAGTATTTTGCATGTGTGAGGTGTCTGCTGGCAGAGAAAGAGGTGTTGACACATATTGTGAATCATTTCATACAGTGGTCATCCGATTCCAGTATATTCACAACCAGTATATTAGAGTTATTGTCATCTATCCTCGTAGATTACTAGAGATAACTAACTTACAATTCAATAATTCATGAAGGTTAGCAGCTGTATCTTGTGTAGATTAGGTTTTTTTGTGTAAACGGCTATGTCATTTCTAGTGATTGGAATTTTCTCAAGAGGATTATTCTTTATCATCTTCTAAATGCCCATTCTCAACGTCATATGGAATTGCAGAGGACGTTGCTTTTAGTCAGAGAATAAATGCTCTATGCATGATGTATATCATCAACAAAGCTGTTGGTGTTGCTAATTTGTATATCACTGACAATTGTACGAGGTGATATGTGTTACAATTACAAATGTTTGAATGTTTTGATTTTGGATCAGTAAAGCCCTCTTGCATGAGATAATTCGATATGTGCTTACCTTACGAAGTATAAAGAAGAATTAGTTTAAACAAAAAGAAAATATTCTTAAAAGCGAAAGCTCAATTAATTTTCAACATTCACCATTACTCAATGGTGTATGTCTCCCTCTCTCGTAACATACCAATTTCTTAATATTGAAGGCATTTTTAGTAAATATAGTCATGAATATTCGAAACATATGATTTATTGAACATAAGCTAAAACAAAGGTTGTTGATACATCTAAGTAACATCACTAATTGCTTAGAAAAAAAAAGCAACGTCACTAATTGGAGATTAAAATCTCTTAACCTGTTACTGCTCCATGTTATGATACACCCTTCCCCCGCTCCCTGAAAAAAAAGAAAGAAGACAATGGTGAACATTAAACACCCACAAACGAGAAGATATTAACAAAGCACAACAATAAATGATGACATTTGGAAGACAAGTTTTTTTTTAAAAAAAAAAAAAAAAAAATATTCCTCTATTACTTCCACTCACCTTTCTCTACGCTACAGTTGTCTCACACTGAAAGTCCTCATTAACCATTCACTTTTCCTTGCTATCAGAATATGCCCCGTAGTCATTCCAACAACTAGTCCAAATCCATATCCAAGCAAAACTATTCTCCAACCAAATTCAAATAGAGATCCTGTAGAGTCATGAGTGTTTACAGGTGGAAGTGTTGAAGCATAAGAATCATCACATTTCTTTGTCAGCGATATCCCACACAATCCCGAATTTTTCTCAAATGAACTGTTTTCAAATGTATCAAATTGCTTCCCTTGTGGTATAGGTCCCATGAGATGATTATGAGAAACATTGAAGAATCCCAAGAAAGTAAGATATGTCAACTGTTGTGGAGTTTTCCCGGAACTTATTCTGAGAAAGGTCTAATGCTTCCAATTCTGTCAGTTTCTCTAGAGATGGTGGGATGTGTCCAGTGAGAATATTATTGGAGAGATTGAACAAATGAAGCCCCTCTAAATTTCTAACCGATTCTTGAATCCTTCCAATAGATCTGTTACTTGATAGATCAATAGCAGAGAATGATTCTTGGACCCTCTCATAAATTTCATTTATGCCTTTATTTGTCAATGTCATATAATAATTGTAAATATAAACCCAATTCTACCCATCTAAGCTCTCTGAGGTTACGTTAAAATAAGTTAGATATGCAGATCTCAAAACCTTCCGATTGCCCAAAAGTTCTAATGGAAGCTTTCCAACAAAATTGTTCTTGGAGTGGTCAATGATTTGTAAGCTAGGAAACTTGTAAGCATAAAATTTGTTCGCCTTCAAACTAAGAATCTTTAGATTTGGAAGATTTCCTAACCAAGAGGGAAACATATCTCTAACTTGGTTATTACTGAGATCAAGGATCTCTAGCATTCTGCAGTTGACCAATGACCTTGGCACTCCACGTTTGAATTGGTTATAGCTGAAGTTTATTATCTTCAACCTTTTTCCTTTTGTCCAATTTTCTGGAATGCTTACCTGAAGATTGTTCCTCCGTAGATCAAGTACTGATAAATATACCCTAAAGCCATGCAAGCATGAAGGAAATGAACCATTCAAGTTGTTATAAGATAAATCAAGGACCTCAAGAGAATTCATATTGTAGATCAAATTCGTAATGTTTCCAGTCAATAAATTTGTTTGAAATATGATAATGAACAGTAGAGACCGATGGAACTGGAAGTGATCTTTCAAGCTGATTAGAACTAAGATCCAAAATTCGTAATTCTGACCACGAAAGAATAATTGGATTTTGACTAAAGCCTTTGAGAAAGTTGTTCAAGAGGTCAATAGTCCTTAGACTCTTTTTGGATATCTTCCACATCCATTCTGGTACTTGTCCATAAATATTATTCCTAGATAGGTCTAGATACTCTAGTTGATCTTGGCTTCTTAAAAAAGTCAGGGAACTTGCTCAAGTTGCATGAAGACAATTCCAAAGAGATATACCTTGGAAGAGTTGCATTGCTCAAACGTTCTTCAAATGATACTTGATTACCAGAAAGTGTTAAAAAAGACAGATTATTCAGCTTAAAAACATGGACAAAATCCACAAAAGTGTTGCAGTTGGAAAAATCTAAGTGCCTTAATTGTGTGAAGTTCTCAATTGAAGATGGGATTGGACCTGTCAATTGATTGTGTCCAAGGAACATGACTTTAAGTTGGATGATGTTCCAAATTGAAGATGAGATTGGACCTGTCAATTGATTATTGCCAAGGAACAGAGAATTAAGTTTGATAAGGTTCCCAATTGAAGACGGGATTGGACCTGTCAAGTGACTGTCGTCGAGGTACAGGGCATTAAGTTGGGTGAGGTTACCAAATGAAGACAAGATTGGACCTGTCAATTGATTATTGCCAAGGAACAGAGAATTAAGTTTGATAAGGTTCCCAATTGAAGACGGGATTGGACCTGTCAAGTGATTGTTGTTGAGGTACAGAGCATTAAGTTGGGTGAGGTTACCAAATGAAGACGGAATTGGACATGTCAATTGATTAGTTCCAAGGTCTAGAACAGAGAGTCCGGTGAGATTTTCAATCGAAGATGGGATGAGACCTATCAATTGATTCCTCCAAAGGACTAGAACTGAGAGTCGGGCGAGATTCCCAATTGAGGATGGGATGGAGCCTGAGAAGTTGCAACATGATAGCTTCAATTGAGTTAGAGACTGAAGATTTCCTATCGAGTCAGGAAAATAGCCAGTAAGATATGCATTGCAACTCACATTGAGAGCCTGTAAATTTGGTAACTTAAAGATGACTATTGGAAAATCTCCTCGCAATCCACAACCACGGAGATAGAGCAACCTTAAAGAAGACGCATTACCCAAGAGATTGGGTACAATAGAGCTTATGTTCACCCTACTCAAATTAAGCTCTTGTAGGTGGGTTAAATTTCCCGCTAGGATGGTAAGGCTAAGCTTGTTGAGCTCCAAAAGGTAATCATCAAAGAGATAATCAAGATCGTAATAGATGGGAGAAAGATCAAGGGATAACAAAAGAGACACGTGTGAAACTTCTGGTGGGATTTGACCAGAAAATTGCAAATCCCAGAAAATTGTGAAGAAGAGAGATTAAGATAAGTTAACCTGGAAAGGTGGTGTACCTGGGATGGGATTTGAGAGTAGTTGAAGTGATTGTTGGCAAGGTTGAGTATTTCTAGGTGAACAAGGCGGAAAAGACTACTGTTAGAGTTCAAAGAACCATAGAGACAACTGTTGCTAAGGTCGAGGCTAATTACATGACTTGTATTTGCATCGCACTCGACCCCATCCCATAAGCAACAATTGCTATAATTGGCTCCTGATTTCCAAGAGGCAACCTTGGGATAAGCCAAAGGATTACCAGAAGCAAACTTGTTAATGATGAGATTTTCCTTGAGTTGCAACAAGGTTGAGATCTAATGATCATGACATAGGGGTTGCGTTTGAGAAGAAGACCGAATGAGCATAAGATTATGGAGTAGCAATAGTTGAAAAAGAAAACCCGTGAAGGTGAAGTGAAAGAGGGAGCAACCCATGATGTTGTGTGTACCAGCTCTCTTCGCTAATAAACAAGTAAACGTCTATCATTTATATAGACAGTAAGTATGTGTGGGGAGTGAACTCTTGACGCGCCTTATCTGCTGGGTTCAACATTCATTCTTGAGAAGCAAACTCGTTGTATCGCAAAAGGGTGTAGTAACCGTGTCATTTGAAATGACGAAATGACTTTCAAAAATTAAAAATGGGTGTAGTAACCGTGTCATATACGTATGCCGTGTTAGAAGCGGTGATAGTGGGAGACTATGTAAGGACTTTGCCAGGAGAAGTCGATTGTGCTAATTGGTTCCGTTAGAGTCAATTGACTTAGAAATATCTTTTCCAAGACTAGAAGCCCTCCACGATGGACACCTCCAAAAAAAATCTTTGTTCCGTTGAAATTGACGGACACCTTTAACTCTATCGGAGTTCAGATTTTAATATAAAATATTGGGAATATGAATCTAAATTTAACTACGTTGAATCTGTAACCAAGCTTGAAGAGAACTAACTAAATAATAGTTTCTACTACTGTGTTTCTATAAAGTACAAAATCAGTTTGTGAATAAAGGGCATCCAGTTGCAAACATTTATTTTCTCAAACGATTGTCGTTTGAATTGGGAGGTTGAGGTTCAGGTTCAGGTCCCCTCGAAGTCGAAGTGGTCTAACGTTATCGTTTTTCTCTGCTCTGTTTTTCACCATAGGGAACCCATAAGAAGGACGCTGCAGAATTGCTCGTACATCGCCCTGTTACGCGGTTAGTGACTCGTGCCCGTTACAAACTAAGCTCTGAGATAAAGCACTTCGACTTTCACTGAATATAATCGGCTTTTAGCTTTTGAAAGTTTTGTTTGAAAACGCCTCAAAGATTGGAACATGGAATGTAGCTGATACATGCGATCAACTACTTTGGAGCCTAAACCAAAATCCAAACACTTAACGAGACAGGATCCATCATTACAAAGTTCCTTTGTTAGACTTCAAGAGGAAAAGGAAAAGAAAAAAACCCTAAAACTCAAATCTCAAGGGCGGAAAGAACCGCTCAACCTGTCATGTTCATGAACATTTTGCCAGTGCGAGGATTCCAATTATTTGGAACGGTTGGGACAAATTGGGTAACTGATTAAAAGTGGCAATGGAAGATGAGGAGCAGCAGATGTGGTTTCCTTATGGACCAATTGTCTTCTGTTTATGGGGCACATTCATAACCCTCTTTGGACTTTTCATCATCAGCTTGTCGTCTCTGCATAATGTTACCTTCCTCCCATAGGTTTTCACATCTGTCGTCAATGTTTCTACCCTTTTGAATCATTAAGGATATTCCCATTACTGATTCAAGCTTCAAAACTTACTGTTTCTTTGTAAGATTTACATTAATTTCTTTCGAAAAACAAACACATTGCATACTTCCATAGTACAAAAAAGAAAAGAAAAGAATTTGAACACATTCCTGACATTTCTTAATGCTGTTTGGATAGGCAACCAAACGCAAGTAATGTTGATTTTTTTGGAATTTATAAAAAAAATTATTGGAGTTTGAAAACACTGTTGGAATTTGCGAAATATACTAGAATTTGAGAGAAAATAATTGGGAAATTTTGTTTCTAAAACATTTGCGACATCTATTAATTTGCTCCGTATGTCCGCCAGATTGGTGTTTTGTGGCGCTCTCCCCTTATTTTGGTCGGAAGCATGTAGTTGCTCCTTGTTTTCAGGCTCAGGCCTCCAGATCTCGATGGAAAGAAGGTTTGGAATGTGTGTTGCTTCCTCCCCTTCGGTGGACGTAATTCCGACCGATTTTCAACTTGAGCCTTCGAGTCCGCTTGTAGCAAGGGTTTTTTTTAACCCACTTTATTTTCTTTGTATGTCTTCATGCCCGTTTGTGTTTGTCAATGAACTGCCTATAGAGGTCTTTGTGGTTCTGGCCTGCTCTATGTACTTACTATGCTTATCAATGAAAATATTTGCTTGCCTACCAAAAAAAAAAAAAATTCCATCCAAACTTAGAGAAAAATATTGTTTTTTTCCTCTAGTTGTGAGGATTTGACATTTTGAACTCAAAACTATCTTTTTTTGTCTCATTTCATCTACAACTATTAATTTCATGCTGTTTACACCCTAAACATTTTCCATTGTTTTGGATGGAAAATGATTTTTTGGCATGAAAAATATCGATTCTGACCTCACATTTTTGTTGGTGGCTATACTTTTTTGGGATAAAATCATTATTTTAGAAGGTGAAAAATTATTTTCGGTCAGAAATGACAGAAAATTTTAAGGGAAAATGTATAAATGTAAATACAGAAAAATCGGTTAGGTGTTAGAAAATAAAATTTGGTCCGAGGAGAAGCACGCATTATGGTTGTTTTACTTTCTTGTCACGCCATGATAGCATTTGGGTTGTGGATTTTGGTTCTTTGGTTATAAAGGTAAACGTGAAAGGATGTTGTGGGGATAATTGATCTCTAAAATGCAAAGTCTAATAATCTGCAATTCTGCATCCTTACCTTTTCCTTCACGACAGTTGGGGGCAGCCGTGTCCCTGACTCCCCATCGGCCAAAACACTTCTGTTGCTTCTGTCATGACTCAGTTTGCCTGCCATTGATTGCCAGTAATCTCGGAAGCCCCTAATCCGGACACCGACAACTTTTCTCGTTCTACCATATTTGGACTGCATTAAATTCTCCAGAATACCAAGATTAGGAATACTGCTTTTAAAAGGCCAAAAATGTTTTTTTTTGCTCAATTACCATAATCTTTTATTTCTCTTTCAATTTTTTTCCCTCTTGAGAATGTAGTATGGAGCATGCCAATTTTTTTTTTTTGGTAAACATCACACTTTTTATTAAAACATTAAAATTACAACTGAGAATTTATAATAGAAAAGATCAAGGTCAGCAACAAATTTGGGGGACGGAAGCCTATATATGAGGACACAAGATCTACAAATCCGGAGGGCAAGAAACCGGTCATTCATGTAGAAATGAACGATGCTGTGCCGTGTTCTTTTTTTCCTTCTCAAACATGGCAAGGGAAAAGAAACCTAAATTAGATATAGGTGGGATTACAAGACATGTGAACACACTAATCTCACAATGTGAAGCATGATTTGCTCGGCTTCGTTGCAGAGCATATGAAAAGCATGGGAAAGTGCAATTGTAATCAACACATGTTTTTGACTGCCCATCGATCTACTTATTTTTTTCGTAATTAAAAGCTGAAACTTTCTTTTAGAAATGCATAAGGTACGCCACATGTCAACAATACATCTATCTCTTCATACTATTTCTTAACATTTATTCTTGTTATGATGCGTTTTTTTTTTCATCTGGCAGCAAGTCTGAATTTTATTAATAATCACTCACTTATAGTGAGGAAACCCGTACATGATAATAATTAAATCTAGATGACTACAAAAGAACACCAAAAACCAAGCTAAAAATCACTTAAAGACCCCAAAAGAAAAAAAAAAATCAAAAGAACCAACCCATACAACTTATTTGTCTATTATACTTTTACTAAAGTGATCGCCCCGTATCAATACGAATAGAACCTTCAACTTCTTGAGGTAGATCAACCAAAGAGAAATAAATACAATCAAATTAGTTTCGTCAGGAGGCTTTTTGGCCCGTGTGTAAAAGGCTCTCGTGGCCAATTGAGTTGTGGCCTTTTGGAAAGTGGCCCTTAGAGCCTTAAAAATTAATACATTGGGCCTGCATGCCCCTGCTAATTTCTATTGACTCTCCTATTGTACTGAGCACCTTGTAGTTCCCTTTTATAAAATCAATTCCACTATTGTTTGAAAAAAGAAAAAAACAGATACTACAAGTGATGCCTAATTGTTTTTTTTTAATCATGTAACTTCACATTCATGGATGGCAAATCTTACCCGAAGTTGCCATCGTAAGACAAGTGTTCTGAATGAAAAAGATGCATGACCACTGCCCTGGGCTGAATTCTAAATGGACCGCACGAGACCTCTTTGAATGGCCTTCGGCTACATGCCTGTTTTGTTTTTATTTGGTTTGCTGCTTCCTGCAGAAGCAATGCACACAACACTCTTCTTTTGCCACTCCTTGCGTATCTCTAACTTGAACATACATTTTCCTTTCTCGTTCCTTTTGGCTTCAGAGTCTTGAAATGTACATGAACAAGATTAATTGTCATATGTGAACTTGTAGACTGCTTATGTCCAAGCCACAGGTTAGAAGAAAACACGATGCAACAACATGCATGCACATGGGTTATATTTTCTACTCTCCCAAACAAAGGGAAAAGAGTATTAGAAATATTACTTCTCTTTTCTTCTAGAACTCGGTTATTCTAGAAGTAAACTGTAAATGCATCTGATAGAGAAGTCGTTAGTGACCTGGACAAAGAATTTGTTATTCAATTAGAAAGCTTTAACTTTACACTACCATCAGCAATATTAAGTCATTCATTTCTTCCATTCCTTATGCGTCATTGCCTTCTCTCTCACTCAGTTCTTTGTCATTTACCAAAATTCAACTTCAACTTTTGACATGGTATCAGAGCAGTTACAATGAGTACCGAAACTCCTTTAGTCTCATCCACTCCAAACAGTTCCGATAATCTGTCAAATCCATACTTCCTTAATAATGGCAACAATCCTAGTGCGATTCTTGTTTCTCAAACTCTCAATGGTGAGAATTACTCAAGTTGGCGCAGGTCTATGAAGATGGCCTTGAGTGCAAAGAACAAGCTCGCATTTGTTGATGGATCCCTTCCACAACCGCAGTCTTCATCTTCCTTGTATGGAGCCTGGACACATTGCAATGACATGGCGACCTCCTAGTTGCTCAATTCAATAACCAAAGATCTTGCAAATAGTGTTCTCTACATCGAGATTACTGCTGGAATTTGGGAAGACTTGACCGAAAGGTTTACTCAAGGCAATGGACCTTGGATATTCCAGGTGCAGAAATCCATTCTTCCCTTTCTCAGGGTCAACATGCAATTACTGTGTATTTCACTAAGTTGAAAGCTCTGTGGGAAGAGCTGTCCAACTATAAACACAAATCGGTTTGCACATATGGAGCAATGAAGAATATCACTGATGAACAAAATCAGGAAGCCATTATGCAGTTTCTTATGGGATTCAATGATTGCTATTCTCATGTGAGAGGTCAAGTGCTGCTAATGGATCCAATGTCGGCTATTAACAAAGTGTTTTCCTTAATTGTTCAAGAGGAAAGACAGTGTGACATAGCTTTACTGTCCTCTCAGTCTCCTGAAAACAATGCATTTTTTACACGCAATCAAGGGTTTCAGCAGAATTTTAACAAATTCAATACTAAGCCATATGCATCAAGGAAGGATCAACCTATTTGCAGCCATTGTGGCTTTACTGGCCATACCATAGATAAGTGCTATAAACTGCACGGATATCCACCAGGATACAAGCCACGCACCAAGCCTCTACCATCTATGACCTCTTATGTTCATCAAGTCTCTTATGTCGATGCTTCTCCAACAACTATCCAGTCACTGCTAATCTCATTCGATTCGTGTCAGCAATTGCTAGCCTTGCTTCCTGCCTCAGATAATTGTTCATCCAACAACAACAACACAGATCTCTCATCTCAAGTTATGGTTAATATGGCAGGTATTAAGTGTGATAAATTCCTCTGTCATACTACCTCTCCTGCACCTATTAACAAATTGCATTGGATTATTGATACCGAGGCAAACATTACTTCTCTGTTCTTCTAGAACTCTATTATTCTAGAAGTCAAATGTAAATGCATCTGTTAGAGAAGTCATTAGTGAGCTGGACATAGAATTTGTTATTCAGTTAGAAAGCTTTACGTGTATAAATGCTTTACACTACCATCAGCAATATTAAGTCATTCATTTCTTCCATTCCTTATGTGTCATTGCCTTCTCTCTCACTCTGTTCTTTCTCAATTACCAAAATACAACTTCAACATTTGACAAAGAGACTGAAACAAAGAATTGTATGGACGTCCTCCCCTTTTTCGTCTGTTAGGGGATACATTACATGTTTTGATGAAACTAAGTACGTTTCCTACACTGACCTACATGAATTATAACGTGCTAGATTAGAGTTTCTCTGTAGATCAATTTCTTTCTTAGTAATTTATAACGTGCATGCTAAATTAGAGTTCTCAAGACCAACAAAAACCAAACATTCTGTAGTCTGCATTAGCTACTATCCCCGTGTCTGCCTCCAAAGAAATTTTGATGGGATTATGCAGAGATTATTACGATGCTTTCTGAAACTGGATCAAGCTAGATTAAAATTGTTATAAATTTTCTTTCATGTATTTGATCGTTGTTTATGTAATGTCTCAAATTATCTGTTTTTGTTTACCATCCAAAAGTCAATTTTATATACCTGTGTCAATGTAGTCCTATATTGATACTCGAGTAAGAGAACATGAATTGAATTCTATCTTTTATCTTTATGAAGGCAAGCCTTTCTTAATCACATTAGAAAATAGGAGTCCCACAAATTTATTCTTAGGTTTTTTGGGATCTCAAAGGGTGAAAATAGTGGTCGAAATGGATAGTGGGTTAGATTGTAGTTTCCCTTATTCCATGGTGGACCCCAAATGAATACGGCTTGTGATCCTTAATTGAGTTTTTAGTGTACTCATATTGTGTAAAGCTTCAAATGTTTGAATGTGACTTAGGGTCAAGGTTGCTCGAGTTGTAGCGGCTTTGTAGTCTTTGTACCCCTCGAGATACAAATCCCGTCGCTACAAGTGGCAGTTCAATACGACATGACCACTGATGATAATATGGGACAATCAAAATACTTTTCTTCTTCATTTTTCCCACCTCCCTTTTTGACACTTCGAGGTTTTATTTCTTTCATACAAGTTCCAATATAGTTATCTCATTATACTTGTAGCATTTATGCATTGTTTTAGTGAATTCGTAATTGTGGAAGGTACTTGAACCCCCTCCCTCTCCACCAGTTTCTAAAAGGAAATGCAGTTTATCCTTGTGATAGCAGTAGTCTGAGTCCTTTTGATAGCAGTAGTCCTCGGAAAGAATCAGGCAAAAGCCATATTAGTGTTTCCTATATGGGTATTGCATGAACTAGCTATTTGGGCATGTAGATCTTCAATAGAAAACTGCAACAATTCTGGGATGCAACTTCAAACTTTTCATGGGAAACATAATGAAATATATGTTCTTAGCATTTTGAAGTTGTGGATATAGATAACTTAATTGCCCTTTATTTAATTGATAATGGGTTGTTTGTCTTGGTCTTTTCTGTGTAGATAATAAGTTTATGAGGTTAAGCTACTATAGAAGCACCATTGGTTCAGTTTTTAGATTCAACTTTTTTGGATCATCTTCCGTTGAGAATTCTTACAAGCAGGGGATTCCAAGAGGTCCAAGAAGCATGTGCATGCCAGAAGAGAGTATTTGTGATACGCATAAGTGGTATTTCAGTAGAAAAGAAATTAAGATCATTCCCCATTCAAGAAGGATGAAATTGACTTCGAGTTTGAGTAACATTTACAGGAAACATATTGCAAATTTATTCAAAGGCTTGGCGAGAAGCTTAAAGTGTAAGTTTATGTTTTCATTCATAATAGCAAAAGCTAGATATGTGAGGTATCTGTTACTACAAGACTTAGTTGGGTTGGATGATTTATTGAATTTCACATGGGATGGTGTTTGATGATGGTGATGTGTTGTTTGCATTTCAAGTCTCAGGTGAAAATAGCAAGTGGAATAATGTGTGCCACCATTTCTATATGCGTCAGTCTCATGCTAAGAATGATTGGCAGGTAGACATTGATGATGCTTTCTAATTTCTTATCAAATAAAAGCTCTAATCATTGTTTTTTGGATGAACAGTGCTGGATTATATGATCTATACTTGAATATGCTCTTTTAAGAAATGATTGAAATCCACCAAAGATAAGATTTTCAACTATTCCAACAGAGAGGGGGATTCAAATGCTTTGGAGATAACCCCTATTTATCTCATCATTGTCCTAATACAAAAAGAATCAAAGAATGATTTTCACTTTGCCTGGAACTGAATCTGAAGGTGTCACAAGGGAGGATGGATGAGAAAAGTGAGGACTTTTAATTATTGCTTTCCCATTCTATTGTTAATGTTGCATCTGTTGTAGTTTGTACTTGCATATCTCTTTTATGTAGATTGTTGTACCACTATAGTTGCAAGGTGAGATGATTTGTATCCTATTCTGAAGAGTTTATAACCAAGAGCCAAGCGAAATGTGTTGAAAGTTTTAGCTGTGATGCATCTTTGCCAATTTAACCTTTTAAAATGTTGGTACCATTTGATAGACAGTTGGAATTGCAAGCTTGTTTCTTGGGTGCAAAATAAGGGAGACACCACTCTTTTTGAAGAATGTTGTTCTCTTGGCTTATGAGATAACGTACAAGGGGGATGCTTTAGCCCACAATGAATAAGAAAAGAACGTGTAAGCAGAGGTTCCCATGATCATTATGACTTTCTTTGGTTTCCATGATCATAGGTCCTGATTCACCTCTTAATGCTTGCAGAACGTTTATGATAAGCATAAGGAATTAATCTTAGCTGGGAAGAGTCTTTTATGGTCAATCATCACTTTTAGTTTCAACATTCAACTTCCGTACAAGCCCCTTGTTGAAGCTCTGAAGAAATTGGAGCTTTCTAACTTTGCTAAAGTGGCATGGAATTTTTTGAAGGATTCGTAAGACCATCTGTTCTCATTAAAGTTCTTTGTACATGGCCTTGCATAGATGCAAATTTGGTTTTATATATTAAAATGTCTGCTTTAAATGGAGAATGTAGGCTTTGGACAACATTGTGCTTGTAGTGTCAACCTTATTATATTGCCACTGGTTCTGTCTTTTTGGCTGCCACTGTCCTAAAAAATTTGGAATTGCTTACAAAGATGAAAGAGTTTTGGTGGCTGGAGTTTGAAGTTTCACCAAAACAGTTAAAAGGTTAGCTATGATATATCTACATACGACATCCTGTCCTTTATTATCATGATTTATGACAAGTGGATTTAAATCAGCTACATTTTAGTCTTTCTTCTATGTAATCAGGACATAGGAGACATCTTCAACTAAAACTAGAAGACTGTGAATAAGAAGTTTGGTTGTTGCCCAAGTGTGTTTGTGTTTCCCCTTCTATTTTCTAATTTTTTGTTTGTTTGTTTGTATTTATCTTAAAGCATGGATGATATCGTTTGCTTTTCATCGCTTTATCCTGTATACTGGGTCTTGAATTGAGTTGGATTGTGGTGATTGTGTGTTCAAACTTCCACCTCCCTAGTCATACTGACAATTGGATTTGTGCTGGTTTTCTCAACCCTTAGATTTTATGAGCTTTTTTAGAGGTCATCCAGCACATGATGCTTAAGTTGTTAAAAAAAGATAAGAACAAGCATCATCAACTGCACGTGGAAGGGTCATTGGATCTAAATCTCTAGTTCATAAGGCAGTAGTTAATAGACCTCAAACATGCATTTCTGGTGGATCTGTTATGGATTATGATTATAGCCATAGAACCCTGATAGAGGCTAGAGGCATAAAGTCTAATAATAGCTAGAATCTACAAAGAAGTGAACATTGTCTTACTGTGAAAGAAGCTTTTCCACGTCAGAAAAGTGACAGTGGCAACGTTATATTTGTTGTTAAGGATGGTGATAGTCAGGTCAAGCCAAAAACTGGGGAATTTGATAAGAAGTTAGGCTACAAGATTTTTTTCTAGGCAGAATGATTATAGCAAGATCGATGCTAACCGAATTAGAGAGGCATTGAAAAGAAAGAGATACAATGCGGCTGTAAGTGTGAAGCTTGTAGACTCCATAAATGCCAAAATGGATAGTGAGGCTTGGATAGAGAGAGAGAGTTGGAAAATGGAATAGAGCTGGAATACTCCTCTTTAGCGAAGAAACAAAGGAAAGAGGTTGTAAGCTTTTGAACTTGAATTGGAGTTTCGTGCCACTACTTGCATCTTGCTCAGTATTTTGCATGTGTGAGGTGTCTGTTGGCAAAGAAAGGGGTGTTGACACATATTGTGAATCATATTGTACAGTGTTCATCTGATTCAAGTACATTCACAGCTTGTATGTTAGAGTTATTGTCTTCTATCCTCATAGATTACTAGGGATAACTAACTTACAATTCAGTCATTCATGAAGGTTAGCACTTGTATCTAGTGTAGATTAGGTTTTTTGTGTATACAGCTGTGTCATTCCTATTGATTGGAATTTTCTCAAGAGGATTATTCTTTGTCATCTTTTGTATGCCCATTCTCAACGTCATGTGGAATTGCAGAGGACTTGCTGTTGCTTTTAGTCAGAGAATAAATGCTCTATGCATGATGTATATCATCAACAAAGTTGTTGGTGTTGCTAATTGGTGTATCACTGATAGTTGTATGAGGTAATATGTGTTACAATTACAAACGTTGGAACATTTTGATTTTGGATTGGTAAAGCCCTCTTGCATGAGATAATACTATATGTGCTTACCTTACAAAGGCTAAAGAAGAATTAGTTTAAACAAAAAGAAAATCTTCTTAAAAGTGAAAGCTCAATTAATTTTCAACATTCACCGTTACTAGATGGTGCATGTCTCCCTCTCTTGTAACATACCAATTTTGTAACATTGAAAGCATTTTTAGTAAATATAGTTATGAATATTCGAAACAGATGGTTTATTGAACACAAGCTAAAACAAAGGTTGTTGATACATCTAAGTAACATCACTAATTGCTTAGAAAAAAAAAGTAACATCATTAATTGGAGATTAAAATCTCTCAACTTGTTACTGCTCCATGTTACGATACACCCTTCCAACGCTCCTTAAAAAAAAATAAAAGATAATGGTGAACATTAAACACCCACAAATGAGAAGATATTAACAAAGCACAACAATAAATGATGACATTTTTGGAAGACAAGTTTTTCAAAAAAAAAAAAAAATAAATATTCCTCTATTACTTGCACTCACCTTTCTCCACGCTACAGTTGTCTCACATTGAAAGTCCTCATTAACATTTACGTTTCCTTGCTATCAGAATATGCCCCATAGTCACTCCAACAACAAGTCCAAATCCATATCCAAGCAAAACTATTCTCCAACCAAATTCAAATAGAGATCCTGCAGAGTCATGAGTGTTTACAGGTGGAAGTGTTGAAGCATCAGAATCCTCACATTTCTTTGTTAGCGGTTTCCCACACAATCCCGGATTTTCCTCAAATGAACTGTTTTCAAATGTATCAAATTACTTCCCTTGTGGTATAGGTCCCATGAGATGATTATGAGAAACATTGAAGAATCCCAAGAAAGTAAGATCTGTCAACTGTTGTGGAATTTTTCCGAACAACTTGTTCTGAGAAAGGTCTAATGCTTCAATTCTGTCAGTTTTCCTAGAAATGGTGGGATGTGACCAATGAGAATATTATTGGAAAGATTGAGCAAATGAAGCCCCTCTAAATTTCTAACGATTCTGGAATCCTCCCTCCAGCAAATTCGTTGCTTGATAGATCAATAGCAGTGAATGATTCTTGGACCCTTCATAAATTTATTTATGCCTTTATTTGTCAATGTCATAGAATAATTGTAAATATAACCCAATTCTACCATCTAAGCTCTCCGAGGTTACGTTAAAATATGTTAGATATGCAGATCTCAAAACCTTCCGATTGCCCAAAAGTTCTAATGGAAGCTTTCCAACAAAATTGTTCTTGGAGAGGTCAATGATTTGCAAGCTAGGAAAATTGTAAGCAAGTTTGTTATTTGTTCGCCTTCAAACTAAGAATCTTTAGATTTGGAAGATTTCCTAACCAAGAGGGAAACATATCTCTAACTTGGTTATTACTGAGATCAAGGATCTCTAGCATTCTGCAGTTGACCAATGACCTTGGCACTCCACTTGAATTGGTTTCTGCTGAAGTTTATTATCTTCAACCTTTTTCCCCAATTTTCTGGAATGCTTCCCTGAAGATTGTTCCTCCGTAGATCAAGTACTGATAAAGATACCCTAAAGCCGTGCAAGCATGGAGGAAGTGAACCATTCAAGTTGTTATAAGATAAATCAAGGACCTCAAGAGAATTCATATTGTAGATCAAATTCGTAATGTTTCCAGTCAATAAATTGTTTGAAATATGATAATGAACAGTAGAGACCGATGGAACTGGAAGTGATCCTTCAAGCCGATTAGAACTGAGATCCAAAATTCGTAATTCTGACCCCGAAAGAATAATTGGATTTTGACTAAAGCCTTTGAGAAAGTTGTTCGAGAGGTCAATAGTCCTTAGACTCTTTTTGGATATCTTCCACATCCATTCTGGTACTTGTCCATGAAATATTATTCCAAGATAGGTCTAGATACTCTAGTTGATCTTGGCTTCTTAAAAAAGTCAGGGAACTTGCTCAAGTTGCATGAAGACAATGCCAAATAGATATACCTTGGAAAAGTTGCATTGCTCAAATGATCTTCAAATGATAGTTGATTACCAGAAAGTCTAAAAGTAGACAGATTCTTAAGGTTCCCAATTGAAGACAAGATTGGACCTGTTAGTTGATTGTATTCAAGGCCCTTAAGTTGGATGAGGTTCCAATTGAAGGTGGGATTAGACCTATCAATTGATTGTTTTCAAGGTTCAGGGTATTAAGTTGGGTGAGGTTACCAATTGAAGGCGAGATTGCACCTGTCAATTGATTGTATCTAAGGTTCAAGGTATTAAGTTGGGTGAGGTTACCAATTGAAGGTGGGATTGGACCTATCAAGTGATTGCTGTCCAGGTAAAGGGCATTAAGTTGGGTGAGGTTACCAAATGAAGACGGAATTGGACATGTCAATTGATTAGTAGCCAAGGTCTAGAACAGAGAGTCCGGTGAGATTCTCAATCAAAGATGGGATGATACCTATCAATTGATTCCTCCAAAGGACTAGAACTGAGAGTCGGGTAAGATTCCCAATCGAGGATGGGATGGAGCCTGAGAAGTTGCAATTTGATAGCTTCAATTGAGTTAGAGACTGAAGATTTCCTATCGAGTCAGGAAAATAGCCAGTAAGATATGCATTGTGACTCACATCGAGAGCCTGTAAATTTGGTAACTTAAAGATGCCTATTGGAAATCTCCATGCAATCCACAACCACGGAGATAGAGTGACCTTAAAGAAGACACATTACCCAAGAGGTTGGGTACAACAGAGCTTATGTTCACCCTACTCAAATTAAGCTCTTGTAGGTGGGTTAAATTTCCCGCTAGGATGGTCAAGGCTAAGCTCGTTGAGCTCCAAAAGGTAATCATCAAAGAATAATCAAGATCGTAATAGATGGCGAGAAGATCAAGGGATGACAAAAGAGACAGGTGTGAAACTTCTAGTGGGATTTGACCAGAAAATTGATCCCAGAAAATTGTGAAGAAGAGAGATTAAGATAAGTTAACCTTAAAAGGACCTGGGATGGGATTTGAGAGTAGTTGAAGTGATTGTGGCAAGGTTGAGTCTTTGGAGGTGAACAAGGCAGAAAAGACTGCTGTTAGAGTTCAAAGAACCATAGAGACAACTGCTGCTAAGGTCGAGGCTAATTACATGACCTGTATTAGAATCACACTCAACCTCATCCCATAAGCAACAATCGATATTGGCTCTTGATTTCCAAGAAGCAACCTTGGGATAAGCCAAAGGACTAAGAGAAGCGGACTTGTTAACGATGAGGTTTTCCTTGAGTTGCAACAAGGCTGAGATCTCATGATCATGGCATAGGGGTTGCGTTATGAGAAGAAGAATGAATGAGCATAAGATTATGGAGTAGCAATAGTTGAAAAAGAAAACCCGTGAAGGTGAAGTGAAAGAGGGAGCAACCCATGATGTTGTGTGTACCAGCTCTCTTCGCTAATAAACAAGTAAACGTCTATCATTTATATAGACAGTAAGTATGTGTGGGGAGTGAACTCTTGACGCGCCTTATCTGCTGGGTTCAACATTCATTCTTGAGAAGCAAACTCGTTGTATCGCAAAAGGGATGGTTAGCGTGAAACCGCTGATCTGGAAGTCGAAATGACTTTCAAAAATTAATAGTGCGTGTAGTACTAACCGTGTCATATACGTATGCCGTGTTAGAAGCGGTGATAGTGGGAGACTAGATAATGACTTTGCCAGGAGAAGTCGTCCATTGTGCTAATTGGTTCCGTTTGAGTCAATTTGACTTAGAAATATCTTTTCCAGACTAGAAGCCCTCCACGTAGGTGAACAAGAGGACCAATCAACATATCACGAGACTTTGTTAGAAAAACTTGCTCTCCACGGCCTTGTGTTCACGTTGAAATTGACGGACACCTTTAACTCTATCGGAGTTCAGATTTTAATATAAAATATTGGGAATATGGATCTAAATGTAACCACGTAGAAGCTGTAACCAAGCTAGAAGAGAACTAACTAATTAATAGTTTCTATAAAGCACAAAATCAGTTCGTGAATAAGGGCATCCAGTTGCAAACATTTATTTTCTCAAACGATTGTTGTTTGAATTGGAGGTTGAGGTTCAGGTCCCCTCGAAGTCGAAGTGACCTAACGTATTGTTTTTTTCTGCTCTGTTTTTCACCTTTTGGAACCCATAAGAAGAAGGACACTGAAGAATTGCTTGTACATCGTCCTGTTACGTGGTTTAGTGACTCGTGCTCGTTACAAACTAAGCTCTAAGATAAAGCACTCACTACAAAAAAACAGGTCTGTAATGGCGGATTTTTTAGCGGCGGTCATTAAAAACGTCGCTAAAAGGGTGTTCTTAGCGGCGTTTTGCAAAATACGCTGCTAAAGGGAGTCTATAGCGGTGGTCAGTGACCGCTGCGACAGACCCCTTTTAGCGGCGATTTTTTGAAAACGCTGCTACAAATTTTACTTTTAGCGGCGGTCGCTTTAGCAGCGGTCATTGATTGCCGCTATAGACCCCTTTAGCGGTGGTTTTTTTTTAAAAATAACGCCGCTAAATGCCTAATTTGTAGCAGCGTTTTTTGAAAAAAATGCTGCTAAAGGTGTACTCTATACTAAAAGTTTACCTGTAGCAGCGTGTTGTAATACAAGCGTTTGTAGGGTACCTATATGAGCAGCGTTGTGTCACAAATACTGTATAGGTATATGAATTTAAAATATTTATTATTTATTAATAATAAGTTATTTAATGTTAATAACTTATTTTATTCCTTTTAAATATATAATTTTATTTTTGTATGTATGTTTGAAAAAAAATTTATTTTATAAGAACCTACTTAATAAAAAATATGGAATTAGTGGATTGTTATGAAAATTGAAGTTATTATATGATATATTTTAAATTATACCTTTTGGTTTTGGTAATTGCATATTTATTGACTAAATCTAAGTAGTTTAGTTTAGAACATCTATTATCATACTTATAATGAGCATATATATTTTGAATAATTAGTAATATAATACTATTTAACTAAGACATATTATTTAATTTCAAACAAAAAAATATTGTTAGATTAGCTTATGCAATTAAAATACATAACTTAACATATAGTCTTAGAGGTTATGATTTAGTCATTAAACATATAGGTACATACATATAAAGTAAACTACAAAAAAAAAAAAAAAAAAATTTATTTATTTTATTTAAAGTATTTAATGTAAAATAATTAATAATTATTTTTTTATTATATATTAATTATATCCTTTTTAAAAATTATATAATGTTTATTTTTTTGGCATGTATTGAATAATTTTTCTTAATTTTAAAAAGGACCCTTCTTAATAAAAAGTATGAAATTGGAGGGAGTGTTGTGAAAATTGAAGTTGTTATACAATATATTTTAAATTATAATCCACGGTTGTTATGGTAATTGCATATTCATTGACTAAATCTAATTAGTTTAGAAAACATATATTATCATACTTATAATGAGCATAAATAGTAATATTTTAACAAAAAGATAAATAAATTAGGTAATTAGTAATATTGATTTTTTTAATTAGTAGTAACATATTATTTAATTTTTCAAAGACGAAAAAAGATATTGGTTTAGTTAAATAAATATTGTTGAAAACTATCAAAAAACAAAAAAAAATATAGACAATTATTTGTATAAGTCGAAAAAAAAAAAAAAGAACAAGATGGAAACTTAGAAAAAAAAAAGAAAATCCGAAGATACAAAATTGGGAAAATTTCATTTAGCGCTGCGCCCAACGTTTTATTTGTGCCCAAACTTTTCACTCATCGAACCTTCCCGTCAAAAAGACCCCCCCTCGTTTTTGGGGTTGAATTTCTCAATCTCCTTAAATCTCCTCTCAGAAAAGCAATATGCATGATCTACAGGAAAGTTTTAAAACACGAGAGAAATTTATTGACTCAGGGCTCAGGCTCTTTGGCAAGCATTTTTATATTCCTCAATTTCTGAAAATGACAATGCTTTGTTCATTCTAAATTCTGGTATTCTTGATTTGTTTTTCCTCTCCTTCGCATTGAATCGTATTACAGCTGGAAATCGCTTTTGCAAATCCTCTAGAAGGCGAGCGGTTGCTTTTATAGCCACACTACCAAGTCTTCTAGTTTTGAATGAATCATTGCTGGAAGGCTTTGGCGCTAACGCGGTTGGGTAAGTGTTGCTCGAAATTGCTCACTTTTCTTACTTCCTTTTCGATTTGACATCTTTATTCTTTCGTTTAGATGTTATAGGATTTGTGCAATTTGTGTTCACATAGAAGATTACGTTTTCGTTTCTGTTTCCCTTGATACTCCTCTAAACATAGAAGGCTGGCTACTAGTGAATATCTGGTCATAAAGGAAGAGTTGAGGAAGGTATTGTCGATAGGAGAGGGGGGTAATGTAATATGCCGCAAATGGTCCCAAGTTCAAGAGATGGGTAAATCCAGAAGATCCACTAGGAATTTCCTAATAGGGGAGTCAAACTTGTATTTTAGGGTCTTCATTTCCTGTGGCGTGATCCAAATCCAACCTTTTTGCCTGTTGGGATTGTTCTTGTACCCTGAGTAAAGCCATTATGGAAACTGAGTGTAGCTTATCTTTGAGAAATGACTCCAGTTGATGCCTTATTAGCGTCTTTTATGCTGCTGTGCTGGCTAATAATGTTATCTTCTGTTGCTACATGTCATTCGGTAACATTATGTCTTGTTGCTCTCAATAAAATTTTCCCTTTTTATTCATTATGGAAACTAATCGATTGATGAGCTGGGTTATGCTTTAGGCTGATGTTGAAAACAACTACCTTCTGATTTTTTTTATATAAGGGAATGGAAGAATTATTTGGATGTCTCTCTTGGTTTGAAGTGAAGTTGCATCATATTCCTACTAAAACTTATTACGATTACACACAATCTCTCATCTGCGAGCCATATTTGGAAGAAGGAGCTAATCAAAACAAATTTAAAATTGTTGGAGTATTACAGTTCATACAGAGGTTTTGGAGACAAGTCTATTCCTTTGAAGAGGGATGTTAAAGAGAAAAACCGCGTGCAGTTGAACATAGTTCTGCCTCTCATTTATTGGCATTCCCCATTATAGGTTGGCCTTTATGTTATATAAGTTTATATGATAATTAATTAATATATAATAATTTTTTATCAATTACATTTGCTTCCTGCAACAACAACACACAAAATGGGTAAGAGTAGTAAAGGGTTTCGATTATGATTGTTTTGTTGTTTGTCTAAACTAATTTAGTTTTGTTCCCCCCATATTTGTTACAGTGCTGTGATATTTTTTATCCTTGTGTCCAGGATAATTTGTTTGCAATGTTAATAAATTTCTTCTTCTCACCGCATGAATTTGTTTTGCCAATTTAAATTTTCTCCAACATCAATTATCCCGCATATCCCATGATGGAGATATAATCTTTGGGGTCGGCTGGTTTTTTTTGATTTTTTTTTTTTTTAAGAAGAGAGGGACCACACTCATTCACGTTGAAAGGTTCTAGAATCTCCGAATCAATCTGAGTATTCATAAAACAATGTTTTTTTCTTCTTTCTTCTTCGGTTTGTTAGTTTTTTGCCTAATTTTTTGTTTTGCAAGTATGCCCTTAAAAAACAGATATGGTGACATGCATAAGCATTGGGGGCAAGAAGGGCTGTAAGTCTACGAGAAAAAAAGAACAATTAGATCTATTTGTTTTGTTTTTTTTCTCTTGGAAGGAGATGTGATTGAAATTTTATTTTTTATGTTTTTTTCTCTCTCCCCTTGGCTGTGGCTGCAAGTTGCAACAACATATGAATCTATGGATTTAGTGACAGCATGAAGTATACTGTTAACATGATCTAATCGTAGTTTTGGCATTGTGATGAAAACTAACTGACCTTCATCTAACATTGCGGAGTTATATTTCAAGTTACCTTTTTTGAATGAAAGAAAAAACTAACCTGACCCCCGCCCATATGCCCGTCCCTTTTCAAAATTTTTCTTTTCTAGGGTAGTTTCAACGGTTGTGATTCAAGATTGCCAGATCTCATCGAGGGGCATATTTTAAAACATAAATTTTTGGGGGATATAGGGTGGTGGTGTTGGGCCCGGCCCAGAACAGGTTCTTAAGTTAATTGTATAAAAAATATGATATTTTCCGGTAACATCGTCTCTGTGCTTTTTAGCGAATAATTCAAACACTAAAGAACTATTTTTGATATTTTCCTTTGAGGTGGGGTTTAGATTTTTTTTTTTTTCCTCACCATCATCCTTGGAATTAAGGTCCCTTGTGAACCACCTTGTCTATTTTGACCTTATACTTTAAAAAAAAAAGCAAAATTCCAAAGTTTTGTCAATGATGAAATCTTAATTGTAAGGGTTTTTTTGTTTCAGGGCATTAACGGACTGTAAACTTTGGTTGCTGCTGTATTTAAGATCTAACCTTTAGGAACAAAAGATCTGTCTGGTACAAAGCCTGTGCTCTGCAGCTTTCCCCAAAGGTTCCAAGACTTTATTGAAATTAAAACATGTCGACTTTTGGCTTAGATGGCGAAATAATGACCAAGGTGGGTTGGTTTGTTGATTGGCTATTAAGTCCTCCAGTCTTATTTTACGTATAATTAGTGGTTTTCTGTCTGGGCATAATAATTATTATTCTCCTTTATAAATAATAATGTAAGGTTTCTAATCTGAAAATTGTCAAAAGAACACAGAGGAGAATAATTTATAATCATAGGGTTTGACGGGTAAAAAGAGTAAGACCTGAAATCTGCTTTCCTCCCCCCCCCCTTCACACCCTTTCCCCCCCCCAGGAGGTACATTTTGGATCTTTAGAAAATGAGTTATGGAATTTTTACCGAAACTTTGTCAATCTATGGTCCAAAAGGGCTGCTGTATTGTTGCAATAAATGAATGAATGGGTTCTTATTTGTATTACGTAGATAGATATTTTTTGTTGGTGCACGGACACCGCGATAACACCGGGATTATCTGTTCTTTCAGGGGGCCTCTCACCTGAGAATAGAGTCTCCTGGCTGCCACAGTTTTTGCAATGTCCCGCTCAACCCAGAATTGTCAATTTTTTGATCTCTTCTCTGAAAATAAAAAACATTTTTCCACTCCATCTCAGAAAAAAAAAGAGAGTCCACCTGGCTGCTATTCTCTATCTTTGTCTCTTCTTCTGTTCTGTATTTCCCGTTTTACAATAAAAAATACAAAAATAAAATATAGAAGAAATATTTTAAATATTTTAATAGAATAAAAAAAAAAATAACAAAATTGATTTAAACCAAAAATTTTTATAGAAAAAAAAAAAATTTAAAAAATAAATTTAAAAAACAAAAATTAAAAAATTTTATTATAAAAAAAATAATATAAAAATAAAATTATGTATAAACCAATAAAAAAATTTTTAAACAAAAGAAAAAAATTATTATTTAAATTAACAACACAAAAATAATTAAAACATAATATCTAATTCAAAAAAAAAAAAAAAAAAAAGTTAAAATAAAAAAAAAAAACGAAAGGTTAAATAAAAAAATTTTTTAAAAAACATAAACAATAAAAAAATAAATAATTAATTAAAATCATAATAAAATTAAATATTTAAAAAAAAAAAAAATATAAATTAAAAAAAAAAAAAACCAATTTTTTTTTTTTTTTTTTAAAAAAAATAAAAAATTAAATTAAAAAAAACATAAATAAATTAAAAAATTAAAAAAATAAAAAAAAAAAAAAAAAAAAATATTTTAAATAGAAAATAAATAAAAAAAATTAAAAACAATAAAAAATAAAAAAAAATAATTTTTAATATTTAATATAATAAAAAATAAACAACAAAAATAAAATGTAAAAAAAAAAAAATTAAAAAAAAATAAAAAAAAATAATAATTAAACAAAGTATAAAAAATTTTTATAAATTTTTTTTTTTTTTTTTTTTTTTTTTTTTTTTTTTTTTTTTTTTTTTTTTTTTTTTAAAAAAATAATAAAAAAATTTTTTTTTTAAAAAAAAAAAAAATAACTTTAAAAAAAAAAAAAAAAATTAAAACGTTTTACAATAAAAAAATTAAAAACCAAAAAACCAAACCAACAATTATAAAAATAAAAAAAAAAAAAAAATTAAATAAAAAGTTTAAACAAAAAACGAACTTTATATATTTAATATAAATAAAAATAAAAAAAAAAAACAAAGTAATTTTTAAGAAGATTAAAACAAAAAAAAATTTTTTAAGACCTAAAAACAGAAAAAAAATTATAATGAAAAAATAATAAAAAAAAAAAATTTTTTTTTTTTTTTTTTTTTTTAAAAAAAAAATTTTTTAAATTAAAAAAAAAAAAAAAAACCCCATTTTTTTTTTTTTTTTTTTTTTTTTTTTTCCTTTAAAAAAAAAAAAAATTTTTAAAAAATGTATATAAACCGGCTATAAAAAATAATGTGAACCAAACATAAAAATAAAAAAATAAAAAATAAAAAAAAAAAAACATTTAAAAAACGAAAAATATATAAAAAAAAAAAATTAGACTATTTTCTAAATGCAAATATTGCTTATAGAATATTATTTACCATACATGTTACAGTTGCATCTCAGAAAAAAAAAAAAAAAAAAAAAAAACCCTAAAAAAAAAAAACAAAAAAAAAACTAAAGAATACACAACAACGTAAATTAAAAAAACCTAGAAAAACTTACAAAAAGAGAGGAATGCTGGACTATCCATGAAGGAGAAAGGGAGTTAGGGGGGTAGAAGACCGACTCTAACTCACCTAGTAACTATGGAAAGTGTGCAAAACACGTTGTTCAAATGCCTCAAATTTTTTTTTTTTTTTCTCTGAAAGAATAGAAGGTGTGGGTTGCGATGGGTGTAAACTTGATGGCTGCATTAATATTAACATTTTGCTAATGCTTAGGATTAAAGTTTATTTTTATATAAGAATAAAAAATTTTATTTTAGATGGTTAGAAAATTTTGTAATAGAACCTGTGTTGTAAGACTTATTATTTAAATATTTTTCCAAATGAATGAAATTATTTCATATTTGGTTTTAATTTATCATTTTAATTAAATCAGTTGTTGCTTACAAGGTTTTTAACAAATCAATGTGAAAAATTATGGTTATTAAAAATAAAAATTTGTAATAGACAAATTAAAAAATGAGAGGTGTTTTTTATTTTTATAATTAAAATATGATGACAAAATAAGGTTGCTAATTAGTAAACGGGGGGTTTAAAAAAAAAAAAAAAAAAAAAAAAAAAAAAAAAAAAAGGGATTAGGTTTTTTTTATAGGCTGGCGTTTTCCCTCCCCTCCTAAAAATGCGCGCAAAGAAGACCCCGATTAAGGGGCGGGCACAATTTTTTTTACTCCTCCTTTTTCTACCTTTGCTCCTTTTCCTCTCCCTATTTTCTAACTTCCTTCTAAAAAAAATAAGACGCATGGCTGTTAAAAACCTGTACGCCCGGCGTTTTTTTCTCCCCCTTTTTCCTCCCTAAAAAATGGCTGCTAAAGACCAGGACCCTGTAGCAAACAGCGGTTTTTTTTCTTTCCTTTTTTTTTTTTTTTTTTTTTTTTTTTTTTTTTTTTTCTAAAGTAGTGTTTTTTGGTCTAATTTATTTTTAAGGGGGAAGTGATAATATGGCCCCGGCAGGCGGGCGGTCCGCGGAAACGATAACCGGTTTGCTTTAAGAGGTTGACGCCCGTCGCCATAAGGAGGTCTAAAGGTGAGGAAAATTTTTTCAATCACACAGATATTGATACACAAATCCACCAAAACAACCCAACAACGGCACCATCACGCAGCAAAGTTCAAAACTCGCAAAAATTGCCGCTTATAAAAAAAAAAAGATAAAAAAAAAACCAAAAAATAAAAAGAACAAAAAAAAAAAAATAAAAAATAAAAAAATAAAAAAAAAAAAAAAAAAAAAAAAAAAAAAAAAAAAAAAAAAAAATAAATATAATAAAAAGAAAAAAATAAAAAAATAAATATAACAGTGCTTAATTGGGCAACAAAAACCAATGCAGAGCCGAACTTTAATTTTAAAAGAAAAAAAAAAAAACTTTTTTTTTTTTTTTTTTTTTTTTTTTTTTTTTTGGGTTTTCTTTTTTTTTTTTTTGGAAAAAAGAAAAGAACGTTGGCTATAGCTTTCTGTTTTTTTTTTTTTTTTTTTGTAGTGACCTTCAAAACGATTGTTTCCACGGATAAAAGTGTTTCACAGACCATATCACACCGAGGGATGAAGTATAATTCCGCCACCTTTTTTAGGCTTGTGAAAAAAAAAAAAGAAAATGAAATTTGGAAAAAAGAAAAAAAAAAAATTTTTTTTTTTTTTTTTTTGTTTTTGAAAAAAAAAAACAAAAATAGAATAAAAAAGACGCGTAGTTCTTATAAACAGCTATTCAACTGCAGATGTGAAAAGGTGCTTGTGTAAAAAATTGGTATATAAAATTTTCCTCCCCCCATGGTAAAAGGAAAAAAATATAATAATAGTCATTTGTTTTTTTAAATAAATGTATTTTTAAAAAATAACTTAAAAAAAAAAAAATAAAGGTAATAAAAGGATTAATAATTAAATAAAGGGGATGAATTAGAAATTTGTTGTGGCACCCCGAACATTGAATTAATTTTAAAAAAAGTTATCTCTAGGAGGACGCAAAAAAAACCACGTGGGAGTCAATTAGAAAAAAAGGAAGACAAAAAGGATAAAAAAATACCCGTTGGGAAAAAAAAGAAAAAAGCCAGCAAGTGGAAAAAAAAAAAAAAAAAAAAAAAAAAAGCAAAAAAAAAAACAAAATTGTTTGCTTTGAGTATTTGAATTTTTTTTTTCTTTTTAAAGTTTTTTCACACATATTTTGGAGGAGAAAAAGGAGCCAAAATAGATAGGCTACAAGGGAGCAATTTTTGGGGGAGGAGGGAAAAAAGTAAGCACCCAGCCCAGGTTTTGCCTTTCTTTTCATCTTTTTTCTGGAATTTATTTTTATTTCTT